>CM042690.1:161640390-162840390 GCA_023614405.1 Avena insularis | reverse complement strand
ATCTATGCGTAGATGTGATTCACGAGTAGAACGCAACATGGTTGTTGCGGGCATTGATGTTTTATGTTGCAAGCCTCTTGTTTGTGTTCTTCTTATGACGCGGGATAGTGAGATTGAAGCGGTCCAGCCAACCTTACGCGGCGTCGTTCATGAGACGGCTCCGCACTTGACGTGTGGCTTGTACCACACATGCGGCTGGTGGATGTCGCTTTCTTTCACTATAGTTGTCATGGGATTAACACCGGAGTTTGGCAACCATAATATCACCGTTGTGGCTTTCCGTAGGTAAGAATCGTTCTTAGCATCTACTCCCATGAGCCACGTAAAACATGCAACAACAAAGTAGAGGCGTCTAACTTGTTTTTGCAGGGAGTGTTTTCTGTGATATGGTATGGCCCAAGATGTGATGTGTATATTGTATGCGATGATCATGTTTTGTAATGTTTCACGACTTGCATGTCGATGAGTACACAACGGCAGAATATATGGTTGTCTTTATAATTGTGTATGACCTGCGAGTCAACTTCTTATACGCCATGTAATAGCTTTACTTTATCGCTAAGTAGTTAGCAATAGTTGTAGTTGCTATTCGTGGTGGAGGCAATCATGGTGGAGTGATGGAGATCATGCCGGAACGCACAAGATGGAGATCATTCTTGAAGATTGGCTATACCATGTCACATAAAGTTATATGCATGTGATGTTTATCCTTTTATGTATCTTATTATGCTTAGATCGCGACGGTAGCATTATAAGATGATTCCTCACTTAAAGATCAAGATAAAACTGTGTTCTCCCCAAGTATGCACCGTTGCGAAAGTTCGTCGTGTCCAAGCATCACGTGATGATCGGGTGCTATAGACTCTACGCTCACATACAACGGGTGCAAGCCAGTTTTGCACACGCGGAAATACTTGGGTCTAACTTGACGAGCCTAGCATGTACAGACATGGCCTCGGAACACATGAACCGAAAGGTTAAGCATGAGTCATATGAATGATATGATCGACACTTCGTTGTCCACCATTGAAACCACATCTCTTCTCGTGAAGATCGGATTAGGTGTGGTGAATTTGGATCGTGTTCACTAAACAACTTGAGGGATGTTGAATTTAGTGGGAGTTCATCTAGTAATTTGATTAAGTTGAACTATTTATCATGAACATAGTCTAAATTGTACTTGCAAATCATAGATCACATGGCCAAGTCCAACTTCAACTTCAACGTTTTGCTGAGAAAGAAAAGCTTAGAAACAATGGGTCTAACTTCACCAACTGGTTCGCAATCTAAGAATCATTACATACGGCGGACAAAAGGACTATGTCCTTGAGAAAGCGTTAGGTAACCCCTACTGCAATCGCCGGTGATGAGAAAGCTGTCTATCGATCGCAAAGATGATTATGGTGTGATTAAGAGCACCATGTTGTTTGCTATGGAACCGAACTTCAAAATCATTTTGAAAACTATCCGGGCCCTTTGAGATTCTCGAGGAGCTGAAAACCATGTTTGGACTCAGGCCCGTTCGAGAGATATGAGATCTCGAAGTTCTTTAAGCGCAAGATGGAGGAAGGGAGTTCCGTTTTGAGCACGCCATTAAGATGTCGGGCTACACTCAACGCCTTTGAGCAAGCTGGACTACAAGATTCGAGGAGCTCAAGATTGACAGGTTCTGCAATCACTCCTCCCAGCTACAAAAGTTTTGTAGTGACTCATAATCAGATTGGTTCCACTGATACGATCACGAGCTCTTCATAAAGCTGAAGGCTGCGGAGGTGGACATCAAGAAGGATAATCATGTGTTGATGGTCAACAAGCCCTCCTTTAAGAAAGGTAAGGAGCAAAGAAGCCCTTCAAGAAGGGCGACGGCAAGCGATCGCCCTGCTGAGAAGAAGCTCAAGTCTGGTCCTAAGCGACCTTTGAGTGCTTCTATTGCAAGGACAAGGGTCCTTTGGGCATGTCCAGTACTTAGCGGACAAGAAGGCTAGCACCATCAAAGGTATATTTGATATACATGTTATTGATGTTTTCCTTACTAGCCCTCGTTGTAGTGCACAGGTATTTGATCTTTGGTTCAGTTGCTAATATTTGTAACTCGAAACAGAGCTACGGAATAGGCAATGACTGCGAGGATGAGGTGACGATCTTGGCGTTAAGCGGATCAAGAGTTGATGTGATGGTCGGCACGCTCTCCTTAGTTTTACCTTCGATTAGTTTTAAACCTTAATAAATGTTATTATGTGCTGCGTTGAGCATGAACATTATTTCTGGATCGTGTTTATTGCAAGACGGTTATTCATTTAAATCGGAGAATAATGGTTGTTCTATTTATATGAGTAACATCTTTTATGGTCATGCACCCCTTGTGAATGGTTTATTTCTTCTAAATCTCGAAAGGGATGAAACACACATCCATAACATTGAGGCTAAGAGATGCAAAGTAGATAGTGATAATACTACTTATTTGTGTACTTTGTCGTCTAGGTCATATTGTTGTAAAGCGCATGAAGAAACTCCATTCGATGGACTTTTGGAGTCTCTTGATTTTGAATCATTTGACACATGCGAACCATGCCTCATGGGCAAGATGATCAAAACCCGTTCTCGGTATGATGGAGCGAGCAACGGACTTGTTGGAAATCATACATACCGATGTATGCGGACCGATGAGTGTTTCGACGCGCGGTGGATATCGCTATTTTCTCACTTTTACCGATGACTTGAGTAGATATGGGTATATCTATTTAATGAAACATAAATCTAAAACATTTGAAAAGTTCAAAGAATTTCAGAATGAAGTGGAGAACCATCGTAACAGAAAGATTAAGTTTCTACGATCCGATCGTGGGGGCGAATATTTGAGTTATGATTTTCTCACGCATCTCAAAACAAGTGGAATCATTTCGCAACTCCGCCACGGAACACCACACGCAATGGTGTGTACGAGCGCCGAATCGAACCCTATTAGATATGGTCCGATCGATGATGTCTCTTACTGATTTGCCGTTATCATTTTGGGGTTATGCATTAGAAACAGCTGCATTCACTTTAAATAGGGCTCCATCTAAATCCGTTGAGACGACACCGTATGAACTATGGTTTGGTGCTAAACCTAAGTTGTCATTTCTTAAAGTTTGGGGATGCGAAGCTTACGTCAAGAAGTTGATGCGGACAAGCTCGAACCCAAAGCGAATGCGTCTTCATAGGATACCCTAAAGGAAACTATTGGGTATACCTTCTATCACAGAACCGAAGGCAAAGTGTTTGTCGAAGAACGGTTCCTTTCTTGAGAAGGAGTTTCTCTCGAAAGAGGTGAGTGGGAGGAAAGTAGAGCTAGGCGAGGTTATTGAACCTTCTCTTGAATTGGAGAGTAGCGCAGACCTGAAATTGTTCGATCACTTTGCACCAACGATAGAGGAAGCTAATGACAAGGATCATGAAGCTTGGACGATGCTTCTCTTGAGCGTCGCAGTCGACAAGGTCGCGTGCCCCTCTGAGTGGTGCGGCAACCTGTCTTGTTGTCTTGTTAGTAGAAGACGGTGAACCTCGAACTATGAGGAAGCGATGATGAGCCGGACTGGAGAAATGGCTAGAAGCCATGAAATCCAATTGGGATCCATGAGCGAAAACCAAGTATGGACTTTGGTGGACCCTCCTAGCGACCAAAGGCCGTTGAGTGCAAATGGATCTTCAAGAAGAAAATGGGCGGATGGTAATGTTACCGTCTATAAAGCACGGCTTGTTGCGAAAGGTTTTCGACAAGTTCAAGGTGTTGACTACGATGAGACTTTCTCTCCGTGGCGATGTTTAAGTCCATTCGGATTTTATTAGCAATTGCTGCGTTTCATGATTATGAAATATGGCAAATGGATGTCAAGACTGCTTTCCTCAATGGCAACATTGATGAAGAGTTGTATATGATGCAACGAAGGTTTTGTCGATCCTAAGGATGCGATAAAGTATGCAAACTTCAGCGTTCCATTTATGGTGAAGCAAGCGTCTCGGAGTTGGAACCTTCGTTTTGATCAAGTGATCAAGAGCTTTGGATTTGTTCCAAATTGCTATGAAGCTTGCATCTACAAGAAAGTGAGTGGGAGCTCGGTGGCGTTTACGGTACTATATGTGGATGACATATTGATTATTGGAAATGACATCGACATGCTTAACAATGTGAAGAGTTATTTGAATAAGTGTTTTCAATGAAAGACCTAGGTGAAGCTGCTTATATATTGGGCATCAAAATCTATAGAGATAGACAAAAGGCGCTGATAGCTTTAAGCGGAGTACATACCTAGACAAAGTTCTGAAAAGGTTCAGATGGATAAGGCATTGAAAGGTTGATTGCCTATGTTGTCGAGTAAGATATTGAGCAAGGCTCGGTGTCCACTTCTGTAAATGATAGGAAGCTATGAGCAAAGTGCCTTATGCCTCGGCCATAGGTTCCATCATGTATGCCATCTTGTGTACTAGACGGATGTGTCCAATGCTCTTAGTTTGTGGCGGATACCAAAGTGATCCGAGTGGAACCTTTGGACAGCGTGAAGAACATCCTAAGGTACCTAAATAGGACTAAAGAAATGTTCTTAGTCTATGGGGTGATGAACAACTCGTCGTAAAAGGTTACGTCGATGCTAGTTTCGACACCGACAAGGATGATTGTAAATCTCGAGACGGGATACGTGTATATTTTGAATGGAGGCTGTGAGCTGGAGAAAAGCAAGCAAAGCGTGATCGCGGGATCTGATGAAAGCGGAATACATGGCTGCTGCGAGCGTCAAGTGAAGGAGTTTGGATCAGAACTTCATCCTTTGAGCTTGGCGTGGTTCAAGTGCATTGGACCCACTGGAGATATTGTGTGACAACACTGGCGCCATAGCACTCGCTAAGGAACCAAGATATCATCCAAAGACCAAGCATATCAACCGCAAGTTTCATATAATTCGAGATTATATAGCAGATGGAGATATGAAGATTAGCAAAGTACATACAGATCTGAATGTCGCAGATCCATTGACTAAACCTCTTCCACGTGTAAAACATGATCAGCACCTCAGTGCCATGGGTGTGAGATTGTTGCCAGATGTAAACTAGATTATTGACTCTAGTGCAAGTGGGAGACTGTTGGAATTATGCCCTAGAGGCAATAATAAAGATGTTATTATTATAATTCTTGTTCATGATAAAGTTTATATTCCATGCTAGAATTGTATTAAGCGGAAACTTTAATACTTGTGTGGTTTGTGAACAACACCGTGTCCCTAGTATGCCTCTATGGACTAGCTCATTGATCAATGATGGTTAAGGTTTCCTAACCATAGACATGAGTTGTCAATTGATAATGAGATCATATCATTGGAGAATGATATGGTGGATAGACCCAAACTAAGCGAAGCTATTAGATCGTGTCATCGTGTTCGTCTTTGCAAAGTTTTTCCTATGTCAAATATTGTATTCCTTAGACCATGAGATAATACAACTCCCTGGTATCGGAAGAAAGCTTTGAGGTCATCAAACGTCATCCTATGAAAGGTGATCATAAAGGTGTCTCTCGGTAATCGGAAAGTATCTGTTGGGTTGTATGTATCGAGATGGGATTTGTCCCTCCCAAGTCGGAGAGATATACTTGGGCCCACTTTCGTGTCGATATCAACACCGCTTGCAAGCATGTGGTTAAGGAGTTAATCACAAAGTGATATCGGATTGAACGAGTAAAGTACTTTGTGAGCGAGATTGAACTAGGTATGGCGATACGACGATCGAATCTCGGGCAAGTAAAATATCACGAGGCAGAAGGGAATATATATATGGGATTGATTGAATCTGGCATAGTGGTTCATCCGATATGATCATCGATGAATGTGTGGAGTCAATATGGGTTCCCGCACCCTGTTGATTATTGATAGAAGATCATGTCTGCATATTCTCGAACCCGCAGGGTCACACACTTAACGTGTCTCGACGCTAGGATAGATTGGATAATTGGTTTATGAATTTTTTGTTCGGAGTCTCGGATGGGATCCGGGACATCATGAGAGGTTCCGGAATGGTCCGGAGAATAAGATTCATATAAGGCAGTGCAGTTTTTGGAGTTCGGAATTGTTCCGGATTAATCGGTATTGTACCGGAAGCTTCTAGAACCTTCCGGAAGGGGGCCAACGTGGTCCCACCTTCCGGGAGGGGGCATGGGCATATGAGGGAGTGTCCTTGCCGCATTGGGCCAGGGGCACAAGGCCCCATAGAACCCAGCCGATTCTAGATAGATTTAACTCGTTTAAATCTAGAGATAGAATTTCTAGATAAGGGAAAGTTTAAATCGTTTAAACTGGAGATAGAACCCTATCCCCCACTCCTCCTTATCCCTTGGCCGCCGGCCCAAGGCTTGGAGGAGGGGCTAGGGCTGGCCGCCCCCTCCCCCTCTATATATAGAGGGCTAGGGCGCCCCTCCTCCACAACCCACACATCTCCCTCCAAACCCTAGTTGCCCTGCTGCCCTCCTCTCTCCCTCCCGACTGTTTGTAGGCGAAGCCCTGCTCCAGAAATTCTCCACCATATACACCGCACCGTCGCATTGTAGATCCAATCTATCTCTCCACCCTACTTGCTGGTCCGAGGAAGGAGGAGACGTCGAGGTGCTGCACGTGTGCATCTCACGGAGGCACCGCCACTTGTGGTGCTAGATCGGATCGGACCGCGAGGAGGAGAAGCGAGTACGACTACATCACCCACGTTTCGACGAATGTTCCACTGTGCGAATCTTCAAGGGTAAGAAGATCTAATCCAATCTCTCTCGTTGTTTGCATCTCCTAGATTAGATCTTGGCTTTCCCTCTGTTCGCTTCCGTGGAAAATTTTGATTTACTATGCTGCGAAACCCATCACACCCGGTGTCATTGCATGTCTGTTCTTTTCATGAACGACAGCTAGACCAGTGTCATTGGATGTCTGTTCTTCCCATGAACCACACATGGATCCACCAGTGTCATTGCATGTCTGTTCTTTTCATGGATCACAGCTAGAGTCATTGCATGTCAGTTACTTCCATAAACCACATATGGATCCACCTAGTGTGATTGCATGTCTGTTCCTCTAAACAAACCACATAAGGATCCACCAGTGTCATTGGATGTGTGTTCTTATCATGAACCACACCCAGTGTCATTGCATGTGTGTTCTTCTAAACAAACCACATAAGTATCCACCAGTGTCATTGCCTGTTTTTTCTTTTCATGAACCACATAAGGATCCACAAGTGTCATTGCATGTCTGTTCTTTTCATGAATCACGGCTAGAGTCATTGCATGTATTTTACTTCCATAAACAACATAAGGATCCACCTAGTGTGATTGCATGTCTGTTCCTCTAAACAAGCCACATAAGGATCCACCAGTGTCATTGCGTGTCTGTTCTTTTCATGAACCACACCCAGTGTCATTGCATGTGTGTTCTTCTAAACAAACCACATAAGGATCTAGAGGTGTCATTGCATGTCTGTTCTTTTCATGAACCACACCTAGTGTCATTGCATGTCTGTTCTTTTCATGAACCACAACTAGAGTCCACCAGTGTCATTGGATGTGTGTTCTTCCCATGAACCACACATGGATCCACCAGTGTCATTGCATGTGTGTTCATCTAAACAAACCACATAAGGATCCACCAGTGTCATTGCATTTCTGTTCTTTTCATGAAACACACATAAGGATCCACCAGTGTCATTGCATGTCTGTTCTTTTCATGAACCACACCCAATGTCATTGCATGTCTGTTCTTTTCATGAACCACATAACGATCTACCAGTGCCATTGCATGTCTGTTCTTTTAATGAACCACACCTTGTGTCATTGCATGTGTGTTACTTCCATAAACCACATATGGATCCACCTAGTGTGATTGCATGTTTGTTCCTTCCTAAACCACATAAGGATCCACCAATGTCATTGCCTGTTTGTTCTTTTCATGAACCACTCCTAGTGTCAGTGCATGTCTGTTCTTTTCATGAACCACACCCAGTGTCACTGCATGTCAGTTCTTTGCATGAACCACATAAGGATCTACCAGAGTCATTGGATGTGTGTTCTTCTCATGAACCACACGAGGATCCACCAGTGTCATTGCACGTCTGTTCCTCTAAACAAACCACATAAGGATCCACCAGTGTCATTGCGTGTGTGTTCTTTTCATGAACCGCACCCAGTGACATTGCATGTGTGTTCTTCTAAACAAACCACATAAGGATCCACCAATGTCATTGCATGTCTGTTCTTTTCATGAACCACATAAGGTGGGCCCACCAGTGTCATTGCATGTCTGTTCTTTTCATGAACCACACACAGTGTCAGTGCATGTCTGTTCTATTCATGAACCACACCCAGTTTCACTGCATGTCTATTCTTTTCATGAACCACATAAGGATCTACCAGTGTCATTGTATGTCTGTTACTTCCATAAACCACATATGGATCCACCTAGTGTGACTGCATGTTTGTTCCTCTAAACAAACCACATAAGGATCCACCAGTGTCATCAAGGTTCGTTTCTTTTCATGAACCACACCCAGTGTCATTGCATGTGTGTTCTTCTAAACAAACCACATAAGTATCCACCAGTGTCATTGCCTATCTGTTCTTTTAATGAACCACACCCAGTGACATTGCATGTGTGTTCTTCTAAACAAACCACATAAGTCATTGCATGTCTATTCTTTTCATGAACCACACCTGGTGTCATTGCATGTCTGTTCTTTTCATGAACCACCGCTAGACCAGTGTCATTGGATGTCTGTTCTTCCAATGAACCACACATGGATCCACCAGTGTCATTGCCTGTCTGTTCTTTTCATGGATCACAGCTAGAGTCATTGCATGTCAGTTCCTTCCATAAACCACATATGGATCCACCTAGTGTGATTGAATGTCTGTTCCTCTAAACAAACCACATAAGGATCCACCAGTGTCATTGGATGTGTGTTATTCTCATGAACCACACCCAGTATCATTGCATGTGTGTTCTTCTAAACAAACCACATAAGGATCCACCAGTGTCATTGCCTGTCTGTTCTTTTCATGACCCACATAAGGATCCACAAGTGTCATTGCATGTATGTTCTTTTCATGAATCACGGCTAGAGTCATTGCATGTCTTTTACTTCCATAAACCACATATGGATCCACCTAGTGTGATTGCATGTCTATTCCTCTAAACAAGCCACATAAGGATCCACCAGTGTCATTGCATGTCTGTTCTTTTCATGAACCACACCCAGTGTCATTGCATGTGTGTTCTTCTAAACAAACCATATAAGGATCCAACAGTGTCATTGCCTATCTCTTATTTTCATGAACCACACCCAGTTTCATTGCATGTGTGTTCTCCTAAACAAACCACATAAGTCATTGCATGTCTGTTCTTTTCACGAACCACACCCGGTGTCATTGCATGTCTGTTCTTTTCATGAACCATATCTAGAGTCCACCAGTGTCATTGGATGTCTGTTCTTCCCATGAACCACACATGGATCCACCAGTGTCATTGCCTGTCTGTTCTTTTCATGGATCACAGCTAGAGTCATTGCATGTCTGTTACTTCCATACACCACATATGGATCCACCTAGTGTGATTGCATGTCTATTCCTCTAAACAAACCACATAAGGATCCATTAGTGTCATTGGATGTGTGTTCTTCTCATGAACTACACCTAGTGTCATTACATGTGTGTTCTTCTAAACAAACCACATAAGGATCCACTAGTGTCATTCCATGTCTGTTCTTTTCATGAACCACGTAAGGATCCGCTAGTGTCATTGCATGTCTGTTCTTTTCATGAATTACAGCTAGAGTCATTGCATGTCTGTTAATTCCATAAACCACATATGGATCCACCTAATGTGATTGCATGTCTGTTCCTCTAAACAAACCACATAAGGATCCACCAGTGTCATTGCTTGTCTGTTCTTTTCATGAACCACACCTAGTGTCATTGCATGTGTGTTCTTCTAAACAAACCACATCAGGATCCACCAGTGTCATTGCCTATCTATTCATTTCATGAACCACACCCAGTGTCATTGCATGTGTATTCTTCTAAGAAAACCACATAAGTCATTGCATGTCTGTTCTTTTCATGAACCACACCGGTGTCATTGCATCTCTGTTCTTTTCATGAACCACACATGAGGATCCACCGATGTCATTGCATGTATGTTCTTTTCATGAACCACACATAAGGATCCACAGATGTCATTGCATGTCTGTTCTTTTCATGAACCACACCCATTGTTATTGCATCTGTTTTCTCCTGACAAACAACATATCGATCCACCAGTGTCATTGCATGTCTGTTCTTTTCATGAACCAGAACTAGAGTCCACAGGTGTCATTGGATGTCTGTTCTTCCCATGAACCACACATGGATCCACAAGTGTCATTGTCTGTCTGTTCTTTTCATTGATCATAGCTAGAGTCATTGCATGTCTGTTACTTCCATAAACCACATATGGATCCACCTAGTGTGATTGCATGTATGTTCCTCTAAACAAACCACATAAGGATCCACCAGTGTCATTGGATGTGTGTTCTTCTCATGAACCACACCCAGTGTCATTGCATGTGTGTTCTTCTAAACAAACCACATAAGGATCCACCAGTGTCATTGCTGTCATTCTTTTCATGAACCACATAAGGATCCACCAGTGTCATTGCATGTCTGTTCTTTTCATGAATCACAGCTAGAGTCATTGCATGTCTTTTACTTCCATAAACCACATATGGATCCACCTAGTGTGATTGCATGTCTGTTCCTCTAACCAAACCACATAAGGATCCACAAGTGTCATTGCGTGTCTGTTCTTTTCATGAACCACACAGTGTCATTGCATGTGTGTTCCTCTAAACAAACCACATAAGGATCCACCAGTGTCATTGCCTATCTGTTCTTTTCATGAACCACACCCAATGTCATTGCATGTGTGTTCTTCTAAACAAACCACATAAGTCATTGCATGTCTGTTCTTTTCATGAACCACACCCGGTGTCACTGCACGTCTGTTCTTTTCATGAACCATATCTAGAGTCCACCAGTGTCATTGGATGTCTGTTCTTCCCATGAACCACACATGGACCACCAGTGTCATTGCCTGTCTGTTCTTTTCATGGATCACAGCTAGAGTCATTGCATGTCTTTTACTTCCATAAACCACATATGGATCCACCTAGTGTGATTGCATGTCTGTTCCTCTAAACAAACCACATAAGGATCCACTAGTGTCATTGGACGTGTGTTCTTCTCATGAACTACGCCCAGTGTCATTGCATGTGTGTTCTTCTAAACAAACCACATAAGGATCCACCAGTGTCATTGCCTGTCTGTTCTTTTCATGAACCACATAAGGATCCACAAGTGTCATTGCATGTCTATTCTTTTCATGAATCACAGCTAGAGTCATTGCATGTCTATTAGTTCCATAAACCACATATGGATCCACCTAGTGTGATTGCATGTCTGTTCCTCTAAACAAACCACATAAGGATCCACCAGTGTCATTGATTGTCTGTTATTTTCATGAACCACACCCAGTGTCATTGCATGTGTGTTCTCCTAAACAAACCACATAAGGATCCACTAGTGTCATTGCCTATCTGCTCTTTTCATGAACCACACCCAGTGTCATTGCATGTGTGTTCTTATAAGAAAACCACATAAGTCATTGCATGTCTGTTCTTTTCCTGAACCACACCGGCGTCATTGCATGTCTGTTCTTTTCATGAACCATATCTAGAGTCCACCGGTGTCATTGGACGTCTATTCTTCCCATGAACCACACATGGATCCACCAGTGTCATTGCCTGTCTGTTCTTTTCATGGATCACAGCTAGAGTCATTGCATGTCTGTTACTTCCATAAACCACATATGGATCCACCTAGTGTGATTGCATGTATGTTCCTCTAAACAAACCACATAAGGATCCACTAGTGTCATTGGATGTGTGTTCTTCTCATGAACCACACCTAGTGTCATTGCATGTGTGTTCTTCTAAACAAACCACATAAGGATTCACCAGTGTCATTGCATGTATGTTCTTTTCATGAACCACATAAGGATCCACCAGTGTCATTGCATGTCTGTTCTTTTCATGAATCACAACTATAGTCATTGCATGTCTTTTACTTCCATAAACCACATATGGATCCACCTAGTGTGATTGCATGTCTGTTCCTCTAAACAAACCACATAAGGATCATTAGTGTCATTGCGTGTCTGTTCTTTTCATGAACCACACCCAGTGTCATTGCATGTGTGTTCTTCTAAACAAACCACATAAGGATCCACCAGTGTCATTGCCTATCTGTTCTTTTCATGAACCACACCTAGTGTCATTGCATGTGTGTTCTTCTAAACAAACCACATAAGTCATTGCATGTCTGTTCTTTTCATGAACCACACCCGGTGTCATTGCATGTCTATTCTTTTCATGAACCATATCTAGAGTTATTGCATGTCTGTTCCTCTAAACAAACCACATAAGGATCCACCAGTGTCATTGCATGTATGTTATTTTCATGAACCACACCCAGTGTCATTGCATGCGTGTTCTTTCCATTAACCATAGCTAGAGTAATTACATGTATGTTCTTTTCATGAACCACACATAAGGATCCACCGATGTCATTGCATGTCTGTTCTTTTCATGAACCACACCCATTGTTATTGCATCTGTGTTCTCCTGACAAACAACATATCGATCCACCAGTGTCATTGCATGTTTGTTCTTTTCATGAACCACAACTGAAGTCCACAAGTGTCATTGGATGTCTGTTCTTCCCATGAACCACACATGGATCCACAAGTGTCATTGCCTGTCTGTTCTTTTCATTGATCACAGCTAGAGTCATTGCATGTCTGTTACTTCCATAAACCACATATGGATCCACCTAGTGTGATTGCCTGTATGTTCCTCTAAACAAACCACATAAGGATCCACCAGTGTCATTGGATGTGTGTTCTTCTCATGAACCACACCCAGTGTCATTGCATGTGTGTTCTTCTAAACAAACCACATAAGGATCCACCAGTGTCATTGCCTGTCTGTTCTTTTCATGAACCACATAAGGATCCACCAGTGTCATTGCATGCCTGTTCTTTTCATGTATCACAGCTAGAGTCATTGCATGTCTGTTACTTCCATAAACCACATATGGATCCACCTAGTGTGATTGCATGTCTGTTCCTCTAAACAAACCACATAAGGATCCACCAGTGTCATTGCGTGTCTGTTATTTTCATTAACCACACCAAGTGTCATTGCATGTGTGTTCTTCTAAACAAACCACATAAGGATCCACCGGTGTCATTGCCTGTCTGTTCTTTTCATGAACCAGACCCAGTGTCATTGCATGTGTGTTCTTCTAAACAAACCACATAAGCCACTACATGTCTGTTCTTTTAATGAACCACACCCGGTGTCATTGCATGTGTGTTCCTCTAGACAGACCACATAAGGATCAACCGGTGTCATTGCATGTCTGTTCCTCTAACAAACCACATAAGGATCCACCAGTGTCATTGGATGTGTGTTCTTCTCATGAACCACACGTGGATCCACCGGTGTCATTGCATGTCTGTTCCTCTAAACAAACCACATAAGGATCCACCAATGTCATTGGGTGTCTATTCTTTTCATGAACCACACCCAGTATCATTGCATGCGTGTTCTTTTCATTAACCACGGCTAGAGTCATTGCATGTCTGTTACTTCCATAAACCACACATGGATCCACCGATGTCATTGCATGTCTGTTCTTTTCATGAACCACACCTAATGTCATTGCATGTTAGTTCTTTTCATGAATCACAGGTAGAGTCATTGCATGTGTGTTACTTCCGTAAACCACATATGGATCCACCTAGTGTGATTGCATGTCTGTTCTTTTCACAAACCGCACATGGATACACCAGTGTCATTGAATGGGTAGCCGTTAGACCGAGTCTTCTAGAAGGCATGCCCTAACACAGTTGTTCTGCTTGACGATTGTTACATACCGTTCAATTGGGGCGCTTGGACGATTGGGATGGTCTTCGTGAGAGCGATCCACGAGTAGGATGTTCTGCGGCATGATTGGCCACGCTTGCTCTGGACAAACTGGCAACACCGGGCGCTCCCCTGTTGCGAGTGTCACATCTCACGAGTTTAGTGGGCCACATCCCAGTGTCACGTCCCCATTACTTTTCTTCCTCCCGGTACTTCTCTTCCTTACCCTCGAAGCCACTTTCCCCACTTCACTCCCATCCTGCCATAGCCGCAAGCCGACGACGCCTCCATCCCAATCCACTCTCCGGCAGCCACCCCCACCCCTCTTGCCATGGGTTCAAGGGGAGACGGCGAGGAAACACGTTGTGACGACAGGGACGGTGATTTCGATGTGAGTCGTCTCATCTCTATTTCTATCATCTGTGGCCAGTTATCTATTTTTGAGCTAGATCTAATCTGTTTACTCATGCGCGTATGATGTGTTCGGCCAACCAGACGATGTATGACTCCGACTATCACGGTTTAGAGGATGAAGACAGTCCTCTGATATGTAAACATGGATATGTGCCCGCTAAATTTGTAGCCTTCGAAGGACGAAACGCAGGCAGGAGGTTTCTACGGTGTCAAGGACATCGTGCAATGATGCAAGGCGGAAGTTGTGGTGTTGTCAAATGGGTAGATCCAGAGTGGCCCAAATCGATGCAGAAAACGCTGGACAAACTATGGGAAATGATTGTCGAGTTGAAAGAATCTGTATTCAGCTCACTTCTTGACAGTGTTGATATGAAGCTATGGGAACCAGTTGACACGACCAAGCATAAGCGAGATCTCAGGTGGGTGCAAGACAAGGTTATCAAAGTCGAGAAGGAGAGGGACGCAGCGTTGGCCCTGAAGGCTAAAGCAGAGCAAGAACTGACTCAAGCAAGGAACGATCTCCACCAGGCCAAAGTCCTATAGTATTGACAAGTGCATGAGGAAAAATGCAGAGAAACAATTGAAGCTGTGCAAGGAAGATGCTAAAAGGAAGGAGCAGACAATTCGATCCTTGCTCTCGCAGGAAGATGCGCATCGGGCCAAGATTAGGAAGATCAAGGAGATGTGTGATAACTAGTTCTATTTAGCTTAAGCTCCGTGCCTTTTTAAGTTGTAATATTTGTACTTGTTGACCTAGCGGTCTGAACTATTGGTCCCGGATTCTAGGGAGGAAAAAATTGCTCTGACCCCACATTAATTTGTGGAAGAATTTGTGATTTAGATCAATTTTTGCCTTGATTTAGATCTCTGTCCTGGATTGGGAACGTAACCGTGGACCAAATACACCTTTTCTACTAGTGTATTCTGACATTGGTGGTTTGTTTAAACGTAATCTACGTGGATTGTGCCACATGCAAATGGCGCAACCACAATTTATAAAGTGGAAGCACATACACCCTTCATCGGAGATCCGGAGCTTCGCATGATGCGGGGATGCAGGAGCAGAGAGGCGGTGAGATAGACGGGCTCAAGATTAGGCCAGAAAGTGGTACCCATTTCCTCCTCATCTGGGCATTATCGGTGAGAACATTGATGTTTATGTTGCCACGTTGTTGTGCAGCATCTGAAATAAGTTGCTGCTTCGTGGAGTGTGGTAGCCTAAATAATTTATTTATGTGCCACTTACATTCCGTCGTATTTGGAGACCTCCTGCCCCTCAGCAATCGTGGAACCGGTGGATCCTTGTTTTCAGATAGAAGTGGCACAATCATAATTTTGGATTCAACTACTGACTCGGGCATTTCCAAACCCTAAGTCGCGGTACATTTTACTCAGAGAACATGGGTAGATTGTTTCGCCCAGCAACGTGCCACACACAGAGCGATCAAAATTTAACAGAATTACATATATAGGTTCAAGTTCAACACATTACTATGCATCTTCATTGCCAGCAGCCTTCTTCCGCAGCCTGGGTGCCAAGCATTCACGTCCAATGGCTTCTTCATTTCCTGCCTTCTTCCTCTTCCTTGGTGCCAATTTTCTTAGCTTCACGTACTCTGCATCACCGGGACAATGGGCACCAGAATCATGTCCAACATCATCTTTCCACTCGTTTTTAATTTCTTCGGGCAACAAAATGACATCTTTCCACTCGTTTTTAATTTCTTCGGGCAGCAAAATGACTGACCCGGCAGTCATGTTTCTAACCTTGCGGCGCTTCCTGTCAAAGAAACAAGACTGTTGCATAACTGCCCAATATCTATAGAGTAAATAAAACAAAAATTACAATTTAGCACAAACTTGCGAACCCCAAGAGACCTTTGCTTACCAGGAGCTAATTGGGTTCGAGCAACCACCCTGTCCAAGAATAGAAGGGAGACTCCCAGTTGCAGCAGCTTCCACATCTAGTACATCATATTTCAGCTCAAACATGGCAGCCAAAGCATACCTTTTCATCAACCCAATTAGCTGACTATCATACGTTATAGGAACCATGATGCCACGCTCATCCATGAAGCTGAACTTTGCAGGCTGCTTCGGCCATAATTCAACATGATTACACAGAGCAGCAACCATACCAAATATAGTGCAGATCTGCGTAGGCGCTTCTTCCATCATGAAACAATGGTGTTCATACCTCTTGCCCTTAGAGTCGTACCTATAGAGGACTACCGTAACCAGGTAAGGGGGGTCCGCACAAATCCCACTTGACATAAAACTATGGACAAAATATGTTTGTCAGCGTTGGGCTAACAAACAATTTGAGGTTCAGTAGCCAGCTAGAAGTTGTAACTAGTGCGAATAGCAAAGAGAAGGGTAGATCACCCGCTTGTAGACATAACTTCTTCTTTCTTGATAGTAGGATCTGCCATCCTCCGAGCTGCTCGGCTCATCGGCAGCGGAGGCGGGGTAGAGCCTCGCAACGGCGGCTACGGCATGCGCCATTGGAGCTCGGGATCAGCAACTAGGCGCAGCAACTTGGCGCCAGAAGTCAAATGTCCGAAAGGATCGTCCTGCCTGGAGGGTGGATTCCGACGCCGCCGGTGCTAGGGGAAAGCTGGGAATGCATTTGTGAAATTGGTCAACGCATCCCATCCACTTAGCTGCTCGTTTCGCCTACGTGGTTGCCACGTTGGCGCTCGCGTCACAGAAATATTACTGACATGAGGGTCCCGACCGTCTACTTCACGGGGCAGTTTCACGGCATGTTTGGATTTGGTAGGGGTGAGACGAGTTTGCCTCGAAATGGCCCCTCCTAGTAGTTGGCGGCCCAACTTTTCGAAACGCGGTAATTTTAGGCAACTTAGGTACCTCCATGCGCGGGCCTGCCAACTTTGGTACCACAGACGAACAATCCCCATTGCGCAGCCCCTCGTCCTTCAGCTCCTGGAACCGTTTGTTGACTTGGTTCGCCAAGGCTGTCGGTTTCTTGGAGATCCGATCCAACATATCCGGATTAGGAGGACCCGGAGCATAGGGGCGCAGCCGGATCAAATCTTCAGTCGTGCCATTTCTGACATAAAAGAAGGTTCGGGCCCAGCCCTTGCAAGAATCAAGCCCCATGACTCGGGGAAAGACGGACTATTTCCGGGGAGAAATGGAAGCCGCACCAAACTGCGTAAGTTGTTTGTCCTCCGGGTCAAGCTCCTTATTCGGAATCACGTTCCGGTGGAGACCACAAAACCGGATCCAAAGCTCCTTAGTGGGCCACAATCCGACGTAGCCCTCTATGGTGGAGGCAAAAGAAGAAAGGGAAGTGATGGCGTTCGCCGGAAGGTGGTGCGGTTGAAGTTGATAGATGTTGAGCCAATCATGGAAGAAATCGCTAACGGGGAGGCCGAACCCGCGCTAGAAATGGGAGAGGAACACCATGAACTCACTCGGATTGGGTGAGGGTGCGAGCTCCTCGGAGGCGAGCCGGGCAACGACGCCCTCTAGGATGCGGTGTGTGCGGTAGAGCCAGTCGAGGTCATCCGGGCACACCCAGGAGCCGGCCCAGGCGCCGCATTCGGTGTTCTCCGCCTCCTCCTCCATCTCCACCTCCGCGACGACGAGCTCTTCCTCTGTCATATCTAGGTCGCTGTCCTCACTGGCCCTATCGGCGGTGGGGGGCAGTGCCTTGGACTGGCGCGGACCCGTGGCGGTGGAGATGCGTGGTAGTGGTGACGATGCTAGTGCGCGAGGAACGGTGTGACGGCGGCGCTGTCGCTAGGAGGAAGAAGAAGAAGAAGAGGCAGAGGGGCGCGATAATGGGGAAAAACACCAAGGGGCACGCCCCTCCCCTATTTAACCACGCCCCAGCAGGGTAGTGGGATCGAGCGGTACGGAAGGGCCACATGGTGTGGCCGTGTATTATCCAGATCAACCAATCAGAGGCGAGCCACAGGAATGGCCATAGGGCACAGGGGATCCCACGACGCGACGTGGTGATACAGTTAACTAGGAGACATACACGATGTAACGAGTGCAACAGTAACACCTGACATTAACTGCAGCAGTAACTGGCGCAGGCCCTTAAAATGAGGCAAGATAATGATTACCCTCCACGTGGGGAAGCGTACGAGAGAAGGAAGAATAACCCGGGTAACTATAGGGTGACCCGGCTAGCGAGTGAAAACTCCGAATGTGCCAAGGGAAAAGCAAGCCAATGAAATCTGGGATATGATGTAATTCAGAAAAGGGAGCAAAAGGCTCGGTAAAATTGAACCTGCTGTGGCCTTAGCGGCTGAGGCCGCTAAGACCGCACCAGCTTCGGGGACTAATGTTGGGGGGATACCCCCGGGTAGGGTCATGCTAGGGTATAAAGGCCGAGTTAGCCGAGGTACGGCAAGGTCAAAGCAAGTGCTGGCCGAGTCACCTCAAGGCAGGCCGAATCACGGAGTAACCTGGACCAGAGGATGTCCGCCTAGCTGAGTCCCGGCCGATGTATGTCGTCTGCCGGCAGGATTTATCTAACTCGTATGCAGGTACCAGTGTGGCCGGATTAACCAGGCCTGATCCGGGTTATATCAGGCTTGCAAGAGAAGGAAGGTATCTCGCTGGTCAAAAGGAGGTCACTGTACGCTGGAGCGTGAGCGAAGCGGACAGAGTCTAGGACCACCGAGGCATGGCCGACAAGGGTGATGCTGCCTGTGTCGGATGACGCTGGCGCCGCAGAGGCTCACGTAGCCTCCGCATGGCTTACGATGGGGAAAAGAGACCCGGTCGGTTTACTATTCTGGGAAGAAGCATATTCCCTGGAATATGCCTCCACGTATGGCCTAATTGGAGACCTATCCACCCCTATATAAGGAGGGCTAGGGCATCTGTAGAAAGGGTTGAGCTTTACTTGGTTGATCCATAGTTGGTTCTAGGAAGCTAGCTAGTGGAGAGAGTAAGAGAGTTCCTTCTTCATCCTCTCCCCAATACAGCTCAAGGAGCACTTGTAACCCTTGGAAAGATATTGAATACAAGACATCTGTTTGTGTGGAATCACCACACTATCCCTCCCTGGATTCCTCTAGTGCATATTGTCCCCACCTTTAGCCTATCCATGGCATCTACCGTGACACCACCACGACAATGAAGACTTCTTCTTCTTGCTCGGCTTCAGGAACGGTTGATAGCCCTCTTTCGTCATCGATGTCCTTATGTCACCCTGCTTATGGAGGCGTTCTTCAATTTCCCTCTTACTCAACCCTCTGGCTTGTTGTAGCCCCCCCTTGAGTTGACATCTTCAATGATGATCTGTAACAACTTCATCTGAATGCGATGGAAGTCTTCTCTAAGATCATCATCGTCACTTCGCGCCAAAGTTTCTGCCCATCCTCGGAGACTAGATGGCAGCATTAGGTTCTGGCAATCCCGAACATAGCCTTTAAGGTGATGGAGGACGTAGAAGGCCTCCTTGGCGCCACCAGTAGCCGGCTGCTTGACGCAGGGGAACTCGAGCACGTGCTTGAACACGTGTTTGCCATCCTTGATACATTCCCCCTTATCTACGAAGGTGCATCCCTTCTTGGGTTAGCCCTCGAGATCCTCATTGAGAACACCCCTTATTCTGGTGTAGTCTTTCTTCTTTGTCAAACTCCCCGAGTCGAAATACGTGGCTAGCGAATACCTCGGGGCAAGGACGATGAGTGTGCAGTATTTGTCTCTACGCAACACAATTGGAATGGAATGTTGGAAAAAGAGCAAAGGAAGAAATCTATAAGAAATGGATAAGTTACGGCAGTGATGAGCGAGTGTGTACTTACTCGGGAAAGAAAGGCAAAAGAAGTGTGTCCTTCCTCTTGTTGTCCACCATGAACTTCTCGAGGTACGCCGTCGCCTTGGTCTGTGTCTCTGATCCTTCAACCAACTGGTTGTCCCGCATGTAGTAGGGATCCACTATCGTGACTTCCGGGGTACTCTCTCTCTCTCTTGATCGTCAGATTGAGCGCGTATAGGCAGACCAAGTTATAGTCCAGCCGTTTTGAGAGAAACAACTTGAAGATGTCCGCGTACGCTATGAAGAATAGATCCGCGGGGGCTTCATTAACGAAGCCCACGTCCAATGGCACCTTGGCCATGAAAACCGGGTAATTTGGATCTTTGTCTTTAAAAAGGATGCCCTCTAGTGTCTTGACACCCTCGTGCAAAGTTAACATGGGTCCAACCGCGATGTGGAGCAGTTCTGGAGTCAATATCGGATTGCCAGCTACATGCACACGGGGCAAGCCATATTGTTTGGATGGTATGACGACGGTGTCCTAAGCTCGGATCCTCTTCAGAGGAGGCTGGCTCGCAGCCTTCTTATTATTATTACTACCTCTCTTCCTATGCTTCTTCTTCGCAACAGTGTCCTCCACTTCCATCTGCTTATCGACCGCCTTTCGGAGTGTGTTAGGGATGAAAACCAATCCTGGTTTCTCCTGTGGTGGATCGGTGGCCGGAGGCGTCTCTTGAGAAAAACCATGGAAGACCAGGCCCTGCGTACATGTATTGGGCCGACCAGCTTGATGGTCGCGAGCTATGAAGGGTTCTTGATCCACAGAAGGCATATACAATCCTTTGTCATAGCCGGTGTGGATGAATTCATCAACATTGACCAATTCATCATCATCTTCATGGGTGCCATCATGTGGTGGTGGTAGCGGGGGCGACGGCGGTTGCGGCACAATGTCTTTGCCATGGGGCGGTACACACGCTGCCAAGAGTTGCTAGTGACGGCTGGTGGTGGCGACGATGGCGGATGCTGGCTTCCGAGGTGGTGGATGGGGAATCGATCGAGAGGTGGAGCCAGTGATCCCCCCGCAATACGAATCTGGGTCTTCGGCCATGTCAAGGGCTAGTTGTAGCATTCTCCAAGGGTCTTGTGTTCATCGTTCCCTAAGGTTGAAAGGGGGGTCCATGTCATCACACCTTGGCAACACCCGAGCCAACCTGACCCTCATCACGTCATCATCCATTGGATTGTTGTGCATCGTGCGGCTTGCCAGTTGTATGAGAGTGCCCTTGGCAACATCCTTCAACTCACCGCCGACATTTATAAGCAGGAGTACGCAAGAAGTGTTCTAAGGCAAAACATGTTGTTGGGCATCATGAGATGGCAGTAGTCATGCATCAAAGGCATAAAGGAGATGACGTGCACTAACTAAATAGTTACCTTGGTGATGGTGTTAAGCTTAGATAATGTAGAGACACGACTGATGCCGTCGGCCGACCTATCATCATCTGCATTCTCCCACTCGGGTGCCTCACTAAGCACCACCGCCGTCGGCTGTGCCTTGGTATCTTTGGCGGGAGGGGGCGTCGGTGCGACCAAAACGAGTGGCTGCATCCCGGTGTTGACAGTCGGCGGGGTCACCAGGTCTGGCGACACATTAACATTCATGCACGAGTTGCTGCCTCTTAAGCTGGGCAGATGTATCGCCCCCTATCGACCTCCCGCATTCCAAGTAGTTAGCCCCTCGAAAAACTCAGGGGGGATCATGGCACGGAGCTTCTCTTCCACTAACTTGTCCACTACCTTCTTCTCTAGTGTCTTCACCTTCATCTTCAGCTCTTCAACAACGGCTTTATCCTTAGCGGCCGACAGGTTCTTCCTCTCCCTTCTTTTCTTGGCATCCTCTTTGTAGTACTCCTTGAACTTCATGCTCGTAGCGAAGCCGGACACACGGTCAGCTGAGGACAGTGGCAACCCCTTGTCCCTCTTCTTGTAAGCATTCGTCGCCCTGTTGAAAACCGTGTCCCACGGCTCCGTTGAATCCTGGGATGACTCTTCGGCAGGAGCGTTCAGTTCATCCTCCTGCAGAGACAAGGAAAGGTGAAGCCATTTAGATTATTGGCTTCATTATTTTAATTAGAACGCAATAGACTTGAGATCGGTGATAAATTCCTTACCAGCTTCTTCTCGAATTCCTTCACCTCCGGATTGTCGGTGATGAACTCCCCTATTTCCTTATCCAGGTAGTAGCGGGCCCAGACAAAGTGCCTAAGCTGCAAGTCCGTGATTTTAAGCCAAGGGTGATACGTTGCTAACGTATCCATAATTTTTGATGTTCCATGCTTGGTTTTATCTACTTTCTTATGTTTTGTCCACACTTCGGAGTACTTTTCATATGATTTCTTGGACTAACCTATTAACAAGAGCCATAATAATAGTTGCCTGTTTTCTGCTATTTTTGGTTCCAGAAAGTCAGAAAATGAATATTCTCGGAATTGGACCGGACAAAAGCCAAAGTCGTTATTTTCTCGGAAGATTCACGGAGCTGTAGGAGAGTCGGTTGGTCGGTAAGCTGCCACAGGGTGGCCAAACCACCCCTAGGCGCGGGATAGCCCTGGTCGCGCCACTAGGTGGTGTGGGCCCCCTGGCCGCCCACTGACCTTGCCTCTTCGCCTATAAGATGCCTCCCGATGCAAAAACCCTAAATTGTCCAGCCTCCAGCCACGAAAAGTTCCGCAGCGCCACCACCACCGAAGGGGAGGTTCGGGGGACAGAGAGTCTCTGTTCTGGCACCCTGCCGGGAAGGGGAAGTGCCCCCGAAGCCATCTCCATCGATCTCCACCACCATCTCCATCGCTGTTGCTGATTCCCATGATGAGGAGGGAGTAGTTCTCTCTCAAGGCTAAGGGTTCTACCGGTAGCTATGTGTTCATCTCTCTCTCTCTATGCGTGATCATATTGCGATCATGAGCTTTGTAATCAAGTAGATCTACCTTGCTACTCAAGTGCTTTAATAGATCTCTGCTCTCCCAATGTGTGTGAAGTTGATAGTGTGCACACCATGGTGTCACTTAGGCTAGAGATTACAAATACTTGTTATGAGTTATATTTGGAGTTGGATGTTTCTATGAAATTGTGGTGTTTGTTTGAACCATCTAGTACTCAAGGTGACAGTGTGGGGTTATCTAGATGGGAAAGATGTACTTTGAGGAGTGCTGTTATAGCCCTACCATCGATTAGATTGTTCAACTGGAGAGTAGTTAAGAGTAGTATCATAAAGAGAATTTATTTATATGAGAGTGTTCACTAGTGGTAGTATGATCCCTAGGCCTTGTTTCTAAACATTGAAACACCGTTTGCAATTAGATCAGTTACATGTTTGCTTGCTTCCATCTTTATTTCAGTTTGCCTTTAGTCTCTTTCACACCATCAAGCTATTTTCTATCACCGCTGTCTTTTATCCATACCACTTGTATTTCACTATCTCTTCGCCGAACTAGTGCACCTATACACCTGACAAGTGTATTGGGTGTGTTGGCGACACAAGAGACTTCTTGTATCTTGATTGCAGGGTTGCTTGAGAGGGAATACCTTTGACCACTTCCTCCCCGAGTTCTATAAACCTTGGGTGATCCACTTAAGGGAAAACTTGCTGCTGTTCTACAAACCTCTACACTTGGAGGCCCAACAATTGTCTACAAGAATAGACGTGCGTAGAAATCAAGCTATTTTCTGGCACCGTTGCCGGGGAGGTAAGGTAAATGGTACTCACATCCTCCGGTGTGAGTGCTCAAAGTTATTTCCTTTAGATTCTGCAATTTTGTCATTTTGTTTCTTGTTTTCACTAGTTAGGCTTAATGGAAAACAACAAAAAATTAGAGAGCTTTATAGTATTTATCTTGAGTTAGGACATGAAGTGTTTGAAGAGAAAATTAAAAAACCTATGGAACTTTATTTGCATGCTAATAGCAATGTTGTTTGTATGAATTCTTTGGACACCATTATTGTTAATGCTATGGAAAAGTCTAAGCTTGGGGAAGCTAGTTTTTATGAAAATGATCTTTTTAGTTCCCTAGCTTTGGAAGATAGCTATTCTATTGCTTATGATGATACCAAACCTCCAATATATGATGATTACAATGATGAATATGTTATTTTAAGTCGCCTACTATTGAGAAGAAAATTAATTATGATTACAATATGCCTCCTATATTTGATGATTATGGTGATGAGAATAATAATGATAGCTATTTTATTGAATTTGCTCCCACTATGATTAATAAGAATGACTATTCTTATAGGGAGAATAATAATTGTTTTATGGATGTGGCTGATGACCCAGAAGTATAGGGGGTATATCGCAGTATTTTCGATAAGTAAGAGTGTCGAACCCAACGAGGAGCAGAAGGTGCTGGCTAGTGGTATGGATCAGGAATTCTCTGCAAATACTTAGCAAACGAATTTTTAGGGGTTTTTGATAAAGCAAGTAAATAAAGTACGAGTAAACAAAAGACAATAAGAATAAATGCAGCAAGTGGCCTGATACGTTGCAAACGTATCTATAATATTTGATGTTCCATGCTTGGTTTTATCTACTTTCTTGTGTTTTGTTCCAACTTTGGAGTACTTTTCATATGATTTCTTGGACTAACCTATTAACAAGATGCCACAGTGCCAGTTGCCTGTTTTCTGCTGTTTTTGGTTCCAGGAAAGTCAGAAAATGAATATTCTTGGAATTGGATGGGACAAAAGTCAAAGTTATTATTTTTCCGGAAGACTCACAAAGCCAGAAGGAGAGTCGGAGAGGCCATTTGGTGGCCACACCCTGGGCACTTAACGGCACCCACGCGCCAGGGCATGGTGTGGGACCCCTGGCCGGCCATCGACCTTGCCCCTTCGCCTATAAGATACCTCCCGATGCAAAAACCCTAAATCGTCAATCAGAAATCCACGAAAAGTTCTGCGGTCACGCCACCAAGAAGGGAGATTTAGGGACAGAAGTCTCTCTTCCGCACCGCTTGGACGGGAAGTGCCTCGAGCCATTTTCTCGCCGCTGTCGGGAGGTAAAAGGTACTCACATCCTCCGATGTGAGTGCTCGAAGTTATTTCCTTTAGATTCTGCAATTTTGTCTTTTTGTTTCTTGTTTTCACTAGTTAGGCTTAATGGAAAACAACAAAAAAATTAGAGAGCTTTATAGTATTTATCTTGAGTTCGGACATAAAGTGTTTGAAGAGAAAATTAAAATACCTATGGAACTTTATTTGCATGCTAATAGCAATGTTGTTAGTATGAATTCTTTGGACACCATTATTGCTAATGCTATGGAAAAGTCTAAGCTTGGGGAAGCTAGTTTTTATGAAAATCATCTTTTTAGTTCCCCAACTTTGGAAGATAGCTATTCTATTGCTTATGATGATACCAAACCTCCAATATATGATGATTACAATGATGAATATGTTATTTTCAGTCCACCTACTATTGAGGAGAAAATTAATGATTACAATATGCCTCCTATATTTGATGATTATGGTGATGAGAATAATAATTATAGCTATTTTGTTGAATTTCCTCCCACTACAATTAATAAGAATGACTATGCTTATGTGGAGAGTATTAATTATTATATGCATGTGGCTCATGATAATAATGTTTCATGTTATAGTTGTATTGTTAATTTTATTCATGATGCTACTGAAAGTTATTATGAGAGAGGGAAACATGGTTGTATGCATCTCAATAATATTAAGTTTCCCCTCTTTGTGTTGAAATTTTTGAAGTTGCACTTGTTTTGCTTTCCTATGATTATTGCTTTGTGCTTTCATGACTTGTTTCTTTACAATATTCCTATGCATAGGAAGTGGGTTAGACTTAAATGTGCTTTGAATTTGCTTCTTGATGCTCTCTTTTACTTCAATTCATTTTTTTATGTGAGCATCTTCTCAAACTATCATGCCTAACTTAAAGGCGTTAAAGAAAAGTACTTATTGGGAGATAACTCAAAAGTTTTAGATGAGTCTTGGAAGTTATTACCTCTGTAATAACCGCTCCTTATCTTTTTTATTTGATTTTTGTGCCAAGAGTAACCTCTAATGAGAGAGAAGTAATGATTGGGAAAGTTGCTATCCTGAAACAGATTTCTGTGCTTCACCATAAAAATTCGTGTAAAATCTCTGTACGTCTTTTTGAGGCACGGATTTTTGCTCTTCTGCCCCAGGTTGTTATCTAACTTTCGTTAGTTCAACACTTTTTGATTTGAGCAACAGAAGGTCTTCAAAAAAATTCGTCTTTACCTGCTGGTCTGTTTTGACAGATTTCTGCCATTTTTTGCATTTGCTTCTTGTTGGTTCCTTTTTGAGTTCTTTTGGGGAATTGAGCTTTTTGAGGGAAGTGCTACAGTATCTAGTGTTTTAATGGAAGTTTTATTGGTGTTAGAACTGAACCTAAAGACCTATTATCTTGAGTGCACTAATGTTGCTAATAAAGATTGTGTGAAGTTTTGTATGAAGGAAAAATTTCAGGTGTATGGAAGGAATGAGTAATGAGATGAAGGTTGGACTAAAGCTCTAGCTTGGGGATGCCACGCATGTCACCCCAAGAAATATTAAAGAAGTACAAGCGTCAAAGCTTAGGGATGCCCAAGGCATCCCCTTCTTCATCAATAAAAATCCCAGGTTTCTTCCAAACGCTTCATTTTTATTGTTTCATGCACAGTTGTGTTGTTCTTGGAGCGTCTTCTTTTTCGTCTTCTTTTTCGTTTTGGTTTTTCGTTTGCTTGGTTTGCTTAGTGTTCTGAATAAATTGGTTGGACCCCCTCTTTCATACATTGGTTTGCAAATAGTTTGGTTTGGTTTGAAAAAGAGTAGAAAAGTTCACGCTTATGTGATAAAAAGAGCTCGTTTTTGACTGTGGACTATGCTTTGTCATGCCATGCTTGATATTGTTTTGGCTTTATGCTTAGTATTCTTTGCTGTAGCATGGCTTGTTATAAACAATTGAGATTGCTTAATGTGCCTTGGATGAATAATGCGTTGTTTTAGTATATTAAAACATAGTATTGTGGTATTCTCCTTTGATGCTTTATTTGGGTTGACTTGGCGCATGCTCACACCATGTTATGACTATCTCAAGTCACCTAAGCCTTTATGATCCTTTAGTTTTCAACTTGTAGTATCAATTTATGCTTTGATTAATGATGTTTTGTTGCTCTGCATGATTATGGCCATTATTGCTCTCTTAGTTTGTCGCTCCCAGTCTTTTGCTAGCCTCCACAACCAAGTATGAGTTCCACTCATGCATCCAACTCCCTAAACCAAGTTATTCCAAAGAGTCCACCATACCTACCTACTAGCTTATGCTATTCCAAGTATATTCATGCTTTTGTTTACCTTCCGAATTAAACTTGTTATGAGAAAACTAGTGATTAAAGCTCTCACGAACTTGATGGCACACTTTACTTTACTTGCCCTTAATAAACTTGAACCATTGTGTCGTCTATGTTGTATATGGTTGCACTTATTTGTTGGGAATTAGCAGAACCATGCTTTCATGGGGAACGCTTTCAACATTGCACTTGGTACTTGTACCTAGTTGATATCATGCTCTTTTGTCTATGGATGTCGTCGGTGTGAAATGAAAGGGGAGCTTGTAAGTCCATGGAGTTATGTATATGTGTTAGAGAAACGCCTGGGCCGCTGGTCTAATCCATGCTGTCATGGTGGAAACCTGCAGCGTAACCATAATGAGCTGTCTATGAAGCATTCTTCTTATAAAAAAGAGTCAGATATTGAGAAAAAAGAGAAAAAAGAAAAAAAGAGATATGAGAAAAGAGGAAAGAGAAAAAAAGCACCATATTCCCATGGTAAATAAGAAGATTGCTGAGATGCTCGTTGTCTGCTTGCCTTGTCATTTTGATATGGGGATTCCTCCGCATCATCGGGCAAGGGGTACCCCGTTGGCGGTTCTCTATGATACACATGTACTTACGATGACAAGAACTTACCGGTGACTAAACTTGAGTAGCATGAGGAGCAACCCTCGTATACAAGGGACATGCGATTCCTAACTTATACTTCGTCAAGCATGTACACCATAGTTTGTTCACTTTAACCTTAATCACTTCAAGATGCTTATGATAGGGGAAATGAGAGCTGAAAGCTAATAAGTACCATAATTTTTGGAAGCTCTTTATGAGACTTGAATCCCTACTTCCTTCTATGAAGGCCTTTCTTTTACTTTTATGTTGAGTCTCTGACTTCTACCTTTATGCACTTACTTTGAGAGCATAGTGGCCATTCTTAGTTCTATGTGCATTGTCCCAAGACTAGTTGATTGATTCATAACTTTGATATTGCCTGTTTTAAACTATTTGTATCTAGTCACTCCTATGAACTTTGAAGGTGTCCTATGCATTTATGTTTGCTACTCTATGAGGGACAAGCTGAATACCACTATGCTATGTTTTCTTTATGTGAAACAAACAAACATCTTGCAAAGCATTATTATTCATGGATCTTTTGTTTGTACCTTTTCATGCTAGAACATAGTTGTTTTGTCTTATTGCTAGAACTTTGTCTTTCATGTTATGATTGAAGTACTATGATCCCAGCTTTTAATGTTTTACAAATACTTTGATTAAGTTTATGATGGTGCATGTCACCTAAAAAATTATTCTTTCTTTTTATCACTTACCTACTCGAGGACGAGCAGGAGTTAAGCTTGGGGATGTTGATACGTTGCAAACGTATCTATAATTTTTGATGTTCCATGCTTGGTTTTATCTACTTTCTTGTGTTTTGTTCCAACTTTGGAGTACTTTTCATATGATTTCTTGGACTAACCTATTAACAAGATGCCACAGTGCCAGTTGCCTGTTTTCTGCTGTTTTTGGTTCCAGGAAAGTTAGAAAATGAATATTCTCGGAATTGGACGGGACAAAATCCAAAGTTATTATTTTTCTGGAAGACTCACAGAGCCAGAAGGAGAGTCGGAGAGGGGCCACAGGGTGGCCACACCCCCCTTGGCGCGGGCAACCCTAGGCCACGCCAGGGCATGGTGTGGTCCCCTTGGCCGGCCACCGACCTTGCCCCTTCGCCTATAAGATGCCTCCCGATGCAAAAACCCTAAATCGTCAATCAGGAATCCAAGAAAAGTTCCGCAGCGCCGCCACCACCGAAGGGGAGATTTGGGGGACAGAAAGTCTCTGTTCCGGCACCCTGCCGGGACGAGGAAGTGCCCCCGGAGCCATCTCCATCGATCTCCACCGCCATCTCCATCACCGTTGCTGATTCCCATGATGAGGAGGGAGTAGTTCTCTCTCGAGGCTAAGGGTTCTACCGGTAGCTATGTGTTCATCTCTCTCTCTATGCATGATCATATTGTGATCATGAGCTTGTAATCTATAGATCTACCTTGCTACTCAAGTGCTTTAATAGATCTCTGCTCTCCCCATGTGTTTGAAAGTGACAGCATGCTCACATGGTGGCACTTAGGCTAGAGATTACAAATACTTGTTATGAGTTATATTTGGAGTTGGATGTCTTTATGAAATTGTGGTGTTTGTTGGACTCATCTATTACTCACGGTGACAGTGTGGGGTTTTCTAGATGGGAAAGATGAACTTTGAGGTGTGCTGTTATAGCCCTACCATTGATTAGAGTGTCCAACCGGAGAGTAGTTAAGAGTAGTATCATGAAGAGAATATATTTATATGAGAGTGTTCACTAGTGAAAGTATGATCCCTAGGCCTTGTTTCTAAGCATTGATACACCGTTTGCAATTAGATCTGTTACATGTTTGCTTGCTTCTACCTTTATTTCAGTTTGCCTTTAGTCTTTCCCACGTCAACCACACGCTAGCAAGCTATTTTCTATCACCGTTACCACGTATAATTATCTATACCACTTGTATTTCACTATCTCTTCACCGAACTAGTGCACCTATGCACCTGACAAGTGTATTGGGTGTGTTGGGGACACAAGAGACTTCTTGTATCTTAATTGTAGGGTTGCTTGAGAGGGCATACCTTTGACCACTTCCTCCCTAAGTTCGATAAACCTTGGGTGATCCACTTAAGGGAAAACTTGCTGCTATTCTACAAACCTCTGCACTTGGAGGCCCAACAAATGTCTACAAGAATAGAAGTGCGTAGACATCATGGCCCAATCCTTTATGCAGCAAAGTACAAGCCGGTTGTATTACTTAAGATGACCAAATGTTCTCGAGGACACATGGGAAGACTGCCAAGTGCTTTCGCTTCATATAGTTGATTAATCTTCTTTAGCTTGCTAAGTGTTGTGTGGTTGAACCTGTGCTAATGTACCGACCTTCCTAGGACTAATACATACTTGTGATTATACCCCTTGCAAACATTCGTAAGTACAAGAAAGTAATTAAGGTAGAAACCTAACCACAGCTTTAAACTCTAAGACCCTTACGTCCCTTGTGCAATGGTTTCCTAACGGGGGTTCAGGTTTCTGTCACTCCGGCAACCCCTACGATTAGTAGCCAAATACACAATGCATTCCCCTAGGCCCATATAGGTGAAGTGTCATGTAGTAGACATTCACATGACACCACTAGAAGAAGTACATCACAACTTAAATATCAAACTATTGAATCTTTCTCAACACAATTCCACTACTAACAACATGACTTCTCCCATGTCCTCAAGAACAAAACGAACTACTCACAAGACATCATATGGATCATGATCAGAGATGGAATAATGATGTATAAAAATCTGAACATAAATGATAATTCAATGGTTCACTCAATAGCATCAACTACAAAGAGTAATCAACACCAGGAAAGTTCCCCCTAAGAACTATGCAAGATTCAACCCAATTGTTACAGCAATATGGAGATGGTGATGAGGGTGCTGATGGTGATGATGGTGGTGATGATGATGATCCCGATGCAGTCCAGCTTGATGGTGGTGTTGATGGCGACGATCTCCCCTCTCCGGGAAGGAATTCCCCCGGCAGAAATCTATCTGCCGGAGAGATCTTTCTCTCTCGGTGTTTTCCGCCCTGCAGAAGCGGCGTAATCTTTCTGTGGTCGCTCTCCGAGTCTTAGGGTTTCAGGAGGAATATATACGCTAGAGGGGAGAGCCAGAGGTGGGCCAGTGCGGCCACACAACCTGGTGGCGCGGCCTAGGGTGGCCCGCGCCAGGGGTGGTGTGGGCCCCCTATGGCCCATCTCCACTCCCTCTTCTGGCTTCCTTCGTCTTCTAGAAAAATAGGATTTTCCGTATATTTTCCCGGATTTTCTGATCTTCGCGAATTTTGCCTCCAAACAGCACAATTTCCATTAGAATCCTGACTGCAGCGGTCCATGCTCCAAAAGTCATCAACCATGCCAAAACAGATGAAATAACATAAGTATCATCTCTGAATATGAAATATATCAATGAATAAAAGTGAATTATGATATAGAATAGTGACGCAAATGGACGTATCAACTCCCCCAAGCTTAGACTTCGCTTGTCCCCAAGCGAAACCGAGGTCAATAAACATGACCTCAGGTTTATGGAGTGAAGAGTCGATAAAAGAATATGGACAAGAAGCATCACATTCATCAATACATAGATCATAATAGAAGACAACTCACTATTATATAACTTACTTGCAATAAGTAAAGGAAACACAACAAAGATACATGAAGTAAATCATAATTGGTAATGGAAAACTTAGCTCTTGGTCGAAGAATAGTTGATAATTTGCTGGAGTTCACAAATAACTGGTTTTCAATGATAGCTTTCAAAGTAGTAAACACCAAGATAAGAGCAATGTGCAAAACAAGGAACATAAGAAACATAATTGAATAAATCATCATATGAATGAATGAAACACAACAACTCAAAATACTTGCTGAGATAGAAGGGAATAGGTTTACTGACTCAAAAAGTAAAAGAAAGGCCCTTCGCAGAGGGAAGCAGGGATTTCAAGTTTCATAAAGAGCTCCCAAAAATTATGATACTTATTAGCTTTCAGCTCTCATTGCCCCTATCATAGGCATCTTTAGGTGATTAAGGTTAAAGTGATCAAATATGAGGATATGCATTGACAAGTTGTAAATTGAGAATCTCATGTCCCTTGAATACGAGGGCCGCTCCTCATGCTACTCAAGTTTAGTCACCGGTAAGTTCTTGTCATTGTAAGCACATGTGTATCATAGAGAACCGCCAACAGGGTACCCCTTGCCCGATGATACGGAAGAATCCCCATATCAAAATGACAAGGCAAGCAGACAACAAACATCTCAGAAATCTTCTTATTTACCATGGGAATATGGTGCTTTTTTCTCTCTTTCCTCTTTTCACAATCTCTTTTTTTCTTTTTCTCTTATTTTCTCAATATCGGACTCTTTTTTTTATAAGAAGAATGCTTCATAGATGCTCATTATGGTTACGTTGCAGGTTTCCACCATGTTAGCATGGATTAGACCAGCGGCCCATGCGTTTCTCTAACACACATGCATAACTCCATGGACATACAAGCTCCCCTTTCATTTCACACTGACGACATCCATAGACAAAAGAACATGATATCAACTAGGTACTAAGTACCAGTGCAATGTTAAAAGCGTTCCTCATGACAGCATGGTTATGCTAATTCACAACTTACAAAGCGCAAGCATATACGCAACATAGATGGGCACTATGGTTCAAGTTTATTAGATGCAAGAAAGTAAAGTGTGCCATCAAGTTCGTGAGAGCTTTAATCACTAATTTTCACATAACAAGTTTAATTTGGTAGGTAGATAAAAACAAGAATTTACTTGGAATAGCAATAATGCTAATAGGTAGGTATGGTGGACACAAATGGCATATGTTTTGGTTTTAAGAAGTGGATGCACAAGAAGAATTCCCTCTCAGTACAGGTTTTTGGCTAGCAAGGCTGGGTAGGAAGTATAAGAGTTGAAGGAAACAAACAAACATACAAGTGATAAAAACAAACATGCAATGTTCCTTGGAATCACAAAAGATCTTAACTAGAGAATACTAAACTTATGAGCAAATCAAGAAAGAAAGATGATGAAATTATTTTTCTTTAAAGTACTTTTATATTTTTCATTCAACTCTCAAAAATAGTGTTGCTACAGACCGAGCCAGGTTTACCAAAACCAACTAAATTAACTCAATGATCCCAAAGTGATACCAATACTAACAACAAGATCAATCATATAACCATGAATTGAAAACTAATATAAGCTATGCAAAAGAGTAAATGATAGAACTTCTCATTAATATTCCATAACGACAACTCACACCAAGGGATACATATCTAACGAGAGAGGGGACACTTCCATAATGCAAACCATCCTACATAATAACTTCTCTATTCATGATATGACTCTACTAAAAAGGTAAAAAGATAGAAGATAGTGATGTGATACCGCGGCACTCCCCCAAGCTTGGAACAAACCAAGGGGATGCCAAACCTGATGATGAATTACTCCTTCGCTGGTGGTGGTAATATTTTCTTAGTTGACGTGAGGAAATCTTCCAGCATCTTGCGAAGCCTATTATTCTCCCATTGAAGCATGTCCACCTTCCTCCTCAAGTCTCGGTACTTATCACAGAACACCTTAGTGACTCGTAGGGCTTCCGTTGATGTAGGGCAAGTGACTAAAGGTACCAGCCCCTGCTTGGTGTCTTGGAGATCCTCCATAGGCTCCTTCCCTTTATCCTTGGCGGACACCATTGTGCTTCTAAACTTTCAAGAATAGTTCCTGGTAGAAACAGATCGAAACAAAAACACGACGAAAACACGATATATGAACCTCGGGGGATCCGGGGGATTATATATTACGAAGTTTCACAACAAAAGGAAGGTACTAGGAGAAAACGAGTCGGAGGCGGAGTCCGGGGTGGACTCACCACCTGGTGGCGCGACCAGGGGTGGGCCCACGCCACAGGGTGGTGTGAGCCACCCTGGCTCCGTTTCCGTCCCTCTTTCGCTTCGTAGCTTTCCTTATTGTCTAAAAACTGCAAAAATATAGTTGGATAGTATTTTCGCGGAACTTTTCTTACCAGAACTGTTACCTATTTGAAAACGGACTCTACATGTCTCTGAATTTGGTATCTAGTAGATTCTTCTAGAGTCACCACTTGAATAACATCAATATCATCATATTGATACACTTATTGTGAGTCATGAAACCTTTCTCTTCCTTACTACACCATTATCTCCACTAACTGGAAATTTCTTTCACACAAAACTTCACACAGTTCTCATTAGCAACATTACTATAAGTGAAGTGATAAAACCTTTTGAGTTCAACTTCAACTGAAAACCATCAAAACATAAGCTACTGTAGCAACTCCTTCCGAAAACCCAAAAATAATTCAAAAAGGAAATCGAATAAAGAAGCAAATGCAAGAGTGGCAAAATCTGTCAAAACAGACCAGCAGGTAAAGATTATTTTTTTAGAAAATATTTTGTTGCTCAAATCAAAAAGTGAAAAACTAACGAAAGTTAAATAACAACCTGGGGAAGAAGCACAAACAATTACAGCTCAATCCGACATACAGAGATCTCTCACGAATTTTTACGGTGAAGCACAAAAATCTGTTTCAGGACAGCAACTTCCCCAAATATTACTTCTCTCACATTAGAGGTTGATCTTGACACAAAAACAAAACAAAACGGATAAGGAGAGGTTATTACTGAAGTAATAACTTCCAAGACTCAAAGAAACACAAACAAACTAAAAGCAAAATTAAACTGGGTTGTCTCCCAAAAAGCTCTTTCTTTATAGCCATTAAGATGGGCATGATAATTTTGATGATGCTCACATAAGAATATGAATTGAAGTGAAAGAGAGTATTAAGAAGCAAAAATACACACATTTAAGTCTAACCCGCTTCCTATGCAAGGGAATTTTGTAAACAAACAAGTTGTTGAAACCAGAGGCTACTTGCATAAGAAGGCAAAACAAGTGCAACATAAAAACTTTCAGCATAAAACGAGGAAACTTGATATTATTGAGATGCATAAGAACACTTTTCCCTCTCTCATAGTAACTTTCAGTATCATGCATAAACTTAACAATATAACTATCACAAGAACCATCATAGCAATGATCACTTATTCTAATAGAAAACACAGGAATACTAGCTCTCATAACACTACTATGTGAAACCATATTAGAGGTATCCTTACAAAGGATAGTCTATCCCTCTTCTTCATATTTTGTAACAAAGTCTTTCACATTTGCTATAATAGGTTCATCAACCATTTGTTTATCAGGTTCAACAGCTTTATTTGTACTTTCATTAACCATACTAGCTATCATAGAATGCTCCTTTATTTTGAACTAGGAAAGGCATTTTCTCAATATAAGGTTCAGGTAAAACATGATTAGCAGTATAAACTTCAGTATTTCTTGTAGGAACACTCTTAGCAGTATCTTTATAAGGTTCATGATACTTATTCCACTTCTTTTTAGGCACTTCAATGTAGTAAGCAAAATCCTTAAAATAAGAAGCAATAGCTTGAGAGTCTAGACCATAAGCATTTTTAATATTTTGAAAGTCATCAGTTCCCTTAAAAGATTCAATGCATTCATAATCATAATTTATACCTGACTTTCTACCTTTATCATTCTCCCAAGCTTCAGCATTGTCTTGAATACGGTCCAGAAGATCCCATTTAGCTTCTTCTTCCATGCGAGTGAATGATCCAGCACAAGAAGCATCCAATAAATCTTTATCATGAAGAGAAAGCCTTGCATAAACGTTATTGATAATAATATTGTTGGGGAGCTCATGAATGGGGCATTTGAGCATTAGTAACTTCAATCTCCCCCAAGCTTGAGCTGTACTCACTCCATCAAGAGGCCAATAGTTGTATATTTGATTCCGATCTTTATGAATCTCACTAGGAGGATAAAACTTTGAATAAAAGAGAGGCACTATTTCCTCCCATTCCAGAGCTTCACCATTCTTCAGCAGCTTATACCATTCCTCAGCTCTTCCTTTCAGTGATAATGAGAATAACTTCTTCTTAACTTGATCTGTAGTAATACCTGCACACTTGAACAACCCGCATAATTCGTGTATAAAGAGCAAATGATCACCGGGATGGACAGTTCCATCCCCAACATAATAGTTATCCATAACACGATCAATAATTCTTGTAGGTATTTTAAAAGCATCGTTCTCAGCAGGTGGTGGTTCATCTACTACCTTAGCAATGGTAGTAGCATTACCAAATAAGAAACTCAGTGAATTGTCCATAACGAAAATAAAGCAGCTAACAGAAGTAAACAATACTCATAGTAGAAGTTTCCTTTACCAGTTCCACTCTCCAATAGCGCTTCACTCCCCGGCAACGGCGCCAGAAAATAGTCTTGATGACCCACAAGTATAGGGGGTATATCGCAGTATTTTTGATAAGTAAGATTGTCGAACCCAACGAGGAGCAGAAGGTGCTGGCTAGTGGTATGGATCAGGAATTCTCTGCAAATACTTAGCAAACGAATTTTTTGGGGTTTTTGATAAAGCAAGTAAACAAAGTACGAGTAAACAAAATACAATAAGAATAAATGAAGCAAGTGTCCCAATCCTTTATGCAGCAAATGACAAGTCGGTTGTATTACTTAAGATGACCAAACGTTCTCGAGGACACATGGGAAGACTATCAAGTGCTTTCGCTTCATATAGTTGATTAATCTTCTTTAGCTTGCTAAGTGTTGTGTGGGTGAACCTATGCTATTGTACCGACCTTCCTAGGACTAATACATACTTGTGATTATACCCCTTGCAAACATCCGTAAGTACAAGAAAGTAATTAAGGTAGAAACCTAACCACAGCTTTAAACTCTAAGACCCTTACGCCCCTTGTGCAATGGTTTCCTAACGGGGGTTCAGGTTTCTGCCACTCCGGCAACCCCTACGATTAGTAGCCAAATACACAATGCATTCTCCTAGGCCCATATAGGTGAAGTGTCATGTAGTCGACGTTCACATGACACCACTAGAAGAAGTACACCACAACTTAAATATCAAACTATTGAATCTTTCTCAACACAATTCCACTACTAACAACATGACTTCTCCCATGTCCTCAAGAACAAAACGAACTACTCACAAGACATCATATGGATCATGATCAGAGATGGAATAATGATGTATACCAATCTGAACATAAACGATAATTCAATGGTTCACTCAATAGCATCAACTACAAAGAGTAATCAACACCGGGAAAGTTTCCCCTAAGAACTATGCAAGATTCAACACAATTGTTACAGCAATATGGAGATGGTGATGAGGGTGCTGATGGTGATTGTCAGGGGGATGATCCCCAGATACCCCACCCGAATAAGAAACAGGACAGTCGGATCGCGGCCGGCTGACCAGATGCAGTCGGACAGGGTAGGATGGACCGGCTACCACCCGGTAGCCGGACCATGAAGAGGTAGCCGGATACGATGACGTAGCCGGATCCAATCAGAGGGACAGGACGACGTGCGTATCAGTGCACGGTACGCCCTGTACGACGACAAGACGGGCAACCACCCGCCCATACCGAAGACTTGGCGTGGCTGATGCGGGAACAGTGGCCTGTGCTGACGACGGGCTCGCACGGCGTCCACTGTGCCTACGACAGCCATACCACTCATACACCAATGTGACATACCATGCCGGGTACTGTAGATGACTAGTCAGCTAGGACCCGCCTGTGGGGCCCGCCAGTCGGACTAGACTGTGAGACCCTTGCCTCTCTTCCTATATAAGGAGAGGGAGGGCCTCAGTAGAAAGGGTTGGTCTCAGTTCATTTAAGGCAGTGGCTAAAGAATACAGCTCGAGGAGCATTTGTAGCTCGTATATTCCACATAGTCAGATCAAGCAGGAGTAGGGGCTTTACCTCACCACGAGGGCCCCGAACCTGGGTACTTCTTGCGTCCCGCTACGCTCTCTTGTATCCAATCCTGCCTGCGGACGCCGTCGATAGCTGCCCTGCTAGTCCCCACACCTCTATCTAACCTCCTCAGGTACTTCCGGTCCCAATACAACGACAGTTGGCGCCCACCGTGGGGCTAATGGCTTCGACCGTAGTCACGTTACGCACGGGACCCTGCACTTCAGCCGGTGAGCGCGTGGCCTCCGGCCTGGTGCTCACGCTCGGCAAGTTTGACTGCGTCATCGACAATGCCTCCTGCTTCGCCGGAACTTCCTTCCCGGCAAACGGCACCGTTCTGCTATTCAGCGATCTCCCCGTCTACATCGCCACCGTCCTGGAGCGTTTCCCTAGGGAAATCGTCTCTGTCTCGGGGCCACCATGCTCAAGCGGCAGCACCTCCGCCACACCTTGCGGCGTGGAGGTCATGATGGCCGGATCCAGCTCGCAGCCCCGCCGGCCGCGGGAGCGAGGCGTGGATGAGGTCGGAACTTCCGCTCCCTCAAAGCCTCGGAACCCGGTCGAGGATGCCATTGATCGGCTCCTGACGCCGGTTACCCTCGGGGACAACCCGTAGGAGGCGGAGGCCAACTTCACCATGGAGAGACAGATCCTCCTCCAGGATGCCATGGAGCTGGCAGCAGCCCGCAAGCAGCTGGAGATCGCTAGGCGCGAGTATGATCGCGCGCATGTCCTCACCCCGGCTACCGTGGAGCCGAGCCGGCGCGGCCAGGTACGACGTCGGGGCGGTGAGCTAGGCGGCAGGATGGAGAAGGACGGAGAACCGGATCCGCTACCGCCCACACGCCCACCCACAAGACGCCCATCAAGAACTTGCGTGCGGCGCGAGCCGCAGCAGAAGAACTACCCAGCCTGGAGGGCGAGGAGTGAGCCCGCCAGCACGCTCGCGTCCAGGAGCTCCTCCGCGTCGCGGACGAGCAGGCCGGCGCCAACCGGCAGACGCAGGAGGACCTTAGCTACTCCAGAGGAAGCAGGCTACCCGCCAACAGCAGGGGCGCACCACGTGACACGCAGCAGGCATCCTCCCCTCAGCCGGCTAGGGCCCGCAGCAGGCGTCGCAGCTCCGGCAACAGGGCCAGCTGCGCCAGGAGCAGACAATCAACAGCAACCCGCCACCTCCCCCACCACCAGCCGGAGCACCCAGACCAGCCGGTTCCCGCCTCTCGGCCCGGGTGGGTGCGCCCAACCCGGATTGTCCGGATTCCCGCGACCGCATCGAGCTGCTCGCTCAAGAACGCATCACGAAGGAGGAAGATTCTACCAGACCAGTTTGTTTCGGACCCCGCATCCGGAATGAGCCATTTCCGGATAAATTCTCCCTGCCCAGGGACACCCCCAAGTACGAAAGCAACATGAAGCCGGAAGACTGGTTGACCGACTACGCCACAGCAGTCGGCATCGCCTACGGGAATAAGCGCACAGCCGTGCGTTACGTCCCTCTCATGCTAACCGGGTCGGCAAGGACCTGGCTCAATAGCCTCGCGCCCAACAGCATCAACGCCTGGCCTGATTTCGAGAAGGTTTTCGTCCGCAACTTCAACGGCACGTGGCGCCAGGCGCGCAGCGACCTGGCCTTGTGCGTCCAGGGCGACCGCGAGACCGACCGCGAGTACCTCGCCAAGTGGACGGAGCTCCGCAACACTTGCGAGGGCATCCTGGAGAGCCAAGCCATCGGTTTCTTCATCGAAGGATGCCGAGAGGGCACCATGCTTCGCCACCGGCTACTCTGTGACGAGCCGAAAACCATGGCAGAGCTGATGACGGTTGCCGACCAGTACGCCACGGCGGATTCCGCCATGAAGAAGCCCCTCCGAGTAAACGCGGAAGGCCGTCCAACTCCCACGGAGCCGGCTCGCGACCGTCCGAGCAATCCGGCTGGTGAAGCTGGATCCTCCAGATGCCACGGCAACGACAACAGGTTCCACGGGGACCGCCAGGACAGGCAACAGAAGCCCCGCTACCACGCACGGCAGGTCAATGCCATAGAGGGTGCGCCCGACGCACCGGCTAACGACACAAGAAGGCAGAAGCCCCGGCTCACCTTCGACCAGATGATTGACGGCCCGTGCAAGTGGCATAGCGGTCCCTTCAAACCGGCTACGCACACCACCCAGAACTGCAGCTGGACTCGCCAGCTAAAGGACCAGGGCAACCAGCCTCGTCTCCCGCCTCCCCCACCGGGTGGACCCCCACCACCGGCTAGGGGAGCCGGTAATGATGGTAACGGCGGCAACGGCGGCAACAACAACAACGGCTACCCCCAGCCGCACGCCGCCTACCACATCTTCAAGACGGAGTAGGACGACAAGCACAGCCGCAGGCGACGCTCCAAGGAAGTCAACACCATCATTTCTCCGGTCCCCCAATACCTGAACTGGTCGGAAACCCCCATCACCTGGAGCCGGGCAGATCAACCTGAGCACCTGCCGACTCCCGGGGGCTACGCCATGGTGCTCGACCCCCTCATCGTCTCTAACGCGCGCACCTGCCGATTCTCGCGCGTCCTCATCGACGGAGGCAGCAGCCTCAACCTCCTCTACCAGTCCTCGCTGGAGAAGCTAGGCATTCGCGAAAGCGACCTGCGCCCGACTACCATGACGTTCCACGGCGTACTGCCGGGGCCAGCCTGCGCTCTGCTGGAAAAAATCTAGCTGGACGTCATCTTCGGGACCGAGGAGAACTTCCGTCACGAACCAATCTGGTTCGAGGTGGTAAATTTGACGAGCTCCTACCATGCTCTCCTCGGGCGCCCCGGCCCTCGCCAAGTTCATGGCCATCCCCCACTATGCATACCTCAAGATGAAGATGCCAGGACCCCACGGCGTGATCACCGTTGCCGGCTGCTTCAGGCGATCGATGGAGTGCGTCTCAGCCGGTTCCAAACTAGCAGAGGCCCTCATCATAGCCGAAGAAAAGCACGCGATCATGCGCAATGTGGCCATGGCCCAGCAGGACATCCCGGCTAGCAGCAAACCGGCTGGAGAAGGAGCCTTCCAACCGGCAAAGGAGACAAAGAGGATCCTGCTCGACCCCTCCGACCCAACTAAGTTCGTCACCATTGGTGCTGGCTTAGATAGCAAATAGGAAGGCGCGCTCATCGACTTCCTCCGTGAGAATCGAGACATCTTCGCATGGTCTCCCAAAGACATGCCGGGTGTGCCGAGGGAGTTTGCCGAGCACTCACTTCATGTGCGTCCGGATGCCAAGCCGGTCAAGCAACCTATGCGCCGGTTCGCAGAAGAAAAGAGAAAGATAATCGGTGACGAGATCACCCGGCTCCTCGCAGTCGGGTTCATCATGGAAGTATACCACCCGGACTGGCTGGCAAACCCAGTCTTGGTGTTGAAAAAGAACAAGACCTGGCGCATGTGTATCGACTACACCAGCCTGAACAAGGCGTGCCCGAAAGACCCCTTCGCCTTGCCCCGTATCGATCAAGTCATCGATTCCACGGCCAGCTGTGATTTGTTGTCTTTTCTAGATTGTTATTCTGGATACAATCAGATCCGGCTAAACCCGGCTGATCAGATTAACACATCATTTATCACCCCCTACGGGGCTTTCTGCTATGTAACCATGCCTTTCGGCCTAAAGAACGCAGGCGCCACCTATCAGTGATGTATGTAGAAATGCTTGCACTCGCAGATAGGCCGAAAATGCACGCTTACGTGGACGACGTGGTCAGCAAGACCAAGGAAAAGCGCACCCTCCTCGAGGATCTGCGAGAAACATTTGGCAACCTCCGCCAGTACCAGATGAAGCTGAACCCGGAAAAATGCGTCTTCGGAGTACCATCCGGCCAACTACTCGGTTTCCTCATATCTCAGCGAGGCATCGAGGCAAATCCGGAGAAGATCGCGGCCATCGAGAGGATGCAACCGCCCAAGAACCTGCTTGGAGTCCAGAAGTTCACCGGATGCCTGGCTTCCTCACGTTTGGCCACCGGCCGGGGAGAAGGCACTTCCGTTGTACCAGCTGATGAAAAAGACGGACATGTTCTCCTGGACTTCGCAGGCCGACACCGCGTTTCACGACCTCAAGCGCATGCTGTCCACAGCCACCAGCCGGTTAGCAAGCTAGCCACACCGGCTAGCAAGGAGCCGATGTTGCTCTATATAGCAGCCACCAGCCGGGTCGTCAACGTCGTCCTGGTGGTGGAGCGCCCCGAGGAAGGCAAGGGTCAGCAAGAGACCCGTCTACTACCTCGGCGAGGTTCTCTCCCTCTCCAAGCAGAACTACCCCCACTACCAAAAGATGTGCTACGACGTGTACCTAGCATGCAAGAAGCTCAAGCACTACTTCCAGGAGCACCCGATCAAGGTCGTGTGCACTGCACCCCTTTTGGAAATCATCGGCAACAAGGACGCCACCGGCCGGGTCGCCAAATGGGCCATCGAGCTCGCCGCCTACTCCATCCAGTACGAGCCCCGTCTCACGATCAAGTCACAGGCGATGGCGGACTTCCTCGTCGACTGGGCCGAGACCTAGTATCTCCCACCGGTTCCGGATTCGGACCACTAGAGGATGCACTTCGACGGGTCGAAGATGCTCGGGGGCTTGGGAGCCGGCATCGTGCTCACCTCGCCCAAGGGAGACCGGCTGGAGTACGTGTTGCAGATCCACTTCAAGGCCTCCAACAACGTAGCCGAATACGAGGCACTAGCGCACGGGCTCCGGCTGGCCAAGGAAATCGGCGTCAACCGGATCCTGTGCTTCGGCGATTCGGACTTGGTGGTACAACAGGTATCCGGGGAATGGGATGCCAGAGATGCCAACATGGCCCTCTACCGGTTCCACATCCAGAAGCTCAGCTCCTCCTTTGACGGGTGCGAATTTCATCACGTCCCCCGCACCAACAACGAGGCAGCCGACGCGCTCTCCAAGATAGGGTCCACCAGGCAGGCCATCCCACCAGGGGTCTCCCTGGAGCACCTGCGCAAGCCATCCATCAACCCGTCACCGGAATCAGATTCCATCATCTGGGCGGGGAGTGTTCCGGCAGCCGGGGCAGCGGAGGCGGAGCCGGCGGAGCCACCAAAGAAGAAAACTCGTGCCAACTCCGGCCAGGTGGTGCCCTCCGGCTCGCAGGACCCAGGGGCTACCGGCTCGCCCAGTGGCTCAGGGGCTACCGCCCTGGATATCACACCCGGATGGCCCACCGACACCCGACAGCCGGAGGACAGGAGCGTCCTCGTCATCCGGGAAGTGCCATCCTGGGCACAACCCTTCATGAACTACATCGCCAACGGCGAACTCCCGGACGACGAGGTGGAGGCCAGACAAATCCGACGCCGTGCGCATACATACACCATCATAAACGGCGAGCTATACAAGCGCAGTGTATCCGGTATCTTCCAAAGATGTGTCAACGTAGACACAGGCTACCGGCTACTCAAGGACATCCACCAGGGCGAGTGTGGGCACCACGCTTCGTCAAGGGCGATAGTTGCCAAGGTGTTTTGCCACGGCTTCTATTGGCCCACCGCCCTCGAGGATGCCGAGCAGCTGGTCCACGCGTGCAATGGGTGCCAACGCTTCGGGTAGCTCAGGAACATGCCAACCTCGGCGCTCAAGATCATACCGATCACCTGGCCCTTCGCGGTTTAGGGCCTCGACATGGTCGGGCCCTTCAAGCGAGCTCGCGCGGGAATGACCCACCTGCTGGGAGCGGCGGACAAGTTCACAAAGTGGATCGAGGCCAAGCCTATCCGGAAGCTGGATGGGGCGACGGTTGTTACCTTCTTCACTGACATCATCAACCGCTTCGGCTACCCCAATAGCATCATCACCGATAACGGCACGAACTTCGCCAAGGGGGCCTTCGCCCGGTTCTGCAGCAACAAGGGCATCCGGCTAGACCTCGCCTCCGTTGCACATCCACAGTCCAACGAGCAGGTCGAACGAGAAAACGGCTTGGTGCTAGCCGGCATCAAACCACGTATCATCGAGCCGTTGGAGCGGTCACCCGGATGCTGGATCGAAGAACTTCCGGCTGTGCTGTGGAGCCTCCGCACCACACCGAATAGGTCAACCGGCTACACGCCATTCTTCCTGGTCTACGGATCGGAAGCCGTCCTCTCCGCCGACATCGAGTTCGACTCCCCCCGCAAGCTCCTCTACGACGAGCAGGCCAACAAGGAGGCGCGGGAGGACGGGGTAGATCTCCTGGAGGAGGCCCGCGAGCTGCCTCGCCCAGATCTGCTTTGTACCAAAATGACTACGCTACCATTCCAGCCGGATTCGCCCAGTCGCATTCCGCGAGGGTGACCTGGTTCTCCGGCTGGTGCAAGACACGAAGGACATGCACAAGCTATCACCACCCTGGGAGGGCCCCTTCATCATCAGCCGAGCATTGTCCAACGACTCTTACTACCTCATCAACGCACAGCAGCCGCGCAAGAACAAGATGGACAAATCGGACGAGGAGACCGAACGTCCTTGGAACGTGGCCCCTCACGCCTGCTTTACACCTAGTCGCCAAACAATGTATGTATCCCAAAACCTCATAAATGAAAAATGCGACTCCAATGGAATCTCGGGGCCTTCCGAAATGTGTGTGTACCGTTCTCCGATTAAAATTTTTCCGCTCCGCTACCCCTACCCGGGCTCATGCTGGCCCGGCCTGTTAAGCCAACAAACCGGCTGAGTAGTGTGCGATGATGTCAGAGGCCCACTCTTCGTCTCAGCTATAGACCGCAACCCGGCTGTCCGGCTAGCAAGAGAAAAAGCCCGAGGCATCCCACATGAAAAACGGGGAAGAGGCGTGACAGATCGGGCGTCCCGGCCCCGCAACTAGCTCAAACCAATCCAGCCGCTAAGCCGCTAGTACCGTGCGTAATGTACTGTCAGCTCCCTTTGATTCCGGCTGCAGACCGCAACCCGGCTGTCCGGCAAGGACGCAGCGAAAACAGCATAACACACGAGAAAGCGACTAAGTGCCTAGAAAGGAGCAAGCCAGTTTTTGAAAAATAAGCCGTTTCCCGGCTATGATTTGACGGACTAACCTATTAACCTATGAAGATGTATGTGTATGCATATGTGCGTTCTTGTGCGACTACTTCGAGTTGGAATTCAGGAGAAGGAAAGAAGATTCGAAGTGCTTGCCTTCATCAAGCGCTCCGAATCTCGGGGGCTACACCCACTGGGTGCGCTCGCGTGCCCCCAGTGGAATCTGGTAGTTCCTGGCCGACTAAGGGCGTTTAGCCGCCGGAGCCTGTGTGAGGGCAAGGGCGGAGCAATAAAGACAAGAAAGATTCAAGCACTGCTACGCCAGCCATTCAATCTGGCTACACCAGCAGCCATGCCCCCATCGAATGTTGGTTCCCCGTCAAGGCGTCCAGCCGACGAAAGCAGCCGACTGGGGCAAGGCTAGTCGGATAAAGTTAGAAGAATGGGGAAGAACAAGGAAGATTCGAAGCACCTAGCTACGCCAGCTACTCCGAATCTCGGCTACACAGCAGGTCTGGGCCGCCCCACTGGAGGTGTAGTTCGTCCGGCTAAAAGTGTGTAGCCGGAGTACGGCAGCCGGGCGAAGCGAGCCAGCAAAGATATCAAAAGAAAATTCAAGACACAAGTTAAGAAAGACTCAAGAATTCAGCATTAACAGGCAAAAGGGAGACGAAGCTCCCGAGAGTTACCCGGCATCAAAGATAGCCGCAGCATGAACAAGTTTCACGCTAATCTAAAACAAGACAAATACACCCGGCATCCCGGGCAACAGCTAAACGGCAGGGCCTTTGCCGTGGGGGTTCTGGCGGCCCAGATGCCGGAGGCGGGAGGAGCCGCAGGTTGCTCGTTCCAAAGATCGGCAGCGACAGCACCGAGGACTCTGCATCCGGAGTATCGGGGGACTCCAAGTGGGTGAGCACCTCGTCCGGATCCACATAGTCGGTGATCTTGATGGCGGAGCCGCGAAGCTCCGGATGGGCTTGGCGGATGGCTGCAAGATCGGCTCCGGCGCGGAAGCCCCCGTCGATCTTCTCGACGCGAGCATCCTTGTACCAGGAAAGCATCAGCGCCAGGGCCATCTCCGCTCCACCACACGCCGCCAGATCCCGCAGCCGGTCCACCACAGCCGGCACCTCTCCCACCCTCGCCGCCAGTTGCGCCATCGTCTCCGAAACCGGAGCCTCCGGCCATATAAAGGAGAAGATGTCCCGCGCCGCCTGACGAAGCTTCGCGGCCTCCTCGCCAAGAAGAACGACGAGCTCCTGAGCCATCGGCTGTGCTCCTGGCCAGTTCTCCTACAGCCGGTTGTAGGCCAGCAGGTCTATGCCGGGGTAAAAGGCTGTCAGAGAAGAGGAGTCAAATCCGGCTACCGGATCCGAAAAGAGAAGAAGACGGAAGAAAGAACTCACCTTTGGCAGTGTGACCGACTTGCATCAGCTCCTCCACCAGTGCCTTCTCCTTGACTGCTAGCCGTTTTATCTCCTTCTCTTGGTCCTTGTTCTGGGCCTCGAGAAGGGAGAAGGCTTCGGCCCGGCTAGCGAGCGAGGCGTCGCGCTCCTTGACGATAGCCTCCAAGCCGTCTACCTGCGCGTGCCAGTCCTTATTCTGCAAGCGCAACATGGAGTTGGACCTGCTCAGCCGGTCGTTTGCTTTCTTCAAGCGATCAATCTCGCGCTAAGCGCACACGAGGATGGCTGCAACGAAGCCGACTGTTAAAAAAAGGGGGAGATCCAGACGGATGAAGCGAACTTACTCTGGGAGGTCCCGTTGGCAGTAGCAAGCTTCTGCTCCAGGCTGCGGTTTCCACCGGCTGTGGCCTCAAGCAACCGGATCTCCTTGACCGCCAGCTCGAGCGTGGCCGCAAGATCCGACAGCGAAGCAGCGGAGGAGGCGTCATCGTCCATGGCGTTGACGGCCAAGACTCCTTCGCCGCGAGCACCGCTGTCTGTAACTCCTCCCCTAGCGCCTTGTCGGAGTCGTCGTCACCAACCACGACAAGCTCCTTGCCAGTAGCCCCCCGCGCGCCCGCGGAGGAACCTTCCGGCTGGGAGCGATTCGCTTCCGGTTGGGGACCCTCCGGCTGGGAGGGGGAAGCCGGCTCGGCTTGAGGAGGAGAAGGAGGCTGCGCCTCAGAGGAAGGGGAGGCGCCGCTTGGATTAGTCGGGGCGCGAGGCGGCGACCAGGGCGCGTCCCGAGCCGGCTCATGGGCGCCGAAAGAAACCAGTGCGCTAAAGGGAAAGAGGAAAAGACAAGAGCGAAACAGGCTAAAGTCAGAAAAACAAGCACAAGGACAAACAAACAGAAAGCACCGAGGGGGGGAGGGAGAAAAACGTACCCCGGCACGACCGGGGGCGGCCCTTTCTTCCGGCCAAGACGGCTTGGTGGCAGGGCGCTAGTCCGGCCCCTCTTCGGAGCCGGCTCCTCCGCCGCCGGGCGGAGCCGGAATGGCTGGAGCCGCCTCCGCCGCTTCGCCGCCCATCGCCGGAGCGCATCACCGCTCCACAATCGCCCGCCTCCTCCTCTCGCACCTCCGCGGCGGGTCGGCGACCGGATCGTCGTTCTGGCTGGGGAAGGCATCGCCGTCCCCATCCGATTCCTCGCCGGATCGCCGAGCGCGCGGCTCGGGCAAGTCCGGCGCGAACACCTCAAGAGGAGCGTCGCCCTCCTCGTGAAGGATGCAGGCGAAGATCTGGCGAATACAAAAGGTCAGCCAGACAGAACAAGGAGATAACACAGAGGGAATAAGCAAAAATTCCGGCTACAAGAACTTACCTGGGGCACGCGGTTCTCCCGGCTATAGGGCGCCAGGCTGAACTTCCAGTTCTCCGGCAGCCGCTCCTTGTTGATCGTCCACAACCACTCCTTCAAGTTGTGGTAGCGGGGATCACGGCGCGACAGCCGGGTCGGGTCCAGCCGGCCGGAGTAGAAGCACATCTTGTGCGCCCGCTGCTGGAGCGGCATCATCAGCCGGGACATCCAGCTAAGGGTGATGTTCCGACTGGTTAGCTGGCAGGTGACAAGGGAGCGCATGCGTGCCAGCATCGCATCCGTCTCCGCGTTGTCGCCATAGACTTTCAGGTACCAGTTTTGCCGCCTGGACTCGACGTCTTGGAAGGCCGACAGGTTTATCCGATCGATGCCGGTGACGTTCTTGACATAAAAATACGACTGCTGCCACAGCCGTACCGTGTCCTGGATCAAGAACTTTGGGTAGCCGGATTGGGAGTGGGAGTATATGGAGGCGCCGCCGCAGACGACTAGGGGGCCCTTCGTGTAACCTGCAGCGGAACTCGAAAGAGCCGGCAGAAGAGCCCGAGATCCGGCTGGATCCCGAGGTAACTCTCGCAGAACGCCATGAAGTGCGCCAGCGTTCCGATGGCGTTGGCGCCGAGGTGGTGGAGGTCGAGGTCGAAGAAGGCCAGGAAAGTCAGAAAGAAGGGGTGGAGCGGCAGCGCAAATCCGCGCGCCAGGTGCAAGAAGAAGATAACACGCTCCCCCTCCACCGGATGCGGCGACACTTCCCCCACCGGCGCCAACCGCACCGCCACCTCCTCCGCCGGCGGGAGGACGCGGGTCGCGCGATACTTCGCGATCTGATCCTCGGTGACGGAGGAGCCGCACCAGGCTCTGCGGTCAGCGGCCATTTCTTGCTGAGGAGAAGGAGCGGCAACGGAGGAGTGACGGTGGCCCGTAACGTCGACAACAGCGAGCGGGCGGCGCAGAAGGCAAGAGCACAGGAGCAGCAGCACGCGCGAAGGAGAGAAAGATTGCAGCGGGGGAGCGAAGGAAAAGAACTACCTCCCCCGCGACATCCCTTTATAGGATCGGAGGGGCAACCGTCGGCAGGGCCACGTGGCGCGCATCCAGGCGACCCACACCCCAATCGCCGCCTAGATCCCGTTAGCCGGGACGGGATGCGCAGAAGATCCTGGGGCGAGAACCGAAGCGCTGGACAGCAGTTCCCTGAGGCGACGTGCGACGGGACGTTACGCTGGCCGCCGCAGAGCAATGATGGCGCATGCGCGCGTGGCTGACGTCAGCACTGACGTCACGGGTAGCGCAACCGCCAGGCTCAGCCGGATCAAAATTCGAAAAGCAATAGGGAGCGCGCGCGCATTTCGCCCAAGGGCGGAATCCACACGCGCTCAGGGGCTAGTGTCAGGGGGATGCTCCCCGGATACCCCACCCGAATAAGAAACAGGACAGTCGGATCGCGACCGGCTGACCAGATGCAGCCAGACAGGGTAGGATGGACCGGCTACCACCCGGTAGCCGGACCATGAAGAGGTAGCCGGATACGACGACATAGCCAGATCCAATCAGAGGGACATGACGACGTGCGTATCGATGCACGGTACGCCCTGTACGACGACAAGACGGGTAACCACCCGCCCATACCGAAGACTTGGCATGGCTGATGCGGGAACAGTGGCTCGTGGCCGACGACGGCTTGCATTGCCCATCGTGCCTACGACAGCCATACCGCTCATACACCGATGTGACATACCATGCCGGGTACTGTAGATGACTAGTCGGCTGGGACCCGCCTGTGGGGCCCGCCAGTTGGACTATCCAGTGAGACCCTTGCCTCTCTTCCTATATAAGGAGAGGGGGGGCCTCAGTAGAAAGGGTTGGTCTCAGTTCATTTAAGGCAGTGGCTAAAGAATACAGCTCGAGGAGCATTTGTAGCTCGTATATTCCACATAGTCATATCAGGCAGGAGTAGGGGCTTTACCTCACCACGAGGGCCCCGAACCTGGGTACTTCTTGCGTCCCGCTATGCTCGCTTGTATCCAATCTCGCCTGCGGACGCCGTCGATAGCTTCCCTGCTAGTCCCCACACCTCTATCTAACCTCCTTAGGTACTGCCGTTCCCAATACAACAACAGTGATGATGGTGGTGATGATGATGATGATCCCGATGAAGTCCAGCTTGATGGTGGTGTTGATGGCGATGATCTCCCCTCTCCGGGAAGGAATTCCCCCGGCAGAAATCTATCTGCCGGAGAGATCTTTCTCTCTCGGTGTTTTTCGCCCTGCAGAAGCGGTGGAATCTCTCTGTGTTCGCTCTCCAAGTCTTAGGATTTCGGGAGAATATATACGCCAGAGGGGAGAGACAGAGGTGGGCCAGGGCAACCACACCACCTGGTGGCGCGGCCTAGGGTGGCCCATGCCAGGGGGTGGTGTGGGCCCCCTGTGGCCCATCTCCACTCCCTCTTCTGGCTTCCTTCGTCTTCTGGAAAAATAGGATTTTTCGTATATTTTCTGATCTTCGCGAATTTTGCCTCCAAACAACACCTTTTCCATCAGAATCCTGACTGCAGCGGTCCATGCTCCAAAAGTCATTAACCATGCAAAAACATATGAAATAACATAAGTATCATCTCTTAATATGAAATATATCAATGAATAACAGTGAATTATGATATAGAATAGCGATGCAAAATGGACGTATCAGTGGCTCATGATAAGAATGTTTTATGTGATAGTTATTGTTGGGGGGATACACCCGGGTAGGGTCACACCGGGGTATAAAGGCCGAGTTAGCCGAGGTACGACAAGGTCAAAGCAAGTGCTGGACGAGTCACCTCAAGGCAGGCCGAATCACAGAGTAACCCGGACCGGAGGATGTCCACCTAACTGAGTCCCGGCCGACGTATGTCGTATGCCGGCAGGATTTATGTAACTTGTATGCAGGTACCCGCATGGCCAGATTAACCAGGCACGATCCGGGTTATATCAGGCTTGCAAGAGAAGGAAGGTATCTCGCTGGTCAAAAGGTGGTCACTGTACGCAGGAGCATGAGCGAAGCGGACAGAGAGAAATACCACCAAGGCGTGGCCGACAAGGGTGACGCGCCCTATGTCGGATGATGCTGGCGCCGTAGAGGCTTATGTACCCTCTGCATGGCTTACGATGGCGAAAAGTGATCCGGTCGGTTTACTATTTTGGGAAGAGGCATATTCCCAGGAATATGCCTCCACGTATGCCCTAATGGAGACCTAGCCTCCCCTTTATAAGGAGGGCTAGGGCCTCTGTAGAAGGGGTTGGGATTTGAGTAGTTGGTTCCTTGGAGATAGGTAGTGGTGAGAGTAAGAGAGTTCCTTCTTCCTCCTCTCCCCAATACAGCTCAAGGAGCACTTGTAAACTCATCTAGCTTTGAGAATACAAAGCATCTGTGCATGGAATCACCACACTATCCCTCCCTGGATTCCTCTAGTGCATATTGGCCCCACCTTTAGCCTATCCATGGCATCTGCCGTGACACCACCACGATAGTTGGCGCCCACCGTGGGGCTAGCGACGCTAGCAGGAGTGAAGATCCGGACAGGAAACCTCATCGTCTCTAGGCTCGTTCAGCGCTTTGGAGCGCTGGACTTCTTCAGCGACAATGCTGGTTGCTTCGGCAAACGACCTCTTCCGTGCAACGGCCTCTTCGTCAAGCTTGGTGCTCACAAGATCTACGTCGCCGTCGATGTGTCATGCGTTCACCCGCGGCACGTCGTTGAGGGAGGAGAGCCACCCCTTAGCGCGGCTCACGGAGCGTGTATCACTCGCTCCTCTGACCGCACCGAAGTGATGATGACGGCGCCTGGCGCTGGTGCGAGCAAGGATCCAGCACCAGATCCGGAGGTAACACCCAAGGCACCAAGGAAAAGTAGAGGTCCTCCACTAGAGAGGCCAGAGAACATGCTGCAGCAGGCGGTAGATAGCCTAGAGAGCCCCATAGCACCTGCAGTAGATCCGGCTCGGGCACAGGCCGAGTTAGAAGAAACTAGGCAGAAAATACTAGAAGGTGCGAAAAAGATAGCCACGGCTTAGCAGTCGTTGAACATGACGCTGCGTGAGTACCTAAGAGCAAATAAGGTAGATGCTGTAAAAGTAAAAGGGAAAAACCTCATCAGTGAAATGAACAAAGAGGGTGATACTAGAGTTGAAGAGTCAGAGAACATTTTGTCCGTGGGGCTGCCGAAGTACAGTACCCCGGCAAAGAACCTCAGAGCAGCGGATGCAGCTGCGTCCGAGTTAGAGGGTTTGATGGGTGAAGCCCGGCAAAGACAGCAGGAGAGGGTCAATGAGTTAGTTCAGATCGCTAACAGACAAAATGAGGAGTTGCTCAGGGCTAACCCGGCAAGGGCTGGGGCTTCCAAAGTCGTTTACTTAGCGATAGGTAACCCGGAGAAATCTGCTGGAGCTGCATCGTCCCCTCATGGTGGCCCAAGAAGAGAGGAGGTGGTAACCTCGGTGAGGAGAAACAAACAGATAGTCCCCTATGACCCGGCAAGGGAAGGGAAAGGAAAAGCAATGCAGGGAAACGAGGATCGATGAAGTGTCAGCCGAGGTGAAGCTAGCCGAGGTAACCGCGACAAAGGCAATGCCGGTCAGGGAAACGCTATAAACGGCAATGCCGGACATCGCAACTCGGTGGGTGCAGGGCATCGCTGCAGCGGAATATACCACGGCAAGAGCGAAGTGCCGGCCAAGGTATGCAACAGAGATGCGCTCCACAAGAGCAAGATAGATACAATGATGGTGATTCGGAAATGGTGAACGCAGGATACTCTAGGCCGGACTATCACGTGATAGGGTCAAGGTTGGGAATCAGGAACTTGATGCCTGACGACGCCCGGTTAAAACTGGATCGGCTCTATAGGTCGGAGCAAATTGAGGGGCAGGGTCCTCCGGGTCCAGCGTGCTTTGGGCCCCGGATCATGAAAGAACCTCCGGTACCTAACTTCTAGTTACCTAGAGGCACGAAAACATATGACGGCAGCACCAAGCCGGAGGATTGGTTGATCAACTACGCAACGACAGTGAAAATTGCTACAGGCAACTTGAGATGGGCTCTGAGATACGTGCCTCAGATGTTGGAGGGGCCAGCGAGGGTATGGTTAAACAATTTACCGCCCGGAAGTATCAACTGTTGGATTGATTTTGAGGAAATGTTTGTCAGTAACTTCTCGAGCACGTATCAGAGGCCGAATAGGCCACAGACCTTAGCAATGTGCAAACAGAGACCAAATGAAACAAACAGGGAGTTCTTGACCCACTGGTGCACCGTGAGAAACTCGTGTGAGGGCGTGATTGAGTCACAGGCAATAGCTTAGTTTGCACAAGGGTGTAGACATGCAAGCATGTTATGGCAAAGGCTACAAAGGGATATGCCAACTACACTGGCAGAGACAATCTGGATTGCTGATTCGTATGCTTTTGGGGATCTGACTCAACCCCGGCTTATGTCAAACGAGTCAAATGAGGAGTACTACCAGCGAGATGGAGCCGGATTATCTCGGCGGAATGATTACCGGGGTAAGAGAAGAGATGATAGACCGGATTATAGGTATGGTTCGCAACAAGTTGCTGCTATAAATCAAGATCAACCCGGAGCATGGAGTAATCAGCGTTAGAAAACTGGAGGGCAACAGTGGACCCCAAGAAATGATGGCAAGAAAACTTAGACGCCTGAGCAAAAGAGACAGTGGCAAGAAAAGAAGGACCGGCCGAGGTATACGTATGAGGCAATGCTGGATCAGCCATGCAAATTTCACACGCCAAATCCGAGTAACCCGGCAGGTCACACGACTCGGAAATGTGAGTGGATGAGGAAGATAGAACAAAGTGGTTTGGGGAATGCTCAGGCACCTTAGAACGATCAACCTCGGCAGGAGTTACCCCGGCAACAATTACTCTCTAGAGCGAACACACAACAGTTAATGTTGCCACCACCTCCGCCGAGGTATGAAAACCATGAGAGAAGGGATGCAGTGCATCAGGTGGAAAATCAGCATCAGCCAGATCAAAGGTACCCCCGAAATGAGGGGAGAAATGAATACAGAGAGCATCACCAGAGTTACTGTGTGTTTACCACGGAGGAAACAGATAGAAAGAGCTTGCAACGCCGACATATGGAAGTGAATGTGGTTATGCCGGCAGTGACGAGGTATATGCCTTGGTCGGATCAGGAAATTACCTGGAGTATCAAGGATCATCCCAAGCTTATGCTGAGCCTTAGTTCGTATGCGTTGGTGCTGGACCCGATGTTCATCGGGCCTAATATAAATGTGAGATTTTCCAAGGTACTGATTGACAATGGCAGCAGCATCAATATCATGTACGTGGATACCATGCGCAAGTTGGGTATCTCGGAGAACATGCTCCAGGCCACGAGGACAAGTTTCCATGGTATTGTGCCAGGCATTTCCTGTGAACCCATTGGCAAGGTCCGGGTTGACGTATTATTCGGCACACGAGATAACTGCCGAACTAAGAATTTGGAGTTTGAGGTTGTGAACTTGGAAAGCGCATATCACGCGTTACTCGGCAGGCCAGCCCTGAACAAATTCATGGCAAGTTGTCACATCAGTTACCTGAAGATGAAGTTGCCCGGGCCAAATGGAGTAATTACCATAGCAGGAGATTCCCGACGTTCCATTGAGTGTGCGTTAGCCGGGTCTAACCTGGCTGAGTCACTCGTGATCGCACAAGAAAAGAGAAAGATCCAGGAAGTAGTAGCATTGGCTCAATCCGCACAACAGTATATGTCGATGCTGAGTAACCCGCATGGAAGTGTCTCATTTCAAGCAACAAAGGATACAAAGAAAGTGCCTGTTGATGATCTGTTCCCAGAGCGCACTGTAACAATTGGTGCCGGGTTAACTGACAAATAGGAAAGCGAGCTCATCAACTTCCTCCGTGAGAATCGGGACATCTTTACTTGGTCCACACAGGACTTGCAAGGTGTTCCGAGGGAGTTGGCCGAGCACTCTTTGAATGTAAGACCCGGAGCAAAGCCGGTGAAGCAACCTCTCCGCCGCTTCGCCGAAGATAGGAGAAAAGTCATTAGGGATGAGATAGCTCGGCTCCTCGCAGCCGAGTTTATCATGGAAGTGCTTTACCCAGATTGGCTATCTAATCCGGTGCTTGTGGAAAAGAAGAAAGATGATCTGAATGTAGAGTGGTTTGGCGTATGTGCATCGATTACACGAACCTGAATAAGGCGTGTCCAAAAGATCCATTCCCACTGCCAAGGGTAGATCAGGTCATAGATTCTACTGCTGGGTGTGAACTGTTGTTGTTCATAGATGCATATTCTGGTTTCCACCGGATACCTCTGAACCCGAATGATGAAATAAAGACTGCATTTATCACCCTGTATGGGGCTTATTGCTATCACACCATGTCTTTTGGTTTACGTAATGCAGGGGCGATATACCAGAGATGTATGCAAAAATGTTTGCACGATCAAATTGGTGGAAATGTGCAAGTATATGTGGATGATGTGGTTATAAAAACCAAGGAAAGCAAAATGCTCCTTGACGATATCAGGCAAACATTCGCGAACCTAAGGAGATTCCGGATGAAGCTTAACCCGGAGAAATGTACCTTTGGTGTCCCGTCTAGAAATTTACTCGGATTTCTTGTCTCCAGCCGAGGTATCGAAGTTAACCCAACAAAAATCCGAGCCATAGAACAAATGGAATTGCCAAAGTGTCTTAATGATGTCCAGAAGTTCACTGGTTGCCTAGCATCCTTAAGTCGGTTTATATGTCGGTTGGGAGAAAAGGCATTACCTCTCTATCAACTAATGAAAAAGTCAGACAAATTCGTATGGACGCCGCAGGCCAATGAAGCCTTCATTCAACTAAAGGAAATGTTAGCCACTGCACCAGTATTAGCCTCTCCACTATGAAAAGAGCCAATGTTGCTCTACGTAGCCGCAACCAACCGAGTTGTAAGTGCAGTAATAGTGGTAGAGCGCGACGAAGAGGGTAAGTCGATGCAGAGGCCAGTCTATTACCTGAGCGAGGTATTATCAGCATCAAATCAGAACTATCCTCACTATCAGAAAATGGCATATGGTGTATATATGGCAGCAAAGAAGCTAAAGCACTATTTGGAAGAACATCCCATTAAAGTGATATGTGAAGCCCCCATATCTGAGATAATGAGCAATAAGGATGCAAGCAACCGAATCGCGAAATGGGCAATTGAACTAGCCCCTTATGCTCCACAATTCGACAGGAGAGATGCGATCAAGTCTCAGGCTGTGGCCGACTTTTTCGTGGATTGGGCCAAGATGCAATATGAGCCACCATTGCCAGATCCAAACTACTGGAGAATGCATTTTGCCAGATCAAAAATGAAAACCGGGTTAGGCGCCGGAGTTGTGCTTACCTCGCCCAAGAAGGACCAACTGAAGTATGTGCTGCAGATCCACTTTGCAGCATCAAACAATGTTGCATAATATAAAGCACTTGTGCATGGGCTCAAAGTGGCAAAAGAAATTGGAATACGTCGGATCCAATGTTTTGGCGACTCGGATTTGGTAGTTCAGCAAGTCTCGGGGCAATGTGATGCTTTGGATGAAAACATGGCACTGTACAGATTTCATGTGCAGAAAATATCAGGTTACTTCGAGGGATGCGAGTTCCATCATGTACCCCGGCTAGAAAATGAGGCTACCGACATACTGTCGAAACTCGGATCCACCCGACAAGCGATTCCACCAGGCGTAGCACTAGAGCACCTTAGGAAGCCATCTATCAGGCGACCCCCAGAATCCGAGTGAATCTATATCCCGGTAAATCCGGAGTCGGAAGCTGTGCCCATGGACATTGATGTGAGAAGTGGCTCAGGAAACCCGAGGACTGCTTCGGCAAACCTAGGGACTGCTTCGCAGAACCCAGGGACTGTGCAGCCTGACCTGGCAGAGGTTATGCCGGCAGATCGAATGGAAGTGGACGAGGATGTGTTTCCAGTGCGAGCCATACCAGCTTGGGCACTGCCCATATTCTAGTTCTTGAAGGATGGATCCTTGCCCGATGAAGAAGTGCTTTCAAGGCAAGTTCAGAGGCGCGCAAAGGCATACACGATTATCAATGCCGAGATATACAAGAGGAGTGTCACGAATGTCCTGCAGCGGTATGTTGACCCGGAAGAAGGGCTTGACATCCTCCGAGATATACATCAAGGGGAATGTGGGCATCACGCCTCATCCAGAGCATTAGTGGCAAAAACTTTCCGGCATGGGTTCTACTGGCCAAGTGCCTTGGAACAAGAAGAAGATCTAGTAAGAAAATGCAACGGCTGTCAGAGGTATGCTACCAAGACACACATGCCAATGTCGGAGCTCAAGACCATACCAATTACCTGGCCATTTGCTGTATGGTGTTTGGATATGGTTGGCCCATTTAAGCCGGCAAGAGGGAACATGACCCATATCTTGGTCAAGGTTGACAAGTTTACAAAGTGGATTAAAGTAAAGCCAATAAGAAAATGTGATGGAGCTACAGCCATGACATTCCTCAAAGATATCATGTTGAGATATGGCTATCCTCACAGTACCATAACATATAACGACACCAATTTTGCTGAAGGAGCATTTGCGTGATTCTGCCAAGATAAAAAGATCCGGCTGGACGTTGCCTCGGTAGTCCACCCCACATCGAACGGACAAGTGGAAAGATCCAACGGATTAGTGTTATCCGGGGTAAAACCCTGGCTCATTGAGCCGCTGCAAAGATCAGCGGGGTGCTGGATAGAAGAACTACCAGCAGTATTATGGAGTTTAAGAACAACTTCGAATCGATCAACAGGCTATACGCCATTCTTTGTGGTATATGGGGCAGAAGTTGTATTACCAGCCGACATAGAGCATGATTCGCCTAGGGTCACCCAATACACATAAGCCTAAGTGCGAGAAGCCTGGCAAAATGATGTTGATCTGCTGGAAGAAGCGAGAGAATTGGCATTATCCAGATCCACCATATATCAGCAAAACCTCCGACGCTATCATAGCCGGAAGGTAAACCCCCGAGTCTTCCGGGAAGGTGATCTGGTACTCTGGCTGGTACAACATACTGCTGGCATGCATAAGTTATCCCCCCATGTGAAGGGCCATTCATTGTGAGCAAAGCATTGCACAATGACTCTTATTATCTCATCGATGCAAAACCATAGGAGAAGAACAAGGCGGACAGGTCTGGCGAGGAATCTAAGCGTCCATGGAATGTAGCTCTACTTCGTCCGTTCTACACTTAACAAAGAAGTGTGTGTATCTGATTCTCTCATATGTCGGTATGTATGCCAACAATGAATTTATCAATGAAATCTTGGCACCTCGAGCAGTAACTCGGGGACTGCCTAGGTGATATTTCTTGTCTTTTGTATTTGTTATTTATATGTCGGCTGGCGTAAGTTGCTTCTACCTAAGCCGGATTAGTAGTGTGTGAGCACCAAAAACTCAACTCTTCGACTTGCTGCTATCCAACAAGATTTGGCTTCATGGCAAGCAAGAGAACAAGTTTGGAATTGTGTAGCACATGAAAAACGACTAAGGAAAAGAACTTAATCGGGCCGACATTTGTTATTCGGACTAACCTTATGTTTACTACGCTGGATTACTTTGAGCTAAGCCTAAAGTTTCCAAGTATTGTTAAGTCAATTTTTGAAACTTGGACTCGTAAGTCACAAAACCGAATCAAGGTAGACGCGAGTCGAGCCATGAAATTGAAGGAACAAGAAAATGAAACTCGGGAACTATGCCCAAGATAATCCGGCATAAATAACTTGGTAGCAAAAGATAATTAGTATGCTTAGTACATCTGCACCCGGCATACCGGGGATCTGATAAATTTCAAAGTGTTTTTTGGTGCTCAAGGAGCAGCAGGAGGAGGTAACTCGGTGCCAGCAGGTGGAACTCCGGCCTCAGCTTCATTATCATCTTCATTTTCTTCGACATCCGAGGCTTCATCCTCTTCCTCCTCATCCGAACCATCTTTGACATATTCGTCATCAACAGCACCGAGAAAACTTGGTCCCTCGTTCCATTGATGGATGGGGGCAAACTGAATGAGGTTATGGGCGCAAGCCTTGCGCCGAGCTATCCAATCCGGATCATTTGACCACCTTGATCCGGTGTGCAAGCGCTCGAGAAGATTCAGATTTATTTTCTCATACCATGTGAGCACGAAGTGGAGAACAGTTTCAGCTCCGACGCGTGCGGCGGATTCCCTCTAGAGGTCAAGCTGGGTCTCGCAATCCATCAATCTATTGATAAGGGTAGTGGATCCCACCGAAACATCCTCTTGAGGCCAAAGGGCGTGAAAGATCCGGATGGCTGAGTCTAGGATATCCAAACCATAGTTTTTTATAATCTCAAGGCGAGAGGATAGGCTGACCAGCAAGTCCTCCATGTCAAAGGGAATGGTTTCAGATCTAGGACCAGTTGTAGTACCCCTCTGCTGGTGGAACTTGGCAATGGTAGTAGCCGCAATGGCATTACCCTCTGGGAATTTGCCTGATAACAAGACAAGTGAAATGAGTAAAAGAGGTTGACCCGGAGAAATTCATGTCGGCTAAAGGAAAAGAACTTACGAGAGATATGACTGTGGATCCGGGTCAGCTCTATGGTGCAATCAGCACACCTTTTCCAGAGTATCTCAAGTTCAGCATTTGCCGATTCAAGATTGACGTCGGCCTCCTTCAGTAGCTCTTGATCTTTTGTGAGTTGAAGCTTGAGGCGTTCTTGCTCCTCGGTGAAATCTTGGCCAGCCTTGTCCATCTCAACCTTATGGAGCTCCTTAAGTTTTTTCATCTCGGCCTTGAGCTTGGCAATTTCATCGTCTTTGGCTTGGAGTTGGGCGATCTCACCATCCTTCTTATTAAGTTCGGCCTGGTGTTGCCCTGCTTGATCGAGAAAATGCAGCATCATATCAGGCACGAGCACACTATCTTCAAGGGATGCTGAAATAGTTTGTTGACCTGGCAAAGCCGAGGTATGAATATTTGTTGAGCACAGGAGAAAGGAAAGAGAGCACAGAAATTAAGTAACCGAAGTGACTTACCTTTTATCTGATCCAAGTTCTTCCTCATGATGGTGTTTTCGGCCTCCACACTGGCTATCCAATCCGAATAACAGATTAGTTCGGTGGAAAAGCAAGGAAAGATTGGAAGAGAGGGAAAGAGAAAACTTACCCGTTTTCTCAAAGTCAGCGAGAAGTGCAGAATGTTTTGAGCGCAGCCCCTTGTGTGTGTCCGGGAGGCGCTGAAACTCAGCGCTCCGACGATTGGTGGTGACCTGAGGAAAGCAAAGTTGACTTAGTTATGTGTGCATATTCGAAGTGTACAAAATCCGGGCCAAGTGGAACTTAACCTGGCTCTAGGTGTGTGCATATTCAAAGTGTACAAAAACCGGGCCAAGTGGAACTTAACCCGGCTCTAGGTGTGTGCATATTCGAAGTGTACAAAATCCGGGCCAAGTGGAACTTAACCCGGCTCTAGGTGTGTGCATATTCGAAGTGTACAAAATCCGGGCCAAGTGGAACTTAACCGGCTCTAGGTGTGTGCATATTCGAAGTGTACAAAATCCGGGCCAAGTGGAACTTAACCCGGCTCTAGGTGTGTGCATATTCGAAGTGTACAAAATCCGGGCCAAGTGGAACTTAACCCGGCTCTAGGTGTGTGCATATTCGAAGTGTACAAAATCCGGGCCAAGTGGAACTTAACCCGGCTCTAGGTGTGTGCATATCCGAAGTTACTAAGGAGCTACACTAGTGCTATAAGGAGCATCCGGCCGAGTAACAAGTTACTCCCCCGGAGGCTCGGGGACTAATGAATATATCTCTAAGCACTTGTACATGCTAAAGAAAAGACAAAGTAGCGTACCTCCATCATCCGGCCGGCAAGGTTGATAGCCTTGGTGGCTGTGTTCATTTGTGCGGCAAACTCGGCAGGCCCGAACTTCTCCGGGAGATCGTCATTATTGATGAACTCCGCCTTGTTCCAGTTATTGACGTACTCAATAGGGCTGGAGGATAGCGCTCTCCACTAAGCATGTGGGGTGCAATCAAACCCTTGGTGTGGGCCTCCCTCCTTTCAACTTGGGCAGCAACGGGACTGGTGTGCAATGCAAGTTGCGTGCTAGATGACCCGAGGGAAGCATCTTTCTTCGGCAAATTCTTCTTCGATAGCATGGACGCGAGCGTGCGCTGTCCAGCTTCGGTGGATGCTGCCCTGGCAGCATCAGAACTTTTCTTGGCCTTGGGCTGCTGCTGAGAAGATGAAGTTTGAGCTGCGGATTTGGACTTAGGCGCATCCTTGGTGCTAGCTATGTCTTCTCTCCAAGTCTTGGAAGACTCGGATGAGGCGGAAGGAGTTGGTGCTGCTGCTGGTACTTGTGGTGCTGCTGTTGGTGCTGGTGCTGGTGCTGGTGCTGGTCTTGGCGGCAGTGCTGTGGGTATCTCAGAGGTGGCAGGTTGCGGCTGAGCCGATGAAGAGCTAGGAGCATCCGCCATCTCGGCAGGGCCACTTCCCCCAGCTGCAAGGTTGCCCTCCTCTAGACGAGGTTGGCTAGAACCCGGAGCATCCACTGAACCCTCCTGAATGGGGCTCAGCGGGCGTGTATCGTCGCCACGAGGGGGAGATGGGGTATGCCGGAGAGGCGAAGTGATGCTGGATCCGCTCTGGGGAACCTCCACCGTGGCCCTGCCGAATCAAACGACGAATAATAAATTATAACAAAGGAGAAGAATATGAATAGCAAAGCACGAAGCAGAGAATTGGACGAAGAAGAAGGTGACTTACTCATCAGAAGTCAATGGCTCCTTGGGCTTCCGAGCTCTCCGAGTCGTGGCCTTAGTCGGAGGCTTGGTGGCGGCTTTGTCTACGGACTTCTTTCGCCTCTTGGTTGGTTTAGAAGGTCCAGAAGAAGCAGCAGAAGTGGCCTCTTGGTTGGCTGGGACCGGCTCACCCGTGGCAAGAGGAGGATCTTCATGGATCTGCCCAGCTGGGTTAGCTGAAGCCGGAAAGGCGTAAGAAAGGGGTACAACGTCAAATGCTTCCATCACCTCAACGTCGGAATCATCTTCATCATCAAGCCAATCTCTTAAGGAAGAGAAGTTACTAGTGGGTCGCTTGGTTGCATCAGGGAATGGCAGGAACATCTCCTGATCCGGCTCCTCCTCGTCCGAGACAAGTCGATCCTTCGCCCATTTGAGCGAAGGCTCGGTGCCATCTTCGAGGGTTTGCTGTAGAAACAACTAAGAAGGAAATACGAAAGGATCAGATAAACAACATACTCCGACATAGAATATAACTCAGAAAAAGATTGAATCACGAGATTTACCGTAGGAGGAGGCTTGTCTCGGCAATAATGCTCCAATCCCCACTCCCAATCAGCGGAGAACTCCTTGTCAGTTGTAAAAAGGGCCTTGACCCGGCAGAATATCTCTCTGTTGTTCAGCTCAAAGGAAGAAGTCCGATTGGGGTCAAGTCGCCAGCTCATATAGCAAAGCTTGTGCGTGCGCTTCTGGAGAGGGAGATCTGGCTGGGGACGAAAGTGATCATCTCGTCCTCGTTGCGTAGCCCCAAATCCTTCAACTCCTTGAACCGCTTGTTGACTTGATTCGCCAAGACGATGGGTTTCTTGGAAACCCGGTCCCACAAATCCGGATTAGGAGGACCCGGAGCATAGGGGCGCAGCCGGATCAGGTCTTCATCCGTGCCATTTATGACATAGAAGAAAGTTCGAGCCCAGCCCTTGCAGGAATCAAGCCCCGTGACCCGGGGAAAGACGGACATTTTCCGGGGACAAATAGAGGCAGCACCGAATTGTGTCAGATGTTTGTCCTCCGGGTCAAGCAGTTTATTCGGAATCATGTTCCTTGGTACACCGAAGAACCGGATCCAAAGCTCTTTGGTGGGTCACAAACCGACATATCCTTCTACGGTGGAGGCGAAGGAAGAAAGGGATGTGATGGCATTTGCCAGGAGATGGTGAGGTTGAAGCTCATAGATATTGAGGAAGTCATGGAAGAAATCGCTCAAGGGGAGGCCGAAGCCACGCTGAAAATGGGAGAGGAACACGACGAACTCACCCGGATTGGGTGAGGGAGCGAGCTCCTCGGAGGCGAGGCGGACAATCACGCCCTCGGGGATGCGGCGGGTGCGGTAGAGCCAGTCCAGGTCGCCCTGGCACACCCAGGAACCAGCCCAGACGCCGCGCTCTGCGTTTTCCGCCCCCTCCTCCATCTCCTCTTCCGCGACGGCGAGCTCCTCTTCAGTCATGTCTAGATCACTGTCCTCACCGGCCCTATCGAAGGTGGGGGAAGAACCTTGGACTGGTGCGAACCCGTGGCGGTGGAGCTGCGCGGGAGCGGCAACGATGCAGGTGCGAAAAGGGACGGTGCGGCAGCGGCGCTGCTAAGCAGATGCGGCAGCGACGGCACTGTCGCTAGGAAGAAGAATGGGTAGAGAGGCGAAGGGGCGTTGATCGCTCAATACACGGCGCCTAGAAAAGTGCTTGGTGCGTGGTGTTGATGTAGAGCTCGTTGGGAACCCCAAGAGGAAGGTATGATGAGCACAACAGCAAGTTTCCCTCAGTTATGAAACCAAGGTTTAATCGAACCAGTAGGAGCAAGGAAACACCTCAAAGGTGTTACTAGCTGAGCTTTGGCAGGGCGCACTACCGGTGCTAGTAGCAATGTGGAGACCTGCACAACACAACCACAGAACTTTGTCCCCAACTTGCGATGAGGTTGTCAATCTCACCGTGTTTTGCGGAAAAAAAGGATTAAACGTATCGAATGGAAAGAAGTAAAAGTTTGCAGAAAGTAAACACAAAGCAGTAAAACATTGTAGATTGTATATAAAAGACAAGGACCGGGATCCATAGTTCACTAGAGGTGGCTCTCCTTAGATAGATAACATGCTGGGTGAAAAAATTACAGCGGGGCAATTGACAAACACCGAGAAAGCAATACATGCATATACTAATCATCTTGAATGGGCATTACAACATAATACATAGACCGCCATCCAACTACATCTATGACTAATAATCCACATTCAGGTTATCATCCGAACCCCCTCCAATATTAAGTTGCAAGCAACAGATTATTGCTTCTGAATCGTGTAAAGTAAACAATACAATTGTTCTATGAACAAAGGATTGTTGTTTTCTCCCTAGTAGCAACAACACATCTAGTACCTTAGAGATTTCTGTCACTTCCCCAGATTACCAGAGGCATGAACCCACAATCGAGCATAAATACTACCTCTTGGAGTTGCTAGCATCTACTTGGCCAAGATAGCTACTAACAATGGAAAGCATGCAAGATCTCAAATAACAAAGACATGATAGAATCAATAATCAATCTGAAATAGCATCTCAATATCCATCGGATCCCCACAAACACAACATGTATGGATTACAAATAGATGATCTTGATCATGAACGGAGCTCACAAGATCTAAACATGAAAGCACAAAGGAGGAGAAACCAGCCATCTAGCTACTACATGGATCCGTAGTCCAAGGATGAACTACTCACGCATCACACCGGAGGCTTGCATGGTGATGAAGAAGGCCTCCAGGGTGAATTCCCCTCTCCGGCAGGGTGCCGGGAAGAGCTTCAGATCCCTCCCGATCTAGGGATGGAGATGACGGCGGCTACAGACTCTTTCGTGGATTTTTGATCGGGTACTTAGGGTTTTCGTCCCGAGGGCAACTTATAGGCGGAAGGAGAGGCCGAGGGGGTGCTGGGGTCGGCCAGACCACCCCCTGGCACGGGCCAGGCCTGGCCGCACGGCCAGGTGGTGTGGCCGGCCCCCAGCCCTTCTCCGTCTCGTATTCTGGCACTTGATCCCTTCCAGAAAAATAGGCACTTTGGCTTTTGTCCCGTCCAATTCCGAGAATATTCATTTTCTGACTTTTCTGGAACCAAAAACAACAGAAAACAGGCAGCTGGCACTGTGGCTCTTGTTAATAGGTTAGTCCAAGAAATCATAATAAAAGTACTCCAAAGTTGGAACAAAACACAAGAAAGTGGATAAAACTAAGCATGGAACATCAAAAATTATAGATACATTTGCAATGTATCAACATCCCCAAGCTTAAGTCCTGCCCGTCCTCGAGTAGGTAAGTGATAAAAAGAAATAATTTTTGTGGTGACATGCACCATCAAAGACTTGATCAAAGTATTTGCAAAACATTCAAGGCTGGGATCATAGTACTTCAATCATAACATGAAAGACAAAGTTCTAGCAATAAGCAAAGAAACTATGATGCAACATGAAAAGGCACAAACAAAAGATTCATGAATAACATGCTTCGCAAGACGTTTGTTTGTTTCACATAAAGAAAACATAGCATAATAGTATTCGGCTTGTCCCTCAATAGAGTAGCAAATATAAATGCATAGGACACTTTCAAAGTTCATAAGAGTGACTAGATACAATAGTTTCAAACAAGCAATAACAAGTTATGCATCAATCAACTAGTCTTGGGACAATGCACATAGAACTAAGAATGGCCACTATGCTCTCAAAGTAGGTGCATAAAGATAGAAGGTGGAGACTCAATATAATGGTGGAAGAAAGGCCTTTTGTAAAAGGAAGTAGGGATTTAAGTCTCATAAAGAGCTTCCAAAAATTATGATACTTAAAGCTTTCAGCTCTCATTGCCCCTATCATAAGCATCTTGAAGTGATTAAGGTTAAAGTGAACAAACTATGGTGTACATGCTTGACGAAGTATAAGTCAGAAATCTCATGTCCCTTGTATACGAGGGCCGCTCCTCATGCTACTCAAGTTTAGTCACCGGTAAGTTCTTGTCATCGTAAGTACATGTGTATCCTTGAGAACCGCCAACGGGGTACCCCTTGCCCGATGATACGGAAAAATCCCCATATCAAAATGACAAGGCAAGAAGACAACGAGCATCTCAGCATTCTTCTTATTTACCATGGGAACATGGTGCTTTTTTCTCTCTTTCCTATTTTCATAGTATCTCTTTTTTTTTCTTTTCTCTTTTTTTTCTCAATAGGACTCTTTTTTTATAAGAAGAATGCTTCATAGACGACTCATTATGGTTACGCTGCAGGTTTCCACCATGTCAGCATGGATTAGACCAATGCCGAGCGCTTTCTCTAACACATATACATAACTCCACGGACTTACAAGCTCCCCTTTCATTTCACACCGACGACATCCATATCCAAAAGAGCATGATATCAACTAGGTACAAGTACCAAGTGCAATGTTGAAAGCGTTCCCCATGAAAGCATGGTTCTGCTAATTCCCAACAAATAAGTGCAAGCATATACAACATAGACGACACAATGGTTCAAGTTTATTAGAGGCAATAAAGTAAAGTGTGCCATCAAGTTCGTGAGAGCTTTAATCACTAGTTTTCTCATAACAAGTGGAAGGTAAACAAAAGCATGAATATACTTGGAATAGCATAATCTAGTAGGTAGGTATGGTGGACTCTTTGGAATAACTTGGTTTAGGGAGTTGGATGCATGAGTGGAACTCATACTTTGTTGTGGAGGCTAGCAAAAGACTAGGAGCGACAAACTAAGAGAGCAATAATGGCCATAATCATGCAGAGCGACAAAACATCATTGATTAAAGCATAAAGTGATACTACAAGTTGAAAACTAAAGGATCATAAAGGCTATGGTGACTTGAGATAGTCATAACATGGTGTGAGCATGCGCCAAGTCAACCCAAATAAAGCATCAAAGGAGAATACCACTATACTATGCTTTAATATGCTAAAACAACGCATGATTCATCCAAGGCACATTAAGCAATCTCAATTGTTTATAACAAGTCATGCCACAGAAAATAATACTAAGCATAAATCTAAAACAATATCAAGCACGGCATGATAAAAGCATAGCCACAGTCAAAAACGAGCTCTTTTTACCACATAAGCATGAACTTTCCTACTCTTTTCCAAACCAAACCACACTATTTGCAAACCAAAGTGTGAAAGAGGGGGTCCAATCAACTTATTCAGAAAACTAATCAAACCAAGCAAACTAAAAACCAAAACAAAAACGAAAAAGAAGACGCTCCAAGAAAAACACAACTGTGCACAAAACAATAAAAATGAAGCGTTTGGAAGAAACGTGGAATTTTTATTGATGAAGAAGGGGATGCCTTGGGCATCCCCAAGCTTTGAATCTTGTACTTCTTGGATATTTCTTGGGGTGACACGCGTGGCATCCCCAAGCTTGAGCTTTAGTCCATCCTCCATCTCATTACTCATTCCTTCCATACACCTGAAAATTTTCCTTCATACAAAACTTCACACAATCTCATTAGCAACATTAGTGCTCTTAAGATAAATAAGTCTCAAGGTTCAGTTCTAACACCAAATAAACTTCCATTAGAACACTATCTTATGTAGCACTTCCCTCAGAAAACTCAATTCCCCAAAGGAACTCAAGAAGGAACTAACAAGAAGCAAATGCAGAAAATGGCAGAAATCTGTTAAAACAGACCAGCAGGTAAAGACGAATTGTTTCGAAGACATTCTGTTGCTCAAATCAAAAAGTGTTGAACTAATGAAAGTTATATAACAACGTGGGGCAGAAGCACAAAAATTTACAGCTCAATCCGACATACAGAGCTCTCTCAGGAATGTTTACGGTGAAGCACAGAAATCTGTTTCAGGACAGCAACTTTCCCAATCATTACTTCACTCTCATTAGAGGTTACTCTTGGCACAAAAAGCAAATAAAAAGGATAAGGAGAGGTTATTACAGAGGTAATAACTTCCAAGAATCATCTAAAACTCTTGGGTTATCTTCCAACAAGTACTTTTCTTTAACGCCTTTAAGTTTGGCATAAGAAGCAAAGAAAGAATCAAGTGTTCTCAAATGAAGAAGCATTAAGACCAAATTTTGTTTTCATAGGAGAAACAAAAGAAATATTTTCTCTCTTTTTAGGTAAGTGTTCTATACCTTTCTTTATTGGGAGTTGATATTTAATGGTGCCTTCTTTCATATCAATGATGGCACCAACAGTTCTAAGAAAAGGTCTTCCCAAAGTAATAGGACAAGAACCATTGTATTCAACATCCAAAACATAGAAATCAACGGGGACATAGGAATCATTAACCATAATAAGAACATCATTAAGACTCCCCATGAGTTTCTTTTTAGCATTAGCATCAAGTGGGACATTCAAATAACAATCTTCAAGAGGAGGCAAATCAAGCATATCATAAATCCTTCTAGGCATAATAGAAACATTACTATCAAGATCACATAAAGCTTTGAAATCAAAGTCATTCACTTTCATATTAATGATGGGTTCCCAACCATCTTCTTACTTTATAGGAAAATAAGCTTTATGTTTTGTAAGCATCATTAATGTGTTTTGTAAAGGACATGTTCATAGCACTAGCATTAGGACTTTTAGCAAGATTTTGTAGGAACTTAATAACTTCAGAGATGTTGCAACCATCAAGATCAAAATCAACTTTATCATCTAAAGTAGTAGAACTATTACTAGCCTCAACACTAGTGGTGGTAATAGTAGAAACACTAATGTTTCTAGCAATTTCATCTTCTCTTTCCTACTTAGCATGTAATTCAGCTAATAGTCTAACATTTTCATCAATTCTTACTTGTATGGCATTAGTAGCTGCAAAGGTATTCTCATTAGTTTCAGGTTTAGCAGCCATTTTATTCAAAGTAGATTGAGCTTCATCCAAAGATGCTATATTTCTTTCAGCATTAGAGAGTTTTTCCTCAATAGTTTTATTGAAAGCAGTTTGTTTACTAATAAACTCTTTAAGCATAACTTCAAGTTCAGAGGGAGCACTCTTATTATTGTTGTAAGGATTTCCATAAGCATTACCATTGTTGGGAGGATATGGCTTATAATTGTTGTTACCAAAATTGTTCCTATAAGCATTATTACCATAAGCATTGTTGCTAAAGTTGTTATTTCTTATGAAGTTCACATCAACTTGCTCTTCTTGAGCAACCAAAGAGGCTAAAGGAAAATTATTTGGATCAATATGAGCTTTCCCATTAACAAGCATGGACATAATAATATCAATCTTATCACTCAAGGAGGAGGTTTCTTCAACAGAATTTACCTTCTTACCTTGTGGATCTCTCTCAGTATGCCATTCAGAATAATTAACCATCATATTGTCCAAAAGTTTTGTTGCAGCACCCAAAGTGATGGTCATAAAGGTACCTCCAGCAGCTGAATCCAATAGATTCCTTGAAGAATAGTTCAATCCTGCATAAAAAGTTTGGATGATCATCCAAGCAGTCAGTCCATGAGTGGGACAATTCTTTACCAAAGATTTCATTCTTTCCCAAGCTTGAGCAACATGCTCATTATCAAGTTGTTTAAACTTCATTATTTCACTTCTCATGGATATAATCTTAGCAGGAGGATAGTATTTTCCAATAAAAGCATCTTTTCACTTAGTACAAGAATCAATACTATTCCTAGTGAAGGAATTCAACCATTCTTTAGCTTTTCCTCTCAAAGAGAAAGGAAAGAATTTCAGCTTAATAATATCACCATCTATATCCCTATGCTTTTGCATCTCACAAAGTTCAACAAATTTATTTAGATGGGAAGCAGCATCTTCATTACCAATACTAGAAAATTGTTCTCTCATAACAAGGTTGAGCAAAGCAGGTTTTATCTCAAAGAAAGTATTTTCAGCCACGGGTGGAGCAATAGGTGTGCTCATAAAATCATTGTTGTTGGTGCTAGTGAAGTCACACAACTTAGTGTTTTCAAGAGTAGTCATTTTTTTGGGTTTTCAAATAAGAAAGCAAACTTGTAAAACTAATTTTTTTTGGGTTTTTGAAGAACAAAACAAGCAAACAAAGAAAAAAGAAAACTAGGCAAAACAAAAACAACAAAGTAAAGAGATTGGTTATGAGGGACTCCCCTTGTGAAGATGTCCTTGACTCCCCGGCAACGGTGCCAGAAAAATCGCTTGATGGCTCAATGCACGGCGCCCAGAAAAATGCTTGATGGCGGTGTTGATGTAGAGCTCATTGATGATGAGCACAGCAGCAAGTTTCCCTCAGTTATGAAACCAAGGTTTAATCGAACCAATAGGAGGAAGGAAACACCTCAAAGGTGTTACTAGCCGAGCTTTGGCGGTATGACTACCGGTGCTAGTAGCAACGTGGAGACCTGCACAACACAACCACAGAACTTTGTCCCCAACTTGCGATGAGGTTGTCAATCTCACCGTGTTTTGCGGAAAACAAAGGATTAAACGTATCGAATGGAAAGAAGTAAAATTTTGCAGAAAGTAAACACAGAGCAGTAAAAGATTGTAGATTGTATATAAAAGACAAGGACCGGGATCCATAGTTCACTAGAGGTGGCTCTCCTTAGATAGATAACATGATGGGTGAACAAATTACAGCGGGGCAATTGACAAACACTGAGAAAGCAATATACTAATCATCTTGAATCCTCTGAGATTTGATTGGGCATTACAACATAATACATAGACCACCATCCAACTACATCTATGAATAATAATCCACCCTCAGGTTATCATCTGAACCCCCTCCAGTATTAAGTTGCAAGCAACAGATTATTGCTTTATGAACTGCGTGTAAAGTAAACAATACAATTGTTCTATGAACAAAGGATTGTTGTTTTCTCCCTAGTAGCAACAACACATCTAGTACCTTAGAGATTTTTGTCACTTCCCCAGATTACCAGAGGCATGAACCCACTATTGAGCATAAATACTAACTCTTGGAGTTGCTAGCATCTACTTGGCCAAGATAGCTACTAACAACGGAAAGCATGCAAGATCTCAAATAACAAAGACATGATAGAATCAATAATCAATCTGAAATAGCATCTCAATATCCATCGGATCCCCGCAAACACAACATGTATGGATTACAAATAGATGATCTTGATCATGAACGGAACTCACAAGATCTAAACATGAAAGCACAAAGGAGGAGAAACCAGCCATCTAGCTACTACATGGATCCGTAGTCCAAGGATGAACTACTCACGCATCACACCGGAGACTTGCATGGTGATGAAGAAGGCCTCCAAGGTGAATTCCCCTCTCCGGCAGGGTGCCGGGAAGAGCTTCAGATCCCTCCCGATCTAGGGATGGAGATGACGGCGGCTACAAACTCTTTCGTGGATTTTTGATCGGGCACTTAGGGTTTTCGTCCCGAGGGCAACTTATAGGCGGAAGGAGAGGCCGAGGGGGTGCTGGGGTCGGCCAGACCACCCCCTGGCACGGGCCAGGCCTGGCCGCGCGGCCAGGTGGTGTGGCCGGCCCCCAGCCCTTCTCCGTCTCGTATTCTGGCACTTTGGCTTTTGTGCCGTCCAATTCCAAGAATATTCATTTTTTGACTTTTCTGGAACCAAAAACAACAGAAAACAGGCAGCTGGCACTGTGGCTCTTGTTAATAGGTTAGTCCAAGAAATCATAATAAAAGTACTCCAAAGTTGGAACAAAACACAAGAAAGTGGATAAAACTAAGCATGTAACATCAAAAATTATAGATACATTTGCAATGTATTAGGCGCGAGAAGTGGAAAATGGCCAAGGGACGCGCCCCCTCCCCTATTTAACCACGCCCCAGCGTGTGTAGTGGGATCACGTTGCGCATCGAGGCCACCCGGTGTGGCCGTGTATCTGCCGGGTCAGCCAATCACAGGCAAGCCATAGGAAGGGCCACAGGGCGCTGGGGATCCCGCGACGCGACGTGGTGATACAGTTAACGAGGAGACAGACGCGACGTGATGTATGCAACAGTAACACCTGACATTAAGTGCAGTAACTGGCGCAGACCCTTAAAATGAGGCAAGATAATGATTACCCTCCACGTGGGGAAGCGTACGAGAGAAGGAAGGATAACCCGGAAAACTAAAGGGTGACCCGGCCAGTGAGTGAAAACTTGGAATGTGCCAAGGGAAAACTCGGAACAAGCCAGTTTTGTCACAGCTATCCTTGTGTGAGCTCAGCGGGAGATCGATCGCCTAAAGAAGGCGAACAACCGGCTGAGCAAGTCCACCTCCATGCTGCGGCTGCAGAACAAGGATTGGCACGCCAAGGTGGATGCTCTGGAGGCCACCGTCAAGGAGCACGATGCCTCGCTCACCAGCCGGATCGACGCCTTCAACCTTCTCGAGGCCCAGAACAAGGACCAAGAGAAGGAAATCAAGCGGCTGACAATGAAGGAAAAGGCCCTGGTGGAAGAGTTGATGCATGTCGGGCACACAGCCAAGGGTAAGTTCCTTTTTCCGACCCCCCTCGCCTTTCCGGATCCGGTAGCCGGATCTGACTTTCTTTTTTCTGACAGTGTTTTATCTCGGCATAGACCTGCTGGCTTATAACCGGCTACAGGAGAACTAGCCGGGAGCGCAGCCGACAACCCAGGAGCTTGTCGTCCTTCTTGGCGAGGAGGCTGCTGATACATTGCAAATGTATCTATAATTTTTTATGTTCGATGCTTGGTTTTATCTACTTTCTTATGTTTTGTCCACACTTTGGAGTACTTTTCATATGATTTCTTGGACTAACCTATTAACAAGAGCAACAGTGCCAGTTGCCTGTTTTCTGCTGTTTTTGGTTCCAGGAAAGTCAGAAAATGAATATTCTCGGAATTGGACCGGACAAAAGCCAAAGTTGTTATTTTCCCGGAAGACTCACGGAGCCAGAAGGAGAGTCAGAGAGGGGCCACAGGGTGGCCACACCCCCCTTGGCACGAGCAACCATAGGCCGCGCCAGGGCATGGTGTGGTCCCCCTGGCCGGCCACCGACCTTGCCTCCTTCGCCTATATATTCCCCCGATGCGAAAACCCTAAATCGTCAATCAGAAATCCACGAAAAGTTCTGAAGCTCCGCCGCCACCGAAGGGGAGATTTAGGGGACAGAAAGTCTCTGTTCCGGCACCCTGCCAGGACAAGGAAGTGCCCTCGGAGCCATCTCCATCGATCTCCACCACCATCTCCATCACCGTTGTTGATTCCCATGATGAGGAGGGAGTAGTTCTCTCTCCAGGCTAAGGGTTCTACCGGTAGCTATGTGTTCATCTCTCTCTCTATGCATGATCATATTGTGATCATGAGCTTTGTACTCAAGTAGATATACCTTGCTACTCAAGTGCTTTAATAGGTCTCTGCTCTCCCCATGTGTGTGAAAGTGACAGCGTGCACACCATGGTGGCGCTTACGCTAGAGATTACAAATACTTGTTATGAGTTATATTTGGGGTTGGATGTCTTTATAAAATGGTGGTGTTTGTTGGACTGATCTAGTACTCAAGGTGACAGTGTGGGGTTTTCTAGATGGGAAAGATGAACTTTGAGGTGTGCTGTTAGAGCCCTACCATGGATTAGAGTGTCCAACCGGAGAGTAGTTCAGATTAGTATCATGAAGAGAAAATATTTATATGAGAGTGTTCACTAGCGAAAGTATGATCCCTAGGCCTTGTTTCTAAACATTGAAACACCGTTTGCAATTAGATCTATTACATGTTTGCTTGCTTCTATCTTTATTTCAGTTTTACTTTAGTCTTTTCCACGCCATCAAGCTATTTTCTATCAGCGTTACCACTTATAATTATCTATACCACTTGTATTTCACTATCTCTTTGCCGAACTAGTGCACCTATACACCTGCCAAGTGTATTGGGTTTGTTGGGGACACAAGAGACTTCTTGTATCTTGATTGCAGGGTTGCTTGAGAGGGGATACCTTTGACCACTTCCTCCCTGAGTTCGATAAACCTTGGGTGATCCACTTAAGGGAAAACTTGCTGCTGTTCTACAAACCTCTGCACTTGGAGGCCCAACAACTGTCTACAAGAATAGAAGTACGTAGACATCAAACTATTTTATGGCACCCTTGCCGGGGATTGAAGAAGAAGAAGCTCCCACGTCAACCACGCGCCATCAAATTATTTTCTGACGCCGTTGCCGGGGAGGTAAGGTAAAAGGTACTCGCATCCTCTGGTGTGAGTGCTCGAAGTTATTTCCTTTAGATTCTACAATTTTGTCTTTTTGTTTCTTGTTTTCACTAGTTAGGCTTAATGGAAAACAACAACAAAATTAGAGAGCTTTATAGTATTTATCTTGAGTTAGGACATGAAGTGTTTGAAGAGAAAATTAAAAAACCTATGGAACTTTATTTGCATGCGCAATGTTGTTAGTATGAATTCTTTGGACACCATTATTGCTAATGCTATGGAAAAGTCTAAGCTTGGGGAAGCTATTTTTTATGAAAATGATCTTTTTAATTCCTGGGCTTTGGAAGATAGCTATTCTATTTCTTATGATGATACCAAACCACCAATATATGATGATTACAATGATGAATATGATATTTTCTGCCCACCTACTATTGAGGAGAAAATTAATTATGATTACAATATGCCTCCTATATTTGATGATTATGGTGATGAGAATAATAATGATAGCTATTTTGTTGAATTTGCTCCCACTACAATTAATAAGAATGACTATGCTTATGTGGAGAGTAATAATTATTATATGCATGTGGCTCATGATAAGAATGTTTTATGTGATGCTTATATTGTTAATTTTATTCATGATGCTACTGAAAGTTATTATGAGAGAGGGAAACATGGTTTTATGTGTCTCAACAATATTAAGTTTCCCCTCTTTATGTTGAAATTTTTGAAGTTGCACTTGTTTTGCTTTCCTATGCTTGTTGCTTTGTGCTTTCATAACATGTTTATTTTTCATAGGAAGTGAGTTAGACTTAAATGTGCTTTGAATTTGCTTCTTGATGCTCTCTTTTACTTCAATTTATATTTCTTATGTGAGCATCTTCTCAAACTATCATGCCTAACTTAAAGGCCCTAAAGAAAAGTACTTATTGGGAGATAACCCAAAAGTTTTAGTTGAGTCTTGGAAGTTATTGCTTCAGTAACAACCTCTCCTTATCCTTTTTATTTAGTTTTTGTGCCAACAGTAACCTCTAATGAGAGAGAAGTAGTGCGTGGAAAAATTGCTGTCCCAAAACAGATTTCTGTGCTTCCCATAAAAATTCGTGTAAAATATCTTAACGTAATTTTGAGGCATGACTTTTTGTGCTTCTGACCCAGGTTGTTATCTAACTTTCGTTAGTTCAACACTTTTTGATTTGAGCAACAGAAGGTCTTCGAAAAAATTCGTCTTTACCTGCTGGTCTGTTTTGACAGAATTCTGCCATTATTTGCATTTGCTTCTTGTTGGTTCCTTTTTGAGTTCTTTTGGGGAATTGAGATTTTTGAGGGAAGTGCTACAGTAGCTTGTGTTTTAATGGAAGTTTTATTGGTGTTATAACTGAACCTAAAAGACCTATTATCTTGAGTGCACTAATGTTGCTAATAAGGATTGTGTGAAGTTTTGTATGAAGGAAAACTTTCAGGTGTATGGACGGAATGAGTAATGAGATGAAGGATGGACTAAAGCTCAAGCTTGGGGATGCCACGCGTGTCACCCCAAGAAATATGCAAGAAGTACAAGCGTCAAAGCATGGGGATGCCCAAGGCATCCCCCTCTTCATCAATAAAAATCCCAGGTTTCTTCCAAACACTTCATTTTTATTATTTCATGCACAGTTGTGTTGTTCTTGGAGCGTCTTCTTTTTCGTTTTCGTTTTGGTTTTTCGTTTGCTTGGTTTTCTTAGTTTGCTGAATAAATTGGTTGGACCCCCTCTTTCATACATTGGTTTTCAAATAGTTTGGTTTGGGTTGGAAAAGAGTAGGAAAGTTCATGCTTAAGTGGTAAAGAGAGCTTGTGTTTGACTGTGGCCTATGCTTTTTCATGCCATTCTTGCTATTGTTTTGGCTTTATGCTTAGTATTCTTTGTTGTAGCATGACTTGTTATAAACAATTGAGATTGCTTAATGTGCCTTGGAAGGATCATGTGTTGTTTTAGCATATTAAAGCATAGTATTGAGGTATTCTCCTTTGATGCTTTATTTGGGTTGACTTGGCGCATGCTCACACCATGTTATGACTGTCCCAAGTCACCATAAGCCTTTATGATCCTTTAGTTTTCAACTTGTAGTATCACTTTATTCTTTGATCAATGATGTTTTGTCTCTCTGCATGATTATGGCCATTATTGCTCTCTTAGTTTGTCGCTCCCAGTCTTTTGCTAGCCTCCGCAACCAAGTATGAGTTCCACTCATGCATCCAACTCCCTAAACTAAGTTATTCCAATGAGTCCACCATACCTAGCTATTAGCATATGCTATTCCAAGTATATTCATGTTTTTTGTTTACCTTCCAAATTAAACTTGTTATGAGAAAACTAGTGATTAAAGCTCTCATGAACTTGATGGCACACTTTACTTTTCTTGCCCTTAATAAACTTGAACCAGTGTGTCGTCTATGTTGTATATGCTTGCATTTATTTGTTGGGGATTAGCAGAACCATGCTGTCATGGGGAACGCTTTCAACATTGCATGAGTACTTTGTACCTAGTTGATATCATGTTCTTTTGTCTATGGATGTTGTCGGTGTGAAATGAAAGGTGAGCTTGTAAGTCCATGGAGTTATGTATGTGTGTTAGAGAAACGCCTGGGCCACTGGTCTAATCCATGCTGACATGGTGGAAACCTGCAGCGTAACCATAATGAGCAGTCTATGAAGCATTCTTCTTATAAAAAAAGAGTCCTATATTTAGAAAAAAGAGAAAAATAAAAAAAATATTATGAAAAGAGGAAAGAGAGAAAAAGCACCATATTCCCATGGTAAATAAGAAGATTGCTAAGATGCTCGTTGTCTGCTTGCCTTGTCATTTTGATATGAGGATTCTTCCGTATCATCGGGCAAGGGGTACCCCGTTGGCGGTTCTCTATGATACACATGTACATACGATGACAAGAACTTAACGGTGACTAAACTTGAGTAGCATGAGGAGCAACCCTCGTATTCAAGGGACATGAGATTTCTAACTTATACTTCGTCAAGCATGTACACCATAGTTTGTTCACTTTAACCTTAATCACTTCAAGATGCTTATGATAGGGGCAATGAGAGTTGAAAGCTATTAAGTACCATAATTTTTGGAAGCTCTTTATGAGACTTGAATCCCTGCTTCCTTCTATGAAGGCCTTTCTTCCACCATTATATTGAGTCTCCACCTTCTATCTTTATCCACCTACTTTGAGAGCATAGTGGCCATTCTTAGTTCTATGTGCATTGTCCCAAGACTTGTTGATTGATACATAGCTTTGATATTGCTTGTTTTAAACTATTTGTATCTAGTCACTCTTATGAACTTTGAAGGTGTCCTATGCATTTATGTTTGCTATTCTATGAGGGACAAGCTGAATGCCACTATGCTATGTTTTCTTTATGTGAAACAAACAAACGTCTTGCAAGCATTGTTATTCATTAATCTTTTGTTTGTGCCTTTTCATGTTGCAACATAGTTTCTTTGTCTTATTGCTAGAACTTTGTCTTTGATGTTATGATTGAAGTACTATGATCCTAGCTTTGAATGTTTTACAAATACTTTGATCAAGTCTTTGATGGTGCATGTCACCTCAAAAATTATTCTTTCTTTTTATCACTTACCTACTCGAGGACGAGCAGGAGTTAAGCTTGGGTATGTTGATACATTGCAAATGTATCTATAGTTTTTTATGTTCCATGCTTGGTTTTATCTACTTTCTTATGTTTTGTCCGCACTTTGGAGTACTTTTCATATGATTTCTTGGACTAACCTATTAACAAGAGCCACCGTGCCAGTTGCCTGTTTTATGCTGTTTTTGGTTCCAGGAAAGTCAGAAAATGAATATTCTCGGAATTGGACCGGATAAAAGCCAAAGTTGTTATTTTCCCGGAAGACTCACGGAGCCAGAAGGAGAGTCGCAGAGGGGCCACAGGGTGGCCACACCCCCCTTGGCGCGGGCAACCCTAGGCCGCGCCAGGGCATGGTGGGGGCCCCCTGGCCGGCCACCGACCTTGCCTCCTTCGCCTATATATTCCTCCCGATGCGAAAACTTTAAATCGTGAATCAGAAATCCACGAAAAGTTCCGCAGCTCCGCAGCCACCGAAGGGGAGATTCGGGGGACAGAAAGTCTCTGTTCTGGCACCCTGCCGGGACGGAATAGTGCCCCCGGAGCCATCTCCATCGATCTCCACCACCATCTCCATCACCGTTGCTGATTCCCATGATGAGGAGGGAGTAGTTCTCTCTCGAGGCTAAGGGTTCTACCGGTAGCTATGTGTTCATCTCTCTCTCTATGCATGATCATATTGTGATCATGAGCTTTGTAATCAAGTAGATCTACCTTGCTACTCAAGTGCTTTAATAGGTGTCTGCTCTCCCCATGTGTGTGAAAGTCACAGCATGCACACCATGGTGGCACTTAGGCTAGAGATTACAAATACTTGTTATGAGTTATATTTGGAGTTGGATGTCTTTATGAAATGGTGGTGTTTGTTGGACTAATCTAGTACTCAAGGTGACAGTGTGGGGTTTTCTAGATGGGAAAGATGAACTTTGAGGTGTGCTGTTATAGCCCTACCATGGATTAGAGTGTCCAACCGGAGAGTAGTTCAGAGTAGTATCATGAAGAGAATATATTTATATGAGATTGTTCACTAGAGAAAGTATGATCCCTAGGCCTTGTTTCTAAACATTGAAACACCGTTTGCAATTAGATCTATTACATGTTTGCTTGCTTCTATCTTTATTCCAGTTTTACTTTATTCTTTTCCACGCCATCAAGCTATTTTCTATCACTGTTAACACTTATAATTATCTATACCACTTGTATTTCACTATCTCTTCGCCTAACTAGTGCACCTATACACCTGACAAGTGTATTGGGTGTGTTGGGGACACAAGAGACTTCTTGTATCTTGATTGCAGGGTTTCTTGAGAGGGGATACCTTTGACCACTTCCTCCCTGAGTTCGATAAACCTTGGGTGATCCACTTAAGGGAAAACTCGTTGCTGTTCTACAAACCTCTGCACTTGGAGGCCCAACAACTGTCTACAAGAATAGAAGTGCGTAGACATCAGCTGCCAAGATTCGCCAGGCGGCACAAGCGATCTTCTCCTTCCTGTGGCCGGACGCTCCGATCCCGGAGATGATGGCGCAGCTAGCCGAAGGTGGGGGAGGTGCCAGCTACCGTCGACCGACTGCGAGACTTGGCGGCGTGAGCCGGAGCGGAGATGGCCTTGGCCCTCATGCTCTCCTGGTACAAGGACGCCCCTGTCGAGAAGATCGACGGGGGTTTCCACGCCGGCGCCGACCTTGCCGCCATCCACCAGGCCCATCCGGAGCTCCGGGCCTCCGCCATCAAGATTGCTGACTATGTGGATCCCGACGAGGTGCTCACCGACTCAGAGTCTGTCGGCACTCTGGATGCGGAAGCCTCGACACAGCCGGCTGATGGCGACACCAGAACCAGATCGACCGCAGTGCCTCCTCTGCCGCCTTGGATTGCTACCAGCCAAGGCACTCCGCACGGCAAAGGCCCCGCCGTTTAGCTATGACCCCGGGATGCCGGGTGTATTTGTTTTTCCTGTTTTGCTTGGAAATTTTGTCTGTCTGTACCGGCTGCTTCTGGCGCCGGGTAAACTCATGGGAGCTTCGTCTCCCTTTTCCTTTTTAATGCTAGTTTGACTCGTCCTGGCTTGCTTTCGACTTGTGTTGTTTTTATGTCCTTCCAATATTCCGCCGACTGACTTTGTCCGGCTGACTTCGCTCGGCTGAAGGCCTTTAGCCGGGGGAACTGCAATTCCAGTGGGGGCGCGCCAGCGCACCCACTGGGTGTAGCCCTCGAGATTCGGAGTAGCTAGCGCAGCCAGGTACTTCGAATGTTCTTTCTTTCCTTAAGTCTTTTAGCTTCCTCCGACTAGACACCTCTTAGTCGGCTACTTTCGCTGGTAGAACGCCTGCAGCCGGGGGAACTAACATTCTAGTGGGGGCGCCAGCGCACCCACTGGGTGTAGCCCCCGAGATTCGGAGTAGCTAGCGCAGCCAGGTACTTCGAATCTTCTTCTTTCTTCTGCTCCTACCCTTGCCCTCACCTGGGCTCCAAATATCCGGCTAAATGCCCTTAGCCGGCCAGGAAACTACGAGGTTCCACTAGGGGCGCGCGAGCGCACCCAGTGGGTGTATGTTGGGTCCGCAGCATAGAAAACAAAAATTTTCCTACGATGAGAACTATACGCCAATATCTATCTACTAGATACAGAGCAACGGGTGGACATACATCCATGGAGAACTTACCCTCGAAGAAAACGAGCTTTGTTAACGAGTAGGAACTCGTGGTTGATGTAGTCGTACACTTGCCGATCTCAAGATCGTGATGAAGTCCAGCAGGTCCGGCTCCAGCACGTCCATCAGATCCAGCTCCAGCACCACCAAGTCCAGCACCACAAAGCAGCGGTGCATCCGTGATCGCACACATGTCCGGTACCCCGACAACCTCCGTCCCTCGCTCTAGCAAAGCAGCGGAAGCAGTAACTCCTTTCCAGATAAAGCCACCGGGAACATGTATCTCGCTAATCCGAGACCATGGGGGAATAATACTACATGGGGAGAGAGATCCTTCACAAGGAGGTGTGTGTGAGAAGTGAGGAGGGGTGGCCTTTTATAGGAGGAGGGGGTGCCCCTCCTTCATGGCCGGTGCATGGAGGAGGTGACCCTTCACCTCCTCCATTCATGTGGTGGTAACTTCCTCCACATAAATTTGCCCCTTCACATTCTCTTTTAAAGTCTCCACTTTAAATGCATTAAATTTCTCCAAATTTAATTCTCTCTCATTTAATAAAACTCTTTTATTATTTTTATTCAGAATTTTGTTAATTACTTTAATTAACAAACATTCACATAAAACCCCCTGCAACATTTCTATATTACATGCAGAACCAATTTCAGCAATTTCACCTGAAACAGTTTCGGTGTCTATTGAAATAATTCCAGCGCTTTCTTAAATCTTTATCTGAACATATTTGCTCCAAATGGTGTCGGTATCCCTTAAGTGTGTCACCCTACGGTCATGAATAATGCGTACATGATCGAGACCCTCTCCGATCAATAATCGAATCAATGCGGACCTGGAGATCCATACTGACTCCTACACATTCAACGATGACTTATGTGATCGTGAGAACCTTTAACGCTAGTAACTAAATACCTTTGTCCCGTGATATATTACATGTCCGAGATTTGGTCATCGGTATCTCCATACCTAGTTTGATCTCGTTACCGACATGCACTCTTTTCTCGTTCCCGTGATATAACATTCTAGTGATCACATCACTTGCTTGCAAGCTATTTCAATGTGATATCACCGAGAGGGCCCAGAGTATATCTCTCCGTCATCGGGATGGAAAAATCCCACTCTTGATCCATGAGCCTCAACATAACACCTTCGTAGCACTGAACCCACCTTTATAGTCACCCTGTTACGGTGTGACGTTTGATGTTATCAAGATACTCTTCCGGTGTTAGCAATTAACATGATCTCATGGTCTAAGGATAAAGATTACTTCGTATGATGTTATAGAAATATAAACATAATGACTTGATCGTAATGCTATACTTCGGATGAATGTTCATCACATCATTCCACCAATGGTGTGACCTTGTTATTAACAACATCCAATGTCCATGATTAGGAAACCTTGATCATCTTGTTAATCAACAAGCTAGTCTATAAGAGAGGCATAACTAGGAACCCTTTTTGTTTATTAAACACACATGTATTGATGTTTCCGATCAATACCATTATATCATGCAAAATAAACATTTATCATAAACATGGAATAAGATAATAACCACTTTATTATTGCCTCTCGGGCATATTCCCTTCAGTCTCCCACTTGCACTAGAGTCAATAATCTAGTTTGAAAAACTTTGCGTATTGAACACCTATGGCTTTCTGGTGTTGCATATACGCTATTGCTAGTGGTTAACATAATCTCCGGATCTGACAGTTTCAGGTCCATGTGTATTTGCATGTCTTTGCGTCTCTACGCATCACTCATTCTCAAATGAGATGGCATTGTATAAATTTAGTTCTTTGGTGAGACCTTCGGTTCGTTCGGGTTTAAAATATGTTGATATTATTGTCACACAATATATCTTCATAGTATTAGCCCACTTTGAACCACACCTAGTTTGATAACAAACTACTTAACACAAATGCCCTCCTTTGCTGCTACTATAGCAGTTATATACTTAGCCTTTTTGTTGTAGTATCCGTCACAATATCTCAACTTTGGAACTCATCCAAATCCATCATGGAATATCCTTTCCATTATATTGTGCCACCCATAGTCTAAATTGAGATAAATTTAATTTGTATCTTGTGACAAAACTAGTATCAATGTAACTCTTTACAATGAACTACCTTTAACTATTTGTCACTTATACATGATATATTCTTAGTTCTTCCAAAGCTCATAAGAATATCTTTACTATTGTCCAATGATCATCTTATGAATCATTCTGGTATATGCTCATAACATTTAGAGCATAGGACATTCTGGATATATACATATCATGGTATAATCGATCAAAATCTTCATGTGATTTTACTCACCAAGTGTCAAAACACTTGAATCTTGATACAATCTTTCCATGCGGCAGGAACCTTTCTTGTTGTTTCCATATTGAACTCTTTCAATATCTCATATATCTATGTCTGGCACAACCATATTTGCGCCTTAATCTATCCATATAGATATTGATGCCAAATATTCCTGGTTTGCCCAAGTCTTTCATCGAAATCTTATTTTAATGAAATTCTTAACTTGTGTCAATACAAGATACATCATTTCCAATCAACAATATGTCCTCTACATAATGTATTAGAAATATGTCTTAGCGCTCCCACTTAATTTCTTGCAAATGCAAGCATCTTCATCATCTCCGATGAATTTAAACTCTTTTAACAGTTTCATCATGGTGAAGATTCCAACTCCGCTATGCTTACTTCAACTATTGAAGTTTACATGCCCTTTTAGCACCCTTTGAATTAACAAAACCCTCCGGACCATGTCATGTACATGTCCTAGGTTACCATTCTATTAGAAGAACCTTGTTTTGTTTATTCAACTACCATATACCAAATTATATGTAGTGGTTGCTACATTAATCCGTCAAGACTATATATCTCTATGAAAGATCAAATCTTGTCATAGTCAACTCCTTGAACATTGTCGTAAACTTCTTTCCGACATGTTGACTATTTCATAGATGTTAAACATCCATGTCTTATTTCTTTATAGATCCAAACACGACCGATAGGCTTCACGCCTTTCCGGAGGGTCTTCCAAGTTCAGAAACTTGATTTCTCGTGTATGGATACTATCACGGATTCTATGACTTCTAGTCATTTTATGGAGTCAGGGCCCATCATCGCTTCTTTGCATGTAGTCGGTTCATCATTGTCAAAACAATAACGACTTGCTTATCAAATCTTACTATTTGATTCTTATCGACCCACACGGTTCTATAGGAACTCTAATCTCCGAGATCACACCTTTTGTAATCACGAGAGCCATGAGCATTGTGGCCACCACCGGGACACATTTTGGCGCTGCGCTACTTAGCACATATAGCTAAGGTTCAACAACCTTATCAAAGTTCTATTGTCCTCCCACTTAACTTTTCACGAAAAAATCCTTCTCAAGAAACTTGACGTTCCAAGTAACAAACTCTTTTGTCCTTGGTGTTATGGAGAAATTGCCAACAAATTCTTTGGGATAACCTACAAATACGTGCTTATCCGACTTTGGTTGTAAACATTTTACTTATGCATAGCATACCAAACATACCAAAATTTTAGAAAAGACAATTCGGGTTTTATCCCAAACCATAACTCATATGGTGTCATTTCAATGGATCACGATGGTGCTCTTTTCAGTGTAAAAGCGGTAGTCTCTAAAGCTTCAATCCTTAAAACATAATGGCAGTTTTATAAATGACACCCTTGATCTTACCATGTCAAACATGGTTTGATTTTATCTCTTGAATATGCCATACTCCTATGGTTTATCGGGAAAGACAAACCATGGAACAATTCCTCAAGTCTTAGGTGTTTTTGCTAAACATGTAACTCAAATATCCTCCTTTATGATTGAATCATAAACTCTTTATTTTCTTGTTACAATGATTGTTCACTTCATCTTGAAGGTCTTTGAACAATTTTCAAATGTTTCATACTTCTTCCTTATTAAGTAAATATACAGATATATTCACTCAAATTTTCGGAGAAAGCATATGAAGCAAAAAGATCCATCGCATATGGCTACACATAATGGACTATGCACATCAGCATGCACAATTTCCAATAAGCTAGTCATCCGTTCCTCTCTGGCCTATAGACGGAGTTTCAATTATCTCGAGGAAAGTCTTACATGCGTCAATTGATCAAAATCAAAGACTCCAAAAATCCATCAACATGGAGTTTCTTCATGTTTTCTTTCAAATATAATTTAAACAGCGATGTCACTTCATAAGTGATCTTTCAATCATTTGTCTTGCGACATTTTAGCAATAGTTTTTATGGATGTGATTTCTCCAACTAGACTTGTAAAAGTTCATCCATCCTTTATGGAATACGGTAATTATTTGAACAGCCATTGTTCATGATACCGAAACAAAATAACAATTATTTAAACAAATCTTGAAAGCATGGTTTGATGACAACGAAAAACACAATAACACTTTATTTGTTTTCGATGAACATCATCACTCATTCTCTTGCTGGTTACTTAGGCCATTGTAGTTCATGAATTGCGTTGTCCTGTATGACACTTCATACCAACCAATTCGGTATCCAATACCGGTATCCAATACCTAAGAACCACATTGTTTAACAAGCAAGGAATATAGCCATAACATGGATATCTTCTATATACCTAAGTTGGACATCTCCAACCTTTTATTTTCTGCCAAATATTTTATAGATTCTCTTTCAGCAATTCCTTTTCTTTTAAAAGAATCTATCAACATCAATAGTGGTTTCATCAACATGACACATGGTACAAAGCGTATATAGTAAAATACTAATACCTTTGGACTTGCACTTTGAAGTGGATCACCATCATCAAATGTTTGGTGTTCTTTCAAAAATCCATTCTTTAGTAATCTATTAGTGTAGTAAACATTTTACTTACATCTTCTATTCATCCTTATCATGACAACTTTCATGATCAAGCTACTATAGCCTATAAGGAAGAATCGCGAGTATAATATCAGTTCCCAAAACCTTTTTGGTAGATTCGGATGCCTAACATCTCCATCCTTCACAAATTCTCATACAATATGAGAACATGTATTTTGCTAAATTATACTCTATCATAATGCAACCAAAAAACATGGTTTTAGATATCACAATATCTTTCACACATGATGGTTTCTGAAACAATTTTCAGCTCCAATATAATCTTGATATTAAAACAACCTTTTGAATATCAATAATCATGGAGGCAAACATGATACTTTAGATACTAACATTGGAATTCTTACTCTTGATTTAATACTACTTATTAAACTTCATGGAGTAAATAGAGTTTGCTGAAAGTTTGCAATAGGACTTATAAACTTTAAATTGACATTCAAAACAATACGATACCAGTTCGTAAAGTAAATATCCAGAATTCTATAGTTCTATTATCTCAATTAAAACTAAGCATAAGGTAGTGAACAGATGCCAATGACTATAACAAATTATGCAAATTCACTTCGATTTAGTTTATGACAAATTGAGTTCGACTAATCCAAATTAGAAATGAACTCCCACTCAAAAACGACATCCGTCGTGCCTTTTTGGTGATTACATGAACCAAATCCACTACACCAAGTCCGATCATCACATGAGTCGGTGTAGCTTCAAAGGCGAGCATCAATATGGTCATCACATCAACTATATGACTCATGCTTAACCTTTCGGTCCGTGTTCCGAGGCCATGTCTGTACATGCTAGGCTCGCCAAGTAAGAACCTTAGTATTCGCGTGTGTAAAACTGTCTTACACCCGTTGCATGAAAGCATAGAGTTGAGAACACCCGATCATCACGTGATGTCTCGAAAACACAATCCATAGAATGGTGCATACTTAAGGAAGAACACATTTTATCTTGATATTTAAATGAGGGATCATCTTACAATGCTACAGAAAACGCCAAACTAGCAGTATAAGATGCTAACATCTAATGTGTAAAGTGAGATGATATGGTCCATGCATTTGATCTCTATCACTTGCATCGTGGTATGATCTCTATCACTTGCATCGTGGTATGATCTCTATCATTCCTTTGTGTGTAAGGCCAAGGTCTATGGAACTTACATGTTGAGTGTGTTGTAAGAGTATCTATCATACATCTACTTACAACAATACCATATCAATACACTAGCCCAACAACGATCTAAACTAGACGCCTCTAATTTATCAATTGCAAGTTTTACGTGGCTTAGGGCTTTCGGAGATAGAACCGTTCTTACCTACGAACATGAACCACAACGAGGATAACTAAGTTATTAGCAACTCGTTGTAAATCAGATATTGACTATAGTAGGAGAGAGAGACACCCGCCAGCCACTTATGCAAAACAAGTTGCATGTCAGTCGTGGAACCGGTCTCATGTACGATGACATGTAAGGTTGGTCCAGGCCGCTTCATCCCACTATGCCACCAATATCCAAAATACATAGAAGATGCAATAACATGATCATCATCGCCCACATACTCTTATGTGTTCTACCCGTGCAAAGCACCTATGCATAGATCAGGCTCTGATACCACTGTTGGGTCCGCAGCATAGAAATAAAAAATTTCCTACGATGAGAACTATACGCCAAGATCTATCTACTAGATACAGAGCAACGGGTGGACATACATCCATGGAGAACTTACCCTCGAAGACAACGAGCTTTGTTAACGAGTAGGAACTCGGTTGATGTAGTCGACACTTGCCGATCTCAAGATCGTGATGAAGTCCAGCAGTCCGGCTCCAAAGACGCCCATCAGATCCAGCTCCAGCACCACCAAGTCCAGACCGCAAAGTAGCAAAGGCATCCGTGATCGCACACACGTCCGACCCGACAACCTCCGCCCTCGCCTCCAAAGAAAGCGGAAGCAGCAACTCCTTTCCCGATAAAGCCACCGGGAACATGTATCTCGCTAATCCGAGACCATGGGGGAATAATACTAGAGGGGGAGAGAGATCCTTCACAAGGAGGTGTGTGTGAGAAGTGAGGAGGGGGTGGCCTTTTATAGGAGGAGGGGGGTGCCCCTCCTTCATGGCCGGCGCATGGAGGAGGTGACCCTTCACCTCCTCCATTCATGTGGTGGTAACTTCCTCCACATAAATTTGCCCCTTCACATTCTCTTTTAAAGTCTCCACTTTAAATGCATTAAATTTCTCCAAATTTAATGCTCTCTCATTTAATAAAACTCTTTTATTATTTTTATTCAGAATTTTTTTAATTACTTTAATTAACAAACATTCACATAAAACCCCTACAACATTTCAATATTACATGCGTAACCAATTTCAGCAATTTCACCAAACAGCTTTTGTCTATTGAAATAATTCCAGCTTTCTTAAATCTTTATCTGAAACATATTTGCTCCAAATGGTGTCAGTATCCCTTAAGTGTGTCACCCTACGGTTCGCGAAAAATGCAGACATGATCGAGAGCCCTCTCCCATCAAAAATCAGCAGCGGGACCTGGATATCCCAAGTGACTCCTACACATTCAACCATGACTTCTGAGAGCGTGAGAACATTTAACGCTAGTAACTAAATCCCTTTGTCCCGCGATATATTACATGTCCGAGATTCGGTCATCGGTATCTCCATACCTAGTTTGATCTCGTTACCGACATGCACTCTTTTCTCGTTCCCGTGATATAACATTCTAGTGATCACATCACTTGCTTGCAAGCTATTTCAATGTGATATCACCGAGAGGGCCCAGAGTATATCTATCCGTCCTCGGGATGGACAAATCCCACTCTTGATACATGAGCCTCAACATAACACCTTCGTAGTAATCGAACCCACCTTTATAGTCACCTGTTACGGTGTGACGTTTGATGTTATCAAGATACTCTTCCGGTGTTAGCAATTAACATGATCTCATGGTCTAAGGATAAAGATTACTTCGTATGATGTTATAGCAATATAAACATAATGACTTGATCGTAATGCTATACTTCGGATGAATGTTCATCACATCATTCCACCAACGGTGTGACCTTGTTATTAACAACATCCAATGTCCATGATTAGGAAACCTTGATCATCTTGTTAATCAACAAGCTAGTCTATAAGAGAGGCATAACTAGGAACCCTTTTTGTTTATTAGACACACATGTATTGATGTTTCCGATCAATACAATTATAGCATGCAAAATAAACATTTATCATAAACATGGAATAAGATAATAACCACTTTATTATTGCCTCTCGGGCATATTCCCTTCAGTGTAGCCCCCGAGATTCGGAGAGCTTGATGAAGGTAAGAACTTCGAATCTTCTTCTTCTTTTCTTCCTAGATTCCGACTCGAAATAGTCGTACAAAGCATACATTCATACATACATTCTCACCCGTTAATAGGTTAGTCTGCTAAACTGTAGCCGGAAGGCGGATTTGTTTTTTGAAAACTAGCTCGTGCCTTTCTGGACACTTAGTCATTTTCCCGTGCGCTCTGTTGTTTTCGCTACGTCCTTGCCGGGCAGCCGGGTTGCGGTCTGCAGCCGGAATCGAAGGGAGATGACAGTACATTGCACATGGTACTAACGGCTTAGCAGTCGGATTGTCTTAAGCTAGTTGCGAGGCCGGGACGCCTGATCTGTCGCATCTCCTCTCTGTTTTTCATGTGGGATGCCTCGGGCTTTTGCTCTTGCTATCCGGACAGCCGCGTTGCGGTCTGTTGCTGAGACGAAGAGTGGGCCTCTGACATCATCGCACATTACTCAGTCAGTTTGTCGATTTTAGCAGGTCGGGCCAGCCGGCAAGCCCCCGGGTAAGGGTTGCCACGTTTCTCGTGGGGGTCCACATTTTCATTCATAGGGTTTGCAGGATACATACACTATCTGGTGACTAGGTGTAAAATGGGCGTGGCAAGGCCACGTTCCAGGGACGCTCGGTCTCCTCGTCCGACTTGTCCATCTTGTTCTTGCACGGCTGCTGCGCGTCGATGAGGTAGTAGGAGCCGTTGGTCAGTGCCCGACTGATGATGAAGGGACCCTCCCAAGGTGGCGATAGCTTGTGCATGCCCTTCGTGTCCTGCACCTGCCAGAGGACCAGGTCGCCTTTGTGGAATGCGACAGGGCGGATCCGGCCTGAATGGTAGTGGCGTAGGCGCTGCTGGTACAAGGCTGATCTAGACAATGCCAGTTCGCGGGCCTCTTCGAGGAGGTCCACACCGTCTTCTCGCACCTCCTGGTTGGCCTTTTCATCGTAGAGGAGCTTGCATGGAGAGTCGAACTCGATGTCCACGGAGAGGACAACCTACGATCTGTATACCAGGAAGAACGGGGTGTAGCCGGTTGATCTGTTCAGCGTGGTGCGGAGGCTCCATAGCACAGCCGGAAGATCCTCGATCCAGCATCCGAGCGACCGCTCCAAAGGCTCGATGAGGAGTGGCTTGATGCCAGCTAGCACTAAGCCATTTGCCCGTTCGACTTGCCCATTGGACTGCGGGTGTGCGACGGAAGCAAGGTCCAGCCGGATGCCTTTGTTGCTGCAGAACCGGGCGAAGGCCCCCTTGGCGAAGTTCGTGCCGTTGTCGGTGATGATGCTGTAGGGGTAGCCAAACCGGTTGATGACATCGGTGAAGAAGGTGACGACTGTCGCCCCGTCCAGCTTTCGGATGGGCTTGGCCTCGATCTATTTTGTAAATTTGTCCGCCGCCACCAGCAGATGGGTCATGCCCGCGCGTGCCCTCTTGAAGGGACCGACCATGTCGAGGCCCCAAATAGCGAAGGGCCAGGTGATCGGTATGGTCTTGAGCACTGAAGCCGGCATATGCCTGAGCTGCCCAAAACGTTGGCACCCATTGCACGCGCGGACTAGCTGTTCGGCGTCCTCGAGGGCAGTGGGCCAATAGAAACCATGGCAAAACGCCTTGGCGACTATCGCCCTTGACGATGCGTGGTGCCCGCACTCGCCCTGGTGGATGTCCTTGAGTAGTCGGTAGCCTGTGTCCACATCAACACACCTTTGGAAAATGCCGGATACGCTGCGCTTTTACAATTCTTTGTTGATGATGGTGTACGTGTGCACGCGGCGCCAAATTTGCCTGGCCTCCGCCTCGTCATCCGAAAGTTCCCTGTTGGTAGTTCATGAAGGGTTGTGCCCAGGATGGTATTTTCCGGATGGTGAGGATGCTTCCGCTCTCCGGTTGATGGTCGTCGGGGGGCCGTCCGGGTGAGGTACCCGAGACAGCGGCCCTCGAGCCACTTGACGATTTGGCAACCCCCGGGTCTTGTGAGCTGGAGGGTACCGACTTGCCGGAATTGGTGCGGGCCTTCTTCTTTGGAGGCTCTGCCGGCTCTACATCTGCCGCACCATCAACCGGGGCACTTCCTACCCATATGATGGAATCCGACTCGGGGGACGGGTTGATGGAGGGCTTGCGCAGGTGCTCCAAGGAGACCCGGGGTGGGATCGCCTGCCTGGTGGATCCGATTCGTGCGAGCGAATCGGCTGCCTCGTTGTTGGCGCGAGGGACGTGATGAAATTCACATCCGTCGAAGGAGGTGCTGAGCTTCTGTATGTGGAACCGGTAGAGAGCCATGTTTGCATCATGGGCGTCCCACTCTCCGGATACCTGCTGCACCACCAGATCCGAATCACCGAAGCAAAGGATCCGGTTGACACCAATCTCTCTGGCTAGCCGGAGGCCTGCGCCAGTGCCTCATATTCGACTACGTTCTTGGAGGCCTTGAAGTGGATCTGCAGGACGTACTCCAGCCGGTCTCCTTTGGGCGTGGTGAGCATGATGCCGGCTCCCAAGCCCCCGAGCATTTTCGACCCGTCGAAGTGCATCCTCCAGTGGTCCGAATCCGGAACCGGTGGGAGGTATTGGGTCTCGGCCCAGTCGACGAGGAAGTCCGCCAGCGCCTGCGACTTGATCGTGAGCCGGGGCTCGTACTGGATGGAGTAGGTGGCAAGCTCGATGGCCCATTTGGCAACTTGGCCGGTGGCGTCCTTGTTGCCGATGATTTCCGAAAGGGGTACAGTGCACACGACCTTAATCGGATGCTCCTGGAAGTAGTGCTTGAGCTTCTTGCACGCCAGGTACATGACATAACACATCTTCTGGTAGTGGGGGTAGTTCTGCTTGGAGAGGGAGAGGACCTCACTAAGGTAGTAGACGGGCCGCTGAACCAGCTGAGCCTTGCCTTCCTCGGGGCTCTCCACCACCAGGACGACGCTGACGACCCAGCTGATGGCTGCTATATAGAGCAACATCGGCTCCTTGCTAGCCGGTGTGGCTAGAACCGGCGCTGTGGATAGCATGTGCTTCAGGTCATGAAAGGCGGTGTCGGCTTGCGAGGTCCAGGAGAACTTGTCCGTCTTCTTCATCAGTTGGTACAACAGGAGTGCCTTCTCCCCCAACCAGCTGACAAAATGGCTGAGGGAGGCTAGGCATCCGGTGAACTTCTGGACTCCGAGCAGGATCCTAGGCGGCTTCATCCTCTCGATGGCCACGATCTTTTCCGAATTCGCCTCGGTCCCTCATTGCGATATGAGGAAACCGAGTAGTTGGCCGAATGGGACTCCGAAGACACATTTCTCCGGGTTTAGCTTCATCTAGTACTACCGGAGGTTGCCAAATGTCTCTCCTAGGTCCTCGAGGAGGGTGCGTTTCTCCTTGGTCTTGATGACCACATCGTCCACGTAAGCGTGCATGTTTTAGCCGATCTGCGAGTGCAAGCACTTCTGCATGCAACGCTGATAGGTAGCGCCTGCATTCTTCAGACCGAAAGGCATGGTTACATAGCAGAAAGCCCTGTAAGGGGTGATGAACGATGTTTTTATCTGATCTGCCGGGTTTAGCCGGATCTGATTGTAACTAGAATAACAATCTAAGAAAGACAACAAATCTCAGATGGCCGTGGAATCGATGACTTGATCGATACGGGGCAATGCGAATGGATCTTTCGGGCACGCCTTGTTCAGGCTGGTGTAGTCGATACACATGCGCCAGGTCTTGTTCTTCTTCAGCACCAGGACTGGGTTCGCTAGCCAGTCTGGGTGGTACACTTCCATGATGAACCCGGATTCAAGGAGCTGGGTGATCTCATCACCGATAATCTTCCTGTTCTCCTCTGCGAACTGGCGTAGAGGTTGCTTGACCGGCTTGGCATCCGGTCGCACGTGAAGTGAGTGCTCGGCGAACTCCCTCGGTACACCTGGCATGTCCTTGGATGACCATGCAAAGATGTCCTGATTCTCACGGAGGAAGTCGACGAGCGCGCCTTCCTATTTGCTATCCAAGTTGGCACCAATGGTGACGAACTTGGTCGGGTCGGAGGGGTCGAGCAGGATCCTCTTTGTCTCCTTTGCCGGCTGGAAAGCTTCTTCTCCAGCCGGCTTGCTTCTAGTCGGCATGTCTTGCTGGGTCATGGCCACGTTGCGCATGATGACGCGCTTCTCTTCGGCTATGATGAGGGCCTCTGCTAGTTTGGAACCGGCTGAGGCGCACTCCATCGACCGCCTCAAGCAGCCGGCGACGGTGATCACGCCATTTGGTCCCGGCATCTTCGTCTTGAGGTATGTGTAGTGGGGGACGTCCATGCATTTGGCGAGGGCGGGGCGCCCGAGGAGAGCGCGGTAGGATCTCATTAGGTTTACCACCTCGAACCAGATCGGCTTGCGGCAGAAGTTTTCCTCGGTCCCGAGATGACGTCCAGCTAGATTTTACCCAGCGGGGCGCAAGCCGGTCTCGACAGTACGCCGTGGAACGTTGTGGTAGTCGAGCGCAGGTCGCATTCGTGAATGCCCAGCTTCTCCAGCGAAGACCGGTAGAGGAGGTTGAGGTTGCTGCCTCCGTCGATGAGGACGCACGAGAAACGGCAGGTGCACTCATTGGAGACAATGAGGGGGTCGAGTACCATGGCGTAGCCCCCAGGAGTCGGCAGCTGCTCCGGCTAGTCTTCTCGGCTCTTGGTGATGGGGGTTTCCGACCAGTTCAGGTACTGGGGGACCGGAGAGACGATGGCATTGACCTCCTTGGAGCGTTGCCTGCGGCTGTGCTTGTCATCCAGCTCCGTCTCGAAGATGTGGTAGGCGGCGTGCGGCTGGGGGTAGCCGTTGTTGTTGCCGCCGTTGCCGCCGTTACCATCATTGCCGGCTCCCCTAGCCCGTGGTGGTGGTCCACCCGGAGGGGGCGGGGGGAGGCGTTGCTGGCTGCCCTGGTCTTTTATCTAGCGGGTCCAACTGTAGTTCCGGGTGTGTGCGTAGCCGGTTTGAAGGAACCGCTATGCCACTTGCATGGGCCGTCAAACATTTGGTCGAAGGTGAGCCGTGGCTTCTGCCTTCTTGCATCGTTAGCCGGTGCGTCGGGCGCACCCTCCACAGCATTAACCTGCCCTGCGTGGTAGCGGGGCTTCTGCAGTCCGACCTGGCGATCCCCATGGAACCGATTGTCGTTGCCGTGGCACCTGGAGGATCCGACTTCTCCAGCCGGATTGCTCGGACGGAGCTGGCTTCGTAGGAGTCGGACGCCCGTCAGCACTTACTCGGAGGGGTTTCTTCATCACAGCATCCACCATGGCATACTGGTCTGCTACCGTCATAAGCTCCGCCATGGTTTTTGGCTCGTCACACAGTAGCCGGTGGCGAAGCATGGTGCCTTCTCGGCATCCCTCGATGAAGAAGCCGATGGCCTGGCTCTCCAGGATGCCCTCGCAAGTGTTGCGCAGCTCCGTCCACTTTGTGAGGTACTCACGGTCGGTCTCACGGTCTCCCTAGACGCACAAGGCCAGGTCGCGTGGGCGTCCCAGACGCTTGTACGTGCCATTGAAGTTGCGGACGAACACCTTCTCGAAGTCTGGCCAGGCGTTCATGCTGTTGGGTGCGAGGCTGTTGAGCCATGTCCTCGCCGACCCGGTTAGCATGAGGGGGACGTAGCGCACCACTGTGCGCTTATTCCCATGGGCGATGCCGACTGCCGTAGCATAGTCGGTCAGCCAATCTTCCGACTTCGTGCTGTTATCGTACTTGGGGGTGTCCCTAGGCAGGGTGAACTTATCCAGAAATGGCTCGTTCTAGATGCGGGGTCCAAAACAAACCGGTCCGGTGGAGTCTTCTTCCTCCGTGACGCGTGCTTGAGCGAGGAGCTCGATGCGGTCACGGGCATCCGGACGATCCAGGTTGGGCGCTCCCACCCGGCCCGAGAGACGGGAACCAGCGGGTCTTGGTGCTCCGGTTGGTAGAGGGGGAGGCGGTGGGTTGCTGTTCTCCGTTTGCTCCTAGCATGGCTGGCCCTTGTTGCAAGAGCTATAGGCTGCGGGCCTTAGCCGGCTGAGGGGAGGACGCCTGTTGGGTGTCGCGAGGCGCGCCCTTGCTGTTGAGGGGTGGCTTGCTCCCCTTGGAGTAGTTGGGGTCCTCCTGCATCTGCCGGTTGGCATCAGCCTGCTCGTCCGTGATCCGGAGGAGCTCCTGCACCCGAGCGTGCTGGCGGGCTCGCCTCGCCTCCAGTTGGGCGTTTAAGTCTGCTGCCAGGCCACAGGCAGATTCTTGATGGGCGTGCTGTAGGTGGGCCGGATGAGGGCGGGCGCGGGATCCGGCTCCCCATCCTTTCGCCTAGCTCGCCGCCCAGCGTCGTACCTGGTCACGCCGGCTCGGCTCCACGGTAGCCGGAGTGAAGCCGTTTGCACAGGCGTACTCGCGACGGGTGATCTCGAGTTGCTTGTCAATCGCCGCCAGCTCCATGGCCTCTTGGGGGAGAAGCTTCCTCTCCATGGTGAAGTTGGCCTCTGCCTCTTCCAGGTTATCCCCGAGGTTATCCGGCGTTAGGAGCCGATCAATGGCCTCCTCCACCGGGTTCCGAGGCTGCGGTGGCGCTTAGGTTCCACCCTCGTCCACACCCCGCTCGCGCGGCTGGCGGGGGTGAGAACTGGAGCCGGCCATCATGACCTCGATGCCGCAGGAAGCGATGGAGGTGCGGCTGCCCAGATGCGGCAGCTCCGTGATGGAGACGATTTCCCTAGGGAAACGCTCCGGAATGGTGGCGACGTAGACGAGGAGGTCACCAAAAAGCAGGATGGAGCTGTTCGCCAGGAAGGTGGTTCCGGTAAAGCAGGAAGCGTTGTCGATGACGCAGTCGAATTTGCCGAGCATGAGCACCAGGAAGGAGGCCACGCGCTCACCGGATGAAGTGCGGGGTCCCATGCGGAACGTGACTCCGGTCGAAACCATCATGCCCCATGGTGGGTTCCAACTGTCATTGTATTGGCAACGGCAGTACCTAAGCAGGTTAGATAGAGGTGTGGGGACTAGCAGGGAAGATATCGACGGCGTCCACAGGCGGGATTGGATACAAGCAAGCGTAGCTGGATGCAGGAAGTACCCAGGTTCAGAGCCCTCATGGTGAGGTAAAACTCCTACTCCTGTCGATCTAACTACGAGCGATATACGGGCTACAAGGGCTCCTCAAGTTGTATTCTCTAGCTACTGTCTTAAATGCACACAGACCAACCCTTTCTACTGAGGCCTTGCCTCTCCTTATATAGGAAGAGAGGCAACAGTCTCACTGGCCAGTCCGGCTGGCGGGCCCCACAGATGGGTCCCAGCCGGCTGGTCATCTACAGTATCCGGTACAACTATGTCCCATCAGAGTACGAGCGGTATGGCTGTCGTGGGCACAGTGAACGCCATGCGAGCCTGTCGTCAGCATCGGGCCACTGTTCCCGCGTCATCCCCGCAAAGTCTTCGGTATGGCCTGGTAGTTGCCAGTCTTGTCGTCGTACCAGGGCGTACCTCGCACTGTGCCGCACATCTCCCTTTCCTCCTGATTGGTTCCGGCTACGCTGCTGTAGCCGGCTGCTTCTCGTTGCTCCGGCTACCTCACGGTAGCCGGCCTTACTTGCCTTGTCCGGCTGCGCTTAGCCAGCCGGACGCGATCCGACTGTCGTATTTCTTGTCTAGTTGGGGTATCCGGAGCTCATCCCCCCTACAAGCACACATTGAATTAGTACACAAAAAAGTCTATATGTGTTTAAAATAAAGCAAGAACATATACAAACATGCGTATTTATTCAAAAAACTCTCTCCCCGAACATATACAATCACATATTTTGCAAGAACACATGTGAATTAATACACAAAAAAGTTAAACAATTGCTAGCGTCTCTTCACAATCTTCTTGCCCTTTTTCGTCGTGGTTGAATACTTTAGCCCGTGCACTTTGAGATTTCTTCATGTGAATGGATAACCTTTAGTAGGTAGTGTGGTCTTCCTTCTTACTTTAGTAGTAGTAGCCATGTCGAAGTACTTGTCGAATTCCTCTTCGATCTTCGGGTCGTCGTTCTTATCGAAGTTTTGCTCGTTGGCGGCTCCTTTCATTTCGATGATGCTCCTCTTTCCCCTCCTAACTACAACACGGTTGGGCTTTGACGGGTCCGTAATAAAAAAGCATTGATCAACTTGGCTAGCGAGTACCCAAGGCTCAGTTTTTGCAGAGGCGTTCTTTGTTGATTTGGCATCTGGTATAACCATTGTGGTGAAATATCGGCCTTCTTTTTCCACGTTCTTGGCCCATCTAACACGGAACATCGGTATGATCTATCCACAGTAGTCGAGCTCCCATATCTCCTCGATCCTTCCGTAGAATCTTTCCATGACAGTAGTCTCGTCATCGGCGAAGGATAACATAGTTACTCCTGAGTTTTGATATTTGCTATTCCTATCCTTTTCGTCGGTGTAGAATCTGTAACCATTTATGTCATATGACTGATAGGTCCTTAGGTTGTGCCTTGGGCCCTGCGACAAGGAGAATATGAGTTTTTGATCTTCCGTAGAAGGCGTCTGTGGGGGATTGTCCAGTTGCCTTTTCTTGAACCAATCCATGAAGCTGGAGTTGTGCTCTCTGGTTATGTCTCCCTTCTTCCTCGGTTGGCCCTGGTCGACGTACTCCTGCTCGATTAAGCTTCTATGCTCTTCCACCTAAGGGCCAACCAATTCAATGTGCTGTAGCGCGACTCGGTGTGCCCTGTCAAAGTTTGTGCGTCGACCATCAATGCCGATATGCAGTGAGCGGTAGCCCTCGTGGTGACCATATCCAGCGAGCCTGTCGAGGTGCTTCTTGGTGGGTATTCCAACATCCTCGTTCTCGATGGTTAGATAATTCTGGCAGAAGGAGATGCACTCATAGATCAGAAAGCCCTTAGCTATGCTTCCATCTGGACGGGACCTATTGTGAACGAATCCTTTGATGACACCGTTTAGCCTTTCAAACGACATCATGTTGTGCAGGAATGCCGGCCCGAGCTGGATGATGTCATCCAAAGCATGTACAAGCATATGTACCATGATGTCGAAGAATGCGGGCAGGAAGTAAATATCGAGCTTGCATAGTATCAGTAGATCTCTTCATGTAGCCTGTCGAGCTGCATCACACTGATCGATTTCCTAAATATGACGTCGAAAAAGTTGCAGAGGCCAAATAGCGTCTCACAGACATGCTCGTCCATTATCCCGCGGATCGCAAAGGGGAGTATCTGCGTCATTAGCACGTGACAGTCGTGAGACTTCATACCGCTGAACCTCTTCTTCGCCACATCCAAATATCTGCTTATCTTCCCCAAGTAATCATGAGGAACTTTCACTCCTAGGAGGCACCTGAAAAACTGCTCGAGCTCCTCCAGACTCAAAGTGAAGCAGGCAGCATGAAGCACCACCTCATTCTTCTTAACTCTTTTGCGGTGACCTTGAGTTCCTTCCGTCTGATCATCATCATCATCACTATCAGGGTACTGAAGATCTTTCTTGATGCCAAGCAATTTAAGGTCATTTCTTGCTTTCAGCCCATCCTTGGTCCTCTCCGGCATGTTCAGTAGAGTGCCAAGTAGACTCTCGGTAACGTTCTTCGTGATGTGCATTACATCGAGGCTATGGGGAGTGTGGAGGACCTTCTAGTATGGCAGGTGATGGCTCAATGCACGGCGCCCAGAAAAATGCGTGATGGCGGTGTTGATGTAGAGCTCGTTGGGAACCCCAAGAGGAAGGTATGATGAGCACAGCAGCAAGTTTCCCTCAGTTATGAAACCAAGGTTTAATCGAACCAGTAGGAGCAAGGAAACACCTCAAAGGTGTTACTAGCTGAGCTTTGGCGTATGCGACTACCGGTGCTAGTAGCAACGTGGAGACCTGCACAACACAACCACAGAACTTTGTCCCCAACTTGCGATGAGGTTGTCAATCTCACCGTGTTTTGCGGAAAACAAAGGATTAAACGTATCGAATGGAAAGAAGTAAAAGTTTGCAGAAAGTAAACACAAAGCAGATTAAGTTGCAAGCAACAGATTATTGCTTTACGAACTGCATGTAAAGTAAACAATACGGTTGTTCTATGAACAAAGGATTGTTGTTTTCTCCCTAGTAGCAACAACACATCTAGTACCTTAGAGATTTCTGTCACTTCCCCAGATTACCAGAGGCATGAACCCACTATCAAGCATAAATACTAACTCTTGGAGTTGCTAGCATCTACTTGGGCAAGATAGCTACTAACAACGGAAAGCATGCAAGATCTCAAATAACAAAGACATGATAGAATCAATAATGAATCTGAAATAGCATCTCAATATCCATCGAATCCCCGTAAACACAACATGTATGGATTACAAAAAGATGATCTTGATCATGAACGAAGCTCACGAGATCTAAACATGAAAGCACAAAGGAGGAGAAACCAGCCATCTAGCTACTGCATAGATCCGTAGTCCAAGGATGAACTACTCACGCATCACACCGGAGGCTTGCATGGTGATGAAGAAGGCCTCTAGGGTGAATTCCCCTCTCCGGCAGGGTGCCGGGAAGAGATTCAGATCCCTCCTAATCTAGGGATGGAGATGACGGCGGCTACAGACTCTTTCGTGGATTTTTGATAGGGTACTTAGGGTTTTCGTCCCGAGGGCAATATATAGGCGGAAGGAGAGGCTGAGGGGGTGCCGAGAGCCACCACACCACCCCCTAGCGCGGGACAGGCCTGGCCGCGCGGCCAGGTGGTGTGGCCGGCCCCTGGCCCCTCTCCGTCTCGTATTCTGGCACTTGATCCCTTCCAGAAAAATAGGCACTTTGGCTTTTGTCCTGTCCAATTCCGAGAATATTCATTTTCTGACTTTCCTGGAACCAAAAACAGCAGAAAACAGGCAGCTGACACTGTGGCTCTTGTTAATAGGTTAGTCCAAGAAATCATATGAAAAGTACTCCAATGTTGGAACAAAACACAAGAAAGTGGATAAAACCAAGCATGGAACATCAAAAAATATAGATACATTTACAATGTATCAACATCCCCAAGCTTAACTCCTGCTCGTCCTCGAGTAGGTAAGTGATAAAAAGAAATAATAATTTTTGAGGTGACATGCACCATCAAAGACTTGATCAAAGTATTTGTAAAACACTCAAAGATGGGATCATAGTACTTCAATCATAACATGAAAGACAAAGTTCTAGCAATAAGAAAAGAAACTATGATTCAACATGAAAAGGCACAAACAAAAGTTTCATGAATAACAATGCTTTGCAAGACGTTTGTTTGTTTCACATAAAGAAAACATAGCATACTAGTATTCAACTTGTCCCTCAATAGAGTAGCAAATATAAATGCATAGGACACCTTGAAAGTTCATAAGAGTGACTAGATACAATAGTTTCAAACAAGCAATAACAAGTTATGCATCAATCAACTAGTCTTGGGATAATGCACATAGAACTAAGAATGGCCACTATGCTCTCAACGTAGGTGCATAAAGATAGAAGGTGGAGACTCAATATAATGGTGGAAGAAAGGCCTTTGTAAAAGGAAGTAGGGATTCAAGTCTCATAAAGAGCTTCCAAAAATTATGGTACTTATAGCTTTCAGCTCTCATTGCCCCTATCATAAGCATCTTTAAGGTGATTAAGGTTAAAGTGACACAACTAAGAGGATATGCTTGACAAGTTATAAACCGAAATCTCATGCCCCTTACTTATGAAGACCGATCCTCATGCTACTCAACTTCAGTCACGAGTAAGCTCTTGTCATTGTAAGTATATGTGTATCATTAAGAACCGCCAACGGGGTACCCCTTGCACATGATACGGGATCTTTCCCATAATCAAAATGACAAGGCAAGCAGACAATGAGCATCTCAGCGATCTTTTTATTTGCTATTTGCATACGTTTTTATTGAGGATGCTTCATAGAGTGCTCATTATGGTGATGCTGCAAGTTTCCACCATGATTATGCATGGCTTAGGCTAGCGGCCTAGGCGTTTCTCTAACACACATACAAACTCCATGATCTTACAAGTTCCACTTTTATTTTACACCGCCGGGATCTGTAAGCAAAAGAACATGATATCAACGGGGTACAAAGTACAAGTGCAATGTTGAAAGCGTTCCCCATGAAACATGGTTCTGCTAATTTCAGCTTATAAAGCGCAAGCATATACGCAACAAAGAAGGACCCAATGGTTCAAGTTTATTAGAGGCAAAAAGTAAAGTGTGCCATCAAGTTTGTGAGAGCTTTAATCACTAGTTTTCTCATAACAAGTGGAAGGTAAACAAAAGCATGAATATACTTGGAATAGCATAAGCTAGTAGGTAGGTATGGTGGAATCTTTGGAATAACTTGGTTTAGGGAGTTGGATGCGTGAGTGGAACTCATACTTGGTGGTGGAGGCTAGCAAAAGACTGGGAGCGACAAACTAAGAGAGCAATAATGGCCATAATACTGCAGAACGACAAAACATCATTGATCAAAGCATAAAGTGATACTACAAGTTGAAAACTAAAGGATCATAAAGGATATGGTGACTTGAGATAGTCAGAACATGGTGTGAGCATGTGCCAACTCAACCCACATAAAGCATCAAAGGAGAATACCACTATACTATGCTTTAATATGCTAAAACAACGCATGATTCATCCAAGGCACATTAAGCAATCTCAATTGTTTATAACAATTCATGCTACAACAAAGAATACTAAGCATAAAGCCAAAACAATATCAAGCATGGCATGACAAAGCCTAGGCCACAGTAAAAAACGAGCTCTTTTTACCACATAAGCATGAACTTTCCTACTCTTTTCCAAACCAAACCAAACTATTTGCAAACCAATGTATGAAAGAGGGGGTCCAACCAATTTATTCAGAAAACTAATCAAACCAAGCAAACTAAAAACCAAAATGAAAACGAAAAAGAAGACGCTCCAAGAAAAGCACAACTGTGCATGAAACAATAAAAATGAAGCGTTTGGAAGAAACCTGGAATTTTTATTGATGAAGAAGGGGATGCCTTGGGCATCCCCAAGCTTTGATGCTTGTACTTCTTGGATATTTCTTGGGGTGACATGCGTGGCATCCCCAAGCTTGAGCTTTAGTCCATCCTTCATCTTATTACTCATTCCTTCCATACACCTGAAATTTTTCCTTCATACAGAACTTCACACAATCTTTATTAGCAACATTAGTGCACTTAAGATAAATAAGTCTCAAGGTTCAGTTATAACACTAAATAAACTTCCATTAGAACACTAGATACTGTAATACTTCCCTCAAAAATCACAATTCCCCAAAAGAACTCAAGAAGGAACCAACAAGAAGCAAATGCAGAAAATGGCAGAAATCTGTCAAAACAGACCAGCAGGTAAAGACGAATTTTTTCGAAGACCTTCTGCTTCTCAAATCAAAAAGTGTTGAACTAACGAACGTTAGATAACAACATGGGGCAGAAGCACAAAACATTACAGCTCAATCCGCCATACAGAGCTCTCTCACGAATTTTTACGGTGAAGCACAAGAATCTGTTTCGAGACAGCAACTTTCCCAATCATTACTTCACTCTCATTAGAGGTTAGTCTTTGCACAAAAAGCAAATAAAAAGGATAAGGAGAGTTTATTACAGAATTAATAACTTCCAAGACTCACCTAAAACTCTTGGGTTATCTCCCAACAAGTACTTTTCTTTAACGCCTTTAAGTTAGGCATAAGAACCAAAAAAAAAGAATCAAGTGTTCTCAAATGAAGAAGCATTAAGACCAAATTTTGTTTTCATAGGAGAAGCAAAAGAAACCTTTTCTCTCTTTTTAGGGAAGTGTTCTATACCTTTCTGGAGTGGGAGTTGATATTTAATGGTGCCTTCTTTCATATCAATGATGGCACCAACAGTTCTAAGAAAAGGTCTTCCCAAAGTAATAGGACAAGAAGCATTGTATTCAACATCCAAAACATAGAAATCAACGGGGACATAGGAATCGTTAACCATAATAATAACATCATTAAGAGTCCCCATGAGTTTCTTTTTAGCATTAGCATCAAGTGGGACATTCAAATAACAATCTTCAAGAGGAGGCAAATCAAGCATATCATAAATCCTTCTAGGCATAATAGAAATACTACTATCAAGATCACACAAAGCTTTGAAATCAAAGTCATTCACTTTCATATTAATGATGGGTTCCCAACCATCTTCTTACTTTATAGGAATATAAGCTTTATGTTTCATCTTTTCTTCTTTAATCTTTATGACAGCATCAGTAATGTGTTTTGTAAAAGCCATGTTCATAGCACTAGCATTAGGACTTTTAGCAAGCTTTTGTAGGAACTTAATAACTTCAGAGATGTTGCAACCATCAAGATCAAAATCAACTTTATCATCTAAAGTAGTAGAACTATTAGTAGCCTCAACACTAGTGGTGGTGATAGTAGAAACACTAATGTTTCTAGCAATTTCATCTTCTCTTTCCCACTTAGCATGTAATTCAGGTAATAGTCTAACATTTTCATCAATTCTTACTTGTATGGAATTAGTGGCTACAAAGGGATTTTCATTAGTTTCAGGTTTAGAAGCCATTTTATTAATCAATGAAGATTGAGCTTAATATAGAGATGATATATTTCTTTCAGCATTAGAGAGTTTCAATTGTAAACTAGGAATTTCCCTATTTAGACTCTCAAGTTGATGGCTAATGTTCTTCAAAATGATAGATTGTTCCTCCATAGTTTTAGTAAATAGCTTATTTTGCTCATATTGCATTTGCATGAAGTTTTTAGTGGCTCTTTCAACTTCTAAAATTCTTCCTTCACTAGGTAATTCAGATTTACCATTATAGCCATAAGTAGTATTAGGAGGATAAGGCTTATAATTGTTGTTACCAAAGTTGTTCCTATAAGCATTATTACCATAAGCATTGTTGCCAAAGTTGTCATTTCTTATGAAGTTCACATCAACTTGCTCTTCTTGAGAAAACCAAATAGGCTAAAGGAACATTATTTGGATCAATATGGGCCTTCCCATTAACAAGCATAGACATAATAATATCAATCTTATCACTCAAGGAGGAGGTTTCCTCAAAAGAATTTACCTTCTTACCTTGTGGATCTCTCTTAGTATGCCATTCAGAATAATTAACCATCTTGTCCAAAAGTTTTGTTGCGGCACCCAAAGTGATGGTCATAAAGGTACCTCCATCAGCTGAATCCAATAGGTTCCTTGAAGAATAGTTCAATCCTGCATAAAAAGTTTGGATGATCATCCAAGCAGTTAGTCCATGAGTGGGACAATTCTTTACCAAAGATTTCATTCTTTCCCAAGCTTGAGCAACATGCTCATTATCAAGTTGTTTAAACTTCATTATTTGACTTCTCATGGATATAATCTTAGCAGGAGGATAGTATTTTCCAATAAAAGCATCTTTGCACTTAGTCCAAGAATCAATACTATTCCTAGTTAAGGAATTCAACCATTCTTTAGCTTTTCCTCTCAAAGAGAAAGGAAACAATTTCAGCTTAATAATATCACCATCTATATCCCTATGCTTTTGCATCTCACAAAGTTCAACAAATTTATTTAGATGGGAAGCAGCATCTTCATTACCAATACCAGAAAATTGTTCTCTCATAACAAGGTTGAGCAAAGCAGGTTTTATCTCAAAGAAAGTATTTTCAGCCACAGGTGGAGCAATAGGTGTGCTCATAAAATCATTGTTGTTGGTGCTAGTGAAGTCACACAACTTAGTGTTTTCAAGAGTAGTCATTTTTTTGGTTTTTCAAATAAGAAAGCAAACTTGTAAAACTAATTTTTTTGGGGTTTTGAAGAACAAAACAAGCAAACAAAGCAAAAAGAAAACTAAGCAAAACAAAAACAACAAAGTAAAGAGATTGGTTATGAGGGACTCCCCTTGTGAAGATGTCCTTGACTCCCCGGCAATGGCGCCAGAAAAATCGCTTGATGGCTCAATGCACGGCGCCCAGAAAAATGCTTGATGGCGGTGTTGATGTAGAGCTCATTGGGAACCCCAAGAGGAAGGTATGATGAGCACAACAGCAAGTTTCCCTCAGTTATGAAACCAAGGTTTAATCGAACCAGTAGGAGCAAGGAAACACCTCAAAGGTGTTACTAGCTGAGCTTTGAGCTTTGGCGCACTACCAAGTGCTAGTAGCAACGTGGAGACCTGCACAACACAACCACAGAACTTTGTCCCCAACTTGCGATGAGGTTGTCAATCTCACCGTGTTTTGCGGAAAACAAAGGATTAAACGTATCAAATGGAAAGAAGTAAAACTTTGCAGAAAGTAAACACAAAGAAGTAAAAGATTGTAGATTGAATATAAAAGACAAGGACCGGGATCCATAGTTCACTAGAGGTGGCTCTCCTTAAGATAGATAACATGTTGGGTGAACAAATTATAGCGGGGCAATTGACAAACACCAAGAAAGCAATACATGCATATACTAATCATCTTGACTCCTTTGAGACTTGATTGGGCATTACAACATAATACATAGACCGCCATCCAACTGCATCTATGACTAATAATCCACCTTCAGGTTATCATCCGAAGCCCCTCCAGTATTAAGTTGCAAGCAACAGATTATTGCTTTACGAACTGCATATAAAGTAAACAATATGATTGTTCTATGAACAAAGGATTGTTGTTTTCTCCCTAGTAGCAACAACACATCTAGTACCTTAGAGATTTCTGTCACTTCCCCAGATTACTAGAGGCATGAATCCACTATCGAGCATAAATACTAACTCTTGGAGTTGCTAGCATCTACTTGGCCAAGATAGCTACTAACAACGGAAAGCATGCAAGATCTCAAATAACAAAGACATGATAGAATCAATAATCAATCTAAAATAGCATCTCCATATCCATCGGATCCTCGCAAACACAACATGTATGGATTACAAAAAGATGATCTTGATCATGAACAGAGCTCACAATATCTAAACATGAAAGCACAAAGGAGGAGAAACCAGCCATCTAGCTACTACATGGATCCGTAGTCCAAGGATGAACTACTCACGCATCACACCGGAGTCTTGCATGGTGATGAAGAAGGCCTCCAGGGTGAATTCCCCTCTCCGGCAGGGTGCCGGGAAGAGCTTCAGATCCCTCCCGATCTAGGGATGGAGATGACGGCGGCTATAGACTCTTTCGTGGATTTTTGATCGGGTACTTAGGGTTTTCATCCCGAGGGCAATATATAGGCGGAAGGAGAGGCCGAGGGGGTGCCGGGAGCCACCACACCACCCCATGGCACGGGCCAGGCCTGGCCGCGTGGCCAGGTGGTGTGGCCGGCCCCTAGCCCCTCTCCGTCTCGTATTCTAGCACTTGATCCCTTCCGAAAAAATAGGCACTTTGGCTTTTGTCCCGTCCAATTCTGAGAATATTCATTTTCTGACTTTCCTGGAACCAAAAACAGCAGAAACAGGCAGCTGGCACTGTGGCTCTTGTTAATAGGTTAGTCCAAGAAATCATATGAAAAGTACTCCAAAGTTGGAACAAAACACAAGAAACTGGATAAAACGAAGCATGGAACATAAAAACATATAGATACATTTACAATGTATCAGCAGGTTCTAGAAAACAGACCTTGCTTTCCATACACCCAGCAACGGCTTTGTCCTCGATCCTTTTTTCCTGGTGCAAGGCAATCCACCCAATTATTCAAAAGCTCCTCGATTTCTTCGTCACTCCTCGGACGCGGGGCTCTTTCGAGCTCGTCCTTACCATTGAACATGTCACCACATTTTCTCCATGGGTGATCCTTGCGGAGACACTTTCGAGTACCTTGGAACACGGTTTTCGAAGACCCGGGATCCCTTGGTAGCTGGAGTGCGGTGTCTCATCCATGCACTTACACATGCATTGTGTTCGTGGTTCACCTGGGCTGATACATATGCGTAACCAGGATAGTCCTGCACCGTCGTGAGCAACGCGGATCTTAGAGGAAAATATTCTTTAGTGTAGGCATCCCACGTACGGGCCAGTGTCTCCCACAAGCTGGCTAACTCCTCTCTCAATAGCCCAAGATACAGATGCATATCGATACCTGGTTGTTTCGGCCCCTGAATAAGAATGCTCATGTGTCCGGACCTTTGCTTCATGCACAACCACGGGGGGAGCTTGTATGGCCATATAAACACGGTCCAGGTGCTATGCGTTCTACTCTGGTTTCCAAAAGGACTGAGTCCATCAGTGCTCCTACCCAGCCTGACATTCCTTGCATCACCCCCCGAACTCTTCAAACTCGATGTCCAATGCATTCCACTGGCTAGCGTATGAAGGGTGTGTCAGGATCTTGCCCTTCTCTGGATCATCTTCAGGTTTCTCCCTTTCCGCGTGCCATTGCATGAGCTTTGCTTCCTTAGGATCTACGAAATATCGCTGCAGACGGGGGGTGATGACCCAGAAGTATAGGGGGTGTATCGTAGTATTTTTGATAAGTAAGAGTGTCGAACCCAACGAGGAGCAGAAGGTGTTGACGAGTGGCTTGGAGCAGGAATTCTCTGTAAATACTTAGCAAACGGATTTTTAGGGGGTTTTGATAATATAGATAAATAAAGTGCGAGTAAAGAAAAGACAATAATAATAAATGCAGCAAGTGGCCCAATCATTTATTTAGCAAAGGGCAAGCCGATTGTATTACTTAGGATGACCAAACGTTCTCGAGGACATATGGGAATGTCGTCAAGTGCTTTCGCTTCATATAGTTGATTAATCTTCTTTAGTTTGACACGTGTTCTGTGGGTGAACCTATGCTAATGTACCGACCTTCCTAGGACTAATACATACTTGTGATTATTCCCCTTGGAAGCATCCACAAGTACAATAAAGTAATTAAGATAGAAACCTAACCACAACTTTAAACTCTAAGATCCTGACATCCCTTGTGCAAAGGTTTCCTAACGGGGGTTTAGGTTTCTGTCACTCTGGCAACCCCTACGATTAGTAGCCAAATACACAATGCATTCCCCTAGGCCCATAAAGGTGAAGTGTCATGTAGTCGACATTCACATGACACCACTAGAAGAATAACAACACAACTGAAATAACAAACTATTGAATCTTTCTCAATACAATTCCACTACTAACAACATGACTTCTCCCATGTCCTCAAGAACTAAACGAACTACTCATAAGACATCATATGGATCAAGATCAGAGATGATATAATGATTAGTAACAATCTGAACATAACAATAATTCAACAGTTCCACTCAATGGCATCAACTACAACAAGTAATCAACACCGGGAAAGCTTCCCCTAAGAACTATGCAAGATTCAACCCAATTGTTACAGCGGTATGAAGTGGTGATGATGCTGCTGGTGGAGATGATGATGATGATCCCGATGAATTCCAGCTTGATGGTGGTGTTGATGGCGACGATCTCCCCTCTCCGAGAAGGAATTCCCCTAGCAGAATTATGTCTGCCGGAGAGATCTTTCTCTCTTTGTAGTTTTCCGCCCTGCAGAGGCGGCGGAATTTTTCTATGGTTGCCCCCCAGGTATTAGGGTTTCGTGGGGATAATATACGCCAAAGGGGAGAGCCAGGAGTGGGCCAGGGTGGCCACACCACCTGGTGGCGCCTGAGGTGGCCAGCGCTGAAGGTGGTGTGGGCCCCCTGTGGCCCATCTCCACTCCCCCTTCTAGCATCCTTCGTCTTCTGGAAAAATAGGATTTTCCATGTATTTTCCCGGATTTTCTGATCTTCGCGAATTTCGCCTCCAAACAGCACATGTTCTATCAGAATCCTGACTGCGATGGTCCATGCTCCAAAAGTTATCACCCATGCAAAAACAGATGAAATAGCATAAGTATCATCTCTTAATATGAAATATATCAATGAATAACAGTAAATTATGATATAGAATAGTGATGCAAAATGAACGTATCAACTCCCCCAAGCTTAGACTTCGCTCGTCCCCAAGCGAAAACTGAGCTCAATAAACATGACCTCAGGTTTATGGAGTGAAGAGTTAATAAAAGAATACGGACAAGAAGCATCACATTCATCAATACACAAATCATAATAGAAGACAACTCACTATTATATAACTTCACTTGCAATAAGTAAAGGAAACACAATAAAGATACATAAAGTAAATCATAATTGGTAATGGAAAACTTATCTCTTGGTCAAAGAATAGTTAACAATTTGCTGGAATTCAATCATAAAGGGGTTTTAAATGATAGCTTTCAAAGCAATATTCACTAAGATAAGAGCAATGTGCAAAAGAAAGGAACATAAGACATGATTTAATAAATCATCATATGGATGAATGAAACACAACAACTCAAAATACTTGCTGAGGTAGAAGGGAATAGGTTTACTGACTCAACTAAAAAGTAAACGATAGGCCCTTCGTAGAGGGAAGCAGGGATCTCAAGTTTCATAAAGAGCTTCCAAAAATTATGATACTTATTAGCTTTCAACTCTCATTGCCCCTATCATAAGCATCTTAAGGTGATTAAGGCTAAAGTGAACAAACTATGGAGTATATGCTTGACAAAGTATAAGTTGGCAATCTCATGTCCCTTGAATACGAGGGCCGCTCCTCATGCTACTCAAGTTTAGTTACCGGTAAGTTCTTGTCATACTAAGTACATGTGTATCATAGAGAACCGCCAACGGGGTACCCCTTGCCTGATGATACGGAAGAATCCCCATATCAAAATGACAAGGCAAGCAGACAATAAGCATCTCAGCAATCTTCTTATTTACCATGGGAAAATGGTGATTTTTTCTCTCTTTCCCCTTTTCTTGTCTTTTTTTCTTTTTCTCAATCTCTATCTCTTTTTTATAAGAAGAATGCTTCATAGATTGCTCATTATGGTTACGCTGCAGGTTTCCACCATGATTAGGCATGGATTAGACGAGCGGCCCAGGCGTTTTTCTAACACACATACATAACTCCATGGACATACAAGCTCCCCTTTCATTGCACACCGACGACATTCATAGACAAAAGAGCATGATATCAATTGGGTACAATGTACAAGTGCAATGTTGAAAGTGTTCCCCATGACAACATGGTTTTGCTAATTCCCAACGTATAAGTGCAAGCATATACAACTTAGATGACACAATTGTTCAAGTTTATTAGGTGCAAGAAAAGTAAATTGTGCCATCAAGTTCGTGAGAGCTTTAATCACTAATTTTCACATAACAAGTTTAATTCGGAAGGTAGATAAAAACATGAATTTACTTGGAATAACAATAGTGCTAATAGGTAGGTATGGTGGACACAAATGTGATTGGTTTTGGTTTTAAGGATTGGATGCACGAGAAGCATTCCCTCTCAGTACAGGTTTTAGGCTAGCAAGGCTGGGTAGCAAGCATAAGAGTCGAAGGAAACAAACAAACACACGCGTGATAAAAACAAACATGCAATCCTCCTTGGAAGCACAAAAGATCTTCACTAGAGAATATTAATCTTATGAGCAAATCAAGGAAGAAAGATGATGAAATTATATTCTTTAAGAGTACTTTTTATCTTTTTCATTCAATTCTCATAATAGTGTTGCTACTGACCGAGCCAGGTTTGCCAAAACCAACTAAATTAACTCCATGATCCCAAAGTGATACCAATACTAATAACAAGATCAATCATATAACAGAAATTGAAAACTAATATAAGATATGCAAAAGAGTGAATGATAGAACTTCTCATTAATATTCCATAACGACAACTCACACCAAGGGATACATAGATATCTAACGAGAGGGGGGATACTTCCATAATCCAAACCATCCTACATGATAACTTTTGTATTCATGATATGACTCTACTAAAAAGGTAAGAAGATAGAAGATAGTGATGTGATACCGCGGCACTCCCCCAATCTTGGAACAAACCAAGGGGATGCCAAAACCTGATGACGAATCACTCCTTTGGTGGTGGTGGTTTTCTCTCGTCCTCGTCCAACTTCCAAGGTAAAGGCTCCCCATCAACAAAAGACATCCTAGTCTCCAACATCCTGAGACTAGCAGTAACACTTATGCATTTAAACCTAACCTCATACTCATAGTTTTGATTTTGCACGTCGTAGAGCTATGCTTGTAGTTCGTTGGTTGTTCGGTGGACTGAGAGGATTTCATCCTTAAGCTCAGCAGTCTCCTTTTGGTGCTCGGCGATGAGTTCGGAACAAATCTTATGGATGATATCCACTTCGCGTCCCGCCATCTTCTTGTACCTAAAGACTTCTTGCTCCAGTGCTTCCATCCTGTCCTCCAGACTTCCTCCACCTTTAGGGCCCTGAACCTCTTTTATCTGAACCTCCCCATCTTCGAGAAACAACTCCTTGGGATGAATCTTCAACTCATGCATGTACGGGTTGATGATATACGTGGAGGGATATTCCTTGGATGATCCAGAGGAGGACATTGTGGCTCCAAAACTGAGATTCTACCTATCAGAAACAAATCGAAATGAAAACATGATGAGAACACGATATACGAACCTCGGGGGATCCGAGGGATTATATATTACGATTTTTTACAATATAAGAAGGTACTGGGAGAAAACGGGTTGGAGACGGAGTCCGAGGTGGCCACACCACCTGCTGGCACGACCAGGGGGCCACGCCAGGGGGTGGTGTGAGCCACCCTGGCTCCGTTTCCGTCCCTCTTTTGCTTCGTTGCTTTCCTTGTTGGATAAAAACCGCAAAAATATAACTGGACAGATTTTTCATGAACTTTTCCTTACTAGAACTGTTACCTATTCGAAAATGGACTCTGCAGGTCTCTTAACTTGGTCTTTGATAAATTTTCCGGAGTTACCATTTGAATAGCATTAGTATCCTCGTTGTAAGAATCTCCAGAAATGCAGTGCTTGAGTCGCTGACCATTCACCACTTGCGTAGTATTATCTTTTAAAGAAGAAATTTTTATTGCTCCTGAACGATACACTTCTTCAATAACAAAAGGTCCTTCCCATTTTGAGAGTAGTTTCCCTGCAAAAAATCTGAGATGAGACCTATACAATAGAACTTTCTCACCAACATGGAACTCTCTATTAAGAATTCTCCTGTCATGCCATCTTTTAACTTTTTCTTTAAAGAGTCTAGCATTTTCATATACTTCACTCCTCCATTCATCCAACGAACTTAAGTCAAATAATCTTTTCTCACTAGCAAGTTTGTAGTCTCTATTAAGTTCTTTCACTGCCCAATAAGCTTTGTGTTCTAATTCTAAAGGCAGGTGGCAAGCTTTCCCATAAACCATTTTGTAAGGAGACATTTGTAGGGTTCGCAGCATAGAAAACAAAAAATGTCCTACGATGAGAACTATACGCCAAGATCTATCTACTAGAGAAAAAGCAACGGGTGGATATACATCCATAGAGAATTTACCCTCGAAGACAACAGTGTTTTGTTAACGAGTTGGAACTCGTGGATGATGTAGTCGTACGCTTGTCGATCTCAAGATCGTGTGGAAGTCCTAGCGCCGCAAATCAGCAGCGCATCCGTCCTCACACACACGTTCAAGCTACCGGATAACCTCCACCTCCTCGCTCTAGCGAATCAGCGGAAGCAACAACTCCTTCCAGATGCAAGGCCACCAGGAACATCTATCTCGCTAATCCGAGACCATGGGGAAATATATCTAAAGGGGGAGAGAGATCCTTCACGAGGAGGTGTGCTTTGTGAGGGAGGAGAGGGGGGCTTTTTATAGGAGAGGGGGCTCCTCCCCTCCCATGGCCGGTGGCCAAGGGGGGTGCCCCCACCTCTTCCTCATTCATGTGGTGGAAGCTCCACTCACATCAATACAAGCTCCACCCAAAATTCCACTCACATGCATTAAATTTCCACCAAATTTAATGCAACTCTCAATTAATAAAACTCTTTTATTTATTTTATTCAGAATTTTGTTAATTACTTTAATTAACAAACATTCACATAAAACCCCTTGCAACATTTCAATATCACATGCAGAACCACTTTCTACAATTTCACCCGAAACAATTCCGGTTTCTATCGAAACAATTCCTACGCTTGGCAATTCTTTCGTTTGAAACATATGTGCTCCAAAATGGTGTCCGGCAACCCTTAAATGTGTCACCCTACGGTTCGCGAATAATGCAGACATGATTGAGACTCCTCTCAGATCAATAATCAGAAGCGGGACCTGGAGATCCATACTGACTCCTGCACATTCAACGATGACTTATGTGATCGTGAGAACCTTTAATGCTAGTAACTTAATCCCTTTGTCTCATGATGTAATACATGTCTGAGATTCGATCATCAGTATCAAAATACCTAGTTTGATCTCGTTACTGACATGCACTCTTTTCTCGTTCCCGTGATATAACATTCTAGTGATCATATCACTTGCTTGCAAGCTATCTTAATGTGATATCACCGAGAGGGCCCAGAGTATATCTATCCATCATCGGGATTGACAAATTCCACTCTTGATCCATGAGCCTCAACATAACACCTTCGTAACACTGAACCCACCTTTATAGTCACCCTGTTACGGTGTGACGTTTGATGTTATCAAGATACTCTTCTAGTGTTAGCAATTAACATGATCTCATGGTCTAAGGACTAAGATTACTTCGTATGATGTTTGATGACCCACAGGTATAAGGGGTGTATCATAGTATTTTTGAGGGAAGTGAAACCCAATTTATTGATTCGACACAAGGGGAGCCAAAGAATATTTATAAGCCCTAACAACTGAGTTGTCAATTCAGCTGCACCTGGAAACAATCTTGCTCACAGCAGTTTATCAGTAGCAACAGTTTTGTAGTAGGAATAGTAAAGTAGCAGCAATAGTAAAGTGAAGAAAGTAGTAACAACAGTAGTAAACAGTAGGATTCGAGTGCGGTAGGCATAGGGATGGATGGACGGGCGTTGCATGGACAGGACAATTCATATAGCAATCAGAACATAGGGCACTTGCAGATAAATAAGATAAAGCATCCAAGTACTAGATAATCCTAGGCATGTGTTCCATATATAGTCATACGTGCTCGCAATGAGAACTTGCACAACATCTTTTGTCCTACCAACCCGTTTGCAGCGGGGCCTCAAGGGAACTACTGGCAATTAAGGTGCTCCTTTTAATAGAGCACCGGAGCAAAGCATTAACACTCCGTGAACACATGTGATCCTCACATCAAAGCCATTCCCTCTGGTTATCCCGATTTTTGTCACTTCGGGGCCATTGGTTCCGGTCAACAATGTGTGTATACAACTTGCAGGTAAGACCAAAAATAATACTATCATAATGAATCAATAACATGTTCAGATCTAAAAACATGGCACTCGGACCCTAGTGACAAGCATTAAGCATAACAAGTCACAACAGTCATAAAGCACTAATAGAAGATACTAGACACCATGCCCTAACAATCTGATGCCATTACATGAACGATCTCATCCAATCCCTACCATCCCCATAGTCTACAGCGGGGGATTACTCACTCATAGATGGGGGAAACATGGATGGTCGATGGAGAAGCGATGGTGATGATGATGGCGATGATCTCCTCCAATTCCCCGTCCCAGCAGGGTGCCAGAACGGAGTTTCTGGTGCTGTTTCGTGGAATCTGGTGGTGGCGGAGGAGCGGAACTCTTTCTGGAAAAATGTCGAACCCCACCGAGTTTTTAGGTCATAAGGCATCTTATAGGCGAAGAGGGAGACCGAGGGGGTGTCTGGGCGGCTAGACCACCCCCTGGCGTGACCAGGCCTAGCCAGGCGCCAGTGGTGTGGCTCAGGCCCAGCCCCTCCGTCTCGTATTCTGGCTCCGGGAGTCTTCTGGTGAAACAGGATTTTTGGCATATTTTCCGGGATTTTTCTTGATAGTTGATTTTCTACACAAAAACTAGACACCAAGGCAATTCTGCTGAAACAGCGTCAGTCCATGTTAGTTGCATTCAAATCACACAAGTTTAGAGGAGAAACAATAGCAAAAGTGTTTGGGAAAGTAGATACATTTTGGAGGTATCAATGTTATAGCAATATAAACGTAATGACTTTGATCGTAATGTTATACTTCGGATGAATGTTCATCACATCATTTCACAAATGTTGTGACCTCATTATTAACAACATCCAATGTCCATGATCAGGAAACTTTGATCATCTTGTTAATCAACGAGCTAGTCTATAAGAGAGGCATAACTAGGAACCCTTTTTGTTTATTAAACACACATGTATTGACATTTCCTATCAATACAATTATAGCATGCAAAATAAACATCTATCATATACAAGGAATACATAATAACAACTTTAATATTGCCTCTCAGGGCATATTTCCTTCAGTCTCCCACTTGCACTAGAGACAATAATCTAGTTTACATAGTGATAAATCTAACACCCATGGAGTTCTGGTGTTGATCATGTTTTGCCCTAGGGAGACTTTAGTCAACGGATCTGCTACATTTAGGCCCGTGTGTACTTTACAAAGCTTTATATCTCCATCCTTGACATGCTCGCGGATGGAGTGAAACTGGCGCTTAATATGCTTGGAATTCTTGTGAGACCTTGGTTCCTTGGCATTGGCTATGGCTCCATTGTTGTCACAATAGATCACCATTGGGTCCAATGCACTAGGAACCACACCTAGTTCCGTTATGAACTCCTTCATCTAAACCGCTTCCTGCGCCGCTTCTGAAGCAGCAACATATTCCGCCTCCGTCGTTGATCCAGCCACTACAGGTTGTTTGGAACTCCTCCAACTAACTGCCGCTCCGTTCAAGAGAAATACATATCCGGATTGAGACTTAGAGTCATCCGGATCGGTGTCAAAGCTAGCATCGACATACCACTTAGCGACTAGCTCTTCTTCACCTCCGTATACAAGAAACATATCCTTAGTTCTTCTTAAGTACTTAAGGATATTCTTGACCGCTATCCAGTGTTCTGAACCTGGATCAGATTGGTACCTACTAGTCAAACTAATAGCATGTGCCACATCCAGTCTTGTACATAGCATGACGTACATTATAGAGCATATGGCTGAGGCATATGGGATCTTATCCATTATCTCTCTTTCTTCCGCCGTAGCCGGACTTTGAGTCTTACTCAATGTCTTGCCTTGCAACATAGGTAAGAACCCCTTCTTACTTCCGTCCATATTAAACTTCTTTAATATCTTATCAAGGTATGTACTTTGTGATAGCCCAATTAGGCGCCTTGATCTCTCTCTATAGATTTTAATGCCTAATATATATGAAGCTTCACCAAGGTCTTTCATCGAAAATTTGCTGTTCAGATAACTTTTAACACTATTTAAAAGATCTATATCATTTCGAATCAATAATATGTCATCCACATATAATATCAAAAATTCCACATTGCTCCCACTCACTTTGATGGGGATATGCCGAATGGGGTATGCCAGCAGGACGTTACGATTAGGCCAAAAGGTCTCAACAGTGGGAATGCAGGACGGCGACTAGAAGGCCCGGCGACTGGAGACTGGAGGCCCAGAAGCATACCAGAAGCCCGGTCGGATTAGGTCAAAGCCTCCGAATCCTTATATTGTTCGGTTGTAACTTGTCAACCGTAGCGAGGTGCCTCATATATAAACCTGCCTAGGGTATCCTGAGGACTTACGTTCCATCATACACACCCTCAAGCGACTCGCTGCTTAGACGCCGAGCTCGCCACCCCTGTAACTCGCTCTCCAATAATCTAATCTAGCAGGAGTAGGTCTTTACCCTCCGAGGGGGCGAACCTGCGTAAACCCATGTGCATCCGCCCCCATCTCGCACCGCAGATGGCCGCCAGCTCTCGCCCCTGATTCAATCAATCGCTGCCTACTGCAGCGACTGCTGTGGCCATTTCCACAACAGTGGTGCCCACCGTGGGGCATAGCAGGACTGGCCTGAGTTCTGTGGCGAGACCATATTCGCCGATCGATCGGCCGCTCGCCACCGGCCGCATGATCGCCATCAGCGGGATCTTACAGATCCTGTCCAGCAGCTACATCCCGGCGTCGCGCCCGGTCAGTCACGGCACGGTGATGCCGGTCGGCTCCATCAAACTCTTCATCGGCTTCACCGGCACGGTCGACCCAGCTGTGACGGTGATTGTTGGAGGATCGCCACCGCACCGCGATCTGCTCTCGGAGGAGCAGGTCCGCTCCATCAGGAGCCTCTTCACCGAGTATGACTCGGCCGCCAGTAACGCAGCCGAGACCAACGCCGCCACAAACGATGAGGCCCTAAACAATGATGTCGACTCCACGACCTGTGTCTCGGTCGATGGATCTATCACCACGGCATCACGAGAGGACTCCATCACGCCAGTCTCCAACCCGGAAGATTTCTAGGACTCCTCCATCCTCGGGATCTTCGACTCCAATTCCGGCTCGGAGTTGCCTGAAGACTTCCACGCCAGATCCAATCACTTTAACGCGAACTACATGGCGGGCAGCACGGCCGCCCCGCTAGATCCGTTCTCCATGCCGATCCTGCCGAATGCCACGGCCACGGAGGTGGAGGAAGCCCGCCTACGACTCGTGGAGGTGCAATGCAATGATCTCGCCTAGCGCGAGAAATATCTCCTCGAGCAGGAAACGGCGCGGGAGCTATTGCTCTATCACCAGCGCCGCACCAGGACCCGCCTAAACTCCAACATCCAGGGTCGCGTCCTGAACTTGAATGACGGAAGCGCGCACGCGCGGCCGAGCGCGAATACTGCGAGAACGCGCCGCCAAGCGGAAGCAACCCTACGAGACCACCACCCGGTGCACCGGCGACTAGAGCCCCTCCACCACCCATCGGCCACGCGCCCCCGCCGGACCATCCGCGGATCATCATCTCACCACAAGCCCGTGACGCCAACGGACTCCCACTCTACTCCACCCCGATGGACAACGTCTTCGCGGCCGACGCCGCGGTCGCCAACCTCGATGTCCAGGGAGACGGTGCGCTACAGATCTAGTACGCCAAGGCCCTACTCGCCAGGGCCGTCGAGCAACAAGCTGCGGGAGTTGACCCGCAGGGGCGGATGTATTCCCGCTCCTCAACTAGCAGGGCAGCCTCGAGTGGCCACCCCACCATCACCAACACCGTGACCTGCCCACCACCGCAGCCACTGGCGAACCAGCCGCGGGCTGCCAACCCCGCACTCTCCACCAACGAACCGTGACCGGTGAACAACACGGTCACCGCCAACGGGCAGCCAATCAACGCCCGCACACACATCGTCAACAACCAGGCCTGGCGGGTGCGCCAGCCCAATGACTTGAGGCACACCCTCAGTAATCGCGGCAACCCCGAACCAAGGGGCTCGCTTAGCCGAGTCGGCCCCTAATGCTTTGGGCCCATGATCAGAGGGGAAAAGTACCCCGCCAACTTCAATGCCCCCAAAGAGATCGAAAGTATGATCCAACGTACGACCCAGCGGTATGGCTGGACATGTACCTCATGGCGATAGGAATCGCCGGCCACACCGACCTGCTCGCCGGTCGCTACCTCCCCCTGATGATGGAGGGTGCGACCAGGCAATGGATCAACACCCTCCTTGCTGACAGCATCGACTCCTAGGAGGAAATGTGGGATGCCTTTGTCAGGCACTTCGAGGGCTCCTACACCCGCGCCACCACGTTTAAAGATCTGGAGCAGTGCATCCAGGGACAACGCGAGTCGACCCGCCACTGGATTCAAAGGTGGCAAGAACTATGGATCAATGCCTCTGGCATCCACCTAGACACGGCGATATATTGCTTCAAGAACGCGTGCCGGTACGAACCCCTGGTTGCTAAGATCAAACGGGTCTACCGAACGCTCGACAACATCCCCGACATCCTCGAGATCTCCAAGCGCTACGTGGAGGACGACCCCAACAAAGACTCCGACGACGAGTCAGAGGGAATACGCCGCACCAGCGGCCACGACATCGGGCGACAGTGCGACATGCGCTATAGCAACACCCGCATCACCGGCAAGCGCCACAGAGATGGGCGAGTCGACTTCGTCGCCAACGCGGGCTATGACCAACGCGACCCAAAGAGCTACCGCTGCGACGAAGGAAATTACCGCGATAGTGGAAACTACTGCGCCAACAACGCGGCGAGGCCGAAATTCGACCCTGCCGCCCTGCTCAACCAGCCCTGCGTCTACCACAGCAGGGAGGGGAAACCCGCCACCCACACCACCGCGGACTGCCACTCTCTCAAAGAGATCAAAAAGGAAAGACGAGCAAGGGAAGACCCCAACAACAACCCACCTCGGGACAACGGAAATGCCGACGGCTTCGACAACACCGTCAGCTCACTACACAACTTCACCGGACTCAGCACCAAGCGTGAGAGGAAGGTGCTCGCCCGCGCAGTCGCCGTCAATGCGGTGACATAGGTCGACATCCCACGCTTCCTCAACTGGTCTGAGCAGAGCATCACTTGGAGCTGCCAGGACCATGCTCCCAAAATCGAGTATCCAGGGCGAGTCGCCCTGGTAGTTAGGCCCAAAGTGGCCGATTATTGGCTACCCAAGACATTGATGGACGGTGGGAGCTCCATCAACATCATGTATCTGGACACGTTCAAAAGGCTACAGCTCCCGGAGTCGGCAATTCAGCCGACCCTGACAACCTTCCATGACATCGTCCCCGGTCGGAAGGCATACCCGATTGGGAAGTGACGCTACCAGTCACCTTCAGCACACTGGCAAACTACCGCACCGAGCGAATCGAGTTCGAGCTGGTGAACGTCCGCAGCCCCTACCACTTCGTCCTGGGACGCCAAACATTTGTCAAATTCATGGCGACCCCCCACTACACGTACAACATGATGAAGCTCCCAGGGCCGAGCGGCATCATCACCGTCCACGGCGACCCCGATATGGCCGTGGAATGCAAGGACAAAGGAGCTGAGCTCACCGACACCGTCATCACCGTGGAGACTGACCACGTGGAGGAGCTCGCGAAATACATGGGCAACATCAACAAGGACGACCCCACCATACTGAAGAAGCCAACTGCCGCGAACTCCATGTTCGAGGCAACCACGCATACCCGCACCATCGAGCTCGTCCCGGGCGACTCCAGCCAGACGGTCACCATTGGGGCGCATATGAGCCTCGCATAGGAAAGCGTGCTCATCGGGCGTGAGAACCGCGACATCTTTGCATGGAAACCTTCTGACATGCTAGGTGTCCCGAGAGAACTCGCTGAGCACAAATTACACGCCGATCCCAAAGTGCGACCGATAAAGCAGTCACTGTGGCCCTTCAATGAAGAGCGCCGCCGAGCAATCGTCGAAGAAGTGCAATGCTTGTTGGCCGTAGGCTTCATTCAACCAATAAAACACTCCAAGTGGCCGGCGAACCCAGTCCTGGTCCTGAAAAAGAACAACACATGGAGAATGTGCATCGACTCCACCAACCTCAACAGCGCCTGCCCGAAGGAGGAGTTCGTCCTACCACGCATCGATCAGATCATCGACTCGACCGTGGGATCAGAGTCGCTGTGCTTCCTCGATGCTTACTCTGGCTACAACCAAATCAAGATGGCGGTCGAGGATGAGGAGAAGACGGCATTCATCACGCCATTCGGCGCCTTCTGCTACACGGCGATGACGTTCGGCCTCAAGAACGTCGGCGCCACATATCAAAGGTGCATGTAGGAGTGCCTCGCAAGCCAAATTGGCCGCAACATTTAAGTCTACATCGACGACGTGGTGGTAAAATCCAACCGCCAGGACGACCTTCTCGCTGACCTGGCCGAAACCTTCACAAATTTTGCGGAGGTACAACATCAAGCTGAACCCAGGAAAGTGCACCTTCGACGTCCCCACCGGACAGCTACTGGGATATGTAGTCTCCAAGCGAGGCATCAAATCCAACCCCACCAAGATCGACACCATCGCGCGACTCGGAAAACCCGAGTGCCTGCGCGATGTCCAAAAGTTGGCCGGAAGAGTCGCGGATTTCAGTCGCTTCATCCCCCGACTAGGCGAGAAGGCCATGCCCCTCTATCGCCTGATGCGCAAGAACCCCACGTTCCAATGGGACACGGAGGCGGATGATGCACTTAAAGCACTCAAAGAAGTGCTACTTGTGGCTCCACTACTTGCCACACTAGTCGACAAACAACCAATACTCGTCTATGTGGCGGCCTCCAATCGAGTCGTCAGTGCCGTGATGGTCGTCGAGCGGCCAGAGGAGGGCAAGGAGCACCCCATACAGCGCCCCGTCTACTACATCAGCGAAGTCCTGACAGACTCACGACAGCGCTACCCGGAGTACCAGAAACTGGTGTACGTGGTATTCCGAGCTCAGCGGCGACTCCCCCACTATTTCCAAGAGCACCCAATCACGGTGGTCTCATCCGCACCGCTGCAAGACATAATACGCAACCGCGAGGCGACCGGGCGAGTCGCCAAGTGGGCCGTCGAAATCGGCGTCCACAATATCAAATACGAGCCCCGCAAAGCAATCAAGTCACAAGCCCTAGCTGACTTCCTCGCAGATTGGGAAGAAGCGCAGCAACTGGAGAAGCTACCATACCTCCACTACTGGTCTCTACACTTCGACGGCTTGAAGAACGCCGACGGTGTAGGAGCCAGGGTCATAGTGACCTCCCCCAAAGGGGACAAGCTTCGATACGTGCTCCACCTCAACTTCAAGCCCTGCACCAACAGCATGGAAGAATACAAGGCCCTCCTCCACGGCATGTGGGCTGCCAAGGAAATGAACATCAACCGCCTACGGTGCTACGACGACTCTGACCTAGTCGGCGGCCAGGTTGCCGGAACATGCGACGCCGTCTCTCCAACAATGATCGCGTACCGCCAAGCGGTAGACCAGCTGGGAGGACACTTTGATGGCTATTCCGTCGAGTGGATCGACAGATGCAAGAACGAGGAGGCAGACGCCCTTTCCCGCATCGAGTCGTCCCGATAAGCGCCAGCAGCAGGCGTCTTCCTCGACATCATTCACAAACCTTCGGTCAGCCCACCGAAGGAGATCGACGTCAGCATACCACTGCAATCAGAGTCGGCCCTAGTCACCATGGTTGTGGAGCCTAGCGACTGGATGGCACCATACGTCGCCTTCCTCGAGCACAAGATCCTCCCAAGCAATGAGACGGAGGCGCGAATGATCGTGCACCGCTGCAAATCCTTCGTCATCATCAACGGCGAACTCCACAAGCGTAGCGTGACCGGCGTGTTCTAGTGCTGCGTACAGCCAGAAGAAGGCCGCAAGATCCTCCAGGACATTCACGTCGGCGACTGCGGCCATCACGCCGGCGCCAAGTCGCTGGTCGCCAAGGCCATGCGGCACGGCTTCTACTGGCTCACCGCGCACGCCGACGCCACCAACATCGTCCAACGATGCGTCGGATGCCAGAAGTACGCCCACCAGACGCACCTCCCTGGTTCGGCACTCAAGACCATCCCCATCACATGGCCATTCGCTGTATGGGGCATGGACATGGTAGGCCCGTTCAAAAAGGCCACATCCGGCTTCAACCACCTCCTGGTCGCGGTCGACAAGTTCACCAAATGGGTCGAGGCCAAGCCAATCAGAAAGTGCGACGTTAAGACAGCCACCAAGTTCTTACGCGAGGTCATCTACCGGTATGGCTACCCGCACAGCATAATAACGGACAATGGCACCAACTTCGCCAAAGGGGCCATGGCGGAATTCTGTGACGAGCACGACATACGACTCGACCTTGCCTCAGTGGCCCACCCGGAGTCAAACAACCAAGAAGAACGCGCCAACCAGAGCGTCCTCCACCGGCTTAAGCCGCGACTACAGGTGCCCCTCGAGCGCACGCTAGGATGCTAGGTCGAAGAGCTCCCTTCAGTCATATGGGGGATCCACACGTCTGTCAATCGCTCCACCGGGTTCACACCCTTCTTTATGGTGTACGGCGCCAAAGCCATAATGCCAACAGACCTGGAGCACGACTCACCCTGAGTCGCCAATTACGTCGAGGCGACAAACGAGACCGCCCGCCAAGACAGCATCGACCAAATCGATGAGGCACGCGACCTGGCTCGCTCCCGTATAGCCATCTACCAGCAGGGACTCCGTCGCTGCCATAGCCGCCGAGTCTAGACTCGCACCTTCCAGGAGGGTGACCTGGTCCTACGACTGGCTCAAGACAAGAAGGGCATGCACAAACTCTCCCCCCATGGGAGGGGCCGTTCGCCATAGAGCGTGTCCTCGACAATGACGCCTACTACCTCATCGACATACGAGGCGACGGCTAGCTCAAGGTTGGGAGGCCATGGAATGTAAACCTCCTCCGGAAGTTCTATACATAGAACCGAAACATGTACTTAGCTGACATATATAATGAAATTCATTCGGTTCACAAAATTGTGTCTACTCGCCATATCCTTGTGCCACTCGCACTCGTACAATCATCAATACGCTACCCACGGAAGTCAACCTTTGGTCGAGCGACTAGCAGGGCTAAGTAGTGCGGCCCGAGGGTACCGAGAATACTCGGGCCTTGGGACGTCCACGAAAATGCCAACCCGGAGACACCATCGGAGTCGCCTAGCTCGACTGGCCCACCAGGCCAAGATGACTGGTATACGCTCCTCACAGCGACCTGTCCTTCCCATCCTCGTGCAAAGCGACTCGAACAGTTAAGTACCACGCACGGGGACTCCGCAAGAATGGAACCCTCACGCGGCTCGAGAACACACCAAGTAAGAGAGCTGATGTGGACTCGCCCAGCGACTGGCTCTCCGAGCCAGAGGAAGAGACGCGTTACAAACAACGCATTGGTAATTCGCAATAGGCACACGCCCAAAATGGCTAAGTACTACGCTCGGGGACTCGCCTACAAAACAACCCCACTCGAGCTCGGGGACTCGCCCCTTAGAAGACGCATGGGACAAAACAATGCACAACCAACAGAAAACACATAAGCATACAATCGAGTTATACCCCATTAAAGGGCGGACGCGCTCGGGGACTCGCTCAAACAAAAATAAACACACCACACGATTATGGTCGCAATACGAGTTGATTGACTCCTTTTACTCAGCATATTGTTCACATTACAGTAGTCGCCACATGGCATATATTACAAACTTCCCAACTATATTATCTATTCTGCAGGTCCTGGCGAAGAAGCACCACCACCCCCCTTGACATGAACAAAAGGCTGCCACGGGTTTGTCGGGTAGGTCGTCAGCGACTTCGACAATGTCGACCGAAAGGGTTGCTCCGACTTCATGTCACGATGCTCCGGCTCGGGGTCGCCAGGCGCCAATACCGTTTCCTGGTATGGCAGAAGATCCCCCATCGCCAACACCCGGTCAGCAAAAGGGGCGGCCTTTGCAGTCAGCTTCAGCACCTCTGACATCTCCACCGTGCCGGTCGCCGATGGGTAACCGCTGGTGATGTCGTCGAGGTCGAAATCGTCAGGGAAGTGGGCGAGACCCAGGATCAATGCCATGGTAGCCCCGCGCTTGAAAGCCGAGCGCGCCATCCACTCCACGACGACAGGCGCCTCATCCAGATAGCGCCACACTTCCGTAAGCCCCCCAGGAATAACCTCGGTGGGGGACATTCCTTGAAAGACCGCTTGGACACACAACATCGAAGCCATGGCCGCATTCACCACGGCAGTCACACACTGCGAGGCGTTGAAAGTCTGAACCACCGGGTTGCTTTGCCCTATCACGGCTGCAAAATCAGACGTCAGTGAAACTATGGACCTCCCCAATCAGGGATTCACCAAACGAGTTTAGCAAAAGACGGAGACTCACCAAGAAGCTTGCAGCAGTTCTCCGTGACATGTTTCTCTAGGGCGGCATGATCATTTTGCAGACCCACGATGATCGAGTCTGTGGCCTTGCGCTCCTCCTCAGCCGCAGCGACAGCAGCCTTCGCTTGGTCCTCAGATGAAATTGAGGCCGCTTTCGCCTCCTCCAAGTCATGGATCAGCGAGGCAATTTGCCCATTCGCCACGTCTAGCTCAGCGACTGGAACATACCCTTCATGGGCGTTGGAAATTGCAGCTAGAAGACCATCTGAGAAGGAAAGAGACAAATCACCAACACGTCACACACCAACAGTTCATAGCCAAAAAAGAAATAGAAAAAGAAGCAAGCATTTACCAACAGTCTCCTAGAGTCACCGGTTCGCCTCCTGCGGCACGCGCAGATCCCGCTCCAAACGCTCCCTGGTAGCCTATCGATCGGTCGACTCCCTCTGTAAACCCTGCAAAAGCAACAAAGTTCAGTATTTACAAAGAACAATATCAAGTTCTGAGCCGCTGAAATTCAGCGACCAAGGACTCGGGGACTGGAGAGCAGAAAGAAATTTAGTTCCTAGCCGCTGAAATTCAACGACTAGGAACTCGGGGACTGGAGAGCAGAAGCACGTCAGTGCCTAGCCGCTGAAATTTAGTAGCTAGACACTCGGGGACTGGGTGTACCTGAATGGCGGCGCCAAGCATTTTGTGAAGCTCGCCGGCGTCAGTCGGCGGGACCATGAAGGAGGTGCGCCCACGACGAGATCCAACGTCTTCATCGACGATCTCCGGGCTTTGTAGAGACTGGTTGTCCGCCACCCCTGGGAACCCCCTCGCCATGAAGCGTGCGAACGTTGCTAACGCTCTAGCCGGGGCACTGGTCACCGGAGCCGGCGCTTCCGTCGCAGGGGCGACCGTGACTGGCTCCGACCGTGCAGCCACCACCTCTTCGATGAATGCAGCGGGATCGCCCTCCTTGGCGCTAGTCATCTCCATGGAGTCGTCGGCACCACCTTTCTGCCTCTTCGCGGTCTCCACAGTCGCCGCGTCGTCAGCAGACTTCCTCTTCTTGGGAGGTCGCCCTCTCCGGTGGTGGTGACCAGCGGAATCCTCGCCACTGAAGGGCGACCGATCTTCTTGACCCCAGACCTGCCAAAACTCCAAAATCAACACAGAGACAGCACAAAAGTGGAACACGACTTGGAATGGAGAATTCGAGACTTACTTGGCGACTGGGAGAACATGCAGCCCGGTGCTGATGTGGGCGGGTTTGTCCAATTCCGGCCCTAGCTTGCGCGTGAGTCCCCTTTAGAAGACGTCTGAAGCCCATGACACCGCGGGCTTCCTCGATGCCGAAGCCACGGTCGCTGGAATGTCCGGCTCCGAAGACACGGCCGCTCTCGACGGTTGTGGCGACTTCGACGCCGCTGCCTCAGTCACCTCCTGGCTTGGTTCCCTTGAAGCCGTTGCTGCAATCACTGCAAGAGGAACCTCTACCGTCGCCTCGGTGTCTTTGCCCTCCAACCCCTTCATCAAAATCGCATCCTCTGGGACTTTGTGCGAAGTTTTGGGGGTGTCTTCATCGTCAGAGTCGTTATCTGACTCAAACACCACCGCTGACCTAGGTGGCGACGCTATCTTCTTCCCTGGCGACTTCGGTTTGCACGCGGGCTTCGACGGCATGGCCGTGTGCCGAGATGTGTGCTCCTGCACGATCTCGTCGCCTCCTTCATGTTCATCAAGGTTGCGGCTCGCCTCGAACTCGCGCTACTTCTGCATGCGAGTCTTGCGAGCCGTAGGCGCTAGGGGAGGAACCTCCTCCTCTTCCTCGTCGCTCTCGGAGGAGTATCCTTTGGAGGCCTCTTCGAGATCCCAGGGAACCTCTTCATCAAGCGGAGGGAGCCAGCCCTCCAACACCTGGAACAACTAAGAACAACCACGAATAAATATCAATTGAGGCGACTGCGAATTACATTGCAGAAATGGCGACTAGAAGAAAAACTTACCGTGGAGGCTTCATTCTTCACGAGAGTGTACGGGGCGAGCCCGGCCGATGTGGTTGTGAATTCTGCATCGGTGATCCTTCAAGGCAGCCTTGTAATCTTCAATCTCCCATGACTCCTTGCTGGTCCGGGTGGGATCATGTTTCCCGTTGTACTCATACATCCAATGCGGCCGAGCCGCTAGTGGAACCAGACACCGCCCGAGCCAGCAGTTGTAGAGGTTGACCGAGGACATCCCCTGATCCTTTAACCTCTGGATCTGGTCCATCATCTCCGTGACGGCCATCCTCTGGTCTTCCGGAAGCTTCTTCGCCGCTAGCCGGCAAGGCTCGCTCCTTCTTGCGACGAACTCGGGGAGCGCCACTTCGCCGGAGGGAGTGGACTCTTTGATGTAGAACCAGCTCTTCTTCCACTCGCTCGCGGCCTTCTTTGGCAGCAGAAGCTTGATGAAGTTAGCCTTCGGCTTCAACTGGAACGTGATGCCGCCGGCCGCCTCGCGCCCGATGCGGCCGTGGAAGAGCTCCAGCCAGAGTGGGAAGTACGGCCTGCAGCCTAGATAGCATTCACAGAAGGCGACAAAGATTGCCAGTTGCTCGATGCTATGCGGGCCAAGGTCTGACGGTTTGATCGCGTAATACATGCAGAAACGCTGGAAGAACAGTGAGGTGGGGAACCCTAAGACTCTCTCTAGGTGGATCGGGAAGCAAATGAACTCGCCGGCCCGCGGCTTGGGCTCGATCTCCGAGGAAGCAGGGATTCGCCAGTTCCCCTTGCGGAGGACTTCGGCATCCTCGAAGGACTTGAGCTGGGCCGTGGTGCACTTGGATTTCCCCCATGAACCTTTGGGAGGTGCCAGTGGGAAGGATGTGGAGTCGCACAGTGCGGATGGATCGGATCGAAGGAAGACGAAGAGAATGAATGCGCGAGAATGGAGAACGAATGGAAGGATTTGCAAGGCTGATTCGCCACTCCCCTTATAAGGGGGGCGCAACCCGCCAAATTCGGGCTAGCTGTTACCTGCGGTAATTACGCTGAAGTTACCGTTGGAATATCCAACGGATAGTTTGACCAGGTTGACGGTCCAACTCCTCCATCCCACTCGCTGGCAACTAGCCCTGTCCACTCACCAGAGCAACGACTTAACAAGCTGTGACATTTGCTGGAGCAACAACTGGGAGCCTGGGGAAAATTTTCTTGGTTCCAGTGGAGTCCACCGCTGATTCGACTGGGCGTCCAAATTGGACTCGCCTACTCCGACTGCCAAATGACCACCTGCGTCTGATTCAATGATGGCCTCGGGGACTACAGATGGGGATATGCCGAATGGGGTATGCCAGCAGGACGTTACGATTAGGCCAAAAGGTCTCACAAGTGGGCCTGCAGGACGGTGACTGGAAGGCCCGGCGACTGGAGACTGGAGGCCCAGAAGCATACTAGAAGCCTGGTCGGATTAGGTCAAAGCCTCTGAATCCTTATCTTGTTCGGTTGTAACTTGTAAACCGTAGTGAGGTGCCTCATCTATAAACCTCCCTAGGGTATCCTGAGGAAGCGACTCGCTACTTAGACGCCGAGCTCGCCACCCCTGTAACTCGCTCTCCAATAATCTAATCTAGCAGGAGTAGGTCTTTACCCTCCCGGGGGGCGAACCTGGGTAAACCCATGTGCATCCACCCCCATCTCGGACCGCAGATGGCCGCCAGCTCTCGCCCCCGATTCAATCAATCGCTGCCTATTGCAGCGACTGCCGTGGCCATTTCCACAACACACTTTCTTGTAAATACAAGCCTCTCCATAAGTTTAGACAAATCCAAACTCTTTGATCACCTCATCAAAGCGGAGATTCCAACTCCGGTATGCTTGCTTTAGTCCATAGATGGATCGACATCCTTAGGATTGACAAAACCCTTAGGTTATATCATATACAACTCTTCTTCAATATTACCATTGAGGAACGCAGTTTTGACATCCATCTGCCATATTTCATAATCGAAATATGCAGCAATTGCTAACATAATCCTAACCGACTTTAGCATCGCTACGGGAGAGAATGTATCATCATAGTCAACTCCTTGAATTGGTCGAAACCCTTTTGCGACAAGTCGAGCTTTATAGATGGTCACATTACCATCAGCATCAGTTTTTCTTTTGAAAATCCATTTATTCTCAGCGGCCTTTCGATCGTGAGGTAAGTCCACCAAGGTCCAAACCTGGTTTTCGTACGTGGATTCCATCTCGAATTTCATGGCTTCTAGCCATTTGTTGGAATCCGGGCTCATCATCGCTTCTAGCCATTCGGTAGTGTCCTCTTTCAGAGTTTCATGATCAATATCATTAGATCTCTCTTCATTAGGTGAAGTCAACTCCGAAACAACTTCTGGTGCTGAGCTACTCGCCATTTCATGAAGAGAAGGTTCAATAACCTCTTTAAGTTCTACTTTCCGACTACTCACACCTTTCACGAGAAACTCCTTCTCAAGAAAGGATCCATTCTTGGCAACAAAAACCTTGCCCTTGGATCTGTGATAGAAGGTATACCCAATCGTTTCCTTAGGGTATCCTATGAAGACGCATTTTTCCACATTGGGTTCGAGTTTATCCGGCTGAAGTTTCTTCACATAAACATCGCATCCCCAAACATTAAGAAATGATAGCTTAGGTTTGTCTCCAAACCATAATTCATTCGGTGTCATTTCAACGGATTTAGATGGTGCCCGATTTAAAGTGAATGCAGCGGTTTCCAGTGCATAACTCCAAAATGAGCAGCAAGTCGATCGGAGACATCATAGATCGAACCATATCCAATAAAGTACGATTACGATGTTCTGACACACCATTACGTTGTGGTGTTCCGGCAGGCGTGAGTTGTGAAACTATTCCATAATCTTTCATATGTGTGCTAAACTCGTAACTAAGATACTCTCCTCCACGGTCGGACCGCAGAAATTTGATCTTTCGGTTACGATGAGTTTCCACTTCATTCTGAAATTCCTTAAATTTTTCAAAGGTTTCAGACTTATGTTTCATCAAATAGATATACCCGTATCTACTCAAATCATCCGTGAAAGTAACAAAATAACGATATCCACCTCGCGCCGACACACTCATTGGTCCACACACATCAGTATGTATGATTTCCAATAAATCTGTCGCCCGTTCCATTGAACCGAAAAACGGCGTTCTAGTCATCTTGCCCATAAGGCGTGGCTCACATGTATCAAATGATTCAAAATCAAGTGATTCCAAAAGTCCATCAGAATGGAGTTTCTTCATGCGTTTAACGCTAATATGACCTAGACGGCGATTACATATATGCAGATATATCATTATCAAGTTTAATCCTTTTAGCATCAACATAATGAATATGCGTAATACTACTATCGAGATCCAACAGAAATAAACCATTCAACACAGGTGCATGACCATAAAAGATATCATTCATATAAATCGAACAACCATTGTTTTCAGATTTAAAGGAATAACCACTTCGCATCAAACACGATCTGAATACAATGTTCATGCTCAGTGCCGGCACCAAATAACAATTATTTAGATTTATCACTAATCTCGACGGCATATGGAGAGGCAACGTTTCGACGGCGATCACATCAACTCTTGATCCATTGCCAACCCACATCGTGACCTCATCCCTTGCTAGCTGTTGCTTGTTCCGCAGCCCCTGAATCGAGTTACATATATTAGCAACCGATCCTGTATCAAATACCCAGGTGCTACTGCGAGTACTAGTCAAGTGCACATCAATAACATGTATATCACATATACCTTTGTTTGCCTTGTCGGCCTTCTTGTCTGCCAAATACTTAGGGCGATTGCTTCAATAATTGATCCCTTGCAATAGTAGCACTCGGTATCAGACTTAGGGCCATCTCGGGATTTCTTTTCAGGTGCGGCAACAGATTTGCCGCCCTTCTTTCCCCTCTGCTTGCCTTTCTTGTCCTTCTTGAAACCGGTGGTCTACCTGATCATCAACACTTGATGTTCTTTCCTAATCTCCACTTCTGCAGTCTTTAGCATTGACAGAAGCTCGGGAAGAGACTTCTTCATGCCCTGCATGTTATAGTTCATCACGAAGCTCTTGTAGCTAGGTGGCAGAGATTGGAGAACACGATGTATTCCTAAGTCAATGGGAATCGTTATTCCCATGGATACAAGCTTATCGGCGTACCCAGACATTTTGAGTACATGCTCACTAATGGAGATGTTCTCCTCCATCATGCAGCTAAAGAACTTTTCATAAGCATTATAACTCTCTACGGCAGCATGGGTATCGAAAATCATTTTCAATTCTCCCATGGTATCAAAGGCATTGCCATTTTCGAAACGCTTTCGAAGTTCTGGCTCTAGCCCATACAGTATGCCGCAATGAACTAAGTCGTGGTCCTCCTAACGAGTTATATAGACATTCTTTTCCTCGTCAGGGGCATCAGGAGCTGGTGGGGTGCCTAGCGACGCCTCTAGCACATATTGCTTTTGTGCAACAGTGAGGAGAATCCTCAAATTCATAGCCCAGTTGGTGAAGTTGCTACCATTTGTAGCAAGTTTCTCTTTCTCCATGAACACATTGAAATTAAAAGCAGGTGGTGTCATCTACAACAGAATTTGTAAAGTTTATTTAGACTAAGTTTATGATAGATTGAGTTCAACTAAACTCCCACTCAAAAACAACACCCGTCATGTCTTTTTGGTGATTACATGAACCAAATCCACTACACCAAGTCCGATCATCACGTGAGTCGGTGTAGCTTCAAAGGCGAGCATCTATATGGGCATCATATCAACTATATGACTCATGATTAACCTTGTAGTCAGTGTTCCGAGGCCATATGCATACATGCTAGGCTGTAAGTAAGAACCTTAGTACTGCGTGTGTAAACTGTCTTACACCGTTGTATGACACATGCAGTACTAAGGTTCTTACTGTGAAACTAGCATCTAAACTTTTAAGTTTCTATGCAAGTTCATGGACCATGATGCTTCAAAAAGTTCATTTGCATGATGTATGGGCTGCAGAGCTTTCGAAAATGGCAATGATGCCTGTGAACGAAAACAATATTGTCCATGCCAAGAGAGTTCGAAAGAAACAATTGTATTTGAGCATCATGGAAGAAAACATCAAGTCTTGATATTTGAATAGGATCATTTCAATAAAGACAAGAAGACTGAAAAGAAGCATGATTAACAAATGATCCCGGTTTGAACATAAGAGTGATGAACATCTGAAGGATTCCTGAATGCTGATGAATTTGAAAACAATGATGATCATGTTTGTGTCGGAGATGATTTGATGCTCATCAGTTTCAATGATGTGGATGATCTTGAACATGGTCATTTGTGTGAAACATAAATGAAATGGAAAAATGCGTTTGTCAAAGTGAAATGAAATAGAAAATATCTATAATGAAATTTCATGGTTAGAAACTTGATCAACTTACCGAAAGTCGGCTCTGATAATTGAAAAAATTATGAAACAATCGATCCTAAAAAGCTAGGAGCACCTTCTTCATGACCCTTGGAAGTTTCTTCGATAAATTGAAAGTGACTTCTAAATGAAGAACTAATGATAATGATCATGAAACTCGAATGGATACCAATGGCTTGAAGTTGTTAGGAGTTGACTTAAATGAAGAAGGAATAATGATAATAAATGGAAAACCAAAGATGGACACCTCGCAGCGTGACATTGAAGTAAAGCAAAACAAATTCAACATGTGCGACTCTTGAGCCATGAAATCTGAGATGGAATCCATGTACGATTAAAAAGGTTTGGACCTTGGTGGACTTACCTCACGGCTCATAGTAATGTAAAATATAAAGGACTTGATCTAAAGCTAGGATGCAAGCAATTCAATTGTGAGTTTGATCCATCTATGGAAACTTATTTACAAGAAAGTGAGTGGGAGCAATGTGGCATTTATGATATTATATGTGGATGACATATTATTGATTGGAAATGATATAGATCTTTTAAACAGCGTTAAAATTTATGTAAACAGCAAATTTTCTATGAAGGACCTTGGTGAAGCATCATATATATTAGGCATAAAGATCTATAGAGATAGATCGAGACGCCTAATAGGGCTATCGCAGAGTACATACCTTGATAAGATTTTAAAGAAGTTTAAAATGGACGAAAGTAAGAAAGGGTTCTTACCTATGTTGCAAGGCGAGACATTGAGTAAGACTCAAAGTCTGGCTACGGCGGAAGAAAGAGAGATAATGGATAAGATCCCCTATGCTCCAGCCATAGGCTCTATAATGTACGCCATGCTATGTACAAGACCGGATGTGGCACATGCTATTAGTTTGACTAGTAGGTACCAATCTGATCCAGGTTTGGAACGCTGGATAGCGGTCAAGAATATACTTAAGTACTTGAGAAGGACTAAGGAAATGTTTCTTGTATACGGAGGTGAAGAAGAGCTGGTCGCTAATTGTTATGTCGAGGCTAGCTTTGACACTGATCCGGATGATTCTAAGTCTCAATCCGGATATGTATTTCTCATGAACAAAGCAGCAGTTAGTTGGAGGAGCTCCAAATAACCCGTGGTAACAAGGTTAACAATGGAGGCGGAATATAATGTTGCTTCAGAAGCAGCACAGGAAGCAGTATGGATGAAGGACTTCATTACCGAACCGGGTGTGGTTCCTAGTGCATTGGATCCAATGGTGATCTATTGTGACAATAATGGAGCCATAGCCAACACAAAGGAACCGAGGTCTCACAAGAATTCCAAGCATATTAAGCGCCGGTTTCACTCCATCCGTGAGCATGTCAAGGATGGAGATATAAATATTTGTTAAGTACATACGGATCTCAATGTAGCAGATCCGTTGACTAAAACTCCCCCTAGAGCAAAACATGATCAACACCAGAACTCCATGGGTCTTAGATTTATCACCATGTAACTAGATTATTGTCTCTATTGCAAGTGGGAGACTGAAGGGAATATGCCTTGAGAGGCAATAATAAAGTTGTTATTATACATATTCCAAGTATATGATAGATGTTTATTTTACATGCTATAATTGTATTAATTTGGAAACATTAATACATGTGTGTTTAATAAACAAAAGGAAAGTTCCTAGTTATGCCTCTCTTATAAACTAGCTCGTTGATTAACAAGATGATCAAGGTTTCCTGATCATGGACATTGGATGTTGTTAATAACGAGGTCAGATCATTAGTGGAATGATGTGATGAACATTCATCCGAAGTATAGCATTATGATCAAAGTCATTATGTTTATATTGCTATAACATCTAACAAAGTAATCCTAGTCCTTAGACCATGAGATCATGTTAATCACTAATACTGGAAGAGTATCTTGGTAACATCAAACGTCACACCATGAAAGGGTGATTATAAAGGTGGGTTCAGTGCTACGAAAGTGTTATGTAGAGGCTCATGGATCAAGAGTGGGATTTGTCCATCCCGATGACGGATAGATATTCTCTGGGCCCTCTTGATGATATCACATTGTTTAGCTTGCAAGCAAGTGATGAGATCACTAGAATGTTATATCACAGGAACAAGAAAAGAGTACATGTCGGTAACAAGATCAAACTAGGTATGGAGATACCGATGATCGAATCTCGGACATGTAATATATCGCAAGACAAAGGGATTTAGTTACTAGAGTTAAAGGTTCTCACGATCACAGAAGTCATCGTAGAATGTGTAGGAGTCAGTATGGATCTCCAGGTCCCGCTTCTGATTATTAATCTGAGAGGGGTCTCGATCATGTCTGCATTATTCACGGACCGTAGGGTGACACACTTAAGGGACACCAACACCATTTGGAGCAAATATGTTTCAGACGAATGAATTGCAAAGCGCTAGAATTATTTCAATAAGACACCAAAACTGTTTCGGGTGAAATTGGTTCTGCATGTAATATTGAAATGTTGCAGGGGGTTTTATGTGAATGTTTGTTAATTAAATTAATGAACAAAATTCTGAATAAATTTAATAAAAGAGTTTTATTAAATGAGAGATCATTAAATTTGGAGAAATTTAATGCATTTAAAGTGGAGACTTTAAAAGAGAATGTGAAGGGGCATTTTAATGTGGAGGGAGTTACCACCACATGAATGGGGGAGGTGAGGGGCCACCTCCATGGTGCGCCGGCCATGGAGGGGGTACCCCCCTCCTATAAAAGGCCACCCCTCTCCCCCTTCTTCCTAACACCTCCTCGTGAAGGATCTCTCTCCCCCTCTAGAATTATTCCCCCATGGTATCGGATTAGCGAGATACATGTTCCCGGTGGCATTTCGTCTGGAAGGAGTTGCTGCTTCCGCTACATCGCTGGAGCGAGGAGGCGGAGGTTGTTCGGTGTCCTGAACGTGTGTGCGAGTGCGGATGCGCTGCTGGTTTGTGGCGCTAGGACTTCCACACGATCTTGAGATCGGCAAGCGTACGACTACATCATCCACGAGTTCCTACTCGTTAACAAAACTTTGTTGTCTTCGAGGGTAAGTTATCCATGGATGTATATCCACCCGTTGCTTGTATCTAGTAGATAGATCTTGGCGTATATTTCCCATCGTAGGAAATTTTTTGTTTTCTATGTTGTGAACCCTTCACTGTCAACTTCAATGCCTCTTTCGGAAATTTTATGTCCAAGGATCCCTTCATTGACCATGAAGTGGAATTTCTCCCAATTAAGAACAAGATTGGTTTCTTCACATCTCTGGAAAACTTTATCAAGGTTGTGTAGACAATTATCAAAAGAAGTTCCATAGACGGAAAAATTGTCCATGAATAGTTCCACAATTTCCTCACAAAAACCATGAAAGATAGCAGACATGCATCTTTGAAAAGTAGCAGGAGCACTACACAAACCAAAAGGCATACGCCTATAAGCATAGGTTCCATAAGGGCATGTAAAATTAGTTTTTTCTTGATCTTGTTGTTTAACATCAATTTGAGAAAACATAGAATATCCATCAAGAAAACAAAAATGGGTCTTTTTAGATAATGTTTCTAACATTTGATGAATACAAGGAAGTGGGTAATGATCTTTCTTAGTAACTTTGTTAACCTTTCTGAAATCAATGCACATCCTATAACCTACTAGTATTCTTTGGGGAATAAGCTCATCATTATCATTAGGCACAATGGTAATTCCCCCTTTTTTAGGGACACAATGAACATGACTAACCCATTCACTATCAGCAATAGGATAAATAATACCAGCATCAAGGAGTTTTAATACCTCGTTTCTTACCACTTCCTTCATCTTGGGATTTAAACGACATTGATGTTCTACCACTAGCTTTGCATCTGGTTCTATATTGATAGCATGCTGACATATAGTAGGAGAAATCCCCTTTAAAACATCCAGAGTATAGCCCATAGCTCCTCGGTGTTTCTTCAATACCTCCAATAATCTTTCCTCTTCCTTCCCTGAAAGTTTAGAACTAATAATAACAGGATATATTTTATTATCATCAATGTAAGCATATTTAAGATCGTCAGGTAAAGGTTTTAGATCAAAAACTGGATCCTTTTTAGGTGGCAATGTGGTACCCAAATCTTCCACATGCAAGTTATGCTTAAGCATCTTAGGTTGACGACGGAGAATCTCGTCAATCTCATTTCTTTCTTCCATGAAGATTTCACTTTCGTGGTCTTCCAAAAAATGCTGCAAAGCATTGTTAGGAGCAAGAGAAATAGAAGCAAGTTGTTCAACTCTAAAATCCTCATTAGGGGTTTCATTTTCACAAGGAACTTTAGTAAATTTCAAAAAAATAAACTCATAAGATTCCCCATCAAATTTAGTTAAAATTTTCTCCCTTTTGCAGTCTATAATGGCTCCACACGTGTTCAAGAAGGGTCTACCAAAAATGATAGGATAGGTTTTACTAGCAGATGAACCAAGTACTAGAAAATCAGCAGGATATTTAATCTTACCACAAAGAACTTCCACATCCCTTACAATACCAATTGGAGAGATGGTCTCTCTATTAGCAAGGTGAATAACCACATCAATCTCTTCTAGTTTGCAAGGACTAATTTCATGCATAATTTATTTGTAAAGCTCGTAAGCAATAGCACTTGAACTTGCACCAATATCACATAAACCATAATAGCAATGATCACCAATTCTAACAGAAAGCATAGGGACACTAGCCTTTTTAGTTCTATTTGGATGTGAGACAATATTAGAAGCATCCTCACAGAAGACAATGTGTCCATATTCTACACTTTTAGTGACAAGGTCTTTCACAATTGCTACTACAGGTTCAATGTTTATTTGTTCATCAGGTTTTATAGTTCTCTTTGTACTTTCATTAATTACGCTAGTTATCATAGGATGCTCTTTTACCTTATCCGGGAAAGGTAATTTCTCGATATAAGGTTCAGGTAAGATGTGGTCAACAGTGTAAAATTCAGTACTTCTAGCAGGAACACAATCAACAATATCTTTATATGGTGCATGATACTTGTTCAATTCCTTTTTCGGAATTTCAATATATGAGACAAAAACCTTAAAACAATTTGCAATAACTTGATAATCAAGACCATAAGCATTACTAATATTTTGAAAGTTACCAGTTTCCATAAAAGATTCAATGCATTCAAAATCATAATTTATACCTAACTTTCTTCCTTTATCATTCTCCCATGCTTCAGCAGTGTCTTGAATACAGTCTAGAAGATCCCATTTAGCTCATTCTTCCATGCGTGTAAATGATCCAGCACAAGAAGCATCCAATAGATCCTTATCATGAAGAGAAAGCCTTGCATAAAAGTTATTGATAATAAAATTATGGGGAGCTCATGAATAGGACATTTGAGCATTAGTAACTTCAATCTCCCCCAAGCTTAAGTTGTACTCTCTCCATCAAGAGGCCAAAAGTTGTATATTTGATTCCAACCTTTATGAATCTCACTAGGAGGATAAAACTTTGAATAAAAGAGAGGTACTACTTCCTCCCATTTAAGAGCTTGACCATTCTTCAACATCTTATACCATTCCTCAGCTCGTCTTTTCAGTGATAATGAGAATAACTTCTTCTTGACTTGATCTATTGTAATACCTGCACACTTGATCAACCCACATAATTCATGTATAAAGACCAAATGATCACTGGGATGGACAGTTCCATCTCCAACATAATAGTTATCCATAACACGATCAATAATTCTTGTAGGTATTTTAAAAGTATCATTTTTAGCAGGTGGTGGTTCATCTACTACCTTAGCAGTGGTAGTAGCATTACGAAATAAGAAACTAAGTGAATTATCCATATTGAAATAAAGTAACTAACAGAAGTAAACAATACTCACAGTAGAAGTTTACTTTACCAGTTCCACTCTCCAATAGTGCCTCACTCCCCGGCAACGGCACCCGAAAATAGTCTTGATGACCCACAAGTATAGGGGGTGTATCGCAGTATTTTCGATAAGTAAGAGTGTCGAACCCAATGAGGAGCAGAAGGTGTTGACGAGTATCTTGGAGAAGGAATTCTCTATAAATACTTAGCAAACGGATTTTTAGGGGTTTTTGATAATGCAGATAAATAAAGTGCGAGTAAATAAAATACAATAAGAATAAATGCAGCAAGTGGCCCAATCCTTTCTTTAGCAAAGGACAAGCCAGTTGTATTACTTAGGATGACCAAACGTTCTTGAGGACACATGGAAATATCGTCAAGTGCTTTCGCTTCATATAGTTGATTAAACATCTTTAGTTTGACAAGTGTTGTGTGGGTGAACCTGTGCTAATGTACCGACCTTCCTAGGACTAATACATACTTGTGATTATACCCCTTGCAAGCATCCGCAAGTACAAGAAGGTAATTAAGAAATAAACCTAACCACAGCTTTAAACTCTAAGATCCTGACATCCCTTGTGCAAAGGTTTCCTAACGGGGGTTCAGGTTTCTGTCACTCCGGCAACCCCTACGATTAGTAGCCAAATACACAATGCATTCCCCTAGGCCCATAAATGTGAAGTGTCTTGTAGTCAATGTTCACATGACACCACTAGAAGAATAACACCAGAACTTAAATAACAAATTATTGAATCTTTCTCAACAAGTTTCCACTACTAACAACATGACTTCTCCCATGTCCTCAAGAACTAAATGAACTACTCACAAGACATCATATGGATCAAGATCAGAGATGATCTAATGATAAGTAACAATCTTAACATAACAATAATTCAACGGTTCCACTCAATGGCATCAACTACAACAAGTAATCAACACCAGGAAAGTTTCCGCTAAGAACTATGCAAGATTCAACCCAATTGTTACAACGGTATGAAGTGGTGATGATGGTGCTGGTGGATATGATGATGGAGATGATGATGATGATCCCAATGAAGTCCAGCTTGATGGTGGTGTTGATGGCGACGATCTCCCCTCTCCGAGAAGGAATTCCCCCGGAAGAATTCTGTCTGCCGGAGAGATCTTTCTCTCTCTGTAGTTTTCCGCCCCGTAGAGGCGGTGAAATCTTTCTATGGTCTCCCCCAAGGTATTAGGGTTTCGTGGGGATAATATATGCAAAAGGGGAGAGCCAGGAGTGGGCTAGGGTGGCCACACCACCTGGTGGCGTGGCCAGGGTGGCCCGCGCTAGGGGGTGGTGTGGGCCCCCTGTGGCCCATCTCCACTTCCCCTTCTGGCATCCTTCGTCTTCTGGAAAAATAGGATTTTCCATGTATTTTCCTGGATTTTCTGATCTTCGCGAATTTCGCCTCCAAACAACACCTTTTCCATCAGAATCCTGATAGCAGCGGTCCATGCTCCAAAAGTCATCAACCATGCAAAAACATATGAAATAGCATAAGTATCATCTCTTAATATGAAATATATCAATGAATAACAATAAATTATGATATAGAATAGTGATGTAAAATGGACGTATCAGGGGGTGATAGGAAAGTCCATACCACTTTTCGAGGAACTTTCTTGTTCCCTCTCTTGTACCGTCCTTGGCCGCACCGGACATGTGGTTCAATCCGCGTACTCGTTCTGATAAAGTGTGCAATCATTGATGCACGTTTGGTATTTAATGTTTGGTAGGTCGAAAGGGCACACGATTTTATTGGCCTCCTCGATACTTGTTGGCAATGTGTTCCCCTTAGGAAGTCCGTCGTGCCAGTATTCCATGTTCGCATTGAAGCTCACATCGGTCCATTTGTGTTCAGCCTTCATCTCTAGAGCCTTGAGCGTTACACTCAATCGTGTATCCTCGGGGCGACACCCAAGATACAATGGATTCATCCCGTCTATCTCCATTTGGGCTAGCTTGGCTTTCTCTCTGGCTGTAGATTTGGCGTTGTGCGTATCCTTGAGGAGCAGTTCTTGAACATGAGGGTCCTGCAAGGCCGAAGTTAGCAGTGTATGTGTGTTCGTGTCTTCTCCTTCTTCACGATGATCATGCCCGTCGACATCTCCTTCTTCATGATGATCATGCCCGTCGGCAACTCCTTCATGATGATCATGCTGATCATGCCCGCCGGCATCTCCTTCGTCATGATGATCATGCTCGGGAGACTCTTCATCTTCTCGCCCACCCACGTCTTCGTGACCACCATGTCCTGTCGGCACCTCACTGAGGTCGCACATGAAACCGTGCCTGAGTAGTTGGCCCTCCAATTATCTAGAATCAGGGTCAATCTAGCGCTAGGGTTTGCATGTTTGACATGGACATCTTATCATGGTCTTGTTGTTCAGAATCATGTCCTCCTTCGCGTCTTTATTGTACCTAGCAATTCGACCTTCGCTCATTGTGACGACCATGGTTTCCTGAGCGCTCACAACAGAGAGTAGGTTAGAACCACACTATATGCACACACACATGCATGAATGCTAGCCGGAAAAATTCGGCATGACCTGTCCTAAAATTAGGTCATATGGGTAGTGAAAAAATTTGCCGAAATGGAAATGAATCAACATTACGGCAAACATCATGCACCACACCGGCCGGGACAACAACAAGAAAGCAACAAAAAACTTCCTCCCAATGCAAACATTCATGCACCACACAAGCATCGTCTCGCCATGCATCGCACACACCGCACGCACGACAAGCTTCACCTACATGTTCATGGCCAAGCACTCACCTAGTAGACTCAATAATAGCGAGACAAGACCGCGCGATGAGAGAGTGTGGATAAATAGATCTAAAAGTTGGTGGAGAGGAAATTAGTAAACAAATAGAGATGTGAAAGAGAAAAGTAAGGAACTTTTAGATCTACAAGTTGGAGGGAGGCTTCCACTTACCAATCTATGAACTAAAGTAGGTTTAGTTACAAGAAAATGAAGAAACTATGGGCAAAATGGGGTGGGATGGAGGAGGAAGACGAGCTGGGAGGAGGTAGAAAGGAAGAAGAGATGTGAAATGGGTGGTGGTGGATAGAGGGGGTTAATTCGTCCATTTTGCATCACTATTCTATATCAGAATTTACTGTTATTCATTGATATATTTCATATTAAGAGATTATACTTATGTTATTTCATCTGTTTTTGCATGGTCGATGACTTTTGGAGCATGGACCGCTGCAGTCAGGATTCTTATGGAAAAGGTGCTGTTTGGAGGCAAAATTCGCGAAGATCAGAAAATTCGGGAAAATACATGGAAAATTCTATTTTTCCAGAAGACAAAGAAATCTAGAAGGGGAAGTGGAGATGGGCCACAGGGGGCCCACACCACCCCCTGGCGCGGGCAGCCCTAGGCCGTGCCAGTAGGTGGTGTGGCCGCCCTGGCCCACTCTAGGCTCTCCTCTCTGGCGTATATTATCTTCCCGAAACCCTAAGACTCGGGGAGCGACCACGGAAAGATTCCGCCGCCTCTGCGGGGCGAAAAACACCGAGAGAGAAAGATCTCTCCGGCAGACAGAATTCTGCCGGGGGAATTCCTTCCCGGAGAGGGGAGATCGTCGCCATCAACACCACCATCAAGATGGACTTCATTGGGATCATCATCACCACCACCATCATCTCCATCACCACCATCATCACCACTCCATACCGCTGTAACATTTGGGTTGAATCTTGCATAGTTCTTAGGGGAAACTTTCCCGGTGTTGATTACTTATTGTAGTTGATGTTATTGAGTGAACCATTGAATTATTGTTTATGTTCAGATTGTTACTTATCATTATTTCATCTCTGATCATGATCCATATGATGTCTTGTGAGTACTTCGTTTTGTTCTTGAGGACATGGGAGAAGTCATGTTGTTAGTAGTGGAATTGTGTTGAGAAAGATTCAATGGTTTGATATTTAAGTTGTGGTGTATTTCTTCTAGTGGTGTCATGTGAACATCGACTACATGACACTTCCCCTATATGAGCCTAGGGGAATGCATTGTGTATTTGGCTACTAATCATAGGGGTTGCGGTGTGAAAAAGTGAACCCCGTTAGGAAACCTTTGCACAAGGGACGTCAGGGTCTTAGAGTTTAAAGCTGTGGTTAGGTTTCTACCTTAATTACTTTCTTGTACTTGAGGATTCTTGCAAGGGGTATAATCACAAGTTATTAGTCCTAAGAAGGTCGGTACATTAGCACAAGTTCACCCACACAACACTTAGCAAACTAAAGAAGATTAATCAACTATATGAAGCGGAAGCACCTGATAATATTCCCATGTGTCCACGAGAACGTTTGATCATCTTAAGTAATACAACCGGCTTGTCCTTTGCTAAAGAAAGGATTGGGCCACTTGCTGCATTTATTCTTATTGTCTTTTATTTACTCGTACTTTATTTACTTGCATTATCAAAAACTCCTAAAAATCCGTTTGCCAAGTATTTACAGAGAATTCCTGCTCCAAGCCATTCGCCAACACCTTCTGCTCCTCGTTGGGTTCGACACTCTTACTTATCGAAAATACTGCGATACACCCCCTATACTTATGGGTCTTCAAGATTATTTTCTAGCGTCGTTGCCTGGGAGTGAAGCACTATTGGAGAGTGGAACTGGTAAAGGAAACTTCCACTGTGAGTATTGTTTACTTCTGTTAGTTGCTTTATTTTCAATATGGATAATTCGCTAAGTTTCTTATTTCCTAATACTACTACCACTGTTAAGGTAGTAGATGAACCTCCACCTGCTGAGAATGATACTTTTAAAATACCTACAAGAATTATTGATCGTGTTATGGATAACTATTATGTTGGAGATGGAACTGTCCATCCCGGTGATCATTTGCTCTTTATACACGAATTATGTGGGTTTTTCAAGTGTGCAGGTATTACACAAATCAAGTCAAGAAGAAGTTATTCTCATTATCACTGAAAGGAAGAGCTTAAGAATGGTATAAGCTGCTGAAGAATGGGCAAGCTCTTGAATGGGAGGAAATAGTACCTCTCTTTTATTCAAAAGTTTATCCTCCTAGTGAGATTCATAAAGATCGGAATCAAATATACAACTTTTGGCCTCTTGATGGAGAGAGTACAACTCAATCTTGGGTGAGATTGAAGTTACTAATGCTCAAATGTCCCATTCATGAGCTCCCCAACAATATTATTATCAATAACTTTTATGCAAGGCTCCATCTACATGATAAGGATTTATTGGATGTCTCTTGTGCTGGATCATTCACTCGCATGGAAGAAGAAGCTAAATGGGATCTTCTAGACCATATTCAAGACAATGCTGAAGCATGGGAGAATGACAAAGGAAGAAAGTCAGGTATAAATTATGATTATGAATGCATTGAATCTTTTATGGGAACTGATGACTTTCAAAATATTAAAAATGCTTATGGTCTTGATTCTCAAGTTATTGCAACTTATTTTAAGGCTTTTGCTTCCTATATTGAAGTTCCTAAAAAGAAGTGGAATAAGTATCATGAACCATATAAAGATGTTGCTAAGTGTGTTCCTGCAAGAAATACTGAAGTTTATACTTCTAATCATGCTTTACCTGAACCTTATATTGAGAAAATACCTTTCCTAGTTAAGATAAAGGAACATTCTATGATAGCTAGTATGGTTAATGAAGGTATGAATAAAACTATTGAACCTGATGAAAAAAATGATGAACCTATAATAGCAAATGTGAAAGACTTTGTCACTAAATATGTAGAAGATGGACAAACTATCCTTTGTAAGGATACTTCTAATATTGTTTCACAAAGTAGTGTTATGAGAGCTAGTGTCCCTATGTTTTCTGTTAGGATAAGCGATAATGGCGACAATGGTTCATGTGATATCTATATCATTAAGTTTATGCATGATACTGAAAGTTATTATGAGAGAGGGAAGACTGTTCTTATGCATCTCAATAATATCAAGTTTCCTTGTTTTATGCTGAAAGTTTTTATGTTGCACTTCTTTTGCCTTCCTATGCTAGTAGCCTCTGGTTTCAACAACTTGTTTGTTTATAAAATTCCCTTGCATAGGAAGTGGGTTAGACTTAAACATGTGTATTTTTTTCTTCTTAGTGCTCTCTTTCACTTCAATTCATATTCTTATGTGAGCATCATTGAAATTATCATGCCCATCTTAATGGCTATAAAGAAAGAGCTTTTTGGGAGACAACCCAATTTAGTTGTGCTTTCAGTTTGTTTTTGTTTCTTTGAGTCTTGGAAGTTATTACTCTGGTAATAACCTCTCCTTATCCTTTTTGTTTGGTTTTGTGTCAAGATCAACCTCTAATGAGAGAGAAGTAAGATTTGGGGAAGTTGTTGTCCCGGGACAGATTTTTGAGCTTCACCGTAAAAATTCGTGAGAGATCTCTGTATGTCGGATTGAGCTGTAATTTTTTGTGCTTCTGCCCCAGGTTGTTATTTTACTTTCGTTAGTTTTGAACTTCTTGGTTTTAGCAACAGAAGATTTTCTAAAAAAAATGATCTTTACCTGCTGGTCTGTTTTGATAGATTTTGCCACTCTTGCATGTGCTTCTTTAAATCGATTTCCTTTTTGAATTCTTTTTGGGTTTTCAGAAGGAGTTGCTACAGTAGCTTATATTTTTATGGATTATAGTTGAAATTGGACTTAAAAAGGTTTATTACCTCACTTACACTAATGTTGCTAATGAGAATTGTGTGAAGTTTTGTGTGAAAGAAATTTCTAGGTTATTGGAGAAAATGGTGTAATAAGAAAGAGAAAGGTTTCATGACTCTAGCAATATGTGTATGAATATGAAGATATTGATGTTATTCAAGTGGTGACTTTGGAAGAATCTACTAAAGGCCAAATTCAGAGACCTGTAGAGTCCGTTTTCGAATAGGTAACAGTTCTGGTAAGAAAAGTTCCACGAAAATTCTGTCAAATTATATTTTTGGAGTTTTTATCCAACAAGGAAAGCTACGAAGCAAAAGAGGGACGGAAACGGAGCCAGGGTGGCTCACACCACCCCCTGGCGCGGGCCCCTGGCCACGCCAGCAGGTGGTGTGGCTGCCTCGGACTCCGTCTCCGACCCGTTCTCTCTCAGTACCTTCCTTTTGTTGTAAAACTTCGTAATATATAATCCCCCGGATCCCCAGAGGATCGTATATCGTGTTCTCGTCGTGTTTTCGTTTGAGCTGTTTCTGTCAGGAACTATTCTTAAAGTTTAGAAGCACAATGGTCTCCGCCAAGGATAAGGGAAAGGAGCCTATGGAGGAAGATTTCCAAGACCCTGGACAGGAGAAGGAGATCAAGAGTGAAGATGAAGAGGAGGCAAAAGAAAGGCCAGCATCCACACACCGGCACTACCATTGCAAGCACTGGAGTGTTGGCAAACCCTGCCAAGATCAAAAGGACTGCACGGATGTCAACTGGAGGGATGCCTCCGCGTCACAGTTTGGCTCCACGGTCACTTCCTCCACGCACCAAGAATCCCTTCCATACCCTTATCCATGAGCATCAGTTCCAGAATATGCCCAAGGAGAAACTACCCTCCAATTGGGATATGCCTCGTTCTAACTATGCAGGAAAAGAAGACTTCAAGGAGGAAGAGTGGGCAAAGAATCGCAAGAGCTGGAATTCGCAACCCGACATGATCATGAGCCGTATTGAGCAAAACTCGGAGTTGATTCGTACTCTCACCTTCGAGATTGAGGACTTGGGGAAACTAATCAAAAACCTCATCGAGAGAATACCACCACCACCGAAGGAGTAATTCGTCATCAGGTTTTGGCATCCCCTTGGTTTGTTCCAAGCTTGGGGGAGTGTCGCGGTATCACATCACTATCTTCTATCTTTTTACCTTTTTAGTAGAGTCATGTCATGAATAGAGAAGTTATCGTATAGGATGGTTTGCATTATGGAAGTGTCCTCCCTCTCGTTAGATATCTATGTATCCCTTGGTGTGAGTTGCCGTTATGGAATATTAATGAGAAGTTCTATCATTTACTCTTTTGCATATCTTGTTTTAGTTTTCAATTCATGGTTATATGATTGATCTTGTCGTTAGTATTGGTATCATTTTGGGATCATTGAGTTAATTTAGTTGGTTTTGGCAAACCTGGCTCGGTCAGTAGCAACACTATTTTTGAGAACTAAATGAAAAAGATAAAAGTACTCTTAAATAAATATAATTTCATCATCTTTCTTTCTTGATTTGCTCATAAGTTTAGTATTCTTTAGTTAAGATCTTTTGTACTTCCAAGGAAGATTGCATGTTTGTTTTTATCACTTGTATGTTTGTTTGTTTCCTTCAACTCTTATGCTTGCTACCCAGACTTGCTAGCCAAAAACCTGTACGGAGAGGGAATGCTTCTCGTGCATCCAATCCTTAAACCAAAACCTATGCCATTTGTGTCCACCATACCTACCCACTAGCACTATTGATATTCCAAGTAAATTCATGTTTTTATCTACCTTCCAAATTAAACTTGTTATGTGAAAATTAGTGATTAAATCTCTCACGAACTTGATGGCACACTTTACTTTCTTGCACTTAATAAACTTGAACCATTGTGTCCATCTTTTTTGCGTATATGCTTGCGCTTTATAAGTTGAAGTTAGCAGAACCATGTATCATGGGGAACGCTTTCAACATTGCACTTATATTCCGTTGATTTCATGATTCTTTTGCTTATGGATCCCGGCGGTGTGAAATAAAAGGGGAACTTGTAAGATCATGGAGTTTATATGTGTGTTAGAGAAACACCTGGGTCGCTAGCCTAAGCCATGCCTAATCATGGTGGAAACTTGCAGCATAACCATAATGAGCACTCTATGAAGCATCCTCAATAAAAACCTATGCAAATAGCAAATAAAAAGATCGCTGGGATGCTCATTGTCTGCTTGCCTTGTCATTTTGATTATGGGATAGATCCTGTATCATGTGCAAGGGGTACCCCGTTGGCGGTTCTCTATGATACATATGTACTTACAATGACAAGAGCTTACTTGTGACTGAAGTTGAGTAGCATGGGGTTCGGTACTCGTAAGTAAGGGGCATGAGATTTCAACTTATAACTTGTCAATAATATCCTCTTAGCTGTGTCACTTTAACCTTAATCACCTAAAGATGCTTATGATAGTGGCAATGAGAGCTGAAAGCTAATAAGTATCATAATTTTTGGAAGCTCTTAATGAAACTTGAAATCCCTTCTTCCCTCTGCGAAGGGCCAATCTTTTATTTTTAGTTGAGTCAGTAAACCTATTCCCTTCTATCTCAGCAAGTATTTTGAGTTGTTGTGTTTCATTCATTCATATGATGATCTATTCAATCATATTTCTTATGTTCCTTGTTTTGCACATTGATCTTATCTTGGTGATTACTACTTTGAAAGCTATCATTGAAAACCAGTTATTTGTGAACTCCTACAAATTGTCAACTATTCTTTGACCAAGAGCTAAGTTTGCCATTACCAATTATGATTTACTTTATGCATCTTTATTGTGTTTCCTTTACTTATTGCAAGTTAAGTTATATAATAGTGAGTTGTCTTCTATTATGATTTATGTATTGATGAATCTGATGCTTCTTGTCCGTATTATTTTATCGACTCTTCACTCCATAAACCTGAGGTCATGTTTATTGAGCTCAGTTTTCGCTTGGGGACAAGCGAAGTCTAAGCTTGGGGGTACTTGATACGTCCATTTTGCATCACTATTATATATCATAATTTACTGTTATTCATTGATATATTTCATATTAAGAGATGATACTTATGTTATTTCATCTGTATTTGCATGGTCAATGACTTTTGGAGCATGGACCGCTGCAGTCAGGATTCTGATGGAAAAGGTGTTGTTTGGAAGCAAAATTTGCAAAGATCAGAAACTTTAGGAAAATACATGGAAAATTATATTTTTCCAGAAGACGAAGATTGCCAGAAGGGGAAGTGGAGATGGGCCACAGGGGGCCCACACCACCCCTGGCACGGGTATCCCTAGGCCGCACCAGCAGGTGGTGTGGCTGCCCTGGCCCACTCCAGGCTCTCCCGTCTAGCGTATATTATCCTCCCGAAACCCTAAGACTCGGGGAGTAACCACAGAAAGATTCCGCCACCTCTGTGGGGCGGAAAACACCAAGAGAGAAAGATCTCTCCGGCAGACAGAATTCTGCTGGGGGAATTCCTTCTCGGAGAGGGGAGATCGTCGCCATCAACACCACCATCAAGCTGGACTTCATCGGGATCATCATCATCACCACCATCATCTCCATCACCACCATCATCACCACTCCATACCGCTATAACAATTGGGTTGAATCTTGCATAGTTCTTAGGGGAAACTTTCCCGGTGTTGATTAGTTGTTGTAATTGATGCTATTGAGTGAACCATTGAATTATTGTTTATGTTCAGATTGTTACTTATCATTATTTCATCTCTGATCATGATACATATGATGTCTTGTGAGTAGTTCGTTTTATTCTTGAGGACATGGGAGAAGTCATGTTGTTAGTAGTGGAATTGTGTTGAGAAAGATTCAATGGTTTGATATTTAAGTTGTGGTGTATTTCTTCTAGTGGTGTCATGTGAACGTCGACTACATGACACTTAACCTATATGGGCCTAGGGGAATGCATTGTGTATTTGGCTAATAATCGTAGGGGTTGCCGGAGTGACAGAAACTTGAACCCCCATTAGGAAACCTTTGCACAAGGGACGTCAGGGTCTTAGAGTTTAAAGTTGTGGTTAGGTTTCTACCTTAATTACTTTCTTGTACTTGCGGATGCTTGCAAGGGGTATAATCACAAGTATGTATTAGTCCTAGGAAGTTCGGTACATTAGCACAGGTTCACCCACACAACACTTAGCAAACTAAAGAAGATTAATCAACTATATGAAGCGAAAGCACTTGACAATATTCCCATGTGTCCTCGAGAATGTTTGGTCATCTTAAGTAATACAATCGTCTTGTCCTTTGCTAAAGAAAGGATTGGGCCACTTGCTGCATTTATTCTTATTGTCTTTTATTTACTCGTACTTGATTTACCTGCATTATCAAAAAACCCTAAAAATCTGTTTGCCAAGTATTTACAGAGAATTCCTGCTCGAAGCCATTCGCCAACACCTTCTGCTCCTCGTTGGGTTCGACACTCTTACTTATCGAAAATACTGCGATACACCCCCTAAACTTGTGGGTCATCAGGGGTGAGCTTGCCACCTTTTTGCACATGGATCTGGACACCTTGTTCTATGGCACATATTGCTGTTATGCACCACATATGTTCAAATTTCTGTGACGCATATTGCAATATGCGCCACAGATAGGGGTGGTACACTTTAAAGTGGTGGGACCCAGTTCAACTTTCTGTGGCGCATGTGTGGATATGCGCCAGAGAAATCAAACATTTTTGTGGCGCATATTCACCTATGAGCCATAGAAAGTGGGTCAAAAAGATTCTGTGGTGGGGCCCTGATATGTTGCAAACGTATCTATACGTTTTGATGTTCCATACTTGATTTATATCTACGTTCTTATGTTTTATCCACACTTTGGATTACTTTTTATACACTTTCTTGGACTAACCTATTAACAAGATGCCACAGTGTCAGTTGCCTGTTTTCTGCTGTTTTTGGTTCCAGGAAAGTCAGAAAATTAATATTCTCGGAATTGGACCGGACAAAAGCCAAAGTCGATATTTTACCGGAAGACACATGGAGTCCGAACGAGAGACGAAGGGGGTCCATAGGGCGGCCACACCACTCCTTGGCGCGGGTAGCCCTAGGCCGTGCCAGGGCATGGTGTGGGCCCCCTGGCCGCCCACCGACCTTGCCTCTTCGCCTATAACAAGCCTCCCGATGCAAAAACCCTAAATCGAACAGCCTCCAGCCATGAAAAGTTCCGCAGCACCGCCGCCACCGAAGGGGAGATTCGGGGGACAAAAAGTCTCTATTACGGCACCCTGTCGGGACAGGGAAGTGCCCCCGGAGCCATCTCCATCAATCTCCACCACCATCTCCATCAACGTTGCTAATTTCCATGATGATGAGGGAGTAGTTCTTCCTCGAGGCTAAGGGTTCTACCGGTAGCTATGTGCTCATCTCTCTCTCTCTATGGATGATCATATTGTGATCATGAGCTTTGTAATCAAGTAGATCTACTTTGCTACTCAAGTGCTTTAATAGATCTCTGCTCTCCCCATGTGTGTGAAAGTGACAGCGTGCACACCATGGTGGCACTTAGGCTAGAGATTAAAAATACTTGTTATGAGTTATATTTGGAGTTGGATGTTTCTATGAAATTGTGGTGTTTGTTGGAACCATCTAGCGCTCAAGGTGATAGTGTGGGGTTATCTAGATGGGGAAAGCGAACTTTGAGGTGTGTTGTTATAGCCCTACCATGGATTAGAGTGTCCAATCGGAGAGTAGTTAAGAATAGTATCATAAAGAGAAGATATTTATATGAGAGTGTTCACTAGTGAAAGTATGATCCCTAGGCCTTGTTTCTAAGCATTGAAACACCGTTTGCAACTTGATCTGTTACATGTTTGCTTGCTGCTATCTTTATTTCAGTTTTCCTTTAGTCTCTTCCATGCCATCAAGCCATTTGCTAGCACTCTTTTCTTATATCCATACCACTTGTATTTCATATCTCTTTGCCGAACTAGTGCACCTATACACCTGAGACGTGTATTGGGTGTGTTGGGGACACAAGAGACTTCTTGTATCTTGATTGCAGGGTTGCTTGAGAGGGATACCTTTGACCACTTCTTCCCTGAGTTCGATAAACCTTGGGTGATCCACTTAAGGGAAACTTGTTGCTGTTCTACAAACCTCTGCACTTGGAGGCCCAACAACTATCTACAAGAATAGAAGTGCGTAGACATCAGGGCCCGCCTCCACTTTCTGTGGCGCATAAGAGAATATGCGCCACAGATCTTATCACTTCTGTGGCAAATATGTCATTATGCGCCACAGAAAGTGGATCACCCCACCCCGATTGGCGGGTCCCACATAACTTCTGTGGCACATGGATACTGAAATGTGCCACAAAGTTATTTAGTTTCTGTGGCGCATTTTCCCTAGTGCGCCACTAATATTTATCTGTGGCGCATGGTTTTGCATACGCGCCACAGAGTATCTTGTCTACCTATAGCTATTTTCCTAGTAGTGATCTAATCGACCACCACTATAAGTGGCATAACTGCCAATGATGTTTCATTTGTTGTTTAATTTTTGTGTGTACCAAAACATTCATTTGATCAAACCATTTGTGTAAAACATTCATTTGATCAAACCATTTGTGTAATAATTTGATTTGATTTGATGCGGATGATTTGTGTAATAATTTGTTAAACTATTTTCTATCATTTCTATGAATCAATTTGCATATAATTTATGTAATATGCGGAAATGTTTAAATCCTTGGTTTACCGTTCTAAAACTGTGGCTGGTGTAGAATGATGCCCGCAAAATCGACCCGTGAAAGGGACTGCAAAACCGTTTACCATGGACTATATCCTCCTTTTATAGTTCGTGAGTTTACAGTCTTTGTTAGAGATGTTGTAAGGAGTAGCTCAGGGCCAGCAGCAGAGTATGATCCCTGGCCGCTTCGGATGGTGTCGCTAGCTTGGTCGGTGGATTCTGTCAATTCACACTATGGAGATTTCTCACCTCCTCAAGTGGTTAGCGAATACTATGTGGCTCCGGATGCTCATCCTTGTTTTGCTACTCAAGGAAGACAGGAAGAGAACAAAGGTGAAGTACAACCTAGAACCAATTGTTTTGCTGCTCAATGTTGCTGAAAGCTGATCAGATGGGCAACAGGATAGTCAACAAGATGATTCAGTGAGAGCTATAAAGCTGGACAATGAGGTGTTGGTGCCAGCCTCTAAGGCACCACAGGAAGCATGAGAGCATTAGGGTGGAACTTCCAGGGCATGGGCAAGACCCTAGGCACTCCTAAAATACTACATATTGCCAGGATGATCCACACCACAAAGGCACATGTAATTTTCATATCTGAAATTAAATCCTCAAAAGTTAATTCTTCTAATCTAGTTACTAGGTTTAAAATGTCTAATAGTATTCTAGTGTCATCTCGAAGACCATCGACATGGCTCTGGCTGACGTGGAATAATGAAGTCCAAGTGTTTGTTCATAGTTTCAATTTCCCTAGCTACTATAGTTGTCAAGAGTAGTAACTTGCAATTTGGTCTTGTGTGTATATATGGCGATCCCTATCACCGTAACACTAGTCAGATATGGGATCAAGTGGCCTCTTTTGTTTATGATAATGCTACTATGTCAATCATGTGCATATGTGACATGAATGAAATTTTGTATGATATGGATAAGAACTCTATAAATATTGATCGTTCTTGTGAATGCTTTCTATCTCATGACCATGAAATGTGGTCTGTTTGATTTGGGTTTTAGTGTACCTGCCTACACTTGGACAAACAAACGTTTCTCTTCGAAACCTACTTAAGAAAGGCTTCATCTCTGCCTTGTTACTGCTGAATGGTGCAATTCTTACCATGTTTCTAATGTTTACAATACGCCATTAATTCATTCCATTAGTGATCATGCTCCTGTCTTACTTTCCACTAACGGCCCTACTCGAAAAGTCAAATTCTCCTTCAAATTTGAAAACTGGTGGTTAAAAGAAAAAGACTTTAAAATCCATGCTCAAATGGCTTGGCACCAAACCAAAAACCATACTTTTTCGGCTAGAACTAACCACCTTGCAGGAGCTCTAAGATTTGGTGCAGGAAAAAGAAATGATTACATGAAGAGATAAAGGAGTTTGAAGACAAATACAAAAATACAACTTCAGCCAAATCAGAACCAAGACCATGCAATTGAGGCTGACTTAGTAACAAGGTACGAACAAAACCTGATCAAACTATTAGATTTTTATGCACATTGAGCAAAGAAATGGATAAAGTATGGCGATAGAAGTACCTTATTTTTCCACAAGTACATTGCAAAGAGAAGAACAAGAAACGCCATTGTCTCTGTAAAAGATGAAAATGATATTGTTCACTTTATGCCTAATAAAATTAGTAATACTTTTGTATACTATTTCAGGCATATTTTTGCTTCTCCAAAATAGTAACCATGGCAAGCCATACTTTCATACTCAGTTACCAACATCAAGTCAGTGTAGGGTTCGTTGCATGTAAAACAAAAATTATACCGCAAGAACAAACTAAACCAAGATCCAATCTATGGAAAAGCCAAGATCTAATCTACGAGATAGGTGCAACGAGATAGATGAGAACTAACCCTTGAAGATCCAAAGTGTTAACAAGATTGGATCTCGTGGTTGATGTAGTCAGTCACTTGCCGATATCTAGATCGTGTTGACGATCCTTCCGGAGCCATGTTCCGATAGCGCTTCCGCACTCGGTCACATGTATGGAGTCGATGTAGACCTTCCTCTCCCTGTTCCAGCAGGCAGCGGAGGTAGTAGATCCCCTTGGAATCCCAGCAGCACGATAGCGTGGTGGTGGTGGAGGATAAATCCTGCAGGGATTCGCCTAAGCCAGAGCAGGAGGAAGGAGGAGGAGGGTGGCGTCTAGGGTTGGGGTCGAAGGGGCAAGGGGGAGGCGCCCACCCCTCCTCTCTATATATAGAGGAGGGGTGTGGCCTAGGGTTCACCCCTTGGCCCACTTCCCCTAGGGCCGGTGCAAGGGAGAGCGGGGGGAGGAAAACTCCCCCCTCCCAAAGTCTTGTGCCCTATTTTCTTGGGATTCAAGTTTATCGCCCTAGAAACTTGCGAAACCTTCTGAAACCTTCTAGAAGCTTAGATCAAAAACTCTGAAACTTTTCCGAACCCCAAAAATGACTTCCATTATATTAATCTTATTCTCGGGACAATTCCGGATATCCTCGTGATATCTTGGATCCCATCCGAGACTCCGAACAACATTCGGTCTCCAACTCATATTCTATATCTACTTAAACAACATCGAACCTTAAGTGTGTCACCCTACGGTTTGCGAACTATGCAAACATGATCGAGACACCTCTTTGATCAATAACCAATAGCTTGCCCTAGAGATCCATAATGGCTCCCACATATTCAACGATGACTTCGTGTTCGAAAGAACCATTAACATACGATACTGATTCCCTTTGTCGCGCAATATTCTACTTATCCAAGGTTTGATCATCGGTATATCTATACCTAGTTCAACCTCGTTACCAATAAGTAATCTTTACTCATACCGTGATATGACATCCCTTGTGACCTAGTCACATGCTTGCAAGCCAATTGGATGAAATTCCACCGAGAGGGCCCAAAGTATATCTATCTGTCATTAGGATGGACAAATCCCATTCTTGATCCATCCGCTTCAACACATACTTTTAAAATACCTAATTCCACCTTTATAACCACCCAATTACGAAGTGGCATTTGATGTCATCAAAGCTCTCATTCGATGATGGTGATTAACAGGATCTCATGGTCGAAGGATTAGGTTACTGTGTATTTGAAAGTTTGTAGCAAAACGAACTTAATGACTTCATCTTATGCTATGCTTACTATGGGTGTGTGTCCATCACATCATTGTCCTAATGATATGATCTTGTTATTAATAACATCAAATGTCCATGATCAGGAAACCATGATCATCTATTAATCAACAAGATAGTCTTAACAAGAGGCTTACTAGGGACTCTTTTATGTTTACAAAACACACAAGTGTTTCCTAATAATACAATTATAGCATGGAATGTAAACATTTATCATAAACACAAAGCTATATTAATAACCTATTTATTATTGCCTCTTGGGCATATCTACAATAGTCTCCCACTTACATTAGAGTCAATAATCTATATTACATGGTAATGTACCTAACACCCATGGCGTTCTGGTGTTGGTCATGTTTTGCTCTAGGGAGAGGTTTAGTCATCGGATCTGCCACATTTAGATCAGTGTGTACTTTGTAAATCTTTATGTCACCATCTTGGGCATACTCGTAAATAGAATGAAAACGTTCTTGATGTGCTTTAGCTTCTTGTGTGACCTTGGCTCCTGTGCATTAGCTATGGCACGCATGTTGTCACAACAGATGGCCATCGGGTCCAACACACTAGGAACCACACCAAGCTCAGTAATGAACTCCTTCATCCATATTGCTTCTTGTGCAACCTCCAAAGCAGCTATGTATTCTAATCCAGTTGAAGATTTGCCACAATGCTTTGCTTGGCACTCCTCCAGCTCACTGCTGCACCATTCAAAATAAATACGTATCCAGACTGTGACTTAGAGTCATCCAGATCGGTGTTCCAACTAGCATCGGTGTAACTGTTTACAACAAGCTCTTCGTCACCTCCATAAGAAAGAACCATATCCTTAGTCCACTTTAGGTACTTTAGAATATTTTTGACCGTTGTCTAGTGTTCCACTCTAGGATCACTTTGATATATGTTGGTCAAACTAACAGCATTTGCGATATCCAGTCTCGTACACAGCATGGCATACATGATAGAGCCTATGGCCAAGGCATGGGGGATCTTGCTCATCCTTTCTATTTCTTCTGCCGTAGCTGGACTTTGAGTCTTACTCAGGGTCTTACCTGGCAACATGGGCAAGAACCCTTTCTTGCTTTCTTCCATTCTAAACCTCTTTAGAACCTTGTCCAGGTATGTACTTTGTGAAAGCGCTATTAAGCGTCTTGATCTATCTCTATAAATCTTGATGCCTAAAAGGTATGCTGCTTCGCCAAGATCATTCATTGAAAAACTATTATTTAAATAGGCTTTGACACTTTCAAGAAGTTCTATATCATTCCCGATCAACAATATATCATCCACATATAGTACTAGGAATGCTAAAGAGTTGCAACTCACTTTCTTGTAAATACAAGCTTCTCCAAAATTTTGTATAAATCCGATGTTTTTGATCACCTTATCAAAACGTTGATTCTAGCTCCGGGATGCTTGCTTCAGTCCATAAATGGAGCGCTGAAGCTTACATACCTTGTCAGCATCTTTAGGATCAACCAAAATCTTGGTCTGTACGATATACAACTCTTCCTCAATGTCACTATTGAGGAACGCTGTTTTGACATCCATCTACCAAATCTCATAATCGAAAAATGCAGCGATTGCTAACAAAATCCTCATAGACTTTAGCTTCGCTACCAGTGAGAAAGTCTCATCGTAGTCAACTCCTTGAATTTGTCGGAACCCTTTTGTGACAAGTCAAGCTTTATAGACAGTAACATTACCATTAGCATTTGTTTTCCTTTTGAAAATCCATTTGTTCTCGATAGCCTTGCAGCCGTCAGGTAGGTCGACCAAAGTCCATACTTAGTTTTCTTACATGGATCCAATTTCGGATTTCATGGCTTCTTGCCATTTGTTAGAATCTAGGCTCATCATTGCTTCCTCATACGTCGTAGGGTCGTCGGTGTTGTCCACCAAAATTACATTCAAGACAGGGTCATACCAATCAGGAGTGGTACGAACCCTCGTCGACCTGTGAGGTTCAGCAGCAACTTCGTTTGAAGTTTCATGATCATCATCATTAGCTTCCTCTCTTATTGGTGCAAGCAGCCTAGAAACATCTTACGGTGTTGCGCCACTCCCAAATCTGAGAGAAGGTTCAACAACCTCGTCGAGTTCTACTTTCCTTCCAGTCACTTCTTTCGAGAAAAACTCCTTTTCAAGAAAGGATCCATTCTTGGCAACGAAAATACTTTGCCTTCGGATCTATGATGGAAGGTATACCCAATTTTTTATTTAGGGTATCCTATGAAAATGCATTTTTCTGCTTTGGGTTCAAGCTTGTCGGGTTGTAACTTCTTTACATAAGCTTTGTAGCCCCAAACTTTAAGGAAAGACAACTTAGGTTTCTTACCAAACTACAATTCATACGGTGTCGTTTCAATGGATTTTGATGGTGCCCTATTTAAAGTGAATGCAGTTGTCTCTAATGCATAACCCCAAAATGATAACGGTAAATCTGTAAGAGACATCATAGACCGAACCATATCTAAGAGAGTTCGATTACGACGTTCAGACACACCATTACACTGTGGTGTTCCCAGCGGTGTCAATTGTGAAAGTATTTCACATTTATTTAAATGAATGCCAAACTCGTAACTCAGATATTCACCTCTGCGATCAGAACGCAGAAACTTAATCTTCTTGTTACGTTGATTTTCTACTTCACTTTTAAATTCCTTAAACTTCTTGAAAGTTTCGGATTTATGCTTCATGAAGTAGATATACCCATATCTGCTCAAGTCATCCGTGAAAGTAAGAACATAACGATATCCACTGCACGATGCTACACTCATTGGACCGCACACATCGGTATGTATTATTTCCAATAAGTCTATAGCTCGCTACATTATCCTAGAGAATGGAGTCTTAGTCATTTTTCCCATTAGACATGCTTCACATCTTTCAAGTGATTCAAAATCAAGTGATTCGAGAAGTCCATCAGTATGGAGTTTCTTCATGTGCTTCACTCCAATGTGACCAAGACGATAGTGCCACATGTATGTGGAATTATCATTCAATTTTATTCGTTTAGCATCTATGTTATGAACATGTGTATCACTACTATCAAGATTCAATAAGAATAAAACCATTCATCTCAGGTGCATGACCATAAAGGATATTACTCATATAAATCGAACAACCATTATTCTCAGACTTAAACGAATAACCATCTCACAATAAACAAGATCCAGATATAATGTTCATGCTTAACGCAGGCTCCAAATAACAATTATTCAAATTTAAAACTAATCCCAAAGGTAGATGAAGAGGGAGCGTGCCGACGGTGATCACATCAACCTTGTAGCCATTTCCAACACGGATCGTCACCTTGTCTCTCACTAGTCTTCGTTTATTCTGCAACTCCTGTTTCAAGTTACAAATATGAGCAACCGAACCAGTATCAAATACCCAGGAACTACTATGATTACTAGTAAGATACACATCAATAACATTTATATCGAATATACCTTTCTTCTTGATGTTGCCATTCTTCAGATCTACCAGGTACTTGGGGCAATTGTGCTTCCAGTGACCCTCACCCTTGCAGTAAAAGCACTCAGTATCAGGCTGAGGGCCAGCCTTGGGCTTCTTAGCAGGCATGGCGGCTTTCTTGCTTACCTTCTTAAAGTTTCCCGTGTTCTTAGTCTTGCCCTTCTTCTTGAAATTGGTGGTCTTATTGACCATCAACACTTGGTGTTCTTTATTTATTTCCACTTTAGCAATTTTCAGCATCGAGAAGAGTTCATGCAACGTCTTGTTCATGCAATGCATATTGTAGTTCATCACAAAGTTCTTGTAACTAGGTGGTAGTGATTGGAGGACACGATGAATCCCCATCCATTAGGAATCATTATTCCCAAATCTTGGAGTTTGTTCGCGTGCCTAGACATTTTGAGCACGTGCTCGCTAACGGAGTTGCCCTCTTCCATCTTATAGTTAAAGAACTTCTCGGAGGCCTCATAGCTTTCCACGGCGGCATGAGTTTCAAATATCATTTTGAGCTCATTGATAATATCAAAAGGGTCGTGATGCTCAAATCGCTTCTGAAGCTCCGATTCTAGACCGTACAGGATGGGACACTGAACTATGGAGTAGTGATTCTTCTGAGTGAGGTAAACATTTTTAACATCATCAGCAGCATCCTCTGCAGATGGGTCACCTAGAAGTTCATGGAGCACATAGGTCAACTGACCAGCACTGAGGACAATCCTCAAGCCACGGAACCAGTCCGTGAAGTTGCTTCCATAGTTTTTCACCTTTTCTTTCTCTAGGAACGCATTAAAGTTGATGGAGGGGGTCGCCATGATCTACAACATATTTTGCAAAGAGTTTAGACTAAGTTTATGAAAAAATGAGTTCAAATTTAATTCTTAAATTAACTAGGTGAACCCCCACTCAAAACAACATCCCTCATGTTTCCTTAGTGATTACATGAACCAAATCCACTACACCAAGTCTGATCTTCACGAGAGAAGATGTAGCTTCAAAGGAAAACAATCAACATGTTCATCATATCATTCATATGACTCATGCTTTACCTTTCGGTATTTCGTGTTCCGAGACCATGTCTGTATATACTAGGCTAATCAAGGTTAACCTTATATCCGCATGTGCAAATCTGGCTTGCACCTGTTGTATGCACACGTAGAATCTATAACACCCGATCATCACGTGGTGCTTCAAAACGACGAGTCTTAGCAAGGTGCCTACTAAGGATGAACACTTTATTACTTGATATTTAGTGAGAGGGATCATCTTGTATTGCTACCGTCGCGATCTAATCAATACAAGATGCATAAAGGATTAACATCACATGCAATTCATAATATGTGATATGATGCGTCCTTTCTTCTCGTGCCTTCGATCTCCATCTCCAAAGCACAGACATGAGACAACACGAGAAATCCTGGAGGGCTTCACCTAAGCCAGAGCAGGAGGGAGGAGGAGGAGGAGGGTGGCGGCTAGGGTTGGGATGGAAGGGGAAAGGGGGAGGCGCCCACCCCTACCCTCAATATATACAGGGGTGCGGCCTAGGGTTCCCCCTTGGCCCACTTCCCCTAGGACCAGCGCAAGGGAGAGGGGGGAGGAAAACTTCCCCCAAGTCTTGTGCCCTATTTTCTTGGGATTCAATTTTATCGCCCTAGAACCTTGCGGAACCTTCCGAAACCTTCTAGAAGCTCCGATCAAAAACTCTAGAACTTTTCTGAACCCTAGAAAATGACTTCCATTATCTGAATCTTATTATCCGGACAATTCTAGATCTCCTCGTGATATCCTAGATCCAATCCGAGTATCTGAACAACATTCAGTCTCCAACTCATATTCCATATCTACTTAAACAACATCGAACCTTAAGTGTGTCACCCTATGGAGACATGATCGAGACACCTCTCTGATCAATAACCAATAGCGGGACCTGGAGATCCATAATGGCTCCCACATATTCAACGATGGCTTCGTGATCAAAAGAACCATTAACATACGATACCGATTCCCTTTGTCGCATGATATTCTACTTATCCGAGGTTTCATCATCGGTATCTATATACCTAGATCAACCTCGTTACCAATAAGTCCTCTTTACTGGTACTATGATATGACATCCCTTTTGACCTAGCCATATGCTTGCAAGCCAATTGGATGAAATTCCACCGAGAGGGCCCAAAGTATATATATCCATCATTAAGATGGACAAATCCCATTCTTGATCCATGCAGTTCAACACATACTTTTAGAATACCTAATGCCACCTTTATAACCACCCAATTACGAAGTGGCGTTGATATCATCAAAGCACTCATCCGGTGATGGTGATTAACATGATCTCATGGTCGAAGGATTAGGTTACTATGTATTTGAAAGCTTGTAGCAAAACAAACTTAATGACTTGATATTATGCTATGCTTACTATGGGTTTGTGTCCATCACATCATTCTCCTAATGATAAGATCTTGTTATTAATAACATCCAATGTCCATGATCAGGAAACTATGATCATCTATTAATCAACAAGCTAGTCTTAACAAGATGCTTACTAGGGACTCTTTTATGTTTACAAAACACACAAGTATTAGTGTTTCCTATTAATACAATTATAACATGGAATGTAAACATTTATGATAAACACAAAGATATAATAATAACTACTTTATTATTGCCTCTTGGGCATATCTCCAACAGTCAGGATTACACATACTCAATTCCACATGGAAAAAAGCTATGGGAAACTTTGAAAGAAATGAAAAGAAATGCTTCGCCAGGACCAGATGGATTCAATGTGGAGTTTTACATGGCAACATGGGACTGGATTGGCGATGTTGTCTAGATACTGGTAAGATCTTTCTTCGAATCAGGAATTCTCTTTGCATCCATCAGTGACACACATATTACTCTAATTCCCAAGAAGCCATTACCTTTAGTACCTATAGATTACCGACCAATTAGCCTTTACAATGTAATTTACAAAATGATTACTAAATTTTTAGCTAATAGGATGAAACCTCACTTGCTTGACTATATTCACCCTACTCAACAAGCTTTCATCGAGGGGCGGTGTAAATAACATCATTATTGCTTAAGAAATCACTCTCTTTTGCTCTCTCCTCTGTGAAAGAAAAATCTTTTATGCTAAAAACTGACCTCGCTAAAGCTTTTGATCGAGTAGAGTGCAATTTCATTGTCCATGCCCTTTTACATAAAGGGTTGGATGGACATTTCATGAATTTGATTCACGCTTGTATTTCATCGCCAACTTTTTCCGTGGTCATTAACGGGCAACCTTAAGCGAAATTCAAGAGTGACAGAGGTAGGATAAGGTTGCCCCTATCCCATATTTTTTTAACAATAAATGAAATCTCTATTGTGTTGCAGGAAGCCTTAGCCAACTGTTTCTGAATGACATTATTTTTGGACTAAATTTCCCTCCCATCCACTTGCTTCTATTTGTAGATGATGTTCTAATTTGTGGTAGGGTAGATGCTCATGAAGCCTCAACTATGAACTCAACTCTTGATTCTTCCTATGCTCTCTCAAGGAAAAACACCTAATTGGACAAAATTAGGTATCATTTTCGGCAAACATGCTGACCAAGGTATGGTTGCTATAATTACACAAATATTTCTTGTCACTCTTACTGATTCGTATTTTGTTCACCTTAGCCCATCCATTAATCCTGCCTAGTAAAGTCAGAGCTTTTGCATATGAGTTTACAATTGACAAATTCAAATCTAAACTCACTACTTACAAAGTTGACCCATTATCTAATGCAGCTCAACTTACGCTCTGTATATGCATCCATTCTAGTCTACTATATGTCCAATATTAATTTCCCCAAGAAATTCATTGCAAAACTTAATGTTATTGTTCAAGTCTTTTGGTGGACAAGAATTATAAGGGATAAAACAAGCAAGGCCCTTTGCTTGAGAGCATGGAAGGATTCCCCCCCCCCCCCAAAAAAAAGTAAGGAGGTCTAGGAATCATAAACTTCCAGGACATTAACCATGGCCTCATTCTAATGGCAGATTGGCGCATAGCTCAAAATTAAGATAAATTCCTTCACAAGGTTGTCAAAACCAAATATTTCCATGACTCTTCTATGTGTCACCCAAATCCAAATACTCCAAAATCGGCCTTATGGGCTTCCATCATCAAAGTCCTACCAACTCTTAAAGCCCATTCTTAGTACCAACTGACTAGAGGCGATATTTCCCTTTGGAGTACCCCGGTGTCGAGACTAGACAAAATTCTATGAAAACCTCATAATCCAAGCACCCACTTATACTTACCCAACAAACGTAAAAAACATTTGGTTGCCAAACCAGAAAGCTTGGAACAATCATCTTGTTCACACGCTATTCCAACAACCTATGGTGCAATGTATTAAAGAAACTACAATCATCCTTTCAAATGAGTAGGACAGGCTATGTTGTAAACACACAACAAATGGTAAGTTTAATTCAAAAAGGTGGTCTTTGAAAAATAGGATGGTACCGTTTTGAAACTTTCATTTGGTGGTTGCTTCACAAAAAACCTTGTTTTTGGCACTCGGAAAAGGGAAAATGGCTTTTTGGTGCGAAGAAAAAGAAAACTTACTCCTACAACATTGTTCGTCAGCCCATGATGCACATGCATACACAATATGGGCACATTAACACAAACTATGCCGTGATTCTGGCCATAACATTGATCATCTTGCAGAACATCAGGAAAAATGAGCAAAGAAGAAGCCACAATTACACTAAAACAAAGAAGTACTTACATCCTGCATATCCACCTCGACGGGATTCTCGGATATCGCCATGCCTTTGCTAACAAATTTTCTTCATTTATGCGCTAGCAGTTTTGGCAAAGCAGCGACATCTTTCTAGATAATCTTATCCGTAGGAGACGCATGCATTTTCTTTGGATCTATGGACGGCTGAGGAGATTTTACTGGAGGAGGGGCAATAGATGTACCAGGAGGAGACATGGGAGATCTTCCCCTTCATCAGCACTACAAAATCAAAGCAACACTCTATAACTTCCCCATCCAAAAAAACAATGAAGGGACAATTAGTGGATACGAAGAAACATCCTATGTAAAGTGGAACAAATTCATCTGTGGAGGAGCCGGAGAAACTGGGACTACATGTAGAGGTTTCGATCTAGTGGAGTCATCCGAGTCTACAACCGTCTCCACTGCGTCAGGCCGTTTACTTTTTTCGCCAGTAGGCGCCACATAAAAATCTTCAGAGCGAGCCGATGGAAGGGACTGAGTACTCGATGAAGATTCAGCGATAGACACCTCCACCTCTTCGTCGGTAGAATTCCCATCCATAGGAAGATCATCGGATAAAGAAGGATTGGCTGGGAGTTCACCACTTTCAGGGAGAGAAGGAAGCGAAGATAGATGATCATAATCCTACATGACAGAAGACCAACAAGCAAAAGGAAGGATAATCGTAAGAAATAAGGTACATTCGCACAAAAAAGGTGGAGGGGGAAGCCAATGAAAATTTACCTCTCGAAGGCGCTTCTTCTTGCCAAAATGCTCCACATGGCAATCGGAGGGAACCGGGCTTTTCTTGGTCAGTGTGGTGAAATTTCAAACCGTCTTTTCATAGACCTTGAGGGTAAGATCATCCGGTGAAATCATCATCGAGTCTTTCTTGCCAGTATAGGCCCACATGCTAGAATGCCAAAAAGCCTCGCCTGAAGAGGCTGAACACAAATCCGAAGAAAGTATGCCAGGATTTGTAATCCCGATAATTCCTTGCCAATCTCGTGACACAGTTTCTTAATGCGGGAAAGCAGGGTTCAATCTCCGTCATTTCTTCAAGAGTTGGACGCTGATCCCAAGAATCAAGTTTTCGACATGTTTTCTTGGGGTCGAAAGGGGCTAAGCCGAAAGATTGACCCTCGATTTTTGGTCCGTGTTGTAAAACCATTTGGTTTTCCACCCTTGGACAGAGTCAGTAATCTTGAAGTCAAAATAGTCGACTTCGAAGAGAATAGAGAAAATGGCACCAACGATGTCATGAACAATGGTATCGGTGGCATTCCGACGAACATAGAAGAAATACTTCCACATGCCCCAATGGGGATGGATCTCAAGGAAGCATTCGCAAAGGGTAACAAAGCAAGCGACATGAAGGATAGAGTTGGGCATGAGCTAATACATTTGCACGCCATACACAAAGAGGAGGCCTCGAAGAAATTCATGAACAGGGAGAGAGAGGCCGCGATATAAAAAGGAGAGAAACACTACCCTCCAGCCAGATTCGGGGATAGGAGCGGCTTCATCTCTTGGAAGCTTGAAGGAGCCCTCCCCAAGATGATCGGAGTTCCGTGCCTCGCGTAGATCTCGTGCAGAGCACTTCGACGGGGCGTATCCAATAGCCCTCTTCCTTGTGGCCTTAGTGGTCGTAGTGGAAGTTCCCACCTTGCTCTTTCCCATGGCGATTGGAAAGCAGCGCAGATGCGTGGAGAGAAAAGGAGTAGGCGAGAGAGGCAAAGACATGCAGGACGCAAGGAAGAAGATGAAGCCAGCAAACAGGAGATAGTAAAAGTAGTAAAACGAGTCTCCCCTTGTTTATAAAGAGATAAAGCACAAAGTTCAGCCATTCGATTTAAAATTGAACCGTCGGAAACACATAGGATGATGACACGTGTCAGAAGATTACAAAAGGAAAAGATCCTGAGCAGTTATTACTGCGGTAAAAATGGAGAAACCCCGCACGATACCTCGACCTTCACGCGGAAAAGGGGACGTGCCATAAAAAAACTACGTTGCTACGCCACCCACACGTCATCATTACTACAGCATGGTCCCACAATCAAAACATCCCATCAAGACGTGTCTCTGAGAAATCATAGTGGAATTTCGTCATAAGTGACGTCATACCACGCAAGTCACAAAACACTCAGGCTCTATAAAAAGGAAAAGGACCCGAGAAAACATTTTATAAAAATCCGAGTTGAAGTAAATTCCTCAGCAAGAGAGACTTTGAGCCTACAATCGAATACAAATATTCGACTGTAGCCTCGCGGGCTACTCCTATCGAGAGCGCTGGCCGCGCACCCGACAAAACTCAAGGTGATATCGTCAGAATAGTTAAAATATAAGTTTTTGAGCCTATGTCCCGATGAATACATCTGAACATAGCTTCAGGGGCTACTCTAATCAGGAGTGCTGCCGCGCACCGGATGAAGAAAGTTCTTTTGTTCCAAGACAATACCCGAAGATCAAATTATCCTCGTGCGTTAAAATCAATGAGTATTACATATATGTATCCTCAAATGGTTACTCCTGTTGGGAGCATCTATAAAGACAAAAAACCTAGCAAACTTCAGCAATTCCAACAGCCAAACAAGGTAGTCGATAAAATATATACAAAAAAAATCTCGGATTGCGCCCGACGCAACAAAACTCCCAATGCCATGTAAATGGTATGAAGGTAAGACCCCGGGATTCGTCATGTGTGGTCTGGTAATCGCACAAGAATGCGCTCTGCTAGTAAAATATCCATATCAACGATACGATGAAAAACCCCGATGGACGCATTGGGTACCCAATAAAATAGAACTAGAATTCGGTATTCGATAAGATCTCAACGGCTCGAATTGAGTTACGCCAGTTACAATTCCAAGTTCAGGCCTGGGGACTTGAATTTTATGTAGGTCTATAGTGTTTTTGTCCAGGAGCAATTAACTGATTCTTGATCCGTCGGATGCATCAGGCCTGTTGTACCAAATCCCTACAAATCTAGAAAAATAAAAACAATTCATAAATTCTCAAAACATGAAAAACTGAAAAAACCTTTGAGACTCAACCAGAATCTACGATTCAGGTAGAGTCTCGGGGGCTACTGACATGGGTATGATTACTCGGATGCTTATGTTTTGTTACCCTAGTTGTATAAAGGCTCACGACCCATAAAGATTCAGGATGAGGCCCAAAAAAGCATCCGATGGAAGCCTTAGTTGTATTAGATAAAGGAAAAAGAAACTGATGTTGTGTTGGTATTGTAATCGTCAATATGTAACCTATCCGTATACGGCTTTGAGACCCAGCCTATTATATATAGGACGGGAGAAGCCTACGAGGAGGTACCAAAAAACTCCCTAGCAATCTGTAATAGCTTTGTTCATCAATAATCAAGCGACTTCGACTCCCTTGTTTGCCTGATATCTGGCGAAATCCGCCCCATCGTTCCCTTTTCCACGAAACCTTAAGTCCATAATCATGGGCATTGACGAGGTTACCCCTCATCAATAAGAAAGGTTCTTTCATCTCATACATGTAGCCAACACAAAATCATTAACACTAAAAAAGGAGGTGACTTCGGTTTTATCCAAGCATGGATTTGATGTACAAAATAGGCGAGGCCAAGGGTACGATGGGGCTAGCAACATGAAGGGGGAGTTGAATGGATTGCAAGCTCTTTTTATTAAAGATTGCCCCTATGCATATTATGTTCATTGCTATGCACATCGTTTACAACTTGCTCTTGTTGGTGCAGTGAAAGATGTGGTTCCTGTCTCCCAAATTTTTTAGAAGCTTATCTTTATTATAAACACAGTTGACTCCTCTTCAAAGCGCCATGATGAGTTGCATGATGCCCAAGTGGATGAGATTGCTTGTTTGCTAGCTATTGATCATATTGAGACATGCCAAGAAGCCAATTAGATTCGTTCATTGAAGCAACCCGGAGAGACTAGATGGGGTTCCCATTTACGATCCATCTCTAGTCTTATGCACTTCTTGTTTAATCCGGTAAGAACTGTTTTGGAAAAAACAGGAGGTGATTCCATGGTAGGAGCAAATCGAGCTGATGGAGATACCGGTTTCACCTACTTGACCTCCTTTGAGTTTGTATTTATCCTATGCATGATGAAATAGATATTGGAAACCAGTGAAGCTCTTGGGAAGGCTCTACAGAAGAAAACACAATATATAGTTAATGCAGTTCGTTTAGTGCATTCCACAGAAGTGCTTCTAGAAAATATGAGATCAGATGAACAATGGGATCAGTTCATTCTGATAGTTATTGAGTTATGTATGGAGCATGGCATCGATATTCTAGACATGGAGGCAACATACATTTTGCGTGATGGGCGTGCCCGTCGTTATCCCGATCATTTTACTACAGAAAGGTATTTACGAGTGGAGATATATCGAGCAACAATTGACAACCAACCACTACTAGGAAACAGCCTATCTGTGGCGCATGAAAAGGGGACTTCTGTGGCGCATATCTTTGTCGCCACTGTTACCTCGCCACTGATAACTACTTCCTGTGGCGCATATGGATATGCGCCACGGTTCCACTTCAGGCGCATTCCTTCATATCGCCACATGAAGAACTTCGTAGGCGCATTTATGCATATGCCATGTATATGCCACTAACTATATAATTATATGCGCCACTGATTGTGTAACATGTATTCGAAGTAAAATACTTTCCTGGTGTATAATTAGGTATTTATACAGGATTTATATAGGATTTATCCAGATGAGTATAAAATACATTACACAAGTAGTAGATGCATGAAAACCGACATATATATAATACAAACACTTAGAGCCCGATCGAGATACATATATAGTGTCAAGTGCCAAATTTTTACACAAGCGCCGAATATAAAGTTCATATCATCTCACATTACAAATATGAAGTGGCCACCGCCGCCTACACTAGGATCAAATAGAATACAACTGTGATAATGGTGAGCAAGAGCATTAGCCTGACCAATATCTTCATCCGGTTCTTCTTCCACAAGTGGTTCCTCCACTTGGCTATCGCCTCCTCTCTAGTCGCGTATCCTTTGTAGATGTTGCCGCTGAACTTGTTCACTTGTTTGTGGCAATCCTCCCACTCCTCATAGACTCCTGGAACCCTACCCATGTACACCACATACCACCTCGTCGCCATCTCTATAGACGACAAGGCATATTAGTAAAAATACAACGAAAAGAATGAATAAAGGGTTCACATCCATATATATATATATATGTTCATAGAATATAAAAAAAAGCATCCATAAACCTAAAAGTTAGATCATAATAGAAGCAATAAGTTCAACGATAGCACGACCACAAGGTAGTTTAAGTCTAACAACAATGACCATTTTGACCATGAGATAGTAAAGTTTATGACACACACACTAATACAGCAGGCGTCCATCAAGAATATACACACACTGGATCATGCTAGAGGCACACATCGATCATGATGAAGATTTCCTCTTCTGGCACGGCTTCGGAAACGGTAGATAGCCCTCTTTCGTCATCCACGTCCTTGTGTCACCCTCACTTATAGGCGTTCTTGATCTCTCCTCTTACTCAACCCTCTGGCTTGTTGTAGGGCACCGCCCCTTGTGTTGACATCTTCAATGATGATTTGCGACAACTTCATCTGAATGCGATGGAAGTCTTCTCTAAGATCAGCATCGTCGATTTTCGCCAAAGTTTCGGCCCATCCTCGGAGACTAGATGGTAGCGTTAGGTTATGGCAATCCCGAACATAGCCTTTAAGGTGATGGAGGACGTAGAAGGCCTCCTTGGCACCAGCAGTCGACTGCTTGACACAGGGGAAGTCGAGCACGTGCTTGAACACGGTGACGATGAGTGAGTGTGTGTACTTACTCGGGAAAGAAAGGCAAAAGAAGTGTTCCCTTCCTCTTGTTGTCCACCATGAACTTCTCGAGGTACGCCGTCGCCTTGGTCCGTGTCTCTGATCCTTCGACCAACTGGCTGTCCCGCATGTAGTAGGGATCCACTATCGCGATTTCCGGGGTACTTTGTCTCTTGATCGTGAGCGCCAGATTGAGCACGTATAGGCGGACCAAGTTATAGTCCAGCCATTTCGTGAGAAACAGCTTGAATATGTCCTCAAACGCTATGAAGAATATATCCGCGGGGGGTTCATCGACGAAGCCCACATCCAATGGCACCTTGGCCGTGAAAACCGGGTAATTTGGATCGTCCTCTTTAAGAAGGAGGGCCTCTAGTGTCTTGACACCCTCGTGCAAAGTTAACATGGCTCCAACCGCAATGTGGATCATATCCGGAGTCAATATCGGATCACCAGCTACATGCACTCGGGGCAAGCCAAATTGTGTGGATGGTACGACGACGGCGTCCTAATCCCGGATCCTCTTCGGAAGAGGCTGGCTCGCACACTTCTATTATTATTATTACCTCTCTTCCTATAGTGCTTCTTCTTCACAACAGTGTCAGCCACTGCCATCTGCTCATCAGTCGCCTTTCGGAGTGTGTTGGGGCTAAAAACCAATCCCGGTTTCTCTTGTGGTGGATCGGCGGCCGGAGGCGTCTCTTGAGAAAGACCATCGAAGACCAGGCGCTGCGTGCATGTATTGGGCCGATCAGCTTGATGGTCGTCGCGAGCTGCAAAGGGTTCTTCATCCACAGAAGGCATATACAATCCTTTGGCGGCGCCGGTGTTGATGAAGTCGTCAACGTTGACCAATTCATCGTCACCTTCATGGGTGCCATCATGTGGTGGTGGTAGCGGGGGCGACGACGGTTGCGGCACAACGTCTTTGCCATGTGGTGGTGCACATGCTGCCAAGAGTTGATGGTGACGGCTGGTGGTGGCGACAACGGCGGCTACTGGCTTCCGAGGTGGTGGCCGGGCGATGATCGGTCGAGAGGTGGCGCCGGTGCTCCCCCCTGCAATACGAATCTGGGTCTTCGGCCATGTCAAGGGCCAGTTGTAGCATTCCCCAAGGGTCTTGTGTTCGTCAGCTACCTGAGGTTGAAAGGGGGGGTCCATGTCGTCGCACCCTGGCAACACCCGAGCCAACCTGAACCTCATAACGTCATCATCCATTGGATTGTTGTGCATCGTGCGGCTCGCCGGTTGTATAAGAGTGCCCTTGGCAACATCCTTCAACTTACCACCGACATCTTTAAGCAGGAGTACGCAAGAAGTGTCCTGAGGCAAAAATATGTTGTTGGGCGTCATGAGATGGCAACAGTCATGCATCAAAGGCATAAAGGAGATGACGTGCACTAACTAATTAGTTACCTTGGTGATGGCGTGGATCTCGGCTAATGTAGAGACACGGCAGATGCCGGCGGCCGTCCTATCATCATTTGCAATCTCCCGCTCGGGTGCCTCATGAAGCACCGCCGCCGTCGGCTGCGCCTTATTGGTATCTTTGGCGGGAGGGGGCGTCGGTGTGACCAAAACGAGGGGCTGCGTTTTGATGTTGACGGCCGGCGGGGTCACCAGGTCCGGCAACACGGTAACCTTGATGCCCGAGTTGCTGCCGCTTAAGCTAGGCAGATGTATCGGCCCATGTCGACCTCCCGCATTCCAAGCAGTAAGCCCCTCGAAAAACTCAGGGGGGATCATCGAGCGGATCTTCTCTTCCACTAACTTGTCCACCGTTTTCTGGTCCACCACCTTCTCCTCCAGTGTCTGCACCTTCATCTTCAGCTCTGCAACAGCGGCTTTATCCTGGTTCTTCCTGTCCCTTCTTTTCCTGGCGTCCTCTTTGTATAACTCCTTGAACGTCATGCTCGTACCGAAGCCGGACACACGGCCAGCTGAGGACGGCGGCAACCCCTTGTCCCTCTTCTTGTAAGCATTGGTCACCCTGTTGAAAACCGTGTCCCACGGCTCCGTCGAATCCTGGGACGACTCTGTGGCAGTAGTGTTCAGTTCCTCCTCCTGTAGAGACAAGGAAAGGTGAACCCATTTAGATTCTTGGCTTCATTATCTTAATTAGAATGCAATAGACTTGAGATCGGCGATAAATTCCTTACCAGATTCTTCTCGAATTCCTTCACCTCCGGATCGTCGGTGATGAACTCCCCTGTTTCCTTGTCCAGGTAGTAGCGGGACCGAACAAATTGCCTAAGCTGCAAGTCCGTGATTTTAAGCCAAGGGTTGTCTTTACCAAGGCGTTCAAGCTCGGCGTCCTCCTTCTCCCAAATGGCCTGTTTCCCCCTGTAACCGCCGCTTCCAAGGTGGTGGTTACCTATGTTCGCTCGCATACTCCTTCCCCATTGAGTCCATTTTATAGCGTCAGCGGTAGCTATATCCGCCTTGAATATCCTAAACTCCTCTTCGTCGAGCATCGGATTTTTCTTACTAATAACCTCCCAGCTTTCACCTTTGTCAATGCTATTCTTCACCCGGGTTTTCCACCTGCTCAAGGCGTTGCTCATCTTCGTGAGGGCTAGTCTGTTCACCGGGTTCTTATTTCTCTCGAGGTTTCAAAGCTCGGGAATCAGACGCTTGTGAAGCTTCTTAAGGAGGTTATCGACCAAAGCTGCATGGTCGATGTCGATGTACTTCGTGTTGATCGACATGCTTTCCCGGACGATGCACCCGAGTTGCAGGCCGTACCCTTTAGCAATCGCCTCGCAATGGGTTGGCCACTTTCGTGACCTCGGTGAACTCATCGCAGAGCGTGGCGAAATCGCACCTTCCGCTCCTCTCGCTCCTTCTTCTTCTTATTCGAGAAGCGGCCGGGTTGCCGCCATCGCCATCCGCCCTTCTCGCCATCGGTGCGGGCGCCGCCATCGGTGGTGTCATCCTCTTCGCTGCCGCCTTCACTAGTTCCATCGTAGTCGTCTTCGTCCCCCTCATAATCAGGATCTCCGCCCTCATTGGCCCCAGCAGCTCTGGCAACGGTCGCCTCATCCTCCAGTGGTGGTGTCATCCTCATCGCCTCCTCCTCCTCCTCCTATTGGGACCCCTGCCAGAATGACTGGTTGGCCTGTCTAGCTTGTTCTTTGACGCTGATCATGTGCTTAGAAGGGCCAGACTCCTTGTTGCCCGACATGTTTGCACTACTCTATTTTAAAGAGGCAAAATGTTAGCACAAATCTCGGCCGAAAAATTCGGCATGACCTTTGCTAATTTTGTGACCTAGGAGTGCCCATTTCTCAACTGAAACGGAAGTGAATCGACACTTCGGGAGAAATGGGCAACTCAAATGAAATCCCTGCAAGACAAAACACCCCATCCCCATATTGACAGCCCCATCCCCATATATGACAACACCATATAACAACACCATATAGCAGCACCATATAACAACACCATATAGCAGCAAGAAAATAGCCCCAGCCCCCATCCATAGCCCCAGCAGTAGTAATAACCATATAGCACCAATATTTGTAGTAATGTACACCATATAGTAACAAAGAGACTAATCACTATACTGAGACCAGAATTTAGGTTGTTCTGGCAATCTCATACAAGCTTATGGGTTTGAGTGTTGGTCATTACAGCAGGCCCTAGTACAAGTGTTATTCAGTACTCTAGAACTACATGGCACCATATAGTACTAGAACTCTAGAACTACAAGTAACCCAAGCCCTAGTACAGTGTTATTCAGTACTCTAAGTTCAGTATGTATAGTGCAGTATTGAATATATTACTCCCTTTTACCTCTACCATGGATAGTGCATACAGACTTCGTAGTTTACTGAATTTGAGTACTCAGTACGGAGAATTAGTACATGATGATTGCATTAGCACTGGATCTATTTTCGGTGTTACAAGTAGCATTTCACAGGATTTCGTACTACCATCATCTCCTTGCTGTTGGCCAATTGGTTTCCATTTTTTTAGTTTCACTGTGTTGCATCTGTTACAAGTAGAATATTGCACCTGCTATTTCCTAAAAAATTCCCTCAGCTTATTGATCCAGCACCAGCAGTCCAATATATGACTCTGTTATTTGCCAAAAAAAATGCCTAGGCTTATTGACCCAGCAGCAAGGTTCTATTAAGTGCTAAGCGCTGAGCGAGCGTTTTGCATCCGCCTTTCCCTTTTCTGAAGGAGTAAATCGCTAGGCGCTTATCCCCTGCTCAGGGCTTAAGTGTGCGCTTAGGAGCGCTTAATTTAACACTTCCCAGCAGTCCATTATATGACTCTGTTACTAGGATGTGTGGTTAGTCATCTGTATCTCATCAAGTACTCTCCAAGAAGATTGATTGCAGTAATCAAGTACTATCCAAGAAGATTAATCTAGTCCTCAACTTACAATAAATAAATCCTAAGTAATCAACTTACAGTAATCAAGCCCTAATTGCGCAGTTGATTGATTGCATCTACCAAAATACAACTGCAAAACAGAGGATGATGAGTAGACGGCTGAGAAGCTGCTGCTGTTGCTGCCACCCAGGCCTTGTCGGCACGGTGGCGTGCTCGACGTCGACGTGATCATCGTCGGCATTGCAGCGTTGCAGTTGGCCTCCTAGGTCGAGGGAAAGAAGAGAGGGGGAAGTGTACCTGTGGATGGGGAGGTGGTCGTCGACGAGGGTGGCGGCGGTGCTCCTCCTAGGTCATAGGCGAGGCGGGGCGGGCCTCCTCCTCCACGAGCTCCGGAGCAGCGGTGGCGGGCCTCCTCCTCCTAGGTCGCAGGCGGGGCGGGGCGGGGCGGGCCTCCTCCTCCACGGGCTCCGGCGCGGCGGTGATGGGGCTCTCCTCCACGGCGGCTTCGGTGGCGAGGGCGAACAGCTAGGGTTTGCGCGCGGGTGAGATGAGGGAAAGAAATGGAAGAAGGTACAGGGGCCGAACCGTTTATTTTGGCTAAGTGTGAAAGTTCTGTGGCGCATGTCCTCTAAAATGCGCCACTGAGTTTACAACTTCTTTGGCGCATTACTATGTTATGCGCCACAAAACGTTTGGGCATAGTCCAAAACAAAGTGGCATCGTAGTTTGACAAGATCAGCTACATGTCCTAGTGGTCCATGCTCGCCAGCTTTCAACCTGGGGCAGCCAGGTTCGAATCCTGGCTGTCTCAGACTTTTTTCCCTTTTTAATAAAATATTTTATTTATTCAAAAAAATCAAGAACCTATACACACATAGGCATATTTATTCAAAAAAGCAAGAACATATACACATGCATACTTATAAAAAAAACCTCCTGAATCATATATGTGTGTGTGTGTGCTTGTCACACATAAATGTGAATTTGTCGAATATCACATTATATGTTTTTGTCTCTAACTAATACCCCCACACTAATAATATCACATTATACCCTGCAATTAATACACCAAAAAGTCACACAATTGCTAGTGTCTCTTCACAATCTTTTTGCCCTTTTTCGTCGCGGTTGAATACTTTAGCCCGTGCACTTTGAGATTTCTTCTTGTGAATGGACAACCTTTTGTAGGCAGTGTGGTCTTCCTTCTTACTTTAATAGTAGTAGGCATGTCGAAGTACTTGTCGAATTCCTCTTCGATCTTTGGGTCGCCGTTTTTGTCAAAGTTTTGCTCGTTGGCAGCTCCTTCCATTCTGATGATGCTCCTCTTGCCCCTCCTAACTACAACACGGTTGGGATTTGACGGGTCGGTAATAAAAAAGCATTGATCAACTTGGCTAGCGAGTACCCAAGGCTCATTTTTTGGAGGCGTTCTTTGTTGATTTGGCATCTGGTATAACCATTGTGGTGAAATAGCGGCCTTCTTTTTCCACGTTCTTGGACCATCTAACACGGAACATCGGTACGATCTCTCCACAGTAGTCGAGATCCCATCTCTCCTCGATCCTTCCATCACGGTAGTCTCGTCATCAGCAAAGGATAACATAGTTACTCCTCAGTTTTGATATTCACTATTCTTGTCCTTTTCCTCGGTGTAGAATCTGTAACCGTTTATGTCGTATGGCTGATAGGTCCTTAGGTTGTGCCCTGGGCCATGCGACAAGGAGAATATGAGTTTTTGATCTTCCGTAGAAGGCGTCTATGGGGGATTGTCTAGTTGCCTTTTCTTGAACCAACCCGTGAAGCTGGAGTTGTGCTCTCTGGTTACGTCTCCCTTCTTCCTCGACCGGCCCTGGTCGACGTACTCCTGCTCGATTAAGCTTCTGTGCTCTTCGACCCAAGGGCCGACCACTTCAATGTGTTGTACCGCGACTCGGTGTGCCCTTTCAAAATCAGTGCGTCAACCATCAATGCCTACATGTAGTGAGCGGCAGCCCTCACGGTGACCATATCCACCGAGCCTGCCGAGGTGCTTCTTTGTGGGTATTCCAACATCCTTGTTCTTAGTGGTTAGATAATTCTGGCAGAAGGAGATGCACTCGTAGATCAGAAAGCCCTTGGCTATGCTTCCATCTAGACGAGACCTATTGCGAACGAATCCTTTGATGACACCGTTTAGCCTTTCAAACGGCATCATGTTGTGCAGGAATGTCGGCCCGATCTAGATGATGTCGTCCACGACATGTACAAGCAGATGCACCATGATGTCGAAGAATGCGGGCGGGAAGTAAATCTCAAGCTCGCATAGTATCATCACGATCTCTTCCTGTAGCCTGTCAAGCTGCTTCACACCGATCGACTTCCTAGATATGACGTCAAAAAAGTTACAGAGGCCAAACAACGTCTCACGGACATGCTCGTCCTTTATCCCACGGATCGCAACAGGAAGTATCTACATCATCAGCATGTGACAGTCGTGAGACTTCATACCGCTGAACCTCTTCTTCGCCACGTCCAGATATCTGCTTATCTTCCCCGAGTAACCGTGAGGAACTTTCACTCCTAAGAGGCACCTGAAAAACTGCTCGAGCTCCTCCAGACTCAGAGTGAGGCAGGCAGCACGAAGCACCACCTCATTCTTCTTAACTCTTTTGCGGCAACCTTGAGTCCCTTCCTGATCATCATCATCATCATCACTATCAGGGTACCGAAGATCTTTCTTTATGCCAAGCAATTTAAGGTCCTTTCTTGCTTTCGCCCATCCTTGGTCCTCTCCGGCATGTTCAGTAGAGTGCCAAGCAGACTCCCGGTAACGTTCTTTGTGATGTGCATTACATCGAGGCTATGGGGAGTGTGAAGGACCTTCCAATACGGCAGGTCCCAGAAAACAGAACTTGCTTTCCATACACCCAACAGCGGCTTTGTCCTCGGTCTTTTTTTCCAGGCGCAGGGCAATCTACCCAATTATTCAAAAGCTCCTCGATTTCTTCGCCGCTCCTTGGACGCGGGGCTCTTTCGAGCTCGTCCTTACCATTGAACAGGTCACCACGTTTTCTCCACGGGTGATCCATGCAGAGCCACTTTCGAGTACCTTGGAACATGGTTTTCGAAGACCTGGGATCCCTTGGTAGCTGGAGATGCGGTGTCTCATCCATGCACTTGACGCATGCATTGTGTCCGTGGTTCACCTAGGCCGATACATATGCGTAACCAGGATAGTCCTGCATGGTCGTGAGCAACGCGGCTCTCAGATGGAAATATTCTTTAGCGTAGGCGTCCCACATACGGGCCGGCGTCTCCCACAAGCTGGCTAACTCCTCTCTCAATAGCCCGAGATACAGATGCATATCTATACCTGGTTGTTTTGTCCCCTGAATAAGAATGCTCATGTGTACATACCTTTGCTTCGTGCATAGCCACGGGGGGAGGTTGTATGGCCATACAAACACGGGCCAAGTGCTATGCGTGCTACTCTAGTTTCCAAAAGGATTGAGTCCATCGGTGCTCATACCCAGCCTGACGTTCCTTGCATCGCCCCCGAACTCTTCGAACTCGATGTCTAATGCGTTCCACTGGCTAGCGTCTGAAGGGTGTGTCAGGATCTTGCCCTTCTCTCGATCATCTTCGGGTTTCTCTCTTTCCGCGTGCCATTGCATGAGCTTTGCTTCCTTAGGATCTATGAAATATCGCTGCAGACGAGGGGTGATAGGAAAGTACCATACCACTTTTCGAGGAACTTTCTTGTTCCCTCTCTTATACCGTCCTTGGCCACACACCGGACAAGTGGTTCTATCCGCGTACTCGTTCCGATAAAGTGCGCAATCATTGATGCATGCGTGGTATTTAATGTGTGGTAGGTCGAGAGGGCACACAATTTTCTTGGCCTCCTCGATACTTGTTGGCAATGTGTTCCCCTTAGGAAGTCGGTCATGCCAGTATTCCATGTTCGCGTTGAAGCTCACATCGGTCCATTTGTGTTCGGCCTTCATCTCTAGAGCCTTGAGCGTTACACTCAAACGTGTATCCTCGGGGCGACACCCAGGATACAATGGAGTCATCCCGTCTACCTCCATTTAGGCCAGCTTGGCTTTCTCTCTGGCTGCAGCTTTGTCATTGCTCGTCTCCTTGAGGAGCAGTTCTTGAACATGAGGGTCCTGCAAGATCAAAGTTAGCAGCGTCTGTGTGTTCGCGTCTTCTCCTTATTCATGATCATGCTCGTCGTCATCTCTTTCTCCATGCTGATCATGCTCGCCGGCATCTCCTTCGTCATGATGATCATGCCCGCTGGCATCTCCTTCGTCATGATGATCATGCCCGGTAGACTCTTCGTCTTCTCGCACGCCCACGTCTTCGTGACCACCACCATGTCCTGCCGGCGCCTCATTGAGGTCGCGCATGAAACCGCGCCTAAGCAGGTGACCCTCCAATTGTCCAGATTCATGGTCGATCCAGCGCTGCAGTTTGCATGTTCGACATGGACATCTTATCATGGTCTTGTTGTTCAGAATAATGTCCTTCTTCGCGCCTTTCTTGTACCTAGCAATTCGACCTTCGCTCATCGTGAGGACCATGGTTGCCTGAGCGGTCAGAACAGAGAATATAGGTGAGAACCACACCATATGAACACACACATGCATGAATGCTAGCCGGAAAAAATTCAGCATGACCTTTCCTAAAATTAGGACATATGGGTAGTGCAAAAATTTTCCGAAATGGAAATGAATCAACATTTCGGCAAACATCGATGCAACCACACCGGCCGGGCCCGACAACAACAAGCAAACAACAAAAAACTTCCTCCCATTGCAAACATTCATGCACCACACACAAGCATCGTCTCGCCATGGATCGCACACACACACCGCCCGCGCGACAAGCTTCACCTACATGTTCATGATGGCCAAGTACTCACCTAGCTATAGTAGACACAATAATAGCGAGACGAGACCGCGCGATGAGAGAGTATGGACAAATAGATCTACAATGCAAGTTGGTGGAGAGGAAATTAGTAAATAATAGAGAGATGTGAGAGAGAAAAGTAAGGAACTTTTAGATCTAGAAGTTGGAGCGAAGCTTCTACTTACCAATCTATGGATTAAAGTAGGTTTAGATATAAGAAAATGGAGAAACTATGGGCAAGATGGGGTGTGAGGGAGGAGGAAGACGAGTTGGGAGGAGGTAGAGATGTGAAATGGGTGGTGGTGGGATAGATAGATAAGAAATCTAGCTCATGTCACCTTTTTAACATATGGATCTGGACGAGATTGGCCTATGCGCCACTAAACATCTTGTCTATCTATAGGCTGTTTCCTAGTAGTGAACTCACAGAATTGAATCTCAGGTTCTGAGAAAGTGATGGATCTCTTATCCATTAGTGTTACCCTCATACGAAGACATGAATTTGCATCTTTCAATGCCAAATCAGTATGTTCAATGGTGGAGAAATACTATCCTGTTGACTTTACTCAACAAGAGAGGTATGGGTTAGAGATTCAACTGAACCATTTTGTTGTGGATGCTAAAAATAGTGAAGAATTGAGGAAGTCTTTAACTATTACATCTTTATGCCACCGTCTTGTTGAGACAAGACGCGATAGAATCTATAATTTGCTTGACAGGTTGCTTCGCTTGCTCGTTACTCTGCCGGTTTCCACTGCAAGTGCCGAGCGTGCCTTTTCTAGCCTGAAGATTAGCAAGTCAGGGCTGCGTAATAGAATGGAAGATATTTTTCTTGCGGATAGCATGCTACTACAAATAGAAAGGGAAATTGCTTCAAAAATTCCATATGAAGACATAATTTCTGACTTCAAAGCTAAGAAGAACCGAAGAAGATTTCTCTAGCTAGTTATTGGTCATATTGAATTGCCTTCTGGTCATTATGTGTTCTTCTATTTTGGAGTACCAAAAGTTACTTGTTCAAAAGTACCCAGGTATGTTAGAACCACTATATATCATTCATGATAGTGCCATCTAATATATACCTTATATTGTTCTCTGTTGACTTGCCCCGGTTTTTCTGCCTATTTGTTGTTTTCTATGGGTTTTGCCCCTCTTGTGTTTTGTTCACACTCCTCCACTAGCCGCGGGCATGGCGGCGTCGCCAACCGGGGCACCCCACCTCCGAGCCTCCTGCCTTCGAGGCGCCATAGAAGTGGGTGAATAAGATTCCCTCTATGGGGTCCACCCCCAAGTTCTGTGGCGCACGTTGACATATGCGCCACCGAAGTGTTTCACTTCCGTGGCGCATATGTCAACGTGCGCCACAGAACTTGGGGGAATTAGATTCCGTGGTGGGGCCCTCCTCCATGTTCCGTGGCGCATATTACAGAATGCGCCACAGAACTTGGATCATCCCCCCGCCGGCGGGTCCCACCAATCTTCTGCGGCGCATGCTCTGAAAAATGCGCCACAGAACTTCCAAATTTCTGTGGCGCATTCTTTCCAGTGCGCCACTGATGTCTTCCTGTGGCGCACATATTGGCCTATGCGCCACTAAACATCTTGTCTATCTATAGGCTGTTTCCTAGTAGTGAACTCACAGAATTGAATCTCAGGTTCTGAGAAAGTGATGGATCTCTTATCCATTAGTGTTACCCTCATACGAAGACATGGATTTGCATCTTTCAATGCCAAATCAGTATGTTCAATGGTGGAGAAATACTATCCTGTTGACTTTACTCAACAAGAGAGGTATGGGTTAGAGATTCAACTGAACCATTTTGTTGTGGATGCTAAAAATAGTGAAGAATTGAGGAAGTCTTTAACTATTACATCTTTATGCCACTGTCTTGTTGAGACAGGACGCGATAGAATCTATAATTTGCTTGACAGGTTGCTTCGCTTGCTCGTTACTCTGCCGGTTTCCACTGCAAGTGCCGAGCGTGCCTTTTCTAGCCTGAAGATTAGCAAGTCAGGGCTGCATAATAGAATGGAAGATATTTTTCTTGCGGATAGCATGCTACTACAAATAGAAAGGGAAATTGCTTCAAAAATTCCATATGAAGACATAATTTCTGACTTCAAAGCTAAGAAGAACCGAAGAAGATTTCTCTAGCTAGTTATTGGTCATATTGAATTGCCTTCTGGTCATTATGTGTTCTTCTATTTTGGAGTACCAAAAGTTACTTGTTCAAAAGTACCCAGGTATGTTAGAACCACTATATATCATTCATGATAGTGCTATCTAATATATACCTTATATTGTTCTCTGTTGACTTGCCCCGGTTTTTCTGCCTATTTGTTGTTTTCTATGGGTTTTGCCCCTCTTGTGTTTTGTTCACACTCCTCCACTAGCCGCGGGCATGGCGGCATCGCCAACCGGGGCACCCCACCTCCGGGCCTCCTGCCTTCGAAGCTGGAATGGCAAGTGCCACCGGAATACGCTATGGCCGCGTGCCAGCTTAGACGCACCGGCGACCCGAAGGAGTTCCCGGGGCAGCGTGCGGCCATGCGCGCCTCCTTGTACAACACGGAGGACGACAAGGTGGGCTGATGCAGCAGCTGCGGCCGCCGGTCCCCGCAGTCTGCGCTGATCGACGGTTTCTGCTATCCGCTGCAAACCGTGGAAGGGCACAGGTTCCAGCCGCATGCGCCAAGCGATGACGATGACCCCGAAGCCGTGTGCTATATGACTCGCAGGATTATTACTAGTTTTAGTTTCCGAATATATAAAATTGTCGGCGAATAATAAATTCCACAATTTTGTGGATGTACAACTAGGAGTCATCGTTCCCCTAAATCGTGAACCAATCCAGCGCCCCTAGCGTCCCCATACGGTCGAAAATCAGGCCGCGTCGGACTCAATATTGGGGAGGAGTGGAGATGCTCCTAGGAGCTCTTAAAAAAACTAAAAAAAAAACAAATTCGAATCTCCTTCCCCCCGCCACGCAGCTGCGCGCACAATGGTTTCAGCGCGCTCCCCCTCCCCCGCGTTCCCTCCGCCTGCCCTAAATCCCAATTTCGTCCAAATTATTCGCGAAAAATTTCAAGATTCGCTGGCCCATGGAGCCTTCGGACCAAAAATAGCAGAAAACACAGATCCGTCCCCTCCTTCCACTCCTCTACAGCCAAAAATTTCCCCCGAAACTCAAATCTTGCCTTCTCTCCCCTCCCCGACTCCCTGTTCCCTCCCCCCCGCGTTTACAAATAACAACGGAAGATCCTTGCAGTCCCTTCACAAGCTCCAATTCGAGCCACCTAGCCGCCTAGTACACCACCGCCGAGCCTCAATTCTAACAGCGGCAGCACATCCCCGTCATGGCAGTTGACCGAGCCGACAAGGAGAACCTGGCGCCCGCGACTGCCCCGCCGGCGGCTTCCGTCGCTCGTCTTCACGGCGTCGCTGTCAAGAGCTGCAAGCTGAAGCGGCACGGGAGGGCGCGGAGGAGGGTGCCCCTCAGGGACATCACCAACCTCGTCGTCGCGCAGTCCGCGGTTGCCGTGTGGCAGCAGGCTCTGCTGCAGCAGCCGCACGCGGCGTCGGAGACGGCGGAGCTGGCCAAGGCGGAGCCTGTCGTGAAGAATGGGCTTGCTGGTGGTGCGGGGTCGAAGGCGGGAAGATACTCGCTCTGGAAGGAGTTCAGATAGCCCACCATTGTACATGGATCTGTATACTTCTCATTCCATTGTCCAATGATTCATTGGACTAGATTTGTTTGGTTAGTTGGTTCTCATTTGTTCGTGATGATAGGAAATGAGGTGCTGAGAGAGAAAGAAAGATAAAATTGGATTGTCGTGGATTAAAGGTGTGACATATCGAACCGGGATCTGGAATTGTGCACCAAACAAATTTGAGAAATTATATCGGGAGCTGTAAATATGATTTTCCAGACTCCAGGTCTGCTTGGTGTTCTGCATTGCAGCTCTGAAGCAGGGTTTATGTAGACTTGTAGCAGGGTTTCTCTGCCGTTTTATTAGAATGCAAACTTGCAAACAGCGAGCTTGAAAAAGTGTCTGCCAGACAAGCTGCTTTTTTTTCAAATGGGGAGCATGGCCCCGGCCTCTGCATTATCTGATGCACACGGCCCCATTTATTGCATTATTCAAGCGAAAACAAAGTTTTATAATCATGGATCAGATAAGGTTGAGACATGTATCAACCATCTAAAAATAAGAAGCAACATAGCTCTATCCATTTTGCAACCGATTAATATGACGCCACCCAGTAGCTAGAAAAAACAGTCATGTGCAACCATAAGCAGGTGGTTGCATCCAGATTCCATATGCTTCCTCTGATCCTCCGGGAGAAGCAAAGACCATTGTTGAATCCAATATGTAGCTCGGCGAATAACTTGCAAAAAGTTAGTACCATTCTGTTTGTTAAAAACAAAATCATTCCGAGTATTCCAAATAGCCTAACATAGTGCTGATACTCCAATGCGTAATCTAGATTTATTTTGCTTGTCTACCTCATGAAGCCAATTGCCAAACATATTGGTAATATTCGTTGGAGGGGTAATATCAAAAGCAAAGAACATCATTCGCCAAATAATTCGTGCAAATGGACATGATAAAAATAAATGTTCAACCGACTCCAAAGAATCACAAAAACAACATTTTTGACATCCCATTCATTGCCTTTTTGCCAAGTTATCTTTTGTCAATAGAACTTTATTTTTAAGGAACCACATAAATATTTTAATCTTCAACGGTAATTTCAGGTTCCAGAGATACTTGTGCAAGTAAACAGTGTGCCCGTTCATTTGTTCTAAGTATAAAGATTTAACAGAAAAAGAGCCCGAGATGGTTAGTTTCCACATAAACCGGTCTTTATCCTCATTCAAATGAACATTCGTTAGCCTCCGGCATAGATGCTGCTGGACCGTAATATTCTTCGGTACAACAAGTATTGTGACTAAAGCAGATAAAAAACGAATTGAATTCAGTTAAATACAGCAGGCAGCAACACGTTTGTCTCAATGATTTCAGGCGTGAAATGATCTTATCAAGTTTGTGGTGGACTGTTTGCATCGATTTTCAATTGGTTGTCTTCAATGGCATTTGGAAGACAACACAGTTCAAGGGGTGTATCGACCTGCTGTTTCCTGCATCTAGATGAATTATACTGTACATCTAACTATCTCATGATTGAGGTAGACCCACAATAGGGCCGAGAAAGCTTAGAGCATCTCCACTCGGGATCCCCATACGGGCTCCGGCGTGGCCATTTTTTTGACCGTATTTGTGGGTGTCGCTACGAAATCAGAAATGGGGGCCGACCGGCGCCTAGCCGTGCACCCCAAACCGGCCATTTTTTTTTATTTTCTGAATTATTTCAACACAAGCAATCAATTAAATTAGAACACAAATTCAACACAATTATTCAACCAGTTCAACATAGTACACAAATAAATTATGTTTAACACACCACACAAATTAAACAAGTTTGAATCACAATGACCAACAAACTAGAGAGCTGCTTTTATGTTCCACAAATGCTCGATCAAATCATTTTACAGCTGGTGATGAGTGTTGGAGTCTCGAAGTTCTTGACGTTTGGCCAGGAAAGAGGCAAAGGCAGTAGACACCTGATGATCAACATCTGCAAGAGGACCCTGACGATAGTATGGCTGAGTGTCGAACACTGGGTTCTCCCACTCGCTCTCGATGATCATGTTGTGCAAGATGATACAAGCAGTCATGACCTCCCACATCTGATCCTTAGACCATGTAAGCGCAGGGTACCGAACAATGGTAAATTGAGCTTGCAGCACACCAAATGCCCTCTCCACATCTTTCCTGCACGCCTCCTGGCACTGAGCAAACCAAGCTTTCTTCCCTCCAGGCACTGCATTTGAAATGGTCTTGACAAATGTTGACCACTTTGGATAGATGCCATCAGCCAGATAGTAGCCCTTGTCATATTGGTGACCATTGATCTCATAAGCCACATGAGGAGAATTGCCTGAAACAAACTTGGCAAACACATCCGAGCACTGGAGCAAGTTGATGTCATTGTGAGATCCTGCCATCCCGAAGAAAGCATGCCAAATCCAGAGATCCTTATCAGCCACTGCCTCAAGAACCATCACTGCATGCTCCTTTGTGCCCTTGTACATGCCCTGGTTTGCAAACGGACAGTTCTTCCATGCCCAGTGCATACAATCGATGCTTCCAAGCATCCTAGCGAATCCTCTGTCTGCATTCTGTGCGAATAGACGAGCAGTGTCGCCTTCATTGGGTGTGCGTAGATATGTGTTGCCAAACACCGCCACAATTGCCCTGCAAAACCTATACATGCAATCAATGGCCGTGGACTCGGTCATGCGCATGTAGTCGTCCTGTGTGTCTCCAGGCATTCCATATGCTAGCATCCGGAGGGCAACTGTGCATTTCTAGATAGTGGAGAAGCCAAGCGTACCGACGATGTCCCTCTTCAGCTTGAAGAAGTCATCGAACTTCCTTAGCTTCTCGAAGATCTTGAGGAAGAGCTTCCTGCTCATCCTGAAACGGCGGCGGAATGTGACATCGCCGTGCACTGGATCATCAGCGAAGTAGTCTGCATACAACATGTAGTACCCTTCCATCCTCTGCATCGGCTTGCTCTTGCGGCGTCCAGGCGCCGAGCCGCCAGGGACCGGCTTGTCCTCCTCGATGATCATGGACATGAGGGCGAGGAGGATAGACAGGTGCTCGTCGTCCCCAGCCGCTGCTGCATTCATCACAGTGACCTCCTCATCCATCAGAGCGGCCGTGACCTCCTTATCGTCCGAGTCCATCGCCTTGGCAAATGATCGAACACCTTGTGTGCGGGAAGGAAGTCGGGTGGGAGCAGAGGTTCGCTGGCCGGCGGTTGGACGCAAGGACGGCAGAGGAAGAGGTGGCATGGGTTTATTTGGCGGTGGGGAGTGCTACCAGAGGCGGGTTCCCGACGGTGGGGTAGGGGTGGTCGCGGCGGCCGCTAGGGGGTCGGGGGGTTCGAAAGGGTATAGGACAGGTTTTCAGGTCATTTGTCACTGACAAGGCTGACCCGCACCATTTTCTCGATGCGTCGACACCCCCGCTCGCCTCCTTGTACATTGGGTTTCGCCTGGGACCACCGGCTGAATAATTGGGCCGCACCGGCAGAAATTCTGAAATGAGGGCCGCGGCTAGGCACATTTTTTGGCGCCGGCGGCCCTCATAGGCCTTTGGGGGGGGCTTTGAGGACCCCGAGTGGAGATGCTCTTAGTTCTGTTTGAGTTGAACATCAATAACAAGCTGCTTTGTTTCTGAAACGGCGTCTGAACCAAAAACATGTTTTAACTATAACCAGTCTTAACCATCCTTCTTTATATGTGGTAATGTTGCGATCTTCTCGTAGTCATTGTTAATGGAGAGCCCCTTCCTACTTCCGAAATAGACTGCTCCCCAACCCTAGCACCACCGGCCCTCCCTCTCCCTCCAACGCATCGCCGCTGCCAGAGGGGGCGCCGGTGAAGCCGGGCGCGCCTCTAGGATGGTGGCGGCGGGGCAATTCTTCTCCCCCTCGCGTTCACCGGCGCGTGGGGCGCTGCAGACGGTGGCGAGGCTACGAGCAGGCGCGGGTGTTTGCTTCGGGTAGGCGGCGGTGCTATTGGCATCGGGTTGCGGTGTTGCGCGCCGGATGGTCAGCAGGGTCGGCGGTGGGCTGAAACGGCCGAGCAGGCCCGATTTTGCGTCTTTGGGCCAACCGTCATGCCACCGTGGGCGCTAGGCAGTTCTCCTTCTTGGCGGCGGGACGGCAAGGCGCAGTGCTGGTCATGGCTCTGGGCTGGGGGGCTTCTCGGCGGCACTATGGTGCGGTCGGAGGACGGTGGCGCTTGGTGGGAGTCGCATGGCGAAGGGCTCGTCGTGGCGGTGCGGGATCGTGCGGGGCTAGATCTGGGCCGCCAGGGAGGTGTCATGGTGGTGGTTATCTTCGGCCCCTTTCACAGTGGCGGCTACCCAGGTTCGCTCTGGTTGTTTTTGGCAACTATCTCGCGAGCAACGGTGATGATCCGGACGGCGGCCTTCGTCGTGGCTAAAAGAACATTTCATGGTTCCCTGTGTTTTGCGTTTTAGATAACAATACCGTGGAGTTTTCTCATGTGTGCTAAGTGTGCAGGAAAAGTTATTGTGTTTGGGGGCCAGATTATTTGCCCCCCGAAGGGGCTAGATAATCCGGCCTGGCTCACTTGGCAAAGGCAGGCATGGCGCGTCGCTCTGACTCGGGGCGGATTTTCCCCTGGAAATTCCGAAAAGGGGCAGATTTTCTTCCCCTGACTGGATAATCCGGCCCATGCCTTGGGGCAGCTAATCCGGCCCCCAGGAGACGATCAAGGACAGGCAAGGCGTGACGCTCTAACTGGGGGCGGATTTCCCCCGAGAAATTCCGAAAAGGAGCGGACTTTCTTCCCCCCCGGATAATTCGGCCCTCACCTTGGGCCGGATAATCCGCCCCAGGAGACAAGCAAGGGCCAGCTCGGCGTGTCGCCTTGAGTGGAGGCGGATTATTTGCCGGATAATCCGAGTCTGTGGTAGAGTTTTCCCTAGGCCGAATAATCCGACCCTCACTTGGGCCGGATAATCCGGCCCCCAAAGGCTCCAACGGCTCAGTTGGGACAGGGGGTATAAAATCCCTTTCATCCCCTTCGGTCAGTACCTTTGATTCATTCGAAAACGGCCAGACCTATTGCAAGTGCTCCCCCTCTAGATCTCCCACTCCAACCACCCGAAGGCTTCGATCTTTGGGGGAATTGAAGGAGGAGACAACCTACATCGCATCACGAATCAAGCGCATCAACTCCTCTCCATTCACTTGGAGAAATCCCCGATCTCGTTAATATCTAGATCTTGTGTTTTGTTATTGATAACTTGTTCTTGTGGTAGCTTGTTGTCATTACAGGAGCCTCCAATTTGGTTGTGGAGTTATGCCCCGCTAGTTGTGTAAAGGCGCTGGTTCCCGCCTCGAAGGGTTCCTATAGTGGAAAGGTGGATCAGGCCTTTGGTGGGGGGATCCATCGGAGAACAGGGTGAGGCCTATTGTGGTGTGGTGGTCTTAGTACCGCCCACCCCTCCAACACAGATGTACTTTCCTTAACAAGGAAGGAACTGCGGTAAAACAAATCCTGTGTCTCCGCGTGCTCCACTATGGTTTACTCCTTCCTCTATCTCACTCGCCTTTACTCGCTAGTAGTTAGGTTTGCATATAGGGAAATTCTATTTAATAGCATATGTAGATAATTTACCTTTTGTGTCAAGCCTAAAATTAAAAAAAGCATTAAATTTTGAAGTAGCACCTATTCACCCCCCTCTAGGTGCCCATACGATCCATTTCAATTGGTATCAGAGTCCTGACTCTTTATTCGGGCTTAACCACCTAAGAGAAGTATGGGTACTAAGGAAAATGGGAATGAGGATGTGGATAAGGTCACACTGGATTACCTCAAGACGTTGGAAACAACCTTGTTGAAATCCTTTGATACCAAGATGGAGGAGATGCGGCAATTGATTGCTCGCCTCACATCATTTACAACCCCATCTCCATCTTCCTCTGAGGCTACCACTCCTTCATCCAAGGATAAGGCTCACGCCGGATCTAAGGAAGATGAAGTGGTAGGTGAAAAACTTAATGGTTCCGCCTCCAAGAAGGGAAGTGGTAAGGAGGACTATAGTGAGGTTCCTCACCTATATTCTCCAAACCCACCTATCCCACATCCTCATATAAAAAATAGGGGTGATCCACCCAAACTTACTGCATCTTCATTTAATCAATGGCAATTCTTAATGAAGTCTCATGTATGCAGTTCGTTAATTGAACTTTGGAGGATTATCGAAGAGGGTCTTCATATTGGAGATCACACCAACTTAACAAGAAGAGAAGTTGAGGATAGCCAATTGAATGCAACGACTCTCCACATGATACAACTCGGAGTGGTTCCCAAGGACATGCCCCACGTTGAGCATTTCAACACTGCTAAAGAAGCTTGGGATGCTCTCACCGACCTCTTTATTGGAAATGAAAGCATGAGGAGGAATATGTATGATGCCCTTTGCAATGAAGCTGAAGGATTCTACACGTTGGATGGTGAAAACCATGAAGATATGTATAGAAGACTCAAGGGCATTGCAACAACATTTAGAAAGCATGGAGCCACTCACATTGATGATGCTTGGATAAAAAGGAAATATGTCAGTGCTCTAATGCCTTTTGAGCCAACGGACTTGAAGAACTTGCAAGGTAGACACAACTACCATCAAATGACTTCCAATGAAATCATGCAAGAAATGGCATCATTCAAGGTTGTAGCTAAGAACACGGAAGATGCCCGTGCCCGATCCATTGGAATGCAAAAAGGGGTCAATGTTGCTCTAAAGGAAAATGTTGTTGAGCAAGATGAGGATGAAAGAGGATTCGAGGGTGTCTCCATGGGCTGCCCCGAGGAAGTCAAGCGTGCTCATGGTGAGTACATGGCCTTCTATGCAAGGAACTTTTGGAAGGATCCAGCCAAGGCCAAGTTGGAACTCGAGCGCAAGAATGGGTCAAGTGGAAGAAGAGAGAATGGCCCAAAACTGAGAACATGCTACAATTGTGGAGATAGGCTACACTTTGTGGCTGAGTGTCCATATCAAAATAGAGAAGACAATGGTGGCAGGCTCATCCTTAAAGAAAAATCCAAGGCACCTCGAAAGAAGCTATTTATCAAAAAGAATGGCCCTTACAAGAAGCAACCCAAGATTGTCTTGGTGGCACAAGAAGAATATTCCTCTGCAAGTGAAGATGAAGAGGATGAAGATAGTACTCGTGAGGTGGCTGCTATAGCCACCACATCTACTCCGTCATCACTCTTCGACTCTCCAAACGAAAACATCATCAACAACAACGTCACCTGCCTTATGGCAAGAGGGTCCGAGGTATCATCTTCTATTTCTTCATTTCCTAAAACTAACATAAATATGGATATGGACGATCATACTAGTATTAAGATAAAATAAGAAGTTATTGCTTTGGACAACTTTTTCACTAACTTGCAAGGTGAGCACAAACTTCATTTTGATGCTCTTATGAGTCAACTTGCCCAATCCGAAGATCTCCTCGAAGAAAAGGGCAGAATGGAAAGAGAAGATGCCTTGGAGATAGCCTCCATGAAGAATGCCTTGGAAGAAGAAGAGGAAGATCGAGTATCCTTGGAAGAGATACTCGAGTCAATTGAGGAGTCCCATGAAGAGGTTGTTGCTCAGCTCATCAAAGAACGTGAGAACGCTCTTGCTAAGGTCAAGAAACTAAAGAAGGAAAAGATTGAATTTGGGGCTACTCATGCTAGACTCTCGGAGAAGTTTGAGAAACTTGACATTGCTCACAAGGCATTGTAGAGTGAGCATTCTACTCTAAATGAGTCTTGTGATCAGCTCCAAACTCAATTGGAGAAGTATGATATGCCCAACACATCTACTCCATCTTGTGGACAAGAAGAACCTGTAAAGGGATCTCAACATAAAGGTAAAGAAATTCTAAATGAGGTTCTTAGCAAGCAAAGGACAAACAATGGAAGATAGGGTCTTGGTTATGTTCCCAAGATAAAGAAGAAGAACAACAACAACAAGAAGAAGAGCAAAACTGCTCAACCAAAGACTAGCACCACCACTAATGACAAGTATAACTATGATGGTTTTGCAGGGGCTAATAATCCTAACTATGAGTTATATTGTGATTATTATGGTGAGTTTTATGCTAGTTATGTAGGTCCTTATGATAGTTGCATTCCTTGGTATATTTGGGTTCCCAAGAACCTTGTCACTAATATGAGAGGACCCATCGGAAAATGGGTACCTAAAACCAAGAAGTAACTTTCTTGCAGGGCTATGCTTCCGGTGGGTCTAAATGGGTACTCGATAGCGGGTGCACAAGTCATATGACCGGAAGCAAGGAGATCATCATGGAGATGCGGACAATCACATAACCGTCTCCTATGGTGACAAGTCAAAGTCTGAGGTATTGGGTCTCGGCAAAGTTGTGGTTGCTCACGATATCTCTCTCATGGACGTCATGATTGTTGAGACCCTTGGTTACAATTTACTTTCAGTTTGCGCCCTTGGTAATATGGGCTTTGTAGTTTTCATTGATGCTGATTTGGTGGCACTCTTGTGGAGCAAGTCTCTAAAAGTCGCTTTCGTGGGATATGTCGAAAATGACCTGTACATGGTGGACTTCTCGGGGAAACTACTACAGGTCCGATGTGTCTTTTCGAAAAGGCTGACGCGGGTTGGTTATGGCATCGCCGACTAGCCCACGTCAATATGAGAACTTTGCAAAGTCTCCACAAGGGTGGCCACATCCTTGGACTAAAAGAAAATGTTTCCTTTGCCAAAGATCGTGTTTGTAGGGCTTGTGTTGAAGGGAAAATGCATGACTCTCCTCATCGAAGGAAGACCATTATTTCGTCAAAGAGGATTTTGGAGCTCCTTCATGTGGATCTTTTTGGACCTCCATCACATGCAAGCCTCGGTGGGAAGAAGTACTGCCTCATGATTGTTGATGATTACTCAAGATACACATGGGTCTATTTCTTCAAGTTGAAGAGCGAGACTCAACAAACGGTCATCGACTTTGCCAACGAGGTTCAACATCAACACAATGTCCCTATATTGGCAATAAGAAGTGATAACGGCTCCGAGTTCAAGAACTACACCTTAAATGAATTCCTAAGTGAAGAGGGGATAAGACATCAATATTTCGCTACGTACACCCCTCAACAAAATGGTGTTGCCGAGAGGAAGAACCAGACCTTAATGGACATGGCCAGATCTATGCTAGCTGAATTTTAAGTCTCCTTATAACTTCTGGGCTGAAGCAATCTCTACCGCTTGCCATTCATCCAACCGGCTCTACCTCCGCAAAATCTTGGACAAGACTCCATATGAAATACTTACTGGTAACAAGCCAAACATCTCCTACTTTCGGGTAGTTGGTTGTAAGTGTTTCTTTCTCATTAAAGGAGTTTGGTTATCTAAATTTGAGTCTAAGGCTTTAGACGGCATTTTTGTTGGTTATGGTGCTGAATCCCACACTTATAGAGGCTACAATATGCTCTCTGGAACGGTTGTAGAATCTTGTAGTGTGGTGTTCAAGGAAAATGATGGCTCCTGTGCGGGGCAAGTTGATGTTTGTGATGCAGATGTTGAAATACCCCAAGATGCCATAAGAAGAATGGGTGTGGGATTTTTCCGCCCCATTGAGGAACCCCTTGTGGCAGATCGGGAAGGACAATGCTCTACTCAAGTGGAGCCCTCATCGACACAAGCTCAACATGCTCCAACCATTGGAGAATCTTCTACACCAACCACACAAAATGCTGAAGATCAACATGCTCCTGAATGCTCCAGGCCGGATTATCCGGTCGACACCGGATTATCCGACCATCCCTCCATAGCTGGCCAAAATGATCAACATATCGAAGAATCTGCTGCAAGTCCCAGGCCAGATTTTCTGGCTGACCCCGGATTATCCGGCCACTCTCCAATTCGAGCAAGATCCAGTCAATTTTGTGAAGATGCTTCAGGTTCTCCCAGGCCGGATTATCCGGCCCAACCCACGGTCGGATTATCTGGCCCTGAAACTCCTAAAGAGCAGTAGCCTCCTGTTACGGCTATTGATCAACTTCAAGGGCAAGGTTCACCATCTCCTACTACTGCTAATCAAGCTATAGATCAAGTCCAAGCCAATGATTCCAACAAAGACTCAAATGATGAAGTTATTCCTCCAAGTTACAACAAGCTAATTGAACTTCGTCGCAAAGCTAGTGCATATGGGAACCTTGAGTTAAGGGGTCACACTCTTGACAAAGTTGTATGTGATCTTCGACGAAGGGTATCCATAAGAAGGGAGTTGGCAAGTTTCGGTGAGCATCAAGCTCACATCTCAATGGTGGAACCCAAGAAAGTGTATGAATCTCTTGAGGATCCACACTGGGTTGTTGCTATGCATGAAGAGTTGAACAACTTTGAACGCAACAAGGTCTAGAAATTAGTAGAGAAGCCCAAGGATTGCTGCAATGTTATCGGCACAAAATGGATATTTAAAACAAGCAAGATGAGAATAGCATTGTTGTGAGGAACAAGGCAAGACTCATGGCACAAGGCTATTCCCAAGTTGAGGGCATTGACTTCGGTGAGACTTATGCTCCTGTGGCTCGTCTTGAGTCCATCCATATCCTTCTTGCTTATGCTGCTCATAATAATTTTAAATTACAGCAAATGGATGTTAAGAGTGCTTTTCTTAATGGTCCTCTACATGAGTTGGTATATGTAAAGCAACCACCGGATTTGAGGATCCTAATTTCCTGAACCATGTCTACAAACTCGATAAGACACTCTATGGCCTTAAACAAGCCCCACGTGCATGGTATGAGCACCTTAAAGAGATTTTGTTAGACCGTGGCTTCGAAGTTGGGCAAATCGATCCCACTCTTTTTACTAATAAGGCTAAGGGAGATCTCTTCGTATGCCAACTATACGTAGACGGTATTATCTTTGGCTCTACTAATAAAGCTTTTAATGATGAATTTTCAAAGCTTATGACTGACACGTTTGAGATGTCTATGATGGGGGAGTTACGGTTCTTTCTTGGATTTGAGATCAAGCAACTTAGAGAAGGGACCTTCATTAATCAAGCAAAATACATCCAAGACATTCTCAAGAGATTCAAGATGACGGACCTTAATGGCGTCGCCACTCCGATGCAAACAAAATGTCATCTTAAACTTAATCGCCATGGTAAAGATGTGGACCAAAAGGTATACTGGTCCATGATCGGCTCTCTTCTTTACCTCTGCGCATCTAGACCCGATATTGTGTTGAGTGTAGGTGTGTGTGCAAGGTATCAAGCATCTCCTAAAGAAATCCACTTAGTGGAAGTCAAGAGGATCTTCCGATATTTGGTTCATTCCCCTCATTTCGGTCTATGGTATCCCAAGGGCTCCAATTTCTTTCTATGTGGCTATACTGATTTAGATTGGACTGATGATAAGGATGATTGGAAATCAACTTCTAGAGCTTGTCAGTTCTTGGGAAGGTCTCTAGTCTGTTGGTCTTCCAAAAAGCAGAATTGTATATCTCTCTCCACCACCGAAGCTGAATATGTTGCTGCTGCTAGTGCCTGCACTCAGTTATTATGGATGAGGCAAACTTTAAAGGAATACGGTGTCAATTGTGACAAAGTGCCTCTTTTATGCGATAATGAAAGTGCAATCAAAATTGCGCACAATCCAGTACAACACACAAGGACGAAGCACATTGATATTCGGAATCATTTTATTCGGGACCATGTTGCTCGAGGTGATATTGATCTATCTTTTGTGAGCACGAAGAACCAACTTGCTGATATTTTCACGAAGCCACTTGATGAAGCAAGGTTTTGTTACTTGAGGAATGAGCTAAATATCGTTGATTCAAGGAGCTTGTCTTGATTACCCATGCACTCACTCTTACATCTCAGTCTTATTCGGTCTAGGTGTGGGCATGGAAATAGGGGGAGTGTGGTCCTAATTGATTGGGCTAACTCTCCCCCCATAATGCCGAAAGCAAGTCACATCATTTCTCTTTATATCATTTTGTGATATGTGAGCTTATTGTTGAGTATTGGTCATGAACCCAAAATATATCTTCGTGGTGTCATACCATGCACTCCAACAAGGTGGCCTCGGCCACCGCCCTCTTCCATGAGAAGAGTTGGGTTTATTTGGATCTTTTTGGTTGTTCTTGCTCATCTCATGTTCTTATGGGAATCACACTCAATCTTGGCCTTTAGTTGATTCGATTCTTGCAATTTTGAGTGTGTAGTACCATCTCAGTACGGTTCTCTTAATACCAAGCCTTTCCCTACCCCTAACCATCTCTTCTAGCACACCAGTCCTTTGTTCACCTTGTGGGGTTGTTGTTTGGGGACGCGCGGGCCTAAATCTGTGTGTAACAGAATTTCAGATTTTAGGCGGGAAAATCCAGCCCAAGTGTAGGCCGGATAATCCGACCCTGGTGGCTGCAGTCTTTAAGGGCTGGGGTCGGGGGGAAGGGCTCATAACGAGCAACGCTTCTCTCCCAACCCTCTCCCTCTCCCTAGTCGCCGCCTGCCGACCCCCACCCTCCCCGGAGCCTCTCTGGCCACCGGATTTTCCGGGCCTCCCCGGATCTTCTTCTCTGCGCCTCTGGGTACCTTCTGCTCCGCTTTCTTCCTCCAATGAGTGAGGGTGGTTCCAGTGCTCCCAAGACATACAAGCGTCATCCTCGTGCTAAATACTTTCGAGATGATGGTAAGGGTAACTTAGTGGACGAGGTTAATACGTCCAAAACGTATCTACTTTCCCGAACACTTTTTCTATTGTTTTTCCTCTAAACTTGTGTGATTTGGATACAACTAACACGGACTGACGCTGTTTTCAGCAGAATTACCTTGGTGTCTAGTTTTTGTGCAGGAAATCAACTATCAGGAAAAATCCCAGAAAATATGCCAAAAATCCTATTTCACCAGAAGATTCACAGAGCCAGAATACGAGACGGAGTGGGGCTGGGGCCTGGCCACACCACCTAGCCACGCGGGCTAGGCCTGGCCGCGCCAGGGGGTGGTCTGGCCGACCCAGGCACCCCCTCGGTCTCCCTCTTTGCCTATAAGTTGCCTCCTGACCTAAAAACTCAGGGGGTTCGACGTTTTTCCAAAAAGAGTTCCGCTCCGCCGCCACCACCAGATTCCGCGATTCAGAACCAGAAACTCTGTTCTGGCATCCTGCCGGGACGGGGAATTGGAGGATATCATCGCCATCATCATCACCATCGCTTCTCCATCGACCATCCATGTTTCCCCAATCTATGAGTGAGTAATCCCCCGCTATAGGCTATGGGGATGGTAGGGATTGGATGAGATCGTTCATGTAATGGCATCGGATTGTTAGGGCTTGGTGCCTAGTATCTACTATTAGTGCTTTTTGACTTTGTTACAACTTGTTATGCTTAATGCTTGTCACTAGGGCCTGAGTGCCATGATTTCAGATCTGAACATGTTATTGATTCACTATGATAGTATTATTTATGGTCTTACCTACAAGTTGTATACACACGTTGTTGTCCGGAACCAAAGGCCCCGAAGTGACAGAAATCGGGATAACCGGAGGGAATGGCTTTGATGTGAGGATCACATGTGTTCATGGAGTGTTAATGCTTTGCTCCGGTGCTCTATTAAAAGGAGCACCTTAATTGCCAGTAGTTCCCTTGAGGCCCTGCTGCAAATGGGCTGGCAGGACAAAAGATGTTGTGCAAGTTCTCATTGCGAGCATGCATGCCTATATATGGAATACATGCCTAGGATTATTTAGTACTTGGATGCTTTATCTTATTTATCTGCAAATGCCCTATGTTCTGATTGCCATGTGAATTGTCTTGTCCATGCAACGCCCATCCATCCGTCCCTGTGCCTACCGTGCCTTAATCCTACTATTTACTGCAATTGTTACTACTGTCTTTACTTTTACTACTGATATTACTTTACTATTGCTACTACAAAACTGTTGCTACTGATAAACTGTTGTGAGCAAGATTGTTTCCAAGTGCAGCTGAATTGACAACTCAGTTGTTAAGGCTTATAAATATTCTTTGGCTCCCCTTGTGTCGAATCAATAAATTGGGTTTCACTTCCCTCGAAAATACTGCGATACACCCCCTATACTTGTGGGTCATCAAGACTATTTGCTGGCGCCGTTGCCGGGGAGCATAGCTTTATTTATCAAGTCCACTTGGAATCATTATTGTTCGCTGCCATCCATTCATCATGGGTAAGTCTCGTGATGGCAAGGTTCCTATTTTACCATCCACTACAAGAAGAGGTACGGTTCTGAACACCTCTGTTGCTCTTGATTCACCGTCTGTTATGAGTAAGTTCCTTACACCACCACATACACATGCTACACACACTGCTACTACTGCTAAATCTGAAACTTCTGATACTTTTGATACTTATGATGCTGCTTATACTGTGCTTGATAAGAGTGGTTCATTAGGTCCTTTCCTAGATGCTACGATTGCTAGAACTATAGCTGGAAATACTGAAACTCCTAATGAAGACACTACTACACCTGTTACTTCACCTGAGTCTAGAGAGAGCTATGATATTGAAGACGGTTATATTGAGATAACCGATGAATTTATTAAAGAATGTCAAAACATCCATGATAGGAGTGCTGCTAAGAGTCTCCTTGAGAGGCGTACTATTAAACCCAAATTGTCTCCTAATGCTAAGTTTGCTGCATCTCCCATAAACATTAAAGATAAGGATTATGATTTCTCTCTTGATCTATCCTACATAGCTATTGTTGAGAAAGAACCTTTTTGTGGGACTAAGAATGAAAGTGCGGTAGCACATATGACTGGGCTTTCTACCATGAGTGGCCTATTTTCTGATGATATTAAGATGCACACCTACTTTGTTGCTAAAATTTTCCCCTTTTCACTAAAAGGAGAAGCTAAAACTTGGTTTAATAATTTACCTCCTGGATCTATTGATAGCCCTAATTGCTTGATTAGTACCTTCCTGCAGAAATATTTTCCTCCTAGTGCTAGACATGCTATTTTGCAGGAACTTTTTGATTTTAAACAGGGGGAAAAAGAGATATTGCCTGAATCATGGGCAAGGTTTTGTGCTTTGATTCATGCACATGCTAGATGTCCATTACCTAAGAATGAGCTTCTTGATATATTTTATAATGGATTAATTGAAGAATCTAGGACATACCTCGATAGTTCTGCTGATTGTGTTTTTAGGAATAGGACTCCCAAAGAAGCTGAGGAATTAATGGCTAAAATAAGCAAGAATTATGAAGATTGGACTCCTCCTGAACCAGCTATACCTGAGACAACTATACCTGAACCAACTATTCCTGCGCCTATACCAACATCTAAGAAGCGGGGAGTTATTGAACTAAATGATGAAGTGATGAAGGAAGCTAAGAAATGTCTTAAGGAGAAGGGAATTAAAGCTACAGATGTCAAGAATTTACCTCCTATAGAAGAATTATGTAAGCCAATTCCCCATTCACCCACTATTGAAGTACACTCTATATCAACTGGTTCAAACTCAAATAGATCAACTTATTAGAGTGCAAAAAGACTTATTAGAGTGCAAAAAGACTTGCTAGTTAATGCTTCTAAAGAAAAACATGCTTATGAAATTAGAAGTAGAAGTGGTGCTGCTACCCAAGATCCTCTATATCCTAAGGGGCATCCTAAAAGAATCAAGCAGGATTCTCAACAAGCTGAAAATAGTGGTACTACTCGTAAGAAAAGAAAAAAGAAATTGTAGAACCCTCTGAACCTGCTAAGGATCCTAATAGTATATGTGTGTCTGATGCTGAAACTGAAAGTGGTAATGAAGAAAATGACGTTCCTGATAAAGAAAAAGTTGAAGAAGAACCTGAAAGGCACACTAATAATACTAAATACACTAAAGAAGATTTTGTTGCTAAGAAACATGGTAGTGAAAGAGAGCCTTGGGTTCAAAAACCTATGCCTTTCCGTGATAAGAAACACAAGTCAAAGGAAGATGAACTCTATAATAAGTTTTGTGAGTGGATGAAACCTTTATTCTTGCAAATTCCTTTGACTCATGCTATTAAATTGCCTCCTTATTCAAAGTATATGAAGGATATTGTCTCGAATAAAAGGAAGATCCCTAATGAAGAAATTTCTACTTTGCTTGCTAATTATTCCTTTAATGGTAAGGTTCCAAAGAAACTTGGAGACCCAGGGATTCCAACTATTTCTTGCTCTATTAAAAATAGTTATGTTAGAACTGCTTTGTGTGATTTGGGAGCAGGAGTTAGTGTTATGCCTTTTTCTCTCTATAAGAGACTTCAACTGGAAAAACTAATACCAACTGATATATCTTTGCAAATGGCTGATAAATCTACCACTATTCCTGTTGGTATATGTGAGGATGTACTTGTTCAAGTGGCTCATAATTGCTTGATATTAACTGATTTTGTTGTGCTTGAAATGCCTGAAGATGATAATATGTCTATTATTCTTGGGAGACCTTTTCTTAATACTGCAAGAGCTGTTATTAATTGTAATCAAGAAAGGTGACTTTTAATGTTAATGACAAGGAGCATACTGTTTATTTCCCCAAGAAGATTGATAGGACTTATGGTTTGAACTCAATTGAACATGTTAAGGGCATTCAAGTTGGAGAAATATATTGTCCCATACCAAGAGAAAAATATGAAACTATTATGATTGGGACCATTGCTATCAAAGTTGAGGTAACATAATCATTAGTGGAATACAAAGTTTTGTTTCATATAAAATTGTTTTGATAACAAGACCTGATCAACCTTGTTAACAAAGGGATTTTAATGAACAAAACAATGTTTTCACCATGATTATCTCCGCTTACTTTCATCTTATCCATTTTTAGTTTTTTCTTAAGTTTAGTTTAATTTTCTGTTGTTAGTTGCTTGCTTTTTAGAGTGTCTTAGAACTTCTGAAGTTTTAGCTTTGTTTTGTCATTGCATCTTTCTGAAAAAATCTTTCTGCCAAAAGATCATTCGTCTTTACTTGAAAATTGCTCAAAAATAAAGTGTCTCGAAAAATTCCAGAAAATTCATATTAAATTTTTACGTGAAAAAAGGGGCAGAGGAGTGCCTGGAAGGTACCAGGGGGGCCCACCAGGCAGGCACACCACCTGGTGGCGTGCCTGGCCATGGTGTGGGCCACCCCTGGCCCTCCACTCACTCTCTCACTTCCCACTTTCTTCTCTCTCCCGAGAAAATACCAGTTCATTGCTCAAAATTGCGTTCTTGCTGTTCTTGCCCTCGATTTTTTGATCTCCTTGCTCAGCCCATCTTTGCTACTGAAATTTGGAGCATTTGTTCTCCGGTATGTCACTCCTCCGCTTGTCCAAGTAGATTTGTGTTTAGTGGTTTATATCTTGAGTATTTTGCTGCTGTAGGTGACAGGTTATGAGATTGTAAGCTTGTTCAATGCTTAGAGATATTGTTTTGATGCATGTTTAAGCCTCTTACAAGTCCCTATGAGTAGTGCCCTTCATTATTTTCACTTTGCAATCACTTGTGTAATGGATGTTTAAATTTCAGAATACCAAAGATGAACAACCACACCTTTGGAGAAATATTTGAGAGGGATGCACCTAGGAGGTCAAGGCCCTCAAGATCAGCCTCTCAGTTTAGGCCTTCATACAACAAAGATCTCATTGCACCTCGCTTTGCTAATGAAGGAGATGATGGGGATGCTCGCCCATCTACTTTTCCTTGTTATACCTTCTTGCAAGCTGCAGGGATTCTTGATGATTTCTTGCTACTGATTCAGAGGGTTGGTTTGACCTCATACATGCAAGATGAGAGTGAGCAATACACTATGCTCACCAAGACTTTTGTTGAGAGTTTTGTTTTCACTAACACCCCTATCAGTCAACTATTTTTTTAGAATTTATAAGCTGCCCTTTACCATGCCATTGGAAAGATTTTGCAGTATTATAGGTGTAGGCATGACCGGGATCGTGAAGAAGATTCAAGGGCGACCCGCTGATTTGCTGGAGCTCTATCGAGGTGTGACCAACGACGATGACCGCGTAGCTCAGCGCGGGAAGATAAGAAACATCCAACTCCCTACTCTTAGATACTTTGCCTATTATCTTGCTACTAGCATTCTTGGTAGGGAGAATACGAGTAATATCTCCAATTATCATTTAGCCTTCCTCGCTGCTGCGCTTAACAATGATACTCGGTACAATCTTGGCTCTCTTATTGCTCGTCGCCTAGTTGCTAGGGGACCTATTTATGGGGGCATCATCGCTTCACGTATGGTCAATGCATTAGAGCTTTCTGTGGATCCAAATGATACTATATTGGCACCACAAAGGCTTGATCTTGCTGCCATGAAAACAATCACTTCATCATTGCTGACTCTGATATGGACAGTTTAGTATACATGATGTTGTTTACTGACGGGGATGAAAGGGAGATTCCTTTGCCGCAATCTACTTTGTTCAGTGTTCACAGGAGGCCGTGGTCGCGCTCCAAGGAGGAGGTGGACGAGCAGCTCCGCTTGCTTGGTTTCCATAGGCAACACTAGAAGGATGTGCCCTCCTACGATTACTCTGCGCACTACGGTGGGGCATCCTCGAGCTCGCACCAGGACGAGGGTACCTCCTCACCGTACTACGGAGGCGCTCTATCTTGGCCAGCTTGGGATTGACACCCACTTAGGCCAAAAGCCTAAGCTTGGGGGGAGGTACACCGACATCACACTCATCTCCATATCATTTTGCGTCGGTACTTTGTATATTCATGTTTTGTTCTCTTTTTAGTTTTCGTTCTTTCTTTGTTTTTGCTTTCTAAACACAAAAATACCAAAAATATTTCTGTTGTTTCTCTTTGTTTGCTTCTTCTTTTTTTTTCCCTGGTTTGCTTTGTTTGAACTATTTGAAAACCCCAAAAAGATTTTGCTTTGCCTGTTCTTCCTTTTTGGTTCTTGTTTAAAAAAATCGAAAACACGAAAAATATTTGTTGTTCTTCTTTGGTTTCGTGAGTTTGTTGCAGGGTTCAGCAGTCCTCAGTGGAATTTGGTTTCATGTTATTATTCAAGCCACACAAGTGAAGGGAAATAATGAGGATTAATGACAACTTGAGGTGTGGTAAGAGGCTGGTAACGAACTCTATTTGTTTTCATTTTTGTACATATACTCATCATTATGGGCATGCTTAGTCTGTTCATGTAGGGTGTATGTTATTTATGGATGCTTAGTAGTTCTTGCTTTCTTATGATTAGCTCCAACTCGCTAATAGTTTGTAGCATGTCATATGAATATTTGCTTGCATTGCTCTATTCATAACTTGGTATGACACTGTGGTATCTCCCTCTGAATGTTTCACTTGAATTGACTTGGCACATGCTCATGCATGCATATGACTGAAACAATAATCAGTTAAGCCTCAATGAATTATTTTGCCTCAGGGGTCTTGAATCACTTCCATGCCATGATTAGTCCTATTTTGTTGCAAGCATGATTATGACAATTATTGCTCTCTCGTTTGTTGCTCCCTTGATATTGCTAGCCTTCACTTGCACTCTGTACAAATTTTACTCGTGTTTCCAACTCCCTAAAACCAATATTGCCAAAAGTGTCCACCATACCTACCTATAGCATCATTTGATGTTCCGTGCATATTCAACATGCCTTGTTTTCTTTCGAATAAAATGTTTGCTTGTTATGAGAAAGTTAGTTAGTAAAGCTCTCACGAACTTGATGGCACACTTTATCTTCTTGCACTTAATAATCTTGAACCATTGCGTCCATCTTTGTTGCGTATATGCTTGCGCTTTATAAGTTGAAGTTAGTAGAACCATGTATCATGGGGAACGCTTTCAACTTTGTACGGGTACTTTATACCTCGTTGATATCATGATTCTTTTGCTTATTGTTCCTGACAGTGTGAAATAAAAGGGGAACTTGTAAGATCATGGAGTTTGTATGTGTGTTAGAGAAACGCCTGGGCCGCTAGCCTAAGCCATGCCTAATCATGGTGGAAACTTGTAGAATAACCATAATGAGCATTCTATGAAGCATCCTCAATAAAAACCTATGCAAATAGCAAATAAAAAGATCGCTGAGATGCTCATTGTCTGCTTGCCTTGTCATTTTGATTATGGGATAGCTCCTATATCATGTGCAAGGGGTACCCCATTGGCGGTTCTCTATGATACATATGTACTTACAATGACAAGATCTTACTTGTGACTAAAGTTGAGTAGCATGAGGTCCGGTACTCGTAAGTAAGGGGCATGAGATTTTAGCTTATAACTTGTCAAGCATATCCTCTTAGTTGTGTCACTTTAACCTTAACCATTTAAAGATGCTTATGATAGGGGCAATGAGAGCTCACAGCTAATGAGGACCATACTTTCAGCATTTGGAAGCCTTTCAAACTATTCAAAACCTTTTCATTTATTTGTTGAGTCTCCACATATTCTATGAGCACTTTCTTGAGAGAATAGTTGTCATTCTTAGTGTAATGTGCTTGTCTCAAAACTTAATTAATTGTGTTATGACTTTGATGCTTGTATCTTTGATATCTTTACTTCTAGTCTTCACTTGAACTTTAGAGGTGCCTTGGCACCTATGTTTGCTCTACAATCAAAGGCAAGAGAGATACCACTCTATCATACCTTTTTATGAGCATTGCAATGTTGCTTATGTTTGTGTTTCATGCTACTTATTATTGTTGAGTTGAGATCTCTTCATAGCTTGCATTGATTATTAAGTAAACCTAGTTGCATACTCCTTATCATGGATTGTCTGAGTAGTTGATCATATGCTGAGAATATATACATCATATGAAGCAAATGTGTTTGTGAAAGTTTCTTTTATCGCACTCAGTTTTCAACTGAATTGCTTGAGGACAAGCAATAAGCTAAGCTAGGGGGGAGTTGATACATCCAAAATGTATCTACTTTCCCGAACACTTTTGCTATTGTTTTTCCTCTAAACTTGTGTGATTTGGATACAACTAACACGGACTGACGCTATTTTCAGCAGAATTACCTTGGTGTCTAGTTTTTGTGCAGGAAATCAACTATCAGGAAAAATCCTAGAAAATATGCCAAAAATCCTATTTCACCAGAAGATTCACGGAGCCAGAGTACGAGATGGAGTGGGGCTGGGGCCTGGCCACACCACCTGGCCGTGCGGGCTAGGCTTGGTCACGCCAGGGGTGCTCTGGCCTCCCTAGGCACCCCCTCGGTCTCCCTCTTCGCCTATAAGTTGCCTCCTGACCTAAAAACTCAGGGGGTTCAACATTTTTCCAAAAAGAGTTTCGCTCCGCCGCCACCACCAGATTCCATGATTTGGAACCAGAAACTCCGTTCTGGTACCCTGCTGGGACGGGGAATTGGAGGATATCATCGCCATCATCATCACTATCGCTTCTCCATCGACCATCCATGTTTCCCCCATCTATGAGTGAGTAATCCCCCGCTGTAGGCTATGGGGATGGTAGGGATTGGATGAGATCGTTCATGTAATGGCGTCAGATTGTTAGGGCTTGGTGCCTAGTATCTACTATTAGTGCTTTTTGACTTTGTTGCAACTTGTTATGCTTAATGCTTGTCACTAGGGCCCGAGTGCCATGATTTCAGATCTGAACATGTTATTGATTCATTATGATAGTATTGTTTATGGTCTTACTTGCAAGTTGTATACACACGTTGTTGTCCAGAACCAAAGGCCCCAAAGTGATAGAAATCAGGATAACCAGAGGGAATGGCTTTGATGTGAGGATCACATGTGTTCACGAAGTGTTAATGCTTTGCTCCGGTGCTCTATTAAAAGGATCACCTTAATTGCCAGTAGTTCCCTGGAGGCCCCGCTGCAAACGGGCTGGCAGGACAAAAGATGTTGTGCAAGTTCTTATTGCGGGCACGTATGACTATATATGGAACACATACCTAGGATTATTTAGTACTTGGATGCTTTATCTTATTTATCTACAAATGCCCTATGTTTCGATTGACATGTGAATTGTCTTGTCCATGCAATGCCCGTCCATCCATCTTTGTGCCTACCGCGCCTTAATCCTACTGTTTACTGCAATTGTTACTACTGTCTTTACTTTTACTACTGCTATTACTTTACTATTGCTACTACAAAACTGTTGCTACTGATAAACTGCTGTGAGCAAGATTGTTTCTAGGTGTAGCTGAATTGACAACTCACTTGTTAAGGCTTATAAATATTCTTTGGCTCCCCTTGTGTTGAATCAATAAATTGGGTTTCACTTCCCTCGAAAATACTACGATACACCCCCTATACTTGTGGGTCATCAGAGGTTAAGCTGACGAGAAGGAAGAACAAGGCAAAATGCATGGCTGAACAGTCAAAGAGGGATAGGAAGGGTGTGTCCAAGAGGAAGGGCAAAGAGCCCAAGATTAACTATAAGAAGATGGATCATGTTACCTTCTCTTCCATTCGTCATCGTGATCTGTTTGATGAACTGCCGCATGATACTGAGCTGGGTGACTCTCGTTTTTGGTGTGCTGAACAAAAGGGTGTCTATGAAGATGTGTATGCTCAGCAGAAGATTCGGCCTATGCATCCTCTGATTCTTGTGGAGGCCATGGAGAAGCCTCATCTTGTTAATGCCATGTTTGTGACTAAGAGGATGGGGCTGCACCATCTCATGGCCCTCCAATGCTCCTATGATTCTGAGATTGTGAAGCAGTTCTTCTCCACCTTGGTTATTTGCGGTGATGATCACCGCACCATGAAGTGGATGACTCGTGACAGGCCTATGCAAGCTGATTTCCGTGTTTTTGCTGAGGTTCTTGGTTACCCCTTCTGCAACAGGGACCGTTCTAGTGGTCACCGTATCATCACCCAACTCAAGACCAATAGAGATGCAATCCTCTCTCCGTGCACAGCTGACAATGGTATTGTGGGCACCCTTGCTGGTCTTTATCCCACATATGCTTGCTTGGTGGGTCTCTTCCGTGCTTCTATCACTCCAAGTGGAGGAAACAATGACAGTATCGATGGTCACCTAGTTCAGCTTCTTGCCTTCTCTCATGAGGTGGCGTCCTGTGAGGATGAGTCCATGTCGTACAAGCTGGATGTGATGGACTTCATTTACCATGAGTTGATCGATACCATGTTCAATAGGTTATCCATCCCATATACTGCATACATCATGATGTTGATCAAGCACTTGCTTCCCACTAAAGAGTTCAATATAGATGTGGAGCACAAGGCGAAGAAGATCTACAACAAGGTGAGGAAGACCTCACACCCATCTTCTGCTCCTGAGGGTCTCATGAGGGATGCTCGTGCCAGTGCTTATAGGCCTCCAGTGCCTCCTATTGCTCGTGAGATCAAGCAGCTGAATTGGTTCCAGCGGAACATTCTTTGCATGGGCGTGGACACTCGCAAGGGACAATATGAGGCATACAAGCAGCGCCACGAGATGTCTCATACTCAGCAGCTCATTCTCCACCATGTGTCCGGTGCATCAGGCGATCCCCCTACTCCTTCTACTCTCACCCCATATGCTCGGTGGAACTCTTCTTCTGGGCTCAACAATGGTGAGATTGAGCGTCACCTGTTTCCTTCTGCGGCCACTGCTTATGATGATGAGGATGACACCGAGGAGCTTGAGGATGAGGACGAGGACGGGGACGAGGACCATGATGAGGACTACGAGTGATTTCTTGGGGCGCTAGCATCGCTCTTCTTCCTTTTTGGAGTTTTGATGCCAAAGGTGGAGAAGTAGTTCTATTAGGTCTTCGTGGATTTGCATGGGTCGGGCACAAGTATTTGCACTTTAGCTTTTCGGTCTTTTTCTCGCTTGTGCCCATTTAACGTCGAACTTTTATTTGTGATTTGTGCTGTATGAGACTATGTTTGTGTGGCTCTGGATTTATCTTGTGGATTATTCTTATGGAGTCATCTATCATCTTGGCTACATTGGATATCTATATCAAGGCAGGCGCTCATCATGGCTATCATTAGATATTCTTATAATATTTTGAGGATGCATCTATCTCCCCTTCGGTGGTATGAATTTTTCGCGTATGTTTCAATGAAATAGAATTGTACCTTCTTGTGTGTATTTGTAATCAAATGCAAATTTTAGTATGCACACATTTAGGGAGAGTCTCTTTCATTCACTAAAATATTGTTGTCTTGAGAACTACTTTGCAAATCCTAGTATTGTCATCTAACACCAAAAAGGGGGAGACTGAAACAACATTTCATGGTTCCTTGTGTTTTGTGTGTTAGATAATAATATTGTGGAGTTTTCTCATGTGTGCTAAGTGTGCAGGAAAAGTTATTGTGTTTGGGGGCCAGATTATCCGCCCCCCGAAGGGGCCGGATAATCCAGCCTGGCTCACTTGGCAAAGGTAGGCATGGCGCGTCACTCTGACTGGGGGCGGATTTTCCCCCGGAAATTCTGAAAAGGGGCGGATTTTCTTCCCCTGACTGGATAATCCGGCCCATGCCTTGGGCCGGATAATCTGGCCCCCAGGAAACGATCATGGACAGGCAAGGCGCGACGCTCTGACTGGGGGCGGATTTCCCCCCGAAAATTCCAAAAAGGGGTGGACTTTCTTCCCCCGCCCGGATAATCCGGCCCTCACCTTGAGCCGGATAATCCGCCCCACAGGAGACAAGCAAGGGCCAGCTCGGCGCATCGCTCTGAGTGGGGGCAGATTATTTGCCGGATAATCCGAGTCTAGGGCGGAGTTTTCCCCAGGCCGGATAATCCAGCCCTCACTTGGGCCAGATAATCCGGCCTCCAAAGGCTCCAACAGCTGAGTTGGGACAAGGGTATAAAAGCCTCTTCATCCCCTTCGGTCAGAACCTTTGATTCATTCAAAAAAGGCTAGACCTGTTGCAAGTGCTCCCCCTCTAGGTCTCCCTCTTCAACCACCTGAAGGCTTCGATCTTTGGGGGATTTGAAGGAGGAGACAACCTACATCGTCATCACGAATCAAGCGCATCAACTCCTCTCCATTCACTTTGAGAAATACCCGATCTAGTATTCTCGTTAATATGTAGATCTTGTGTTTTGTTATTGATAACTTGTTCTTATGGCAGCTTGTTGTCATTACGGGAGCCGCCAATTTGGTTGTGGAGTTGTGCCCCACTAGTTGTGTAAAGGCGCCGGTTCCCACCTCGAAGGGTTCCTATAGTGGAAAGGTGGATCGGGCCTTTGGTGGCGGGATCCATCGGAGAACAGGGTGAGGCCTATTGTGACATGGTGGTCTTAGTACCGCCCACCCCTCCAACGCAGATGTACTTCCCTTAACAAGGCAGGAACTGCGGTAAAACAAATCACGTGTCTCCGCGTGCTCCACTACGGTTTACTCGTTCCTCTATCTCACTCGCCTTTACTCGCTAGTAGTTAGGTTTGCATATAGGGAAATTCGATTTAATAGCATATCTAGAGAATTTACCTTTTGTGTCAAGCCTAAAATTGAAAAGGCATTAAAATTTGAAGTAGCACCTATTCACCCCCTCTAGGTGCCCATACGATCCATTTCAGCGGCGTCGGGGAGCCTAGGCGTGGCGGCGGAGGGGATGCTTGACAATCGCCGGAAACTTGGCGGGGGAGGAGAGGTGTGGTGGTATGTGCCGGTCCTTTTTGGGCGGGCGTGAGGTTTAGAACTCTCTGCTGGGTGAAAGCCTTGTCCTGGCGGTGGCCAGCTCTGACGACGGTGATGCCCGTGGTCGCCGCATCCTTCTTGAAGTCGTTGTCGAAGCGGGTGTTTCTTGCTCCTCCGCCCGGGCTCTCTGGGGGAAACCCTAGATCCCTTGCGGGATCGGGCGTGGGCGACGCTCTTGTGTCGCTTTGCCTCTTGGGGCCTTGCTTTGGACGTCCACCAGACAGAGGGACATGTGGTGTGTTTCAGTGGTTTTTGGCGGAGGCGGGTTCGTCTTCGGCCAGGTGGGGCGTGGCCCTGGGCTGGCATGGTTGTTTGGAGCGGTGGCTCCGGTCTTTCGCCTCCGCCTGTTGCGTTGAGGTGTGGTGTCGATCTAGTTGATCGTCGACCCATGTGGAGCGCAGCCTCGGGGCTGGCGTGTGGTATTGTGTTGTAGCGGTTTTTGATCAGTTTTTCTCATAAACGTGCCAGCTCTTTTCTACTATATTAATGAAAGGCAAAGCTTTTGCCTCGTTTAAAAAAATCATATGTGGTAATAGACACTCTTTGTATCCTTGTGGTAGTTTCGCTCTATGACATGCCACCATAACTTTTTGTACGAATCAATATGCTTCACCATGCTTATTTTCCCCCACCTGAACCTGATTGCTTTTATTCTATGTATATTGTTGATTTGTCTCAAGGACATAGTAGACTGTACCTTCCAAAAAAAAATGCTACCAAATATCAGTACTCCCTCCGTCTTAAATAAGTGACTTAGATTTATCTAGATTTATATATATCTAGACATGTTTTAAAACTAGATATATGAGAATTTAGACAAACAGAGTCACTTATTTTAGGATGGAGGGAGTATATGATTTTAGAAGCCGGGTGTAAACATTGCTATTGAGTAATAAAGTGCCTATTTCAAAAAAAAATGATTTTAGAAGTTCAGTGTATATGCACATTCCGCACAAGGGTATGAATAGGTCTACGACAGCACATCGAAAGATTGCACACTGTAAATGCATTAGGCAAGCTTACAAATAATTATGTCTCCCAAATTAGAGTTGTCGACGCATCTACTGCGAGAGTTAGTATCTATTAGCATGTCCCTCCCGTTACAAGAAGCTTAAGGAACTGGTGAATTGGGGCACAGTAGGCCTAGTCGCCGAAACAGGGGCGTGTCTCTGGGCCGCATGGTGCACCCCTATGCTAAGAGCATCTCTAACAAAAACTGTAAATAGCCCGAAACTGTAAAATAACTGTCCGTTTATTGTTTGCGAAAAAGTCGGTCGCTCTAGTGAACCCCGTATAAGGTGACGATCCTTACTTATTTTTTAGGGGCGCGGTGAATTGTCGCCACCGGACGATACTTACGTGGAGCGAGGGGCCGAACCAAGCGTGAAACCATATCCCCTCGCGGGTGTTGGCGCGCTGACATTTCCGTTCCCCTCTCCTCCTCCCGCCCGCTGCCGCCGTCGTTCCCTGCCACGGAGCCCGTCCCTTGCAGCCCGATTTTCCGGCGCGCTGAACCAAATCCGACAGATCCACCATTCCTGGAGCCCGTTCTACAGCCGGGAGCGCTACCGCCTCGTGAGCCGACCGAATCGCCCGCCCGTCGCCAAGGTATGAACTTGTTCGATCTCCCCCACCCCGGCTAAATTTCAAAGATTTCGACGACTGTATTTGCTCTATTCAGATGAGTTTGTTGTTGACGTAGAGAGGGGAGATGTATTTCGAGTACTCCTCCTCCGATGACGATTCGACCTCGATGATCTCCTCCACGACGACGACACCGAGCATCTGGCCATCATCCTCGCCGTCAAGGAGGTTGAGGATAGGATGAGGATGTTGAATCGGCGCCGTGGATCGGTGCCTGGCCGTATTTGTTTCCCGCGCAACCACTGGCAAGGCCACCATTCACTGATGCAAGACTACTTCGTCGAGGTACCGACCTACCCCCCACATCTCTTCCGTAGGCGGTTCCGAATGCGGCGAGAGTTGTTCGTGAAAATCGTAGAGGCTTGTGAAGGCAGTTGCACATACTTTCAACGTCGTAGAGTGGACGCCAGGGTGCTAGGGTTTAGCGCGTACCAAAAAATCTCTGTAGTTATTCATGTGCTTGCGTATGGCGTGCCTGTAGATTATTGCAATGAGTATCTTCGAATTTGTGAAGATACCACCATTGAATCTGTTCGAAGGTTCGCAAAGGTTGTGATCCGGCTATTCGGTGATGGGTATCTTCGAGATCCAAACAACAAAGATACCAAAAGGTTGATGGATATGATCCTTGAGAGGGGCTGACCTGACATGCTTGACAGTGTGGATTGTATGCACTGGAAGTGGAAGAATTGCCCAAAAGCATGGCAAGGACAATATTGTGGTAAAATCCGCGATCCAACAATCGTTCTTGAAGCCGTAGCATCTCAAGACATGTGGATTTGGCATTGATTTTTTTGGATTGCCGGGATCACTCAATGACATCAATATCTTACATCGATCCCATTTATTTACAAGACTTGCCCGTGGAGATGCACCAGCTGCCAATTACAAAGTCATGAACAATGACTATACCATGGGGTACTATCTAGCCGATGGCATATAAATCCAGATTGGGCACCTTTGGTGAAAACCATTCATGCCCCTGAAACAAGGAAAGAAGCTGTTTTTGCCAAGGCTCAAGAGGCTACCCGAAAGGATACTGAAAGATATTTTGGTGTTTTGCAAGCTAGGTTTGCTTCTGTGCGAGGCCCTGCTCATTTCTGGGACATTAAGTCCCTCAGGAACATCATGATATGTTGTGTAATTATTCACAACATGATCATGAAGAACGAGAGAGGGTTAGACCTGGAGTGCTTCTATGACAATGTTGGGATCGGACTGAGGCCAGAAAGCAACCCAGGCTGTCTTCAAGCATTTCTTGACTCGGACAACGAAACTGAACACGAGGCCACCCATAATGACCTCTAAAAAGATCTAATCGACCACCACTGGCAGCGACATGGCCGCCAATGATGTTTCATTTGTTGTTTAATTTTTGTGTATACCAATACATTCATTTGATCAAAACATTTGTGTAAAACATTCATTTGATCAAACCATTTGTGTAATAATTTGATTTGATTTGATGCAGATGATCTGTGTAATAATTTGTTAAACTATTTGCTATCATCTACAAATCAATTTGCATATGATTTATGTAATATGCGGAAATGTTTAAATCCTCGGTTTACCATTCTGAAATTGTGGCCGGCGTAGAACGATGCCCGCAAATTCGACCCGTGAAAGGGACTGCAAAACCGTTTACTGTGGACTACATCCACCATTTACAGTTCGCGAGTTTACAATATTCGTTAGAGATCATGCCTCTTTGGCTGGTGTCGCTAGCTTGGTCGGTGGATTCTGTCAATTCTCACTATGGAGATTTTTCACCTCCTCAAGTGGTTAGCGAATACTATGTGGCTCCGGATGCTCATCCTAGTTTTGCTGCTCAAGGAAGACAATGAAGAAAACAGAGGTGAAGTAAAACCTGGAACCAATGTTGCTGAACGCCAATCGGATGGGCAACATGATAGTCAACAAGATGATTCAGGGAGAGCTATCAAGCTGGATAATGAGGCGTTGGCGCCAACCTCTAAGGCGCCACAGGAAGCATGAAGGCATTAGGGTGGAACTTCCAGGGCATGGGCAAGACCCTAGGCAGTCCTAAAATACTACATCTTGCCAGGATGATCCACACCACAAAAGCACATGTAATTTTCGTATCTAAAATTAAATCCTCAAAAGTTAATTCTTCTAATCTAGTTACTAGGGTTAAAATGTCTAATAGTATTGTAGTGCCATCTCGAATACCATTGGCAGGGCTCTAGCTGACGTGGAATGATGAAGTCCAAGTGTTTGTTCATAGTTTCAATTTCCCTAGCTACTATAGTTGTCAAGAGTAGTAACTTGCAGTTTGGTCTTGTGTGTATATATGGCGATCCCTATCACCTCGTAACAACTAGTCAGATATGGGATCAAGTGGCCTCTTTGGTTTATGATAATGATGCTATGTCAATCATGTGCATAGGTGACATGAATGAGGTTTTGTATGATATGGATAAGAACTCTATAAATATTGATCGTTCTTGTGAATGCTTTCTGTCTCATGACCAAGAAATGTGGTCTGTTTGATTTGGGTTTTAGTGTACCTGCCTACACTTGGACAAACAAACATTTCTCTTTGAAACCTACTTACGAAAGGTTTCATCTCTCCCTTGTTACTGTTGAATGGTGCAATGCTTACCATGTTTCTAATGTTTACAATACGCCATTAATTCATTCCATTAGTGATCATGCTCCTGTCTTACTTTCCACTGACGGCCCTACTCGAAAAGTCAAATGCTCCTTTAAATTTGAAAATTGGTGGTTAAAAGAAAAATACTTTAAAACCCATGCTCAAGTGGCTTGGCACCAAACCAAAAACCGTACTTTTTCGGCTAGAACTAACCACCTTGTAGGAGCTCTAAGATTTGGTGCAGGAAAAAAAAACCATTACATGATGAGATAAAGGAGTTTGAAGACTAAATTATAAAAATACAACTTGATCCAATTCAGAACCAAGACCATGCAATTGAGGCTGAGTTAGTAACAAGGTATGAACAAAAACTGAGCAAACAATTAGATTTTTATGCGGATCAAGCAAAGACATGGATAAAGTATTGCGATAGAAGTACCTTATTTATTCACAAGTCCATTACAAAGAGAAGAACAAGAAACTCCATTGTCTCCATAAAAGATGAAAATGATATTGTTCACTTTATGCCTGATAAAATTAGTAGTACTTTTTTATATTATTTCAGGCATATTTTTTCTTCTCCAAAATACTAACCATGGCAAGCCATACTTTCATACTCAGTTACCAACATCAAGTTAGGATTACACATACTCAATTCCACATAAAAAAGAGCCATGGGAAACTTTGAAAGAAATGAAAAGAAATGCTTTGCCAGGACCAGATGGATTCAATGTGGAGTTTTACATGGCAACATGGGAATGGATTGGTGATGTTGTCTACATACCGGTAAGATCTTTCTTTGAATCAGGAGTTCTCTTTGCTCACATCAACAATACAAATATTTCTCTAATTCCCAAGAAGACAGTACCTTTAGTACTACATATTACTGACCAATTAGCCTTTACAATGTAATTTAGAAAATGATTGCTAAATTTTTAGCTAATAGGATGAAACCTCACTTGCGTGACTATATTCACCCTACTCAACAAGATTTCATCCAGGGGCGGTGTATTAGCAATAACATCATTATAGCTCAGGAAATCACTCTCTTTTGATCTCTCCTCTTTGAAAGAAAAATCTTTTATGCTAAAAATTGATCTTTCTAAAGCTTTTGATCGAGTAGAGTGGAATTTCATTGTCCATGCCTTTCACGGTAAAGGGTTGCATGGCCATTTCATAAATTTGGTTCATGCTTGTATTTCATCACCAACTTTTTCCGTGGTCATTAAAGGGCAACCTTAAGCGAAATTCAAGAGTGACAGAGGTATAGGAAAAGCTTGCCCCTATCCCATATGTGGGGGCCCCGGATTAACCATCCGAGAAATCCGTATTATGCATACACCACGTTCCCATGATCAGTGAGCCGTGGAACATAACCGACAAGTATCATTACAACATCCGAGACATACCGAATTACAAGACTTACATACATGCCGTTATGGCTACATCAATAATCATCAGCGGAACTTCATCAAGCATAGAGCCCGATCCTTGCCTTAACCTACAGGCAACTGACTGGGAGAACATCCTAGCTCGCATAGTCGCCAACCTCATCTTCTTCTTGATATCTGACCAAGTTAATAGCCAGGGACAATGCCAGTGAGTACTTTGAATGTACTCGCAAACCACCTTAAGATAACAATAATAACAAGAGGGTATGCATTATGGCTATGGTAGTAGGAGGGCTCCCAGAGAGGTTATTTTCCCAAATAGTTTCTCTTGTAGATATAGCATCTACATATCTTTGTTGAAAACTTTTGTAAAACATTTTGGAAACCATTTTGAACATTAGGACTGGGTCACCCATTTGTTCCCGTCTTCAGGTCGTCCCACGACCAAACTCCTTTCTCCTCCTTCCGACCATCCCATGGTTAAAACTTTTCTCCTTTATGACCATCCCATGGTCAAAACATTTCCAAAGCCATTTCTTTTCCGAAATCCTTTTTGAGAACAAAACCAGCACCGCTCTACAGCAACCTTCCCAACCGTCCATGACCGCGGACACGGCTATTCGAATAGATTTACACTCTGCAGAGGTTGTACACTTTACCCACACCATCCGGGTACACTACCCTGATCTTCATCGATCCTGGGTCGAGTAACCGATCAAGACTCTCTAGATGCCCACTCCAATATAAGTGCCTACCCTATGAGTGTTATTCCCCTCAAAACCGGGACGTCGGGTACCGAGGACCAACAAGAGCGCTTTTTCCACTTATCGAGTGTGCACTTTCAATGAGGGGCTCATAGTAACGCGTGGAGGCTCGCAGACCCTTCGTTCCTTCTCCAGGTCGATGTCCCACATGGACCCTTACGTGAGAAGGCCCACCATCTAGGGATCGCAATCCCCTGTAGTAGTTACGAGGCAGCTTATACCAGAATAGACAACCATCAAGTCCAGCCCTGTCCCATTCTAGAGTAATGTGGTTGCACGGGTTAATTGTTCTAGCAAAACTGCAAAGAACCGGGTGCGCTATTGTAAACCTTTTTCCTCCATCTTTCCTTTAGCATTTTATAAAACAAAACCCTTTTCTTTCTCAACATCTCTTGGGAGGTCCCACCTCACCAAGGTTTTATTAGAAAACATTTGGTAAACTTTTGTCGGGGTCTTCCCATCCTCTAGCTTTGCTTTGGCTAAAACAGGGTCTCTAGAGGGTTATGGTGATATACACCATCTATTCTACTAGGGACAAGTAGGTGTCACCAAGGGGGTTGTACTTAGTAGTACCAAAGTGTAATAGTTCGGAGGAGCCAAACCACTACCATATATACATCAACATATAGTAAAACAATGCAGTTTTAATAAACAGTAGATAAAACATGCATGAGTAAAATAGTAGGACAAGTCTTCTGAGCAAGAAGGTGGCTTGCCTGAGATCAGAAATATGGCATAATTGTCCCTGGACTTCTTCTTAGAAAACCATAATGACCAATAAAACCATCTTCTCCTGCTTTCCGATAAAATCGCAACTATCGTCGATAGGGAACACATGCAAACAAACAAAAGGGGACAATCAATGCAAGGCATACAATCACCAATACCAAACAGCAAACAAGCAATTGAATAATATCAAATTAAGATTCAGTAGGTTTTGAGAGGATTGGATTCAGAAGATTGAGACGGCCTTGGAGACAGGGATGAACATCCCTTAAGGTTTATAGTCTAGAAACTACCTAAGAGGGGGTTTTGGACCAAGGACATATTATGTATGATACCATTATATAAAAATGATACCTACAGGTAGATGTTGATTAAATGAAACCAACAAAAGTGGTTTCACTAATTTATCACTTTTCTTTAATTTCTTATGAATATTCTAGTGATAAAAGCTCTAGTTTTAGGAAATAATTCATCAGAAAAGTTCTAGAGCTCCAAAAATTATTTCCTTGGGTGGTTAGGTAAGGCTTGATGTACTTGTTCACTGAGAAAAGCAATCATACAAAAATATTTACCAGAATACCCTCAGGAAATTCCCAAAGGAAGTTTTGTAGGCAACTTGTCTTTTTCACCAGATTAAATCTATAGGTGCTTTTGAGTTTATTCCAGGGACACATGGTAGGCATTTAGAATACGTTTCTGTAGGAATTGGATTCACTCTTTTTGGAGTTGCCAAACTCCCGGAGTGTTTTATTTAGTGATAATACCCCTTACAGAAGTATTTAATTCACTAAAATTCAACAGAGGGTCAATAAATAGCTATCTCCTAGTTTTTGATAGTTATTGAAATACCTCACCAAGGAGAGTTGAAAACAACTCAATAGGAGCTGTATAAATGTCCAGGGAATTATCTAAAGGCAGAAAGTCTCTATTTTTGTTATTTTTGCTATAGCAACTCTAGAGCTTCACTTAGTATGGGGTTGGGGTCACATGCAAGGTACTACTGTTTGTTCAAAATGGAGTTGTATAACTCACAGAAGGATTTTATTAGTAGAAAAGATATACTTTAGTGGATGATTTACTATAATTAAAGTAAGCATTATTTTGGTCCCCTGGTTGTACTGCATGTTTAAGAAAACATTCAGAAACCCTAGAAAATTTGGATCTGGGAAAATAGAGTTGGTTTCCATTTTCTTTGGGATTTAATTCAACAGCCTAAATAGCAGATCTGGTGGAAAAACAAAAAGAAAAGGATAAAAGGGGGCGCCTGGCCCGGATCTGTGGGGGAATGGGCGTGGGAGGGAAGTTATTGGCCTGAGCGAGCCAGCGTGCGGGAGGCCACTGCTTCGAATTCCTTGGGCGGGCCCACATGTCATTGACGCCAGGACGCCAAAGCGGTAAGTGAGGTCGTGGGTCGTTCGATCTATTTGCGATCGACGGCCGTCGTTCTTCTTCTTCCTCCCGTCGGGTGAGATAGAAGGAACCCTAGGGGAGGGTCAGGAGGGTACAGAGGTGCTCACCGGAGGGTCTGTGGGCGACAGGGGGTGGCGTCAGAGGTGCGGCGCATGACGCCACGCTTGGGGATGGTCGACATCGTGGGGTTCGGCCACAGGGGAAAGACGCACGTCGGAGCAGGAGGAGATCGGCCTGGTGCTCGTTGTGGTGCTTCTTGGACGGCTGCATGTTGCTAGGGAGGCGACTAGTCGGTCAAGGAAAGCCGGGGGTACCACGGGGTGGTCCTATTTGGGGCTGGAGGTGCTTGGACTCGAGGGACTCATCGGGGGCGCTCACCTCGGGTCTGCGCCGGTGGAGGTGGCTCCGATGTCCCTGCAGCAAGGAGAGGGTACGGGGAGGTTGCTCAGGTCCAGGGTATCCAGAAAACGGGTAGAGAGGGAGTTGGGAGGGGTCGGGGGCGACGGTGTACTTCACCTCTTGAGGAAGGCCGAGAGGAGAGCTTTCTCTTTCCTAGGGCGATGGGGAGCCTTGGGACTAGATCTGGAGCTTGGAGACGGGTAGGTAGAGGGGAGAGGGGGCAAATGAGGGCGAGAGAGGCCCTGGGGTGGCCTGGGATATTTAACCCGAGGGGGAGAGGTCCATGATGGACTTGTTCCATGGGGAGGACAAGTGGAGGGAGCTGGCCATCCATTGGGCATGGAGGGCGGTGGAGAGAGGGTGGAGGTGTCATATGGGGTCGTGCTTAGGGCAGAGGGGCAGTGGGGCTACTGTCCTAGCCTTATCTTTCCAAAGTAGGCAATAAAGTCTTGATCCTCTCTCTCTCCTTCCAAGTACTAATGACAGGTGAGGGGTGTACTACTGGGGTTTCGACTAGGAGTGAGATGGGTGCTGGAGAGAGGGGCTGGTCATCTTTTGATGAGGGTTGGAAGTGGTTTGAGTAGTGGATTTAACTAGTTGGCGTAATTGGTCAATTTAATGGTTATGAAGGAAGTACAGGGATGTAGTCTTTATAAACTGAGGGAGTGGTACTAGTGGGTAGATACAGTCAAGGTACCCCTCCTGGAATTATTTGAGATTTTTGAAAGGAGTTTTGTCCACTTAAATCCATTTATTCAAAAAGTGCAGCAGTAGTTTCTAGAAGCTTATTTGATGTTTTTACATTGAACAAGATTGGTTTTTGATGTGAGATGGTCCCAAATGTGAATATACACTTAGGGGAATTTTCCCAAGATTTCTTGGAAGATAAAAGTATTTAAAACATTTATTATTCCAATTCAGCCATTTAAGAGAATGGGCAAAAAGAAATAATAAAGCTCTTCAAAAAAATTTATTTTTGAAGTGGGAAGATGGAGTATGATATATAGGACTCAATTGTGCTTAAAGTTAGGGAAGTGTTTTGGCAAAAACCAAACTTTCCTTTGGGAAAGGAGTTTTGAAGATTTTGACTATTAAAGATATTTATTAGATATGGAGCCATAATAATTATGGATAATATTTTATAAATCTTGATGATCAAGGTGGATGATGTAGGCAAGGTGTAGCAAGCATTTTCAACCTTGGTAATTGGAAATCCAACTTGAATTAGATGGAAAAACAAGGAGTTGTGGATCTAGGGTGGTGTTATTTTTGTACCACCAAAACCTTGTTGGATCTTGGAGCTCAGATCTCCCCTTGGGGCAGGGGATAGATGGATGGATAGACCAAGTGATGTACATCAACATGGTATAGAGGTTTGATCTTGATCTTGCTGGAGTTCACCAAGGATTGATTTCAAACTTTGAATAAAATAAGCCTGCCAAAGCAGATTATCAACTAGCCTTCAAAACCTTGTGGGTTTAAGAAGCACAAGGATCCACTTGGAACCAGCAAAGTAGATATTGATAGACCTATATTAGTATCACACAACCATGAAAAGATTTGGTCCATAGGAGGTTGGATGATGGTGTGAGCTTCTGTCAAAGTAGGCAGGTTGACTAGATTCGCAGGAATAGTTAATTTCTTGCCTGCAAAACCATCAAGAACAAGTGGGTTGGAGGATGATATAACCAAGGTAAAGAGTGGGACTTGGTAGTCCTTAGGATGGGTAACAATATGGTTCAAGTGCATTACCAAAAATGCACAAGGGTTGAGAAAGGGAGACTTCCAAAAAGAGGATGTTGAAACAGTTTCCAGACTTATCCAAATTTGGCAGATTTAGGGTTTTTGACTAGAATGTGAGTGGTGATGATTTTGATGGGTTGCAAGGTACCAAAGCATAATCAAGTGGATGATGTTGAAATGTATATTGGGTAGGAAGGATCCTTGCTTGATACTGGTCTTCATTGACTTGGAAGCTTCTAGAATTAGATCACTTCAGAGCTGATCTGGTTAAGGGTTTTAGATGATCCCTAGTAGCTAGAGATCAGATCCAACATGTATTCTTGCTTAGGGTTTTGGTATTTTAAGTATCTTGATCCTAGAGGATGAGATCCTAGAGTGGCTCATACTACTTCTAAGCAATCAAGTCAAACAGCAGATCAAGGCAACTCATCTTACAAACAAATCAACTACTACTAGGCTTACCATCAAGCTTAGATTGGGGTTAAGGATGGGAAATTTTGAAGGGTTGGAGTTTGAGTAAGGTAAGAGTCCTTGGTATCCCTACCAAGAGTAGAATTAAAAGGTTTTATACAAGGTTTTGAGAATCCTAGAGGTAGGAGTAGTTGAAGGTTTTGTCTTGAAAACCTAAGGAGATTATAGCTCTCCATAGTTTTGTCAATAGAAGCTACTAAAGTAGTTTTGGTTACATAAGCAATCTTGGCTCATGTTTTGAAATGCCAGAACATTTGAGAATATGGAAAAATTAAGCCAAGACAGTTTTGGTCAGTAGCTTTTGTCAACTGGTGTTGAGGTAACGAGTATATCTTCTAATACACAATCATAATCATAAACATAGTCAAACAACAGGCAAACACTTCATCACTAAACAAGAAAAAGTTTTTGTTCCCCCTGATTTTTTGCATTCTCGACAACTAACAAGGGTTACTGAAATTGGGATGTTACAGACCTTTCCCCCTTAAAATAATCTCGTCCCGAGATTCAGGAGAGTAGGGTTGGGGGATTTTGAGTCGGGTTGATACTAGGTGTCTTATGAGTACTATTTTACGGACTCCGTGTTTAAAAGTGACAAATATATCGATGTAGTTGAGCTTCAGTCTTCCGGGATGCACAGAGAGTTGAGCAGGGTCTAGCTTTGATTGCGAGGAATGATCTTGTAGTCCTTCGGGGCTCGATACCTTGAGGGCTTAGGCTAGGCAGGCTACCTCGATTCTGAACTTCACAGAGTACTCGTCGGAGGATAGAACCTATGGTTGGGAGTACCTCTCTCTAAGGATTCACAGCTCTTCCTTAGGGTCATAGCATATCCTATTTAATGATTTTAGGGTTGGGACTCCTGAGTTGCTTCGGCGAAGGGTTACCCTATTTTATTGGGGAAGACGCAGTCTTTCCCCCTTAGGATTAAACTAGGGTAGCACGGGGATAGCACATTCCTTTCTGGATTATCTTCTGGCCGACGGTCCTTTGGAGATTGAGTGGAAAGACGCAGTCTTTCCACCTTAGAGCTTCACTAAGGTTCTTCGGGAAGGGTTTTGGATCTTCTGTCTTGGAAGGCTGACTTGCTGTTAGCGGAAGGATATATCTTACCTGAATCTTGAGCTGAGGTCTTCGAGCGATGCCCTACTTTATCAACCTTGGCGGGTGGTTTCCTAACGCAGCCTTTAAGGGGTTAGCTCAAGGTACATTAGAGGTTTACGACTCTTCTTGCTAGTAGTTAGTCAGGGTTGAAGCAGTCAGCGTCGGGTAAGTGGTCTTCATTGGCATTTCTTGCGTTGCTTCTGCTTGATGGCGGAGTGGACTCGTTGTCTTCACGCTTCCTAATCATCTGACTTCAGGGGTGGTTCTGACCTTCTAGGGAGGATCATTCCGTTAGTTTGGGTAGCTTCGACTAGATTAGTTAGTCTCCTGAGACGGTCAGAATCTCTAATACACTAGAGGTTAGTGTGGTTAGGTCCTCACTTCTTGTCTTGGTTGACTAATCAGGTGGTTTCTTGTGGATATTGAGGATCCTTCGATGATCGACTTCCGGCTCCAACGGAATTCTTGCTGTAGTAGACTGAGGGACAAAGGAGTGTGGTGCTATTAACGAGTCTTGAGAGGTGAGCTTGACGAGGTATGCCGTCCTGCTGAGGTGAAATCTTCGAGTTGATTCTGACTTGACGATGTCGAACTCCTGGTTCTTGTGATGCTTTTCCTCTCATATACTCTCGGGGTTAGTCTGGGTATCATTACCGACAGCTAACACAGGGGGTTTCCTGAGTACTAGGTGGGTTATCGCTCCTCGAGTCACATTTTTAAGGAGGTCAAAACAAACCAGAGCATACAAACAAGGCGAACAGAGCGAGGGGATCGCAATGTCCTCGGCAAACAACACACATCAAGCAACACACGATGCACTTAGGCAAGCAAACACGATCAACGCTAGGGACCAAGGAGTTAACTACTCACGATGTAGGGGAATCCTATTCTTAGGACTATTGACCCTAGATACCATCTTTCTTCAGGTCGGAATCACTATCTTGCCGATAAATCCTTCATCGCATCTTTGACGCTCCTTGATAGTGCAACACCTGATGTCTTCTAACTATGAGGATTCCGCGGGTAGAGCGATATTGTAGTCCCCTTGTGTTTGCTGGTAGTTTCTTGTCTTCAACTTGTTCTCATTGTCTTCACCGGGTTCTAGATCCTAGTTATTTAAAATCCATAGGTTCGAAGTTCGGACGAGAGTTAGAGGAAACCATTTTCGAAAGCATTTACTTAGAGTAAGAGAAGACGTAGAAATTTTGGAAACTCATTGAGAAACTAGTTTTTGAAAGCCGGGGTTATCAAAATAAGGTTCATTTCTAGCAACCATGCTAACTAAGGTTCTCCTACAGTCAGGATGGCTCTGATACCAAGTCTATGGGGCCCCAGGATTAACCATCCGAGAAATCCCTGTTATGCATACACCACGTTCCCATGATCAGTGAGCCATGGAACATAACCGACAAGTATCATTACAACATCCGAGACATACCGAATTACAAGACTTACATACATGCCGTTATGGCTACATCAATAATCATCAGCGGAACTTCATCAAGCATAGAGCCCGATCCTTGCCTTAACCTACAGGCAACTGACTGGGAGAACATCCTAGCTCGCATAGTCACCAACCTCACCTTCTTCTTGATATCTGACCAAGTTAATAGCCAGGGACAATGCCAGTGAGTACTTTGAATGTACTCGCAAACCACCTTAAGATAACAATAATAACAAGAGGGTATGCATTATGGCTATGGTAGTAGGAGGGCTCCCAGAGAGGTTCTTTTCCCAAATAGTTTCTCTTGTAGATATAGCATCTACATATCTTTGTTGAAAACTTTTGTAAAACATTTTGGAAACCATTTTGAACATTAGGACTGGGTCACCCATTTGTTCCCGTCTTCAGGTCGTCCCACGACCAAACTCCTTTCTCCTCCTTCCGACCATCCCATGGTTAAAACTTTTCTCCTTTATGACCATCCCATGGTCAAAACTTTTCCAAAGCCATTTCTTTTCCGAAATCCTTTTTGAGAACAAAACCAGCACCGCTCTACAGCAACCTTCCCAACCGTCCATGACCGCGGACACGGCTATTCGAATAGATTTACACTCTGCAGAGGTTGTACACTTTACCCACACCATCCAGGTACACTACCCTGATCTTCATCGATCCTGGGTCGAGTAACCGATCAAGACTCTCTGGATGCCCACTCCAATATAAGTGCCTACCCTATGAGTGTTATTCCCCTCAAAACCGGGACGTCGGGTACCGAGGACCAACAAGAGCGCTTTTTCCACTTATCGAGTGTGCACTTTCAATGAGGGGCTCATAGTAACGCGTGGAGGCTCGCAGACCCTTCGTTCCTTCTCCAGGTCGATGTCCCACATGAACCCTTACGTGAGAAGGCCCACCCTCCAGGGATCGCAATCCCCTGTAGTAGTTACGAGGCAGCTTATACCAGAATAGACAACCATCAAGTCCAGCCCTGTCCCATTCCAGAGTAATGTGGTTGCACGGGTTAATTGTTCTAGCAAAACTGCAAAGAACCGGGTGCGCTATTGTAAACCTTTTTCCTCCATCTTTCCTTCAGCATTTTATAAAACGAAACCCTTTTCTTTCTCAACATCTCTTGGGAGGTCCCACCTCACCAAGGTTTTATTAGAAAACATTTGGTAAACTTTTGTCGGGGTCTTCCCATCCTCTAGCTTTGCTTTGGCTAAAACAGGGTCTCTAGAGGGTTATGGTGATATACACCATCTATTCTACTAGGGACAAGTAGGTGTCACCAAGGGGGTTGTACTTAGTAGTACCAAAGTGTAATAGTTCGGAGGAGCCAAACCACTACCATATATACATCAACATATAGTAAAACAATGCAGTTTTAATAAACAGTAGATAAAACATGCATGAGTAAAATAGTAGGACAAGTCTTATGAGCAAGAAGGTGGCTTGCCTGAGATCAGAAATATGGCATAATTGTCCCTGGATTTCTTCTTAGAAAACCATAATGACCAATAAAAACCATCTTCTCCTGTTTTCCGATAAAATCGCAACTATCGTCGATAGGGAACACATGCAAACAAACAAAAGGGGACAATCAATGCAAGGCATACAATCACCAATACCAAACAGCAAACAAGCAATTGAATAATATCAAATTAAGATTCAGTAGGTTTTGAGAGGATTGGATTCAGAAGATTGAGACGGCCTTGGAGACAGGGATGAACATCCCTTAAGGTTTATAGTCTAGAAACTACCTAAGAGGGGGTTTTGGACCAAGGACATATTCTGTATGATACCATTGTATAAAAATGATACCTACAGGTAGATGTTGATAAAATGAAACCAACAAAAGTGGTTTCACTAATTTATCACTTTTCTTTAATTTCTTATGAATACTCTAGTGATAAAAGCTCTAGTTTTAGGAAATAATTCATCAGAAAAGTTCTGGAGCTCCAAAAATTATTTCCTTGGGAGGTTAGGTAAGGCTTGATGTACTTGTTCACTGAGAAAAGGAATCATACAAAAATATTTACCAGAATACCCTCAGGAAATTCCCAAAGGAAGTTCTGTAGGCAACTTGTCTTTTTAACCAGATTAAACCTATAGGTGCTTTTGAGTTTATTCCAGGGACACATGGTAGGCATTTAGAATACATTTCTGTAGGAATTGGATTCACTCTTTTTGGGGTTGCCAAACTCCCGGAGTGTTTTATTTAGTGATAATACCCCTTACAGAAGTATTTAATTCACTAAAATTCAACAGAGGGTCAATAAATAGCTATCTCCTAGTTTTTGATAGTTATTGAAATACCTCACCAAGGAGAGTTGAAAACAACTCAATAGGAGCTGTATAAATGTCCAGAGAATTATCTAAAGGCAGAAAGTCTCTGTTTTTGTTATTTTTGCTATAGCAACTCCAGAGCTTCACTTGGTATGGGGCTGGGGTCACATGCAAGGTACTACTGTTTGTTCAAAATGGAGTTGTATAACTCACAGAAGGATTTTATTAGTAGAAAATATATAATTTAGTGGGTGATTTACTATAATTAAAGTAAGCATTATTTTGGTCCCCTGGTTGTACTGCATGTTTAAGAAAACATTCTGAAACCCTGGAAAATTTGGATCTGGGAAAATGGAGTTGGTTTCCATTTTCTTTGGGATTTAATTCAACAGCCTAAATAGCAGATCTGGTGGAAAAACAAAAAGAAAAGGATAAAAGGGGGCGCCTTGGCCGGATCTGTGGGGGGGGGGGGATGGGCCGGTCGAAGGGAAGTTGGCCCATGGCGGGCGAGCCAGTGCGCGGGAGGCCACTGCTTCGAATTCCTTGGGCGGGCCCACATGTCATTGATGCCAGGACACCAAAGCGGTAAGTCAGGTCGTGGGTCGTTCGATCTATTTGCGATCGACGGCCCTCGGTTCTTCTTCTTCCTCCCGTCGGGTGAGATAGAAGGAACCCTAGGGGAGGGTCTGGAGGGTACAGAGGTGCTCACCGGAGGGTCTGTGGGCGACCGGGGGTGGCGTCGGAGGTGCGGCGCATGACGCCACGCTCGGGGATGGTCGACATAGTGGGGTTCGGCCACAGGGGAAAGACGCACGTCGGAGCAGGAGGAGATCGGCCTGGTGCTCGTTGTGGTGCTTCTTGGACGGCTGCATGTTGCTAGGGAGGCGATTAGTCGGTCAAGGAAAGCCGGGGGTACCACGGGGTGGTCCTATTTGGGGCTGGAGGTGCTTGGACTCGAGGGACTCATCGGGGGCGCTCACCTCGGGTCTGCGCCGGTGGAGGTGGCTCCGATGTCCCTGCAGCAAGGAGAGGGTACGGGGAGGTTGCTCAGGTCCAGGGTATCCAGAAAAGGGTAGAGAGGGAGTTGGGAGGGGTCGAGGGCGACGGTGTATTTCACCTCTTGAGGAAGGCCGAGAGGAGAGCTTTCTCTTTCCTAGGGCGATGGGGAGCCTTGGGACTAGATCTGGAGCTTGGAGACGGGTAGGTAGAGGGGAGAGGGGGCAAATGAGGGCGAGAGAGGCCCTGGGGTGGCCTGGGATATTTAACCCGAGGGGGAGAGGTCCATGATGGACTTGTTCCATGGGGAGGACAAGGGGAGGGAGCTGGCCATCCATTGGGCATGGAGGGCGGTGGAGAGAGGGTGGAGGTGTCATATGGGGTCGTGCTTAGGGCAGAGGGGCAGTGGGGCTACTGTCCTAGCCTTATCTTTCCAAAGTAGGCAATAAAGTCTTGATCCTCTCTCTCTCCTTCCAAGTACTAATGACAGGTGATGGGTGTACTACTGGGGTTTCGACTAGGAGTGAGATGGGTGCTGGAGAGAGGGGCTGGTCAAGCTTTTGATGAGGGTTGGAAGTGGTTTGAGTAGTGGATTTAACTAGTTGGCATAATTGGTCAATTTAATGGTTATGAAGGAAGTACAGGGATGTAGTCTTTATAAACTTAGGGAGTGGTACTAGTGGGTAGATACAGTCAAGGTACCCCTCCTGGAATTATTTGAGATTTTTCAAAGGAGTTTTGTCCACTTAAATCCATTTATTCAAAAAGTGCAGCAGTAGTTTCTAGAAGCTTATTTGATGTTTTTACATTGAACAAGATTGGTTTTTGATGTGAGATGGTCCCAAATGTGAATATACACTTAGGGGAATTTTCCCAAGATTTCTTGGAAGATAAAAGTATTTAAAACATTTATTATTCCAATTCAGCCATTTAAGAGAATGGGCAAAAAGAAATAATAAAGCTCTTCAAAAATATTTATTTTTGAAGTGGGAAGATGGAGTATGATATATAGGACTCAATTGTGCTTAAAGTTAGGGAAGTGTTTTGGCAAAAACCAAACTTTCCTTTGGGAAAGGAGTTTTGAAGATTTTGACTATTAAAGATATTTATTAGATATGGAGCCATAATAATTATGGATAATATTTTATAAATCTTGATGATCAAGGTGGATGATGTAGGCAAGGTGTAGCAAGCATTTTCAACCTTGGTAATTGGAAATCCAACTTGAATTAGATGGAAAAACAAGGAGTTGTGGATCTAGGGTGGTGTTATTTTTGTACCACCAAAACCTTGTTGGATCTTGGAGCTCAGATCTCCCCTTGGGGCAGGGGATAGATGGATGGATAGACCAAGTGATGTACATCAACATGGTATAGAGGTTTGAGCTTGATCTTGCTGGAGTTCACCAAGGATTGATTTCAAACTTTGAATAAAATAAGCCTGCCAAAGCAGATTATCAACTAGCCTTCAAAACCTTGTGGGTTTAAGAAGCACAAGGATCCACTTGGAACCAGCAAAGTAGATATTTATATACCTATATTAGTATCACACAACCATGCAAAGATTTGGTCCATAGGAGGTTGGATGATGGTGTGAGCTTCCGTCAAAGTAGGCATGTTGACTAGATTTGCAGGAATAGTTAATTTCTTGCCTGCAAAACCATCAAGAACAAGTGGGTTGGAGGATGATCTAACCAAGGTAAAGAGTGGGCCTTGGTAGTCCTTAGGATGGGTAACAAGATGGTTCAAGTGCATTACCAAAAATGCATAAGGGTTGAGAAAGGGAGACTTCCAAAAAGAGGATGTTGAAACAGTTTCCAGACTTATCCAAATTGTGCAGATTTAGGGTTTTTGACTAGAATGTGAGTGGTGATGATTTTGATGGGTTGCAAGGTACCAAAGCATCATCAAGTGGATGATGTTGAAGTGTATATTGGGTAGGAAGGATCCTTGCTTGATACTGGTCTTCATTGACTTGGAAGCTTCTAGAATTAGATCACTTTAGAGCTGATCTGGTTAAGGGTTTTAGATGATCCCTAGTAGCTAGAGATCAGATCCAACTTGTATTCTTGCTTATGGTTTTGGGATTTTAAGTATCTTGATCCTAGAGGATGAGCTCCTAGAGTGGCTCATACTACTTCTAAGCAATCAAGTCAAACAGCAGATCAAGTCAACTCATCTTACAAACAAATCAACTATTACTAGGGTTACCATCAAGCTTAGCTTGGGGTTAAGGATGGGAAATTTTGAAGGGTTGGAGTTTGAGTAAGGTAAGAGTCCTTGGTATCCCTACCAAGAGTAGAATTAAAAGGTTTTATACAAGGTTTTGAGAATCCTAGAGGTAGGAGTAGTTGAAGGTTCTGTCTTGAAAACCTAAGGAGATTATAGCTCTCCATAGTTTTGTCAATAGAAGCTACTAAAGTAGTTTTGGTTACATAAGCAATCTTGGCTCATGTTTTGAAATGCCAGAACATTTGAGAATATGGAAAAATTAAGCCAAGATAGTTTTGGTAAGTAGCTTTCGTCAACTAGTGTTGAGGTAAGGAGTATATCTTCTAATACACAATCATAATCATAAACATAGTCAAACAACAAGCAAACACTTTATCACTAAACAAGAAAAAGTTTTTGTTCCCCCTGATTTTTGCATTCTGGACAACTAACCAGGATTACTGAAATTGGGACAACTGACTAGAAGCAATATTTCCCTTTGGAGTACCCCCTGGTGTCAAGACTAGAAAAAATTCTATGAAAACCTCATAATACAATCACCCACTTATACTAACCCAACAAACGTAAAAAACATTTGGTTGCCAAACTAGAAAGCTTGGAACAATCAGCTTGTTGACATGCTATTCCAACAACCTATGGCACAATGTATTAAATAAAGTATAATCATCCCTTCAAATGAGCAGGACATGATATGTCGTAAGGTCACAACAAATGGTAAGTTTAATTCAAAAAGGTGGTTTACTATTTTTGAAAAATAGGATGGTACCGTTTTGAAACTTTTATTTGGTGGTTGCTTCACAAAACACCCCGTTTTTAGCACTCGGAAAATGGAAAATAGCTTTTTTATGCGATGAAAAGAAAACTTTCTCCTGCAACATTGTTCTTCATCCCATGATGCACATGAATGCACAATATAGACACATTATCGCAAACTATACCGTGATTCTGGCCATAATATTGATTATTCGACCTGAAAGCCAAGAAACATCGATTGAGATAGGTCACTTTATGAAGGTTTTGTGAGACACAATCAACAGATCAAGTTTCATACTTTTCCTTGCAACTATATCACATAATATGACACCACGCGAAGGTGTTGCATTGTTTCGATCGTTTTTGAATTTTTTATGCCCCTTTTAAACTATCGTCAAACTTTCTAAAACGGCAGACATGAAGATTCTTATCTTGTGGTTGAGACTCACAAACTTGCATTGAATCTCTGATGAAATAGCATATTGTGAACCTAAAAATGATTTTTTCAAAAAATCATGAGCATCAGATCATGTACCTGTAGTTTAAATCTGACCCACTTCCTATCGATGTGGCAGGAATTTGTCTTTTTTCACGAGGGGTGGATGGAAAGGTTTAATATACCATAGTTAGGACATTGTCCATACAAGGTAGCCTAGTATTTTAGAAAAATGGGTGGTACCATTTTGAAACTTTTATTTGGTGGTTGCTTCATAAAATACCTCGTTTTTGGCACTCGAAAAATGCCTTTGGTGCGACGAAAAAGAAAACTTCCTCTTGCAATATTGTTCGTCGTCCCATGATGCACATACATGCACAATACAATATGGACACATTATCGCAAACTATGTCGCGACTCTGGCCATAACATTGGCCATTTGGCCTGAAAGTCAGGAAATCTCGATTGAGATAGATCACTTTGTGAAGGCTTTTTGATTCACAATCAATATACCAAGTTTGATATTTTTTCCTTGCAACTGTGTCACATAATATGACATTACGCGAAAGTTTTTTATTGTTTCGATTGTTTTTGAAATTTTTATGCCCGTTTCAAATTATCGCCAAACTTTCTAAAACGGCGGGCATGAAGATTTATAGCTCGGGACTGAGCCTCGCTAAACTTGCATTGGATCTTATATTGTGAACCTAAAAATGATTTTTTCTAAAAATCATGAGCATCAGATCATGTAACTGTAGTTTAAATCTAACCAACTTTCTACCGATTCAGCAGGAATTTGTCTGTTTCACGAGGGGTGGACAGAAAAGTTTAAGATACCCCGGTTTAGACATTGTCCATATAAGGTGATCTAGTATTTTTGAAAAATGCGGCGGTATCATTTTGAAATTTTATTTGGTTGTTGCTTCACAAAACACCCTGTTTTGTGCACTCAGAAAATGAAAATATATTATATGAAAGTATTTATAAATTTTTATGTTTTATTTAATAAAAATATGTAATATTTGAGTTTAGATAGATAGATCTTTTTTTTACAAATTTTGATATATTATCTGTATTTTTCTAAATTAGAATAATTTAATTATGATTTTTCTAAATTAATATTGTAAAAAAGGAAAATAACTAGGCTGACAGCTTTACCGTCGGCGTAGGTGTGAAAGCTAGGTCGACATTGTGTGCCCTCTCATAAGCCAAGTGGTATCAGAGCAAATGTTGGGAGATCTTGAATTGTTGATCGAGAGGAAGGGCTTCGCAAGAGATCGATAAGTCGGATCGTACCGCAGGACAGCTACGTGAATTTGGTAGCAGCAAAACCAAAGGACTCGGAGCGATCTGCTTGGAAGCGAAGCAATCGAAGATCGGATCAGAGAGCTATAAAAGCCTAGCCGTACACGATGGACGTCAGCTGCTTCTATATATTTTCTTTGATCAAATGCAGAACTAGCTGGCTGGAACTCAAGTGCCATCAACTCTTGTGGGATGCTTTGTCCGATTCCATTCTCTTCAAAGTCCACCGTTATTTGCTTGCCCTTCGGGTCCAATGGAGAGACAGGAATCTTTGTGACCTCTCGAGTCGGTTTGAGGAAAAGAAAGAGGTGCTTCGAAGTGCATCTGCGTACTTACGCATGACTCCGTACATAATGCATCAGAAACCATGAGTGCAGATCTCAAAAGGTAAATAAACATATACGAGTGCACGTTGCGAAGTTGATAGCAAGGTTATACTTTTGAGGTCTGAGCGGTAAAGGATGCAAATGGATAGCCTTCATCTACCCTCTTTAGTACAATAAAATAAACTAAATTTTTATAAATCATGATTTTTTAAAAATAGTTCATTTGTTTAAACTAGACTAAAATAGAGGCCATCCTAAATGTTCCAAACTTGTATCTCTACTGAGTGGTGGCCAGATTAGGGGATTACGTAAGAACTTCGTCAAAATAAGAAGACACATCAATGTGTATAACTAGCTGCATGCCCTTCGGATCAGCAGTTTATTTTGATGAATTTTGCAGAAATTTTGAAAACAAAATATGAATCGAAATGTCGGGGAAACTAGTCCCGCAGCAACTAAATTGGAAGTGGCTTCGGTAAAAAAGAGCGAGAAAGTAAGGTCGTGGTTGACCATGTCCCCCTCACATGTGCGCTTTGATCGGAGGCACAAAATCAAGTATGCTTCTGGTCTCTAGCTCTTGGCGCTTGATACGGAAGGTAGAAGTTTCCTCTTGTGGGCCTATCGGGTTTGGCCGGGTCAGGGAGGGTCTAGATTGTCTCTGCTGCTGCATCCGGTTGGCTATCGCCTTCCGGTGGTGGAGGCAGTATCCTTCCACGTGCTGCTATACTGATGATCCACGCTGAAGTTTCTCTTTTCGGTCCTACCAGCTTCGCATCGTGGGTCACGGTAAGATGACGGTGATAACTGCAAGACCGTGGTGGCTAGTGCTAGTTGGAGGTCAGCTTGGTGGAGCAATATGAAGCGTTCGGGAGTGTGGGTTTTTGAGGGATCGGGGGAAATTCTTGTCATCTAGACACTGACACGGTGACGCCTGCGGGTGTCACCATCCTTCCTGAAGGAGGTCATGTGTATCTCTTCCTCACCTCCCGTAGTGTATCGGGGAACACTAGGACCAATCCGAGCAGAAGCATCGTCGTCGTCGTTTCTCTTGTTGGAGGTGCTGCTTGTTACACGGCGCTTCGGAGTGCTAGACGCGTGATGGTACTTTTCTGGAGAACGCATCGGTTGTGAGTTATCTCCGTCTTCGTGTTGAACCGCCAATGTTAGTTTTATTTTCTCTTTCTTTCTTGTTGCTTATTTTTTGAACTTGACTTGTGCTGTTTTCCTAGCAATCGTTGCTATGTTATATTGATTAGTTGCTATATTAATATAATAGGATGAAAGGCTGTTTCAAAGATACATAAGGTAGAAACAGTCTATACAAGGAGACGAACTGACGATCTTACACGGTGCAAAACCATTAAAAAACCACCCGATCGATTTGAAGGGGTGCCGAAGGGCTGGATGGCCATTTCTACACACACACATATAAATATATACTCCATCGAGCCTTCACCGCTCGTGCACCAAGCAGTCAGGGATCCACAATTTCACCTCAATGGCCATCTCAGGCACACATGTTTCCATCTAGGGTCGTTGTTCTAATTACGAGATTAAGATCCGAATTACAGAGATGGTTCTGAAGACAATTATGCTAGTAAGTACTCCCTCCGTTTGTAAATATAAGATGTTTTAGCTTTAAGAATAGAATGATTCTAGACGTCTTTTAGTGTATAGATTCATATAGCTTTAAAGTGAACCTACACACTAAAAAACGTCTAGATGTATTCATTTAACAAAGCTAAAATGTCTTATAGTTCTGAACGGAGGGAGTAACACAACTCTCGTGCTCTCTGTAAAAACGCTATATTTTTTTTGGGGTAAAAGCTTGTGTCCTCTTGAAAATATCTTTTGAAAGGCAAAAGCTTTATCTGTCCTATATTAATCCTACTCTCTTCGATCTAAATTAATTGACTCGGATTTGTCTAGATTCGAATGTATCTAGACATGTTTTAGTACTAGATACATCTAAATAAATCTAAATCCATTAATTTGAATCGGAGGGAGTAGTATTAAATACTCCGTAATAAAATCGTGCAAAACTGATGCTACAGGAGACCTCCTCGAGAACACTTTTGGCCAAAGGCGAGTTATATGTCTACGAGACTACGACTACGAGTTCTTTAAAAACACACATATGCGGGTGGAGCTCATGGCTATGTGTGCCGATATTTTTTCTAACACTGATTCGACTTTAGATTAAAAAAGTCCCTAACTATAAACTACAACTTCAGCAGTTAAGATTCATTTTCCCCTCTACAACAAGGGACCCCGCAAAAGTAAAAAAGAAAAACAAGGGACCACGACACCACGCGCATAAACGGTTTATGTTACGCAAGCGGTGCAAGTTTTTTTTTAAAGAGTATATATTAATATTACAGAGATACCAATAACATCCAGAATCTGTAACAACGCATGCCCTAGCGGTTCGGATGCACATAGTCTAGAAAAAAAAAATTATAAAAAAAAGATCCCGCTACACAGAACTAATCCTCAAAACAATGACACTGACATCAGAACAACACCAGTAATCCTCCACTCCAATAACAACGCCTTTAAGAAGAAAACAGTGTCCAAGCGTCGTCGTTGCCTGATCAAAGATCATAGGTTTTTACCCCGGAGAAAGTCCTCGCTCACAAAGCAATGCCTTCAACAAGGATATTGCCAGGCACAACCAGTTAATGCCAGACCTTGGATTTTCACCATGCAAGGTAAGATTGGGAACTCCCCCTGTGTTGTCTTCCCGCACCAGCAGTCGCTGCAACGAGTCCCAGATCACGCAGCCAGATCTCCGTCTCCACAAGAACTAAAATCAGCATCGCTACCCTCATATTTCTGCTTTCCTGACATTCTCCGCATCTGACTTCACCATGGCTCTAAGAATGGCTCTTGCTGGAAACAAACAACAGAGCTTCGCAATGCTCCCGCTGAAACCAAACGGCCAGAAAAACAAGGTGCGCACGACCGAATACCTTGCGCTCCAGCAATCTCCAGGCATAATACGCCCATGGGAGTTTGCCGGCGGAGCCTTCCGAAACCCGCCGTTCCAGAACAGATCAACGAGGACAGACAACAAGCAGACCTTCGTCATCGTGCGAAAGAAATCAAAGAACCACCACCTTTATTAGATCCGACATAGCGATTCCCACACCTTTGGTCGGTTTCCAGAGAATGGATCGAGCAGGCCGACCATCGGTGCCGATGAACACATACAGCCGGCGCGCGAGGAGGACCGCTCGTCGTCGAGGAGAGGTCCAGGCCGCGACACCCTGCCAGCCCGCAAGGCGCCGCCGCAGAGAGGCGCCGCGCCCCTCGCCTCTCCTCCTGCTCCGTCGCCGCCGCCGATGCGGCCCACGACACCGCCTCCCGCCGAGGAGGCCGATCTGCCACCGCCGAACCCGTCCCAGCGCCGCCTAGGAGAGACCCCACCTCCGCGCGAAGGGACAGCCTCAGGGCACGCCACCGCCGACGCCTGCCGTCTTCTCCGGCTAGGCGTGGCCGCCACCACCCGCAGCGTCGGGGGCAGCGGCCAGGGAGGAAGGTCGGCGGCGGCTTCTAGGGTTAGGAGGAGGGGAGCCTCCGGAGCCCTCTCACGCGAGAGGACCTGAGAGGAGATCCACACCCCCTCTGTTAGGTAACCAAAATATGCATATTTGCACCCCCAATGGAACTTAAATTCACAAATCTGGCTGACGCGGTATATTCATGTATGATTTCAGCAATTTCGGTGCAAAAAGGTTAGAAAAAACATGCATATGGGCCATTTACACATTATGTGCAATAATGTACTCCCTCTATCCATAAAATGATGTCGCGGATTGTCTAGATTCGCATGTATATATACGCTAAAATGCGTCGAGATACACACGAACTTAGACAAATCCTTGATTTTTTTCTAAATGGAAGAAGTACGAAAGTTTTTTTTTTTGAAATTTTGTACACTGAAGTTGATCTACTTTTAAAACAAAAAATGCACGAATGGTCCAAAACTAACTCCATTTGTTCTCTGCAACTTGCGCGAGCGCACGGTATTGGAAGTGCAACCACTAACTAGTTTCATGGTTTATACCTTTTTTAGAACTCATTGTTTATACTTCAGCGGCGTAATTTACCAGATTTTCTTCTGTACCTGTCCATGTGACAGAAAACCCAATCGCGAAGACAATATGTGGGTATTATTAATAAATACATTTAACATCGAGTTTCAAAAATTTATTTCCTGATTCTCTGACAGGAATTCAAATATTTGGCCCTCTACAACTGAAATTATTTTCAAAAATATTGTTGGAAAATTATTCAAGTTTGCTGGAGTTCATGGTACAAATATTTAGGAAAAGGAAACTGAAATTTCTATTTTAAATCATATATTTTTGCACCTAAATATATGCTGATGGATCAAGAGATGCAACACTCACACAAGAAATGAAATGCGGGTGCCTGTGTGAGATTTTTTTCGAGGACATTTTCATGAGAACATATCTAGTGTTGCCACACATGTATACCAGATTCCCTAGAGTGAATTGTCACAACATTGGCATTCGTGATCCCTTTGTTACTTACCTTTGCCCTAAGTTTTATAGCTTTCCGAACACTAAGTTATGTACATATTGGAAAAAGGGAGTCCATGCTTACTGTTCATTTGTAATTTGTCATTTTCTCCTGAGCTACATACTTCTGATTTCCGGTACAAAATTTGGCTCGACATACCTACGTGCATCCCCTACATGCACGTAAGGTTCTGATTTCCGGTACTTCTTCAAAAATTTGGCTCGACATACCTACGTGCATCCTCTACATACTTCTGATTTCCGGTACTTCTTCAAAAATTTCGGAGACTTCGAAATATGATTTTTGGGCCTTCCCAAAGTAAGCTACATATGTTCCACCACGTAATTTTGCCAAATTCCCGGGCAATCAGCTATGAGATAGAAAATGAGCGGCGAGATGATTTGTTTGCTGGCAAATTTGCAGATTGAACCTGAACCTGCTTCTGTTTACTTGAAATAAACCCGCAACCGAAATCAGGTTTCTGTCATAACTTTTGTAGATAGAGCCCTTTATTTTGTCTCACTCAAGCCGCACTACACATTTGCAAATGCACCATACTCTGAATCGGAGTGCAGGTTGATTTCTTTTAAACTTAAGTATAAGATTCTAAATGTGAATGTGTTGTGAGCAATTCGTCTAGTCGCTCATATTGATCTATCAGTCGCTTGGATTGGCTGGGAATCTGGTAGCACTTGATATGTTCTCACATGTTTACGATTTGGTTTGATATGAAAGAGTACGACTTTGGCGGAATATGATAGATGTATTATTGAGCCTTATGGACGAGTATATATCGGCGTACAGAGGATTATTTTAAAGTACAAGTCGAGTTAGGACTATACGTAGACATATCCTAACTCTGTCTAAATTACCATAACAACCGTATATACCTAATTGACATGGGTATACCCTACAAGTACTCGAGCTTGGTATATACGGCCTGAATACATAGAGGCCTACGGTGTCGCCAAGGCCCAAATGAAGAACTCGAGTAACCTACGGACTCTTGACTGCTTGAAGAACAAGAAGAAGCTAGAGATAGAAAGTTTAAAAGGGAAAACCCTAACCTGTAACCGACTCGACCTGCTACCCGAGACCTGGCCTATCTATATAAAGGTTAGGAGGGAGCGGCGAGGAGGACACACGCAACCCTAGTTTCCACAACCCTCGCCGGATTGCATCTGCGCACCATTGTAATCTTCGATTCCTTTGATAATTCCACGAGCAGACAAGCAGGAGTAGGGACCTCTACGAGGCCTGAACCTGGGTAAATCTTTGAGTCCCTGTGTGCTTGTTTGCTAGCCGATAGATGTATCCAGCGCTCCCTCCTTCTCCAAAACCCAAGTCCATAACAATGGGCATGGATGAGTTAAACCCTCATCAATTGGCGCCGTCTGTGGGAATTGGGAGTGCTGGTGTTGCGGCTTCTTCGGCCCCATCAATCGCGATCTACAACTCCGTAACAGTGGAGATCCGCCAGCTCTTCGACGCGTTTGACTTCACCATCCACACGCCGGCCACTCGCCCGGATTTCGAGTCCGTGGGTGACGGAATCAGCTTGACAATCGGGAGCTTCCGCTTCCAAGTTGGTCAGATGGGCACGCTTCGCATGCCTGACCAGCCGACGGTACCATCGATTGCTCCAGCATCGTGGTTCCTTCCATCTATCGACACCCTCAGCGAGCTCAACTCTCCAACAACAGTCGAGACCACGGTTAACGACAGCAGTCGCGACTCTGATCTGAGCGATCTGGCAACTGAAGATGGAGCCTACGGCTCCGGATCTGAAAGTTACGGGAGCAGTAGCTTCCCCAACCACTTCATGTGTGCCATCATCAACGCGGGCGACACCTCCGCCAATCGCGACAACACGGGCAACCGTGGCAACGAAACCGACCCGCCTAACGGCGACATACCCAATGGCGGACCACCGCCCAACGGCGGCAACGGCGCCCCCGTCAACAATGGAGGTGCAATCGAACCTCCAACCATGATAAACGAGCAAACTGGCGAACGCGTCGTGATCAGGCTCAACGATCTCGAGTGGGCCCGTTGCCGCGAAGCCCTACGAGGCCATCCTCTACCTTTCGGTTCCCCGCAAGAACTGCTGATGGGCTACCACTGGCTCTTGAAGGAGGAATACAAGCGCCAGCTACAGACAATCGCGCAAATCGAGGCACGAAAAAGGGCGGCTGATGAATCAAGCCTCCAACGAGCCGGGCTCTCCTCCCACAGAGGATCCTCCTCAAAGGGTAACGAGTACATCGCAAACAAGAGGCGATCCTGGATGGCTCATATCACCGAGCAAGAACGCATAGAAGTTGCAAAGGTCCTCGACTTCAGCTCTATGATAGTCGATACACGGGGCAATGTGGTCCCCAAAACGCCACAGGCTGCACTGACAGCAACCACCATGTACCTCCTCAACAACCAGCCGCCGGCTGGAGATCCCCGAGCTGCCATGCAACGATCCACGATCGCGGGCTTGGGAATAATCGAGGCCGCCCTCGACAAGGAGCCAACACCGGAGCCGAAAAAGGCAAAGCGCTACTCCTCGCCCTCATCCAGCGACAACAGTCACGACCTGTCCCGACGTCGCCACTCACGGCGACATGACCACGACTATGATGCGCGCGATGACCTCACGCAGCGCAAGATCGGCAAATCAAGGGCGCGGCATGCTTGATCGACTGACTCAGAAGACGAAGATGTGGAGCTCTGTGGCACCAGATGCTTCAGTAAGGCCATCAGGCAAAAGCGAATGCCCAAGGGGTTTAAACTCCCATCGGAGAACCCGAAGTTTGATGGCCTACAGGACCCGAAGATCTGGTTGGAGGACCACATCTCATCCGTCAGGCTTCACGGCGGAAGTCGAAGTACGGCCATGCAATGCTTGCAGCTACAGCTGCAGGGCGCCACCCGAGCCTGGCTCAACAACCTCCCACGCGGATCCATTCGCAGTTGGGAAGAGCTGGTATACAGCTTCATGCGCAACTTCAAGGGCACGTACAAATGGCCCGCATCAATCGAAGAGCTGAGATGCTGTCAGCAAAGATCGGGCGAATCGCTACACTCCTACATCCAGAGGTGGTCCATCATCAAGAACTCCGCAGAGAACATCTCGGAGGATCACGCGATTGACGCATTCAATGGCGGCGTACGCCGCATAGAGCTCAGGGAGGAGCTGGGCCGCTCGAAGCCCAAAATCATCGACCACCTGATGGAGATCGCGAATTGCTGGGCAGATGGAGAGGATTCGGTGAAGCATCGCGTTCACTCCGACGATGAGGCAGAACTCGAACGCAGACGCGACCGCCGAAGCAAACGCCGCATGCGCATCTACGATGACCGCGACGACGTCAACATGGCCGACGGCCAGCGGACGACAACCGCAGCGGTGGATACCGCGACTCCGGAAAGACCACACAAGTGTGGCAGCGCCACAATCGCGATGAGGCACCCGCAACATCCATTGAAGACAAGCTATCCAGGCCATGCACCGTGCACTTCTACATCGACAAGCATGATGGAAAGAAGAAGTCCAGCCACCTCCTCAAGGACTGCCGCGAGTTCCTCAAGCTACATGAGGGATTGGTTCGGATGAATCGCAACGCAGTCGAAAGGGGCTACGGAGCCGCTCCAGGCGCCGTGGCACATGGAGCTTCGCCACCACCACCTGGACTACCCCCAAATGCAGCTGCGCCAGACCAGCACCAGGGAGGCGAACCATACCCACGTGCCATGGGTACCATGATGATCCAAAAAGGACGCCCCTCGAATAGGGTGCAGAAGGCCATCACTCGCCAAATCAACTTGGCCACAAACTCGCCACCATCTACCACTGAGTACCTCAGCGGAAGCGAGTCCTGTATCACCTTTGACAAGCGCGACCATCCATCCCATGTACCTCGTCCGGGCCATTGTCCCCTCGTACTCGAGGCACAAATTGGAGGTTTTAACATGAGCCGCGTCTTCATGGACGGCAGAAGCGGCATCAACCTTATATTCGCGAGTACCTTGCGAGCAATGAGGATCCCTCTGACTTGCTTAGAGGCCTCAGACACAACATTCCACGGCATTGTCCCAGGAAAGGGCGTGTATCCCCTTGGCAAAATCAACCTCGACGTCATCTTCGGCATGCCAAAAAACTTTCAGCGCAAGCGCATCGACTTTGAGGTCGTCGACTGGCCCTCATAGTACCACTGCATCCTCGGACGTGTCGCGTTCGCTAGGTTCATGGCAGTGCCACACTACGCCTATCTGCAGATGAAGATGCCAGGCCCTAATGGCGTCATCACAATCAACGGGAGCTTCGAGAGATCCGACAGTTGCGACAGGGAATTCAACAGAATATCCTAGTCCTTCGGCATGCAGGAAGAACTGGCGAGACTAAAGGAGTCGACAGACAACAGTCTGCCTCCCCTAAGCCGACCAAGCTCGCCCAATCTATCTTTCGACTCATTGGTGCACACAAAGAAAGTTTAGGTCCACCCATCGGATCCCGCCAAGACGGCCCTCATCACCAACAACTTGAGTCCCGCATAAGAACTCGCGCTCGTCGAATTCCTCCGTGAGCACTGGGAAATTTTCGCCTGGTGTCCTGCGGACATGCCAAGGGTTCCCAGGGAATTCGTCGAGCATGCACTCAATGTCAACCCAGGCGCAAGGCCAGTCAAGCAAACAATCCGGCGATTATCTGAGCCAAGAGCAAAGGAAGTCGGAATGGAGATCAACAGACTCCTCGATGCCAAATTCATACGCGAGATCAAGGAAAGTACTTGGCTCGCCAACACGGTGCTAGTGCCAAAAAAGGACACGGACATCCTGCGGATGTGCGTGGACTTCACTTCTTTGAATAAGAATTGTCCGAAAGGACCACTTCCTGCTACCACGAATCGACCAGATCATCGACTCCACCGTGGGGTGCGAGCGCCTCTGCTTCCTCGACGCTTACTCAGGTTATAACCAGATTCGAATGAAGGAAGAAGATCAAGAAAAAACAGTGTTTACAACGCCTTTTGGTGTGTTCTGCTACAACACAATGCCCTTCGGGCTAAAAAACATAGGAGCCACCTACCAGCGGTGCATGCAGGCTTGCCTCAAGAACCAACTTGGTCGCAACATTCAAATCTATGTCGACAACATAGTAATCAAGACCAAAGAGGAAGCCTCGCTAATCGACGACTTGCGCGAAACCTTCGCCAACCTCGACCGCTACCGGATCAAGCTCAATCCGGACAAATGCGCCTTCGGCGTACCATTTGGGCAACTACTCGGGTATCTCATCTTTGCGAGAGGAATCGAAGCAAACCCGAAGAAAATAAAAGCTATATGGCCATGGAGAAGCCGAAAAACATAAGGGGCGTCCAACAACTGGCTGGGTGAATCGCGGCTCTCAGTCGATTCATTAGTTGGATGGGTGAAAAGGCGCTGCCCTTCTACCAACTCCTCCGCAAGGCTGACAAGTTCGAGTGGACCAATGAGGCGTAGGAAGCATTCAAAGACCTCAAGCGCCTGCTATCCACTTCGCCAGTACTGGTGACCCCACAAGAAAGGGAACCGTTGTTACTATATATCTCCGCCACCAACCAGGTGGTCAAGACCTGACGATGCCGAGAAAAAACAAGGTCCACGGGTGCAAGCTTGGTCTACTACCTCGGCGAGGTCCTCACGCCAACAAAACAGCGGTACCCGCACTATGAGAAGCTAGCATACGGCGTCTTCATGACTTTCCGGCGACTGCGCCACTACTTCTAGGAACACCCAATCATGGTGGGCAACGACGCCCCGCTGGGGCATATCCTCAACAACCCCGACGCCACGGGGCGAGTCGCGCTTTGGGGAATCGAACTGTCTCCACGAGACATCACATACGAAAAGCGTGACGCAATCAAATCACAAGTTCTCCCTGACTTCCTCGTGCACTGGATGGAGAACCAGCTCCCCGAGAAACCAGATATGTCCTACCTCTGGACAATGCACTTCGACGGATCCAAGCGGAAGGACGGAGCTGGTGCAGATGTCATACTGACATCACCCCAGGGGGACAAGCTGAAATATATCCTGCGAATGCAGTTCACCGCCTCCAACAACGAAGCTGAACACGAGGCCCTGCTACACGGGATGAGGATGGCAAAAGCCTGCGGCGCCAAGAGGATCATTATATACGGCGACTCCAAGCTGGTCGTCAACCAAACAATGCATGAGTGCGACGCACTAAACGACAATATGATCGCCTACCACGACCTCTACGACACACTCGAAGGGGATTTCGACGGCTGCGAGCTGCGGCACATAGGACGCGAAAGCAATGAAGAGGCGGACGCACTCGCCAACATAGGCTCTACCTGCGCCCCATACCCCCTGGGGTATTTCTCGAGCGCATCTGTGAACGCTCCATCAAGCCAAAGGCCGCAGAGAAGAAAACAAGCGCAACAACAGACTCGGAGGCTACGCCGCCCAATGAGCCAATGGCACTCGATGACTTGGAGCTGGACACAGGACTCGAAGGACCAATGAGCGTCATGATGATCGAGCAATCCTGGACTCAACCGTACATCACGTACCTTCTCAGCAAGAGGCTACCGGATGATCCATCTGATGCACGGCACATCGCGCGGCGATCCAAGGCATTCGCTGTTATCAACATCGAACTATATAAGCGCAGCATCACAGGAGTACTCCAACGATGCGTCTCCACGGCCGATGGAATAGCTGTCCTCCTCGACATCCATGAGGGGACTTGCGGGCATCATGCCGGCAGTCGCGCCCTCATTGCCAAAGCTCTACGAGATGGATTCTACTGGCCTATAGCCATGCACGACGCCAAGGACATCGTCTAGAAATGCAACGCGTGCCAGCGATTCACGGACAAGCCGCACGCACCTGGCGCAGAGCTTCGGCCAATTCCATTGGCCTGGCCCTTTGCGCAATGGGGACTCGACATGGTCGGCAAACTCCCAAGGTCCTCACGAGGAGGCTACGTCTACCTCTTGGTCGCAGTCGACAAATTCACCAAGTGGATAGAGGCCATGCCGGTGACTAACCAGTCAGGAGCCAGCACAGTCAAATTCTTCGAGTCCATCGTCTACCGCTTCGGAGTGCCACACAACATCATCACAGACAACGGGACCAACTTCACATCCAAAGAGTTCTAAGAATTCTGTGAGAATCTGGGAATCAATGTTAGCTATGCCTCCGTGGCACATCCTCAGACCAACGGTCAAGTCGGAAAAGCTAACGGGCTCGTCTGCGGAGGCATCAAGAAGCGACTCCTCAGGCCACTCGAACAGGCCGCGGGTTGCTGGCCAGACGAGCTGCAATCGGTACTCTAGAGCCTACGCACAACTCCAAACAGCGCCACAGGATACACCATGTTCTTCATGGTGCACGGGGCTGAAGCGGTGCTACCCGCTGAAGTACGATACAAAGCGCCTTACAGCGAGCAGGAGTCAACCCTGGCACTCGAAGACTCCATCAACCTCCTTGACGAGGCAAGGGAAATCGCCGCGGAAAGATCAACGATCTACTAGCAGAACCTGCGCAACTACCACATTAGGAGGCTATGCCCAGATCCTTCGTCGAAGGCGACCTGGTCCTGCGACTGAAGCAGCAAGGACATCTCAAGCTCGAGTCCCCCTGGGAGGGACCATACATGATTACAGAAGTAATCCCAGGTGGCGCCTATCGCCTTCAAGATTTAGAGACAGGAGTCGCATACTCCAACCCCTGGAACGTCGCGCAGCTACGATGCTTCTACCCTTAGTCGTTTTTACTTTTACATTGCAAATAAGGCTACTCAGCCAAGGCTACTTAGCCACACATGTACTTCGTACTGTTCCGTGAATAAATAAAGCTAAGTGCCCCAAAACTCTGTGTTTTCCTTTATTTTTTCGCAACTTATCCACTCGGGGGCTGCGCCACCCTATACATCTGTTCTACGAACTACAACGCGATATCCCGAGTAGCTGGCACACCAATCGAAACCCTTGACACACATCAACCCAGTTGTAATGCACCTGACAGGTTGAGAAGGGACTGAGATAAGCGCATGGCCAGGCTAACGAAAAGGAGTCGCATAGTGCAACGCACTCACAAAATATACACGCTAACAAGCTCTTTATACATCATCGACAATCAATTATACACATCATATATACGAACTTTACAACATTGGTACACTTATGTGCAGGATACAAACTAAGCTACTATTGCAACAAGAGAACGTTGGTTTGCTCCTCGAAGAAGTCGACGATCTCCTCTGCTGGGCAATCCACCGCCTGATAATGCGGCACCATATTCCAAGCAGAGCCCGCTGGTGGCGCAGGTGGTCCAGCCGCAATTGCCACAATGTCTACATCAGGCCTATGTAGTCGCACCAACGATACAGCGGCCTTGGCACCAGCCACAACCTACTGTCTTACACACTCGCGAACCGCAGTCAGGTCTTGGAACTTGGCAAGGAGGGCCAGCAAGCTCGATGGCGCAACATCCAGCGGAAACATCGTCCGATAAATGTTCTTCAAGCACGATTGCGACTTCTTCAGGAAGTGCAGCACTCGCGACGCACGATCCTGTAGGGTCGCCAATGCGATTGCCTGATCATGATCCACCCAGAAATATCCACTCTCTTGAAGCTGCTCTTGGGTCAGATCGTTCATGCGAATAGCAATCCTATCCTTCTCATCATGCGGATGGCGTGCGCTGACAACTATACAAGGCAAAAGCGGAAGTATGAGGACAGCACACCATCGCAAGTGACTACAAGGAAAAGATAAGAGTAAGAAAGCTAACATTTAAATTGGTCACCCAACTGCGTCACCTCCCCCAACAGATATTGTTCTTGGGCGGTGGCCTTCTCCGCCTTCGATTTCCATACATCCGCATTACCGTGGAGTACAGGCAATTCACGCTCCAACTGCTTCACGCGATCACGGAGTCGCGAGAGCAGAGACAGCTCATCCACCCTTGAGCGCGGTGGTGCCAAAGTGTCATCAAGGGGTGACGAATCCTGAGGTTCCCTCAAAGGATCACTTGATGTGCCCTATCACAAGACAATCAAGAAGTAATAAGAAGACCAAATCGACGCACAGACAAAAGATTCGAGTGCATTCAAGATTAGCAAAAGTATCAGCAGATACACTCGCCAAAAGGCATGTTTTCGACAAAAGACATAAGACATCTAACTATTACAAAGCTACTATGGAGCAACAGGTTTCTTCGACTTGGACTTTGGCTCTGTGGGCCTCATCGAGTCCGTGGCAGTATCAGATGCCACTGACTTTCCGCCGGCCCCTGATGCCACGGCCTTCGCAGCTTTCTTGGCTCGCTGTAGCTCCTCAGAGTACTTTGCAACAGTGTTGATCAGCTGCGGCCCATATTTGCCACAAGCAGTCGCAAAAGGAGCAAAGACTACCTGCTGGCCGTCCGTGCTGATGGGCATCGCCCTTGAGACTGCTGCCGGGTCAACTTCGACTCTGTGGGCTTGCACCATCGCGAGTGACATTGATGCACCAGCCGAATGGAGCGAGTTCTTGAAGCCCGCAGGAATGCCTCCGGCAAGTGACTCCACCAGCTCATCAAGATTTTCAATCAACTCAGCCTTGGGTGTCATCTCCTCCCGAAGACGGCTGAGCACGCCTTTAGCCTTGGCGAGCATACCCTGCACAGCAGCGCTGCGGTCTTCGACTGCCGAGACAGCACCCGCCAATGCATCATCATGACGAAGCGCCTCTGCATCAAAGGTCAGACCACTAGCATCTACACAAGAATCAAGCATTGGCACGACGTCAGCAAGAAATAGCAGCATCGAAGGCAATCGAAAAATAGGAAGTTAGTCACAATGCAGACCAACAAAATACCTAAGAGAGCCTTGGCAATCAAAGAAAGTTGTTCTTTGAACATCTTCTCCCTAGCGGCAACGAAGGCACGCAGACCCTCTTCGCGCTTTTGCACCTCGTCACGCGCCGCGATTACCTCATCGCGACTCTTCATAGCCGCGGTGAGCGTATTTTCCATGGTGGCAGCATCGCAAAGAAGGGCATTATGTTCAGCTGCAAAACAAAACAAAAGGGATAGACTATCAGTCGACTACATAACAATGATGCAGAAGAAGAAAAAGTAAAGAACACTTACTTTCTACCACGCGATAGCGCGTATCTAGCATTGCATGCTGGCGACCCATCGCAAGCACCTGCTTCGCCAGGTGAGCGGCTTCCTTCACAAGGAGCTATCGCAAAAGGAAAAACAACAAAGGATCAGCAGAGGCCATAGATAAAATCGACTGCAACATCAGAAGAAGAGATACTACACTTACATGATCCTCCAATGACTCTGAAGTCGATTGGTGTGCAGTCATCCGGGCAACCATCTGATGCTCCTCATCTTGTGGAGAGCTGGATGAGTTATGCCCGGAGTGGGCCGCCAATGGAGGGGAAGGAGCACGCTCAACCTCTTTCTTAGCCCTTGAGGTCGCGACTCCAGATTCTTTCAGAAATTGGACGTTGCCAGAAGATGACGACGCCTGCTGACTGCAAGACCAAACCAACATCAAGAAAAGGCAACTCCAAAGAAGAACCAAAAAGGAAGACTTGAATACTTACCAATCAAACTTATCAAAGTCGAAGGTTGGATCCCCCGACTCTGACGACGATTCCTTCGGCAGCCGCATCTTCTTGCGAGAGGATGGCGCCATGGCACTCACAGGAATGGCAGGGATTGGCGACTCCGCACCAATGCCTGCGCCTTCCAGAGTCGAAGGAGACGACACGTCAGAATCCTCGCTGCGCGAATGCTTGCGAGTATCCGGACTATCCGACTCGGGGGCTTCCTCCTCCACATCAGATGGGACGGTCGACTCCGACTCGTCCTCTTCCAAGGCTTCACGAGGGATAACCCCCTCAGGAAGAGGGGGCATACAGGGTGACACCGCCCAATCTTGCATACAGACAATAATTTACCACAAAGTGAAGCAACGACAAAGAAGCAATCGACAAACAAAGCTACTACGTAGCACAACCGTACCTCAGGAGGAGGGTTAGAAGCATCGAACGGAGGAACAACTGGCTCACTAGGGAGTACATCCTTGACGGTGTACTTGGTGACCAGTCGAACCCTTTTGTCTACCTCACTCGTGGACATGCCATTGGCAAACACGCGAGTGACATTGTCCGTGCCAGCCCACTGGAACATGGGGTGGACTCTGGCCTGCAGGAGCTGGACGTGACGGCGCAACCATGTGCGAATGAGGGCGCAACCTCCTTCCTCTTTGCCCATGCAACTCTCGAGGTCGCAGACGCGCTCGTACATCACATCTGTCTCTGTGGACTCGCCGGGCATGATCACATTCTTCCAGGAGCGCCTCCTCTTGCACGGCATCGCGGGGTCGAAGGGCGCGAGTCCGAAGTGGTCTCCGTCGGCCTTCTGGTCGCGAACATAGAACCACTTGTCCCTCCACCCTTGGACGGACATCATCAACTTGATGTCAAAGTAAGTGGCAGATGGATCGACGTGGATTCCGCAACCTCCTACATCATAGACTATGGAGCCAGACGCCGATTGGCACTTCAGCTTGAAGAGGCGCTTGAAGAGGCCGAAATGCGGCTCGATTCCGAGCCAGCACTCGCAGAGGGTAATGTAGCAAGCTACATGGAGGATGGAATTGGGGGACAGCTGATGGAGCTGGAGCCCGTAAAAACAAAGAAGGCCCCTGAAGAAAGGATGCAGGGGCAACGAGAGGCCATGGATGATGAACGCTAGGAACATCACCCGAAAACTGGCAGCAGGAGAGGGGATTACCTCGCCGCCAGGGACGCGCGCATCGGCGACTCCGGAGGACAAAACTCCGTCTTGGCGAAGAAGACGAAGTTCTGAGGACTTGATCATAGAGGGACGCCACACGCCATTTATGACGCGAGTGCCCGCGCCCTTCTTCTTTCCGCCGGCGGCGGTGCTAGTGCCCGCAGCAGCGAAGCCACCCTTCTTCATCGCAGCAGTGGCAGCAGCGGAATCGGCCGCATCACCTCCCTTTTTCTTCCCCATTCCGCGGCGGTGATGCGACCGAAGGAAGTAGCTGGGAAATACGTGGAGCTGGTCTAGCGCCGCGAAAGAAAGGAGCGCAAGGAAGTAGAGGAGCAGCGTCAATGGCGATGAAGGCAAAGGAAGAAAAGAAGTAGATGTGAAATTTAGCGTCGCCGCATCGCTACTTAACCCCCTGGAAGATGCAATCCAACGGCTCAGAAAAACCCTATCAGACGCGTGGCATTTATGGAGCTCGACACGTGGTGGACCTGAAACACGAACCATCCCCCACTACTCCCATTACGCACGGAAATGGAGGAGGCGCAGTTAAAATAAAGATTACGCACGCCCGATCAAATCAAAGTCAGGAAATGGGACCCACCGCTCGTCACGTCCCGTCAAGCTCGCTCACGCGAGCAACTGATGTCATGGAATCGTCAGCACTAACGTCATCAAAAACTACGCAGCAGAAGACTTCAACTACTTTAGTCCTTGCTCGAGTCTTCGACTCCACCAAGCACTCGGGGGCTACTCCCATAGAGAGCACTGGCCTTGCACCCTACGATTTTTTTCTTTTTGCAGGAACATGAACAATCAAAGCAAACCCAACCACTTGAAACACAGTTCGACTATGGACATGGGTTACTCCCATAGGGAGCGCCGGAAGCAAATTCGACTGAAACAAGCAAACAAAAGACGACAGCAGTCGCAAAAGTTCTTTGTCCCTGCCTGAGTCTTCGACTCAACCAGGCACTCGGGGGCTACTCCCATAGGGACAGCTGGTCGCGCACCCTATGATTATTTGTACAAAGTACTATGTGTTGATAACATCCACACTCGAAGCTTTTGGCAACACCGCCTCATGACTTTTCCCTAAAAAGAGACTGCGTCTCCTGGGTCACCCGAATCGTCTCCAAGATGATAAAATTTCGGATGCCGCTCTTACAACGTGAAGATAAGACCTGAATAAGGCCTGGCAACGCATTAGCTGCGCACTACCAGAAATATATCCGTGCCTACAGGTACGATGAACATGCCTTGACGGACGCGTCGAGTGCTCACACCCATATACTGGAATTCGACTCCTGTAAGACCTCCACGGCTTGAGTCGAATTACACCAGCACTTTTCCGGATTCGAGTCCGGGGACTCGAGTTCGAGTAGATGGCATTGTTTTACCCTAAGGCAGTTAACTGATACTGATACATCGGTTAAATCAGGCACGCACATCAACAATCCCTATGACATAAACGGAGCAGTCGAAAAACATACTCAGTCATGCACTCAAAAGGCTTCATAAAGTCTCCAGTCGAATCTGCGATTCTCTTTGGACACTGAGACTCTTGACATGGGTATACCCTATAGGTACTCGAGCTTGGTATATACGGCCTGAATACATAGAGGCCCACGGTGTCGCCAAGGCCCAAATGAAGAACTCGAGTAACCTACGGACTCTTGACTGCTTGAAGAACAAGAAGAAGCTAGAGATAGAAAGTTCAAAGGGGAAAACCCTAACCTGTAACCGACTCGACCTGCTACCCGAGACTTGGCCTATCTATATAAAGGCTAGGAGGGGCGGCGAGGAGGACACACGCAACCCTAGTTTCCACAACCCTCGCCAGATTGCATCTGCGCACCATTGTAATCTTCGATTCCTTTGATAATTCCACGAGCAGACAAGTAGGAGTAGGGACCTCTACGAGGCCTGAACCTGGGTAAATCTTCGAGTCCCCTATATGCTTGTTTGCTAGCTGATAGATGTCTCCAGCGCTCCCTCCTTCTCCAAAACCCAAGTCCATAACAATGGTCATTGATGAGTTAAACCCTCGTCACTAATACTCTAACATCCTCCCACAGTCATAGCGGTAGCGTCGTGAACAACTGGAACGTCGCGGATGGTCAGACTGAAGATAAATCGAAGTAGAATTAGGCTGACATCCCTCCACAGTCTGAGCGAGAACGTCGTAGACGGTGTCGCGTCGTGGTAGCTTGGACTATAGAGGAAGCTGATGATGCTCAAATGAGGTGGTAGTCCTTGTGCCGATGTCTCGGGAGCCGAGAGCGTTCGACAGTGCCGTGGTCGAGATAGCCGTGCGAGGGGTCGTCGTGGTCGTTGTCGTGGTCGGGGATGCCGGTGTCGAGGTAGCCGCACGTGAAGCCGCATGCGCATAGTGCGCGAGGAGGATGGCGGAGACGTGTCGAGGCAGTCGTTGTGGAGACGCGGCAGCTTGCCGAGGGGCCACAGAGGCTTGCCGAGGGTCCACGGAGGCTTGCCGAGGGGTGTCGATGCCGAAGTCGATGCAGTCCGAGCCATCGAGGACGAGGTGTGGCCATAGTTTTGCCAGAACTAGGCGCACGTCGGGGAAGAACGCACACTCCAGTTTTGCCAGAATCGAGTACGCAAAGAAGCGCTACTCGGTGACGCGGTCGAGGCAGTCGTAGAGGAAGGTGTCGATGATGAAGAAGACTTTGTCGAGGCTGGCGAAGACGAGGCGTCGATCCAAGATTGTCAGGATCGGGGACGCATCGGGGACGAAGGCACGCACCAGTATTGCCAATACTGGGCATGCAAGGGCAGGAACGAAGACGTAGAAGGCGGCGAAACCAACGGCGGTCTGGATTGATCATGTTGGACGTCTAGATTGGCGCGACGATGGTACTCGAAGTTGGCGAAGAAGAATCCGGTGTGACGAAGACCATGCGCAGACGTAGGCGACCCGCACCGTGGGAGGTGGCGTGGAGATAGCCTGGGGCGTCAGTGTGCGGGGATGATGATGTAGACTGCGTGCAGCGACGCTACGACCTGAGGGGGCGGCATAGTTGCAGGGCGCAAGTCGGTGCAGTGGCTAGACCACCAGCGACATACACACCAAGGAAGGCGCATCGAAAGCCGGTAGTGTGGACCAAAGGCGGCAGCGCTGCGGCCCATAGGGGCGACGCAACGGCAACCCATAGATCGATCGGTAGTAGGCGCGTGCTTGGGGACGTGCTTGGCGTAGACAGGCGCGGGATCAGTTGATCGGACCGACGGTGGTGGGCGACTCAATCCGATCTATGATCGATAAACTAAAAAAAAGACCGGCCAAGTCACCGTCAGAGACAAAAAACTGACCTAGAGATCGGAAAAGACTCACCAGGACAGCCGATCACAGATCGGTGGACGAACTCTGCGACGGATTGTGCGGTCCCCGCCGGAGATCATGGAGATCGATCCCTCTGGGGGCGGCGCGACGGAAGCTGGCGGCTAGGGTTTTGACCGGTTAGGCTGATACCATGAAAGATTATGAGTTTGGCGGAATATGATGGATGTATTATTGAGCATCATGAACGAGTATATATAGGTGTACAGAGGATCATCTTGAAGTACGAGTCAAGTTAGGACTGTACGTAAACCGATCCTAACTCTGTCTAAACTATCATAACAACCATTGTATATGGAAAGAACGTATTTAGCACTTCGGCATGCATACAGGTATAGGCGTAGCAAGTTGGCAACACATCCCATGCATGGAGATTTTCGGGAATTAATATAGGTCATTTTAACCGGTTTATTTTGTTCATAAATGTAGGTTGTTTTTAAAACTTTAGGAATACCTCCTCACTGTTCCTTTACATTAACCGCAATATGATGACTCTTCTCATGTAAAGATAACACAAGTAATCGAACATTTATACCATCAAAGAGTAGGAGAAATGCATGATGATCACTAGAGGTATTCCCTAACAAATCATTTTCACTACACATGAAAGAGTATGAGTTTGGCGATATATGATGGATATATTATTGAGCTTCATGGGCGAGTATATATAGGCGTACATGGATCAACTTGAAGTATATGACGAGTTAGGCTAGAATCCTAAACTATCCTAAACTACCATAATAACTATTTACGTATCATACTCTAACATCCCCCACAGTCGTAGCGGTAGCGCCGTAAACAACCGGAACATCGCGGACGGTCAGACTAGATATAAACCGAAGTAGCATCTAGTAGGCTGACATCCCCCCGCAGTCGTAGCGGAAATGTCTTGGACGGTGTCGCGTCGCGGTAGCTTGAACTGTAGAGGAAGCTGGTGATGCTCAAGCGAGGTGGTAGCCCTTGTGCCAATGTCGAGGGAGCCGAGAGCGTGAGGCGGCGCCATGGTCGAGGCAGCCGTGCGATGGGTCGCCTTTGGTCGATATCGTGGTCGATGATGCCCGTGTCGAGGTAGCCACACGTGAAGCCGCATGCGCATAGTGATTGAGGAGGATGATGGAGACGCGTCGAGGCAGTCGTTGAGGGTGTCGATGCCGAAGTCAATGCAGTCCGAGCCGTCGAGGAAGAAGTGCGGTCATAGTTTTGCCAGAACTAGGTGCACGTCGGGGACGAACGCACACTACGGTTTTGCCAGAACCGAGTATGGAAAGAAGAACTCGTCGGTGACGTGGTCGAGGCAGTCGTAGAGGGGTCGATGCTGAAGAAGACGTTGTCGAAGCCGATGAAGACGAGGCGCCTATCCGAATTTGCTAGACTCGGAAACGTGTCAGGGACGAAGGCACTTCCATTGTTGCCAGTACCAGGCGTGCGGGGGCAGGGACCATCATGAACTTGTCGCCATGTCAGAAAGACTAGCAAAGGAAGCCTTCAGAGCGGTTGCGACGCGCAGAGCGGCTAAGGGAGAGATGCCGGCGCTGTTCGCGGTTGTCGGAGTAGAGTAGCAGGTGGTGTAGTCGAGGATGAGGCGATGACGCTGGCGACGAAGTTTGTAGTGGACGAAGACGTAGAAGGCGGCGAAACCAGCGGCGACCTGGGTTAGTCATGCTGGATGCCTAGAGTGGCGATGGGGTAGTCAGCGGGACCTGTGACGGCGAGAGGGTGCCTTGCAGGTTACCTTATGAAGCGCGGCGGTGGTGCTCGAAGTAGGCGAGGAAGACCCGGCGACGTGACGAAGACCATGTGCAGACGGCAGCGATCCGCGCCATAGGATATGGCGCGGTGAAAGTCGAGGCTGTCGATGCACGAGGACGGCGAAGTAGACTGCGTGCAGCCACGCTACGACCCGAGGGGACGACATAGCTGCAGGGCACAAGTCGGTGTAGCGGCTGGGAGACCACCAGCGACGTACACGCTAAGGAAGGCGCGTTGGAAGCCGGTAGCGTGGATCAAAGGCGACGGCGCTGTGGTCCGACGGGGCGACACAACGGCAGCCCGTAGCTCGATCGGTGGTAGGCGCGTGCTCGGGGACGTGTTTGGCGTAGACAGGCGCGGGATCGGTTGATCAGACCGACGGTGCACCGTATGCGCCATGGCGTGGATGATGCGTAGAGCGGATTTGATGGCGACGTTGTCGGTGAAGTCCCGGACGATGACGACGAAGAGGATCCAAGGGTGGGCGGTCGCCGTAGCCTTCCGAAGAAGGCGTGGCAACCGCCGCGTCATGGAGACAGCTACTGCCGTGCGGCGACGAGGCAAGGCGCGCAGCGAGGGGGCAGCGACGCGGCGCGATGTAGATCATCGATGCCGATGGTCGGAGTAGAGGCGCGGCGATGACGATGGCGATGGGCGACTCAATCCGATCTCCGGAGTAGAGGCGCGGCGATGATATGACAAACAGCCTACGATTTCCTTTAAGCTAATCAGCAAGTGGCACAATCTTAACCTCAGCAAGTTCAGTCATATCCTGAAGGAAGTGAAGGCTCAAGCAACTTTGGATTTTGTTTTGCGAAATTCACTTTTGGAACTCTTTGCAATGTTGTTGATAATTATTAATAGATTGGTGGAACTTTGATGTTTTCAATATTGAGGCACATAGTTTGGCTGACTGATCTTATATTTTGAAACGAAGAGCCGACCGCTCTTGTGCGTCCCCCACGGGCGCGACAGGGGTGAACCCTAGCCCCCAGTTCCAGGCCCCCCACTTCCTCGCCCTCCGCTGCCGCCGGCGAAAGCCGCCGGGCAAAGCCTGGGCGGTGCCGGTGGCAGCGGCTCGTCTCTTCCCCGCGCGTGGGACGGTCTGCGCAGGGCGGATCTGTCCGGCGGCGGTGTGCTGCGGTGTGCGGCAGGCTTGGGCGACGGCTGGCGAGCGTGGAGTTCCTGGCGACGGTGGTGGGGTGGCGCGATGACGTCGGCTCGGGGGAGGCTGTGCGGAGGTGGCCATGGCAGCGGGCGGCGTGGCCCAGATCACGGCCCGGTTGGGCGCGATCTAGGTTCTGGCCCTACTGCGACCTGAGGATCAGGGGTTCCCTCCCTGGACCGGGCACCCTCCCCCGGCGTGTGGCTGGGGCGTCGGAGCGGGACCTGTGGGTCTAGCTCCGGTGGGCACATGGAAGGCGCAGGCCCGTGGCTCTTGCTTCGGTGGTTCTCCCCGTGCGCAGGTGCGGCGACTCGTGTTGCGGCGGCCGGCGGCAGAGCTCCTCGGCCAGCGATGGTCCTACAGTCTGGCGGTGGCTCAGGTGTGGGGTGGGTGGAGGCACGGCGGCGTCGGCGTTGGTGGCGGGGCAGCGAAGGGCTGCGCCCCGGCGGTGTCTTTCCTGACCCAACTATGGGTTGGGGCGGGCCTGCTGCGGCGCGATCCTGGGCGGCTCCCTGGAGGAGGAGGAGGGGCGACGGATTGTCTGGGTTGGTGGTGGGGTTCACGGCTGCCCATGCTGCAACGTGGCGACGGTGGCTTCATGGGCCCTTTCGGGCTCGGTCAGGCCTGAGACCTGGTGTGACCCTGTTGCCGTGCCCGGTCGGCTACTGCCACGGCGATGGAGGTAGTTCCCCCCCGTGCGGCGGCGAGCCTACTACCCCCGGTACATCTGTCCCTTTACTCGGACCTCGAGGCCTTGCGAAGATGCCCACAGGGAGATGTTGAAGCTGGTGCCTTTTCCGTGGTGGCGCGTGCTGGTTGGCGGTGGGTTGGGTGGAGCATTCCGAATCATCCGGGGTGGTGGGGCTTTGGGGGTGGGCGAAATCCCTGTCGGCCCAGTCCGGCTCCGACGCGATGGCACCTGCGGGTGTCACATTCCTTCCTGAAGGGCATCGGGTACTCCCTGTCCACCCCCCTCCATGTACCAGGGAAAACCCTAGGTTCAGTCCGGGCAACAACGGCGTCGTCGTTGCACTCCTTGCTGAAGGTGTTGTTGGGTACATGGAGGTTCGGAATGTCAGGATCGCGGTAGGACCTTTTCCGGGGGGGCGCAGCGGTAGAGGACCGTCTTCGATTCATCGATCTGCCGTTGTTGGCATTTGTTTCTCTTTTGTTCTCTTTTTTTCTGTTGGGCTTGGTCTTGTGCTGTTCGGCCCCAGCGGGGTTCGGTTCTTTCTTTGGGTGTTGTGCTGTCTGTCCCAGCAGCGGTCTCACCTGTATGCTTTATTTATAAAGCGGTGCGAAAGCCTGATTCGAGAGAGAGAAGGGGGGGGGGGGGGCGAACATAGTTTGGCTCGTAGCTCTACCTCTTTAGATCGTGGGCGCCATGTGTTGTGGCCTGGTGCCTCTCCTAGTGAATTTTGTATCCCTCTGACCCTAAGCATTGCAATATAATTAAGTTGAGCCGGTTGTTCTCAAAAACAAAAATCTGAAACGGCACTAGAACAAAGGGCCTTCATCCACCTGAACCGTATTTTTATGGCACGGAGTGGTTTCTATTTTTCCTGGTACTTAAGATAATTACATGAAAAAGGACGAGATATGATTGTTTTTTGGGATCTATGTAGATTGTAGATGCCCTCTTTGATCGAAGGCAAAGGGTCTTCCCTCGTTTTCCTTTCTCTAGAATTAATAATGCATGTGTGTAAGTCGTTGAAACTCACATATGGATGGTGACATCGGCGAGGAACCAATACGGTCAACACGTTGAAAACTCAAAATGCCTTGTGAGTCCGATAACACGCAGAAGTAGATTAAGTATTACAATCATGCGCCGTGACTTGCAAAAGGATGTTGATGACTGTGGATTACATGGGACGAAATGAAAGGAATAAGTGGGCAATTACGTTGGAGATGTATATCCTGCTCCGAGCATGTGTAGTGTTTGGACTTACCACGCATCAACTTTCAGTTTCAGGAACAACAACTCGACCGTGCAACTAATAACATCTAGTACATGGAAAAAAGTAGGAGTATTAGTAAATCACAGATCATGCCAAAGCACCCAGAAAGACACTTTCAAACGAAGCATACTACGTACTCCTAGGCCCTAGCTATGGAACGATGGGTAGTGAGAGGACGGGCGGCGAAACGCTTAACTACCTAACTGTCGCCGCCCACGTCGGTTAGCCGTGTCTTGGCAATCTCTCCACTCAATTGGCCGGCCGGATGAGTGCGAGATTCCGCTGCATCCATGATCCATATACAATTCGGCTTGGCCAGAAGAAACCCTGCGCGCTTGCATTATAAATGCAAGCTCGTACGAGCGGTAATGCATCCGGTAGCTCATCATCACTGCAGATTCCACCATAGCAGCTCGCCAGCAAGCTGGAGAGCCCTCTATTGCCATGAAGCTACTCATGTGCGTGTGCGTGTGCGTCTGCCTCGTTCTCGTCGCCGCCTCTTCCACCGTCCCGCAGATCTCCGGCGACCGTAGTAGTCCGATGATGCTGGGCCGGCGTCTGCTGCAGGGCGCCGTGGTCATCGGCGGCAGCCCGACCCCGACGGCGGCGAGCACCGCGGGGACGTGGCCGCGTGAGCCCGAGCCGGACATATCGCCCGACAGGTCCAAGAGACTCAGCCCTGGGGGCCCCAACCCCCAGCATCACTGATCTCATCATGTAGATCAACGGCATGCGTGTCGTTATTTCTCAACAGTTTCCAGTTTCCACACACAAATTCTAGCTCATCATCGGCGAAGTGCTGTTCCCGAGTTTAAATCGTATACTCACCTCCTATTTTTGTATGTGCCTGTGTCGTCTGAGTCTACCATAGACGTACTGATGTGATCCAGTTTTCAAGTTGTGGAATTCAATAATACCATGCTTTTCTTCTAAGTACAAGTTATTTTGATATTTTCTTCGTGTGATATTTATATTGTACCCGACACAACAAGTACCGCTCTAAGAACAACTCAACGGTAACCCACAAACGGACCGGGGCCTTGCAAATTTATACGACCGGACACTAGTAGAAAAAAGCCGTGGTTCGGGCCATTAGTCCCGACCGAGGCTGGGACCGAGACTAATGGGACGAATCGGACGGCCATTAGTCCCCGAAAACACTTGTTCTGGTCTGTAAGAGACCTTTAGTCCTGGTTTGAGATACAAATCGGGACTAAAGGGTCTGGTGCCTGCTGCACGGTCCTGGCACACCCATTAGTTCCGTTTTATATTTCAAACCGGGATCAATGGGCTTGCCCTATATATATGGCACAACTCTCCTCTATTTTTTCATGGGAGAAGGTGTGGCAAAGTTTGTGCTAGGTTTTTTTCTCTTATGCACTAGAGGTGCTCGATGAAATGCCCGCGAGAGCGATGCCACACAAGACAAACATGATATGAGGTGCCCGAGACACACTTAAGGTTTCTCCTCTTTGTTTCGAAGTGTCCTAAAAGGTTAGCAACTATTTTCTCGTTTAGACCTCACGGTACTAATTTGAGCACCGTTTGATATATATGGTTGTATGATGCAGATGAGTCATCCATGGATGTATGGTGACCGATGCTCTGACGCTTACAGAGAAGGCGTGCGTTCTTTTCGCCTTGTGGCCGAGGCGAACAAGCGGCGGGACGGTTTTATGTGTTGTCTATGTGTTGAATGTCGGAATGAGCAGACTCACACTTCTTCAAGAGTCATTCAGAGCCACTTGTTTTGGTCCGGTTTCATGTCCGGCTATAATGTTTGGACCAAGCATGGAGAAAGAGGGGTTATGATGAAAGACAGCGATGAAGAAGAGAATGATGATGACAACTACCGATCTATGTTTCCTGAATACGCTGATATCGCAATGGAAGACAATGAAGAAGAAGGGGGTGAAGAACGGGAACCAGATGAAGCCGTTGATGATCTTGGTCGGGTCATTTCTGATGCAAAGCGAGACTGTGACACAGAAAAGGAGAAGTTGCAGTTCGAGCAGATGTTACAGGACCACAACAAATTATTGTACCCAACTTGTGAAGATGGCCAGAAGAAGCTGGGTAGCACACTGGAATTGCTGAAGTGGAAGGCAAAGACCGGTGTGACTGACTCGGGATTTGAAAAGTTGCTGATAATAATGAAGAAGCTGCTTCTAAGAAATAACGAATTGTCCTCCAGTACGTACGAAGCAAAGAAGCTTGTCTTCCCTCTAGGATTAGACGTGCAAAAGATACATGTATGTCCTAATGACTGCATCCTCTACCGCGGTGAGAAGTACGAGAATATGGATAAATGCCTTGTATGCACTGCATTGCGGTATAAGATCAGAAAAGATGACCCTGGCGATGTTGAGGGCGAGCCACCGAGGAAGAGGGTTCCTGCCAAGGTGATGTGGTATGCTCCTATAATACCACGGTTGAAACATTTGTTTGGAAACAAAGAGCATGCCAAGTTGTTGCAATGGCACATGGAAGATCGTAAGAAATACGGGAAGTTGAGGCACCATGCTGATGGTCGGCAATGGATAAAAATCGAGAGAGACTTTCCGGACTTTGCTGGTGACACAAGGAACTTATGGTTTGGTCTAAGTACTGATGGTATGCATCCTTTTGGGGAGCAGAAGTGCAATCACAGCACCTAGCCCGTGACTCTATGTATCTATAACCTTCCTCCTTGGTTGTGCATGAAGCGGAAGTTCATTATGATGCCAGTGCTCATCCAAGGCCCGAAGCAACCCGGCAACGACATTGATGTGTACCTAAGGCCATTAGTTGATGAACTTTTAAAGTTGTGGATCAAACTAGGTGTATGTGTGTGGGATGAGCACAAACAGCAGGAATTTGACTTACAAGCGTTGTTGTTCGTAACCATCAATGATTGGCCTGCTCTTAGTAACATTTCAGGACAGACAAACAAATAATACAATACATGCACACACTATTTAGATGAGACTGAAAGTATATATCTGGATAAATGTAGGAAGAATGTGTACCCGTACAATCATCGTTTTCTTCCGCCCAGTCATTCCTTAAGGAAGAAAGGCAAGCATTTCAATGGCGAGGCATAAACCCGGACGAAGCCTGTCCCCCGTACTGGTGCTGATGTATTTTGTATGGTCAAGGATTTGGATGTAATCTTTGGAAAGGGTCCTGGAGGACAACCTGTTCCGAAAGACGCCAACGGAAACGCACCCATGTGGAAGAAGAAATCTATATTTTTGAAGCTACCCTAATGGAAAGTGCATGAGGTCCGCTCTGCAATCGATGTGATGCACCTGATGAAGAATCTTTGCGTGAATATTCTAGGCTTTCTAGGCTTGTATGGGAAGTCAAAAGATACCCAGGCAGCATGGGAGGACCAGCAACATCATAAAGGATGAGACGACAAGCATCTAGGGCAGTTTCAAGGGTTTGCCAGCTACACTCTTACCAAAGAAGAGAAGGAAATCTTTTTTGAAGTCCTTTTCAGTATCAAGGTCCCGTCTGGCTTCTCGTCGAATATAAAGGGAATAGTAAATATGAAAGAGAAAAAATTTCAAAACCTAAAGTCTCATGACTGCCACGTGCTTATGACACAATTGCTTCTGGTTGCATTGAGGGGAATTCTACGAGAAAATGTTCGACTAGCCATTGTGAAGGTATGTGCATTCCTCAATGCAATTTCTTAGAAGGTAATCAATCAAGAAAGTCTATCAGGGTTACAAATTGACGTGGTCCAATGTATGGTCAGCTTCGAGTTGTTGTTCCTGCCATCCTTTTTCAATATTATGACGCACCTCCTAGTTCACTTGGTCGAAGAGATTAGAATTCTCGGTCCTGTGTTTCTACACAATATGTTCCCCTTCGAGAGGTTCATGAGAGTCTTAAAGAAATATGTTCATAACCGTGCTAGACTAGAAGGAAGCATCTCCAAGGGCTATGGAACAAAGGAGGTCATTGAGTTTTGTGTTGACTTTCTTCCTGACCTTAAGCCGATTGGTGTTCCTGAATCTCTGTATGAGGAGGTATTTGGAAAAGGCACACTAGGAAGGAAATCAATGGTATGTAGGGACGTGCATTCTTTCACTCAAGCACACTACACAGTTCTACACAATTCCACTATGGTGGCTCTGTATATCGAGAAACACAAGAATATTCTACGCTCCGAAAACCCGGGGAAGCCTGGCTCCTTGATTAAAGGGGAACACGAGAAGAATTTTGGAAGTTGGTTGCAGACACATCTCATGAATAACACCATTGTTGGAGATCAGTTGTACTTGTTGGCCAGGTTACCATCTTCGGCTATATGTACTTTCTAAGGGTATGAGATAAATGGGAATACATTTTACACGATCGCCCAAGATAAAGAGAGCACCAACCAAAACAGTGGTGTCCACTTTAATGCAACAGATGACAATGGGCAGAAGGACACATATTATGGGTACATAGAGGAGATATGGGAACTTGACTCTGGACCTACTTTTAAGGTCCCTTTGTTTCGGTGCAAATGGGTCAAGCTGACAGGAGGCGGGGTGCATGTAGACCAAAAGTACGACATGACAACAATGGATCTCAACAATCTTGCATACATGGATGAACCATTCGTCCTAGCCAACGATGCGGCTCCGGTTTTCTATGTGAAGGACATGTCTACCAAACCAAGAAAAAGGAAAGATAAGCAAAAGAATACAGAATACGATGAGCCAAAGCGCCACATAGTTCTTTTAGGGAAAAGAAACATCGTGGGAGTGGATGACAAGACAGACATATGTCAGAAGATTACAATAAGTTTCATGAAATTCCGCCATTCAAAGTGAAAACTAACCCAAGCATCCTGTTAAATGATGAAGATTCTCCATGGCTACGGTGCAGAAGAAAACCACAACACTAGATGTTAGTGATGTGTAATAATGTACTAAACCTTTTATGTAATAAATCTATGCAACATTGTTCTGAAGATAGAGGATGAGCCAAGTTTGGTATTTTCCCTTGCAACTATGTGACATAATATCTTTAGTCTTGGTTGAAGAAACCAACTGGGACTTAAGGGGTTGCGGCAGGTTGGAGCCAGCGCGAGCATGTTTAGTCCCGGTTGAAGAAACCAACCAGGACTTAAGGGGTGAGTGTCGACACTACGACAGTGGTAGGTGTCAACATTATGTCGAGAGTGTCGACACTATGTTGTGCTGCTTAATCTATAAATAGGCTTAATCTATAAACAAGATGGTGTGAAAGAGCAGGGACAACACTACAACCAGTTTGAGGGAGATGCCGGTGGAGCCTAGTCCTCCGGCATCTCCAACAAACTGGCCATATATGTACTCCCTAATATGTGAATCACGATGGTGTGCGAGAGCAGGGACAACACTACGGCCAACTTTAGGGAGATGCCTAAGGATCTAGTCCTCAGGCATCTCTCTGAAGCTAGCCATAGAGGCACTCCCTAATATGTTAAATTAGTTAGCTCCCTGTCATATTGATCTATCTAGAGAAGTTATGAACTACAAGATGGTGTGCGAGAGCAGGGACCACACTACGGCCAGCTTTAGGAAGATGCCTAAGGATCTGATGGCCCAAAATATATCGAGCTCGTTGGGGAACCCCAAGAGGAAGGTATGATGATCACATCAGCAAAGGTTATCAATCCAGTAGGAGCAAGGATACACCCCAAAGGTGTAGCTATCTGAACGATGGCAGGGCGCACTATCGGTGCCAGCAGCAACGGGGAGACCTGCACAACACAACCACAGAACTCTGTCCCCAACTTGCGATGAGGTTGTCAATCTCACCGGTTTTGCTGAAAACAAAGGATTAAACGTATCGAATGGAAGGAAGTAATAGTTTGTAGAAAGTAAACATAAAGAAGTAAACAGTTTATAGATTGTATGTAGAAGAAAAGGACCGGGATCCATAGTTCACTAGAGGTGGCTCTCCTTAAGATAGATAACATGCTGGGTGAACAAATTACAGCGGGGTAATTGACAAACATCGAGAAAGAAATACATGCATATACTAATCATCTTGACTCCTTTGGAACTTGATTGGGCATTACAACATTATACATAGATCGCCATCCAACTGCATCTATGACTAATAATCCACCTTCAGGTTATCATCTGAACCCCCTCTAGTATTAAGTTGCAAGCAACAGATTATTGCTTTACGAATTGCGTGTAATGTAAAAAATACGATTGTTCTATGAACAAAGGATTGTTGTTTTCTCCCTAGTAGCAACAGCACATCTAGTACCTTAGAGATTTATGTCACTTCCCCAGATTACTAGAGGCATGAACCCACTATCGAGCATAAATACTAACTCTTGGAGTTGCTAGCATCTACTTGGCCAAGATAGCTACTAACAATTGAAAGCATGCAAGATCACAAATAACAAAGACATGATAGAATCAATAATCAATCTAAAATAGCATCTCAATATCCATCGGATCCCTGCAAACACAACATGCAGAATTACAAATAGATGATCTTGATCATGAACGGATCTCACAAGATCTAGACATGAGAGCACAAAGGGGGAAACCAGCCATCTAGCTACTAGATGGATCCGTAGTCCAAGGATGAACTAATCACGCATCACACCGGAGGCTTGCATGATGATGAAGAAGGCCTCCAGGGTGAATTCCCCTCTCCGGCAGGGTGCCGGGAAGAGCTTCAGATCCCTCCCGATCTAGGGATGGAGATGACGACGGCTACAGACTCTTTCGTGGATTTTTGATCGGGTACTTAGGGTTTCCGTATTAGAGGCAATATATAGGCGGAAGGAGAGGCCGAGGGGGTGCCTGGGGCGGCCAGACCACCCCCTAGCGCGGGCCAGGCCTGGCCGCGTGGCCAGGTGGTGTGGCTAGGCCCCAGCCCCTCTTCGTCTTGTATTCTGGCTCCAACTGTCCCTCGGTAAAATAGTGACTTTGGCTTTTGTCCCGTCCAATTCAGAAAATATTCATTTTTTGACTTCCTGAAACAAAAAACAGCAGAAAACGGGTAGCTGGCACTATGGCTCTTTGTAATAGGTTAGTCCAAGAAATCATATGAAAAGTACTCCAAAGTGTGGACAAAACACAAGAAAGTAGATAAAACTAAGCATGGAACATAAAAAAATATAGATACATTTGCAATGTATCAACATCCCCAAGCTTAACTCCTGCTCGTTCTCGAGTAGGTAAGTGATAAAAAGAAAGAATAATTTTTGAGGTGACATGCACCATCAAAGACTTGATCAAAGTATTTGTAAAACATTCAAAGCTAGGATCATAGTACTTCAATCATAACATGAAAGACAAAGTTCTAGAAATAAGACAAAGAAACTATGATGCAACATGAAAAGGCAGAAACAAAAGATTCATGAATAACAATGCTTTGCAAGACATTTGTTTGTTTCACATAAAGAAAACATAGCATAATAGTATTCATCTTGTCCCTCATAGAGTAGCAAATATAAATGCATAGGACACCTTCAAAGTTCATAAGAGTGACTAGATACAAATAGTTTAAAACAAGCAATATCAAGTTATGCATCAATCAACTAGTCTTGGGACAATGCACATAGAACTAAGAATGGCCACTATGCTCTCAAAGTAGGTGCATAAAGGTAGAAGGTGGAGACTCAATATAATGGTGGAAGAAAGGCCTTCATAGAAGGAAGTAGGGATTCAAGTCTCATAAAGAGCTTCCAAAAATTATGGTACTTATAGCTTTCAGCTCTCATTGCCCCTATCATAAGCATCTTGAAGGTGATTAAGGTTAAAGTGACACAACTAAGAGTATATGTTTGACAAGTTATAAACCAAAATCTCATGCCCCTTACTTACGAAGACCGATCCTCATGCTACTAAACTTTAGTTACGAGTAAGCTCTTGTCATTGTAAGTACATGTGTATCATAAAGAACCGCCAACGGGGTACCCCTTGCACATGATACAGGAGCTATCCCATAATCAAAATGACAAGGCAAGCAGACAATCAGCATCTCAGCGATCTTTTTATTTGCTATTTGCATAGGTTTTTATTGAGGATGCTTCATAGAGTGCTCATTATGGTGATGCTGCAAGTTTCCACCATGATTAGGCATGGCTTAAGCTAGCGGCCCAGGCGTTTCACTAACACACATACAAACTCCATGATCTTACAAGTTCCACTTTTATTTCACACCGCCGGGATCCGTAAGCAAAAGAACATGATATCAACGGGGTACAAAGTACAAGTGAAATGTTGAAAGCGTTCCCCATGATACATGGTTCTGCTAACTTCAACTTATAAAGAACAAGCATATACGCAACAAAGAAGGACCCAATGGTTCAAGTTTATTAAGGGGAAGAAAAGTAAAGTGTGCCATCAAGTTCGTGAGAGCTTTAATCACTAGTTTTATCATAACAAGTTTAATTTAGAAGGTAAACAAAACATTGAATATACTTGGAATAGAATAAGCTAGTAGGTAGGTATGGTGGACTCTTTGGAATAACTTGGTTTATGGAGTTGGATGCATGAGTGGAACTCATACTTGGTTGTGGAGGCTAGCAAAAGACTGGGAGCGACAAACTAAGAGAGCAATAATGGCCATAATCAGGTAGAGCGACAAACCATCATTAATCAAAGCATAAAGTGATACTACAAGTTGAAGACTAAAGGATCATAAAGGCTATGGTGACTTGAGATAGTCATAACATGGTGTGAGCATGTGCCAAGTCAACCCAAATAAAGCATCAAAGGAGAATACCACTATACTATGCTTTAATATGCTAAAACAACGCATGATTCATCCAAGGCACATTAAGCAATCTCAATTGTTTATAACAAGTCATGCTACAACAAAGAATACTAAGCATAAAGCCAAAACAATATCAAGCATGGCATGACAAAGCATAGGCCATAGTCAAAAACAAGCTCTTTTTAGCACATAAGTATGAACTTTCCTACTCTTTTCCAATCCAAACCAAACTATTTGCAAACCAATGTATGAAAGAGGGGGTCCAACCAATTTATTCAGAAAACTAAGAAAACCAAGCAAAGGAAAACCAAAACAAAAACGAAAAAGAAGACGCTCCAAGAACAACACAACTGTGCATGAAACAATAAAAATGAAGCGTTTGGAAGAAACCTGAGATTTTTATTGATGAAGAGGGGGATGCCTTTGGCATCCCCAAGCTTTAAAGCTTGTACTTCTTGGATATTTCTTGGGGTGACACACATGGCATCCCCAATCTTGAGCTTTAGTCCATCTTTCATCTCATTACTTATTCCTTCCATACACCTGAAATTTTTTCCTTCATACAAAACTTCACACAATCTTTATTAGTAACATTAGTGCACTCAAGATAATAGGTCTTAAGGTTCAGTTCTAACACCAAATAAACTTCCATTAGAACACTAGCTACTGTAGCACTTCCCTCAAAAAATCTCAATTCCCCAAAAGAACTCAAAAAGGAACCAACAAGAAGCAAATACAGAAAATGGCAGAAATCTGTCAAAACAGACCAACAGGTAAATACAAATTTTTTTGAAGACCTTATGTTGTTCAAATCAAAAAGTGTTGAACTAACGGAAGTTAGATAACAACCTGGGGCAGAAGCACAAAAATCCGCGCCTCAAAAAGACGTTCAGAGATTTTACACGAATTTTTACGTTGAAGCACATAAATCTGTTTCGGGACAACAACTTTCCCAATCATTACTTCTGTCTCATTAGAGGTTACTCTTGGCACAAAAAACAAATAAAAAGGATAAGGAGCAGTTATTACTATAGTAATAACTTCCAAGGCTCATCTAAAACTTTTGGGTTATCTCCCAATAAGTACTTTTCTTTAACGCCTTTAAGTTAGGCATAAGAAGCAAAAAAAAAGGATCAAGTGTTCTCGAACAAAGAAGCATTAAGATTAATACCAGAAATATCTTCAACAAGGTAAGGTATATCATCCAAATAAGTTCTAGAGGATCCTCTCTCAATGCTCTTAGGTTCACTATTTTCATCAAAAGGGTTTTCAGGAACAATCCAATCAAGATTCTTTTCTATGGCTTCATGTATTGCTACCAGTTTAAAGGGTATTGGTATCTTAGGTTCCTCCCCATTAGGTTCGGTTTTGTTCATCTTTTCTCGTATACCAACAACATCTACACATGAGCCTAGCATATTGAAATGTTCAAAGACTTTCCTAGCTTCCTTGGCAACATCATAGAACTCCTTAAACAAAGTTTCTAGAATAAAATCCCTCTTTTCAGGGTCCTCAATTTCTTTAATCTTAAGAAACATTACTTGCATTAAGGGGTTGAGGTTAACAAAACTAGCTTCTAACATGTGAACTAAAGAAGCTGTAGCAATCTCATAATTTGGAGCAAGTTTTGCAAGGGATCTATCCTCAGTATCCTCATGTTTACTAACATGATTAAAGAATTCTTCAATATTATCTTTCCCAATTATAGAACCACTACCAATTGAAAGGTCTTTCAGGGTGAATTTAGGGATCAACATTGTGAGCTAAGGAAGAGGTGACAACTAAAGGAGACTTATTTTTTTTTGTGTTTTCCAAATAAGAAAGCAAACTAGTAAAACTAATTTTTTGTGTGTTTTTGATAAAGAAACAAGCGAACAAAGCAAAAAGAAACTAAGCAAAACAAAAATAACAAAGTAAAGAGATTGGTTATGAGGGACTCCCCTTGTGAAGATGTCCTTGACTCCCCGGCAACGGCGCCAGAAAATATGCTTGATAGCCCAAAATATATCGAGCTCGTTGGGGAACCCCAAGAGGAAGGTATGATGAGCACAGCAGCAAGTTTTCCCTCAATACGAAACCAAGGTTATCAATCCAGTAGGAGCAAGGAAACACCCCAAAGGTGTAGCTAGCTGAACGATGGCATGGCACACTACTGGTGCCAGCAGCAACGTGGAGTCCTGCACAAACAACCACAAAACTCTGTCCCCAACTTGCGATGAGGTTGTCAATCTCACCGGTTTTGCCGAAAACAAAGGATTAAACGTATCGAATGGAAGGAAATAATAGTTTGCAGAAAGTAAACACAAAGCAGTAAACAGTTTATAGATTGTATGTAGAAGAAAAGGACCGAGATCCATAGTTCACTAGAGGTGGCTCTCCTTAAGATAGATAACATGCTGGGTGAACAAATTACAGCGGGGCAATTGACAAACATCGAGAAAGCAATACATGCATATACTAATCATCCTGACTCTTTTGGAACTTGATTGGGCATTACAACATTATACATAGACCGCCATCCAACTGCATCTATGACTAATAATCCACCTTCAGATTATCATCCGCACCCCCTCCAATATTAAGTTGCAAGCAACAGATTATTGCTTTATGAATTGCGTGTAATGTAAACCATACGATTGTTCTATGAACAAAGGATTGTTGTTTTCTCCCTAGTAGCAACATCACATCTAGTACCTTAGAGATTTCTATCACTTCCCTGGATTACTAGAGGCATGAACCCACTATCAAGCATAAATACTAAATCTTGGAGTTGCTAGGATCTACTTGGCCAAGATAGCCACTAACAACGGAAAGCATGCAAGATCACAAATAACAAAGACATGATAGAATCAATAATCTATCTGAAATAGCATTTCAATATCCATCGGATCCCCGCAAACACAACATGCAGAATTACAAATAGATGATCTTGATCATGAACGGAGCTCACAAGATCTAGACATGAAAGCACAAAGGGGGAGAACCAGCCATCTAGCTACTACATGGATCCGTAGTCCAAGGATGAACTAATCACGCATCACACCGGAGGCTTGCATGATGATGAAGAAGGCCTCCATGGTGAATTCCCCTCTCCGGCAGGGTGCCGGGAAGAGCTTCAGATCCCTCCCGATCTAGGGATGGAGATGACGGTGGCTACAGACCCTTTCGTGGATTTTTGATCGGGTCCTTAGGGTTTCCATATTAGAGGCAATATATTAGGGTCAGCCAGACCACCCCCTTGCCGCGTAGCCAGGTGGTGTGGCCGCCCCCAGCCCTTCTCTGTCTCGTATTATGGCATCTGATGACTTCCGGAAAAATAGGCACTTTGGCTTTTGTCCCATCCAATTCCGAGAATATTCATTTTCTGACTTTCCTGGAATCAAAAATAGCAAAAAACAGGCAGCTGGCACTGTTGCTCTTGTTAATAGGTTAGTCCAAGAAATCATATGAAAAGTACTCCAAAGTGTGGACAAAACACAAGAAAGTAGATAAAACCAAGCATGGAACATCAAAAATTATAGATACATTTGCAATGTATCAGGATCCAGTTCTAAGGCATCTTTCTGAAGCCGGCGATAGAGGCACTCCCTAATATGTGAAATTAGTTAGAATAGAACAACATCTTCATATATAGTTCGGGAAAGTTGTACAGAGACCAACACTAGTAGGAAACGATATATTAGTCCCGGTTTCCTAACTAGGACTAGGGAATCGGGACTAAAGGCCCCCTTTAGTCCCGCCGGTCCAGCCACAAACCGGGACTAACACTCAAGACATTTATTATTATTAAAAAACTGGGACTAAGGAATCAGGACTAAAGGCCACCTTTAGTCATACTCATATCTAGCCCTATAGTACACAGCTTCAGGGTCGTCTTCGTCATCATCGTTGTTGCTAGGCGCACGCGGCTGGATCCTAAGCCTAGCCATGGCATATTCCAGGGGTACCTGCCACTCCAGCCTCGGATTCACGACGCGCGAGGGAGGGGCTCCTGGATGACGATGCCGCGTAACCCGCGGCCTTCACCACCCCCACCCTTCTTATGGCTCTGTAGAGGGTCAAAGTGCAAGCACCGCAGGCGAGGATGATCTCCCTAGGCGATGTAGCGCATCACGCTGACGATAGTCCGGTTTACCCAACACAGGAGGTGACCAACTTCGTTGTGGTTCAACAAGGGCGGGCCATCACACTCGTACCTGGCGAGCTCCCTTTCCTGCCGGTTAGCGAAGAAGGCATTCCAGGTGTCGTAGTTGTCGGGATCCCAATGGGGATCCATCCGCTGCTCCGACATGAGCTCGACGTAGAAGTGGTTCATGATGGCCGCCTGGCAGGCGGAACCTTGAGGCACAGGAGGGGCAAGAACTCCTCCAGCACTCAGCATCCAGTCGGCGGGCAACCGGTAGCCTAGCGGGCATGGGTAGCTGGAGGCCCACAACGCCTTAGTCTCCTCGAGGGTTAGAATGGGCCAGTATGCGGTGTCCATTGTTGTAAGAGGGGAAGATGTGGATATGTGGATGGCCATGGTGGCTGGCCTAGATATAGAGGGAAAAGGCGGGAAATATGGCGGGAGGCGGAGGGAAATGGCAGGAAAGCATGACGCGTGGCTTAAGAAGGGCAGGAAATATCTGAGAAGGGCGTGAAATATCTTAAGTCCTGGTTATTGGCTCCAACCGAGAGTAAAGGCCCCCAAAATATTTTAAGTCCTGGTTACTAGTTTTATTAGTTAAACCCTAGAACCCTAATCCCTAAATCGGAAACCCTAAACCCTAAACCTGAAACAGAGATTTCAGTCAAATATAATAGTTAATGCATTTTTATGTTAAAAGTTTAGTGAGATTCAAAAATATGCAAAATATAATAGTTAATGCATTTTTAAATTGAAAATGGAAAAATGGTTAATAGTTTGACTAGTTAGAATAATTATTTTATAAAACAAAAATAGATTTGGATTACTTATTCAAATTCAAGAACTTTTCATGTTGAAAATTTTCTCAAATTCATAAGTATGAAAAAACTGTATAATTCAAATATTTAAAAAATATAATAGTATGCAAATTCAATTTTTTTTAAACAGGCGCACCCCTTGTTTTGTTCAAAAATTTGAAAAAGGGGACCTTTAGTTCCCGTTCATGGCACACACCAGGACTAAAGTGGTGTCGTTAGCGCGCGCCCCTTGGGTGGTGCCGAAAACCCTTTAGTCCCGATTCATGCCATGAATCGGGACTAAAGGGGTGACCTTTAGTCCCGGCTCATGGCACGCACCGGGACTAAAGACCCTTTAGTCCCGGTGCGTGCCACGAGCCGGAACTAAAGGTCCGTCCCCTTAAATTCGTGCGTAGCTTCTCTCCTTATCTCATTCTACACTTTGCAGCAAGAGCCCCTCGACGATGACGACGCCGATAGGCTACCAGATTCCGAGTCACCGTCTGTGTCACCGTCTGCACCGTCATACCATGTCGCCGTCCGTGCCGCGCCTCGTCCTCCTCTCCGGCCGCCCCACCTCCAGCCGCCGCCGCTGCGCGTGTCGCCCCGTCCGCGTTGGCCACTTCCAGCCGCCGCCGTGCCGCCACCTCGTCCTCCCTCTCCGGCCGCCCCACACCTCCAGCAGCCGCCGCGCCGCCGCCCCACGCCTGTAGGTACACTCTTCCGCAGCCCGCGCGCGTCTCATCTCTGGCCGGAAGGCAGCGTGCATTCAGCATCTCCTCGGCAACAAGCGTGTCACGTCCGCCGTCAAAATGACCACTAGGGCACGGTGGCAGAGAGAGGGCCATATTTTTTCTAGTATTTTTTTTGTATTTTGTTGTAGTATTTTCTAGTATTTTTTTCTAGTACTCTTCTAGTATTTTTTCTAGTATTTTTTTTCTAGTATTTTCTAATATATACACTATTGTTATTATTTTCTAGTATGTTATTATTACTGGCTATATAATATATAATGTAATATATAGTATGTTATTATTATTAATAGTATGTTATTATTTTTCTTCTAGTATTTTTTTCTAATATGTTATTATTACTATATAGTGTAATATATAGTGTATAAAAATATATAGTGTTGAATATATTAGTTTTCCCTATTGCATTAGTTATTATATATAGTGTAATATATAGTTTTCCCTATATAGTGTTGAATATATTAGTTATTATTGCTATTAGTTTTCTAGAGATAGGGTTAGGGAGGTGGTGCTCGTGGGCCCCCGGACTTAGGGTTAGGGTGGTGGTGCTCGTGGGCCCCCAAACTTATGGTTACGGTGGTGGTGCTCGTGGGCCCTCGGACTTAGGGTTAGGGTGGTGATGCACGCGGCCCCCGGACTTAGGGTTAGGGTGGTGGTTTTCGTGGGCGACCAGACTTAGGGTTAGGGTGGTGGTGCTCGCGGGCCCTCAAAGATTGGGTTATGGGTGCAGGTCGGGGGGTTTATAGAGGTATATATGGTGCGCGACCGACACGGGGCCCACGCAAGGCATCACTAGAATTTTGCTATTGTTTAGTATTATTAAAGCAAATTAGGTGTACACATTATTGTTTAGTATTATTTTATATTGTGTGCATTTTGCAGAAAACTATGGATCCACCTAGTCCAATCCACAAAGACCTAGAACAATAAGAAATTCTCGAGAATATGATCAATGGCGCCCCCCATGTTCATCCACCCGAATCTCCGTCGATATATCTGAACCCCTCCGGTGAGGGTGATGAGGTCAGCCGAAATGATCCGGGAGAAGCCGACGGCTCCGATGATGGAGAAGCCGACGACTCCGGTGGACCCTTAACTAAGTCCGATGAGGTATATATATGAAGTCCGGTGATCAGTAGATACATTAATTGAGTTGTATATATATAAATTGACGAATGTTTCTTCTCTTAGGCCTCCACATCGAGCCAAAAATATTCCAAACGAGGCCTGGCCAAAAAGTTGGAGGCATCTACGCGTTATACAATTATGCTGGTATCACCACAGGTTGAACCATTGGAACCTGAAAAGGCTAAAACTGTATTTGTACAACAATGCATAGTTATGGTTACAGATCGCATCCCGATCACCGTTCGAGATTGTAATAGGACAAAAGGGGCGGAAGAAGGTGACTATGGCACCGACAGGTACAAAGAGGGTCTTTGGAATGACCTCATGACACATTTCACCCTGCCAGAATATGAGGATGATGCCGGCACAACTACATTGAGGAGGAAAGTCAAGCAGTGGATTCTTACGAAGATGGACAAACTATTCAAGAACTAGAAGAAATCATTATGGAAAAAGTATCAAAAGAAGAAGACTCCTCCTAAATTTGAAGCCTATCTAACGAAGCAGCAGGCTAACTTGGATGCATTTGTGCAGTATAAGGAGTCAGAAGCTGCTAAGGAAAAGTCAGAAAAAACAAGTTAAATGCCGCGAAGAAGAAATATCACCATCACCTGGGGCCAGGGGGCTACGCGACTGCCATGCCAAAGTGGGATGCTAAAGAGAATGAGCTGCTTGCTAAAGGGATCACTCCAAAACCAATACGCGAAGAATGGGATTTGAGGGCAAGAAATTGGTTCCTTGGGCATGGGAGTGAGTATGACGAAAATACAGGGGACCTTATTTGTAGTGACGGAATAAGGATACCCCGGGAGACATGGCAGATGAAGGGAATATGCCCGAGAGGCAATAATAAAGTGGTTATTATCTTGTTCCATGTTTATGATAAATGTTTATTTTACATGCTAGAATTGTATTGATCAGAAACATCAATACATATGTGTTTAGTAAACAAAAAGGGTTCCTAGTTATGCCTCTCTTATAGACTAGCTTGTTGATTAACAAGATGATCAAGGTTTCCTGATCATGGACATTGGATGTTGTTAATAACAAGGTCACACCATTGGTGGAATGATGTGATGAACATTCGTCCGAAGTATAGCATTACGATCAAAGTCATTATGTTTATATTGCTATAACATCATACGAAGTAATCTTTATCCTTAGACCATGAGATCATGTTAATTGCTAACACCGGAAGAGTATCTTGATAACATCAAACGTCACACCATAACAGGGTGACTATAAAGATGGGTTCGATTACGAAGGTGTTATGTTGAGGCTCATGGATCAAGAGTGGAATTTGTCAATCCCGATGACGGATAGATATACTCTGGGCCCTCTCGGTGATATCACATTGAAATAGCTTGCAAGCAAGTGATGTGATCACTAGAATGTTATATCACGGGAACGAGAAAAGAGTGCATGTCGATGCGAGATCAAACTAGGTATGGAGATACCGATGATCGAATCTCGGACATGTAATATATCATGGGACAAATGGATTTAGTTACTAGCATTAAAGGTTCTCACGATCACGAAGTCATCGTTGAATGTGTAGGAGTCGAGATGGATCTCCGTGTCCATTGATTATTGATCGGAGAGGGGTCTCGATCATGTCTGCATTATTCATGAGCAACCGTAGGGTGACACACTTAAGGGATACCAACACCATTTGGAGCAAATATGTTTCAGATAAAGATTTAAGAAAGCGCTGGAATTATTTCAATAGACACCAAAACTGTTTCGGGTGAAATTGCTGAAATTGGTTCTGCATGTAATATTAAATGTTGCAGGGGGTTTTATGTCAATGTTTGTTAATTAAAGTAATTAACAAAATTCTGAATAAAAATAATAAAAGAGTTTTATTAAATGAGAGAGCATTAAATTTGGAGAAATTTAATGCATTTAAAGTGGAGACTTTAAAAGAGAATGGGAAGGGGCCAATTTATGTGGAGGAGTTACCACCACATGAATGGAGGAGGTGAAGAGTCACCTCCTCCATGCCACCATGAAGGAGGGCACCCCTCCTCCTATAAAAGGCCACCCCTCCTCACTTCTCACACACACCTCCTTGTGAAGGATCTCTCTCCCCCTCTAGTATTATTCCCCCATGGTCTCGGATTAGCGAGATACATGTTCCCGGTGGCTATATCTGGAAAGGAGTTGCTGCTTCCGCTGCTTTGCTGGAGCGAGGGACGGAGGTTGTCGGGGTACCAGACGTGTGTGCGATCACGGATGCACCGCTGCTTTGCGGTGCTGGACTTGGTGGTGCTGGAGCTGGATCTGATGGACATGCTGGAGCCGGACCTGCTGGACTTCATCATGATCTTGAGATCGGCAAGTGTACAACTACATCAACCACGAGTTCCTACTCGTTAAGAAAGCTCGTTGTCTATGATGGTAAGTTTTTGTTTCCACCCGTTGCTTTGTACCTAGTAGATAGATCTTGGCGTGTAGTTCACACCATAGGATTTTTTTTGTTTTCTATGCTGTGGACCCAACAGTGGTATCAGAGCCTGATCTATGCGTAGGTGCTTAGCACGGGTAGTACACATATGTTGATATGTGGGCGATGATGATCATGTTGTTGCATCTTCTATGTATTTTGGATATTGGTGGCATAGTGGGATGAAGCGGCCCGGACCAACCTTACATGTCATCGTACATGAGACCGGTTCCACGACTGACATGCAACTTGTTTTGCATAAGTGGATGGCGGGTGTCTATCTCTCCTACTATAGTCAATATCTGATTTACAACGAGTTGCTAATAACTTAGTTATCCTCGTTGTGGTTCATGTTCGTAGGTAAGAACGGTTCTATCTTCGAAAGCCCTAGGCCACGTAAAACTTGCAATTGATAAATTAGAGGCGTCTAGTTTAGATCGTTGTTGGGCTAGTGTATTGATATGGTATTGTTGTAAGTAGATGTATGATAGATACTCTTACAACACACTCAACGTGTAAGTTCCATAGACCTTGGCCTTACACACAAAGGAATGATAGAGATCATACCACGATGCATATGATGGTGATCAAATGCATGGACCATATCATCTCACTTTACACATTAGATGTTTGCATCTTATATTGCTAGTTTGGCGTTTTTAGTAGCATTGTAAGATGATCCCTCATTTAAATATCAAGATAAAATGTGTTCTTCCTTAAGTATGCACCGTTCTATGGATCGTATTTCGAGACATCACGTGATGATCGGGTGTTCTCAACTCTACACTTTCATGCAACAGGTGTAAGACAGTTTTACACACGTGAATACTAAGGTTCTTACTTGGCGAGCCTAGCATGTATAGACATGGCCCAGGAACACGGACCGAAAGGTTAAGCATGAGTCATATAGTTGATGTGATGACCATATTGATGCTCGCCTTTGAAGCTACACCGACTCACGTGATGATCGGACTTGGTGTAGTGGATTTGGTTCATGTAATCACCAAAAAGGCACGAGGGATGTCATTTTTGAGTGGGAGTTCATTTCTAATTTGGATTTGTCGAACTCAATTTATCATAAACTAAATCGAAGTGAATTTGCATAATTTGTTGTAGTCATTGGCATCTGTTCACTACCTTATGCTTAGTTTTAATTGAGATAATAGAACTATAGAATTCTGGATATTTACTTTACGAACTGGTATCGTATTGTTTTGAATGTCAATTTAAAGTTTATAAGTCCTATTGCAAACTTTCAGAAAACTCTATTTACTCCATGAAGTTTAATAAGTAGTATTAAATAGAGAGTAAGAATTCCAATGTTAGTATCTAAAGTATCATGTTTGCCTCCATGATTATTGATATTCAAAAAGTTGTTTTAATATCAAGATTATATTGGAGCTGAAAATTGTTTCAGAAACCATCATGTGTGAAAGATATTGTGATATCTGAAACAATGTTTTTGGTTGCATTATGATAGAGTATAATTTAGCAAAATACATGTTCTCATATTGTATGAGAATTTGTGAAGGATGGAGATGTTAGGCATCCGAATCTACCAAAAAGGTTTTGGGAACTGATATTATACTCGCGATTCTTCCTTATAGGCTATAGTAGCTTGATCATGAAAGTTTTCATGATAAGGATGAATAGAAGATGTAAGTAAAATGTTTACTACACTAATAGATTACTAAAGAATGGATTTTTGAAAGAACACCAAACATTTGATGATGGTGATCCATTTCAAAGTGCAAGTCCAAAGGTATTAGTATTTGACTATATATGCTTTGTACCATGTGTCATGTTGATGACACCACTATTGATGTTGATAGATTCTTTTAAAAGAAAAGGAATTGCTAAAAGAGAATCTATAAAATATTTGGTAGAAAATAAAAGGTTGGAGATGTCCAACTTAGGTATATAGAAGATATACATGTTATGGCTATATTCCTTGCTTTTTAAACAATGTGGTTCTTAGGTATTGGATACCGGTATTGGATACTGAATTGGTTGGTATGAAGTGTCATACAGGACAACGCAATTCATGAACTACAATGGCCTAAGTAACCAGCAAGAGAATGAGTGATGATGTTCATCGAAAACAAATAAAGTGTTATTGTGTTTTTCGTTGTCATCAAACCAAGCCTTCAAGATTTGTTTAAATAATTGTTATTTTGTTCCGGTATTATGAGAACAATGGCTATTCAAATAATTACCATATTCCATAAAGGATGGATGAACTTTTACAAGTCTAGTTGGAGAAATCACATCCATAAACACTATTGCTAAAATGTCGCAAGACAAATGATTGAAAGATCACTTATGAAGTGACATCGCTATTTAAATTATATTGGAAAGAAAACATGAAGAAACTCCATGTTGATGGAATTTTGGAGTCCTTGATTTTGATCAATTAACGCATGTGAGACTTTCCTCGAGATAATTGAAACTCCGTTCATAGGCCAAAGAGGAACGGATTCCTAGCTTATTGGAAATTGTGCATGCTGATGTGCATAAGTCCATTATGTGTAGCCATATGCGATGGATCTTTTTGCTTCATATGCTTTCTTCAAGAATTTGAGTGAATATATATGTATATTTACTTAATAAGGAAGAAGTATGAAACATTTGAAAGTTGTTCAAAGACTTTCAAGATGAAGTGAAAATTCATTGTAACAAGAAAATAAAGAGTTTATGATTCGATCATAAAGGAAGATATTTGAGTTACATGTTTAGCAAAAACACCTAAGACTTGAGGAATTGGTCCATGATTTGTGTTCCCCGATAAACCATAGGAGTATGGCATATTCGAGAGATGAAATCAAACCATGTTTGACATGGTAAGATCAAAGGTGTCATTCATAAAACTGCCATTATGTTTTAAGGATTTAAGCTTTAGAGACTACCGCTTTTACACTGAAAAGAGCACCATCGTGATCTGTTGAAATGACACCATATGAGTTATGGTTTGGGATAAAACCCGAATTGTCTTTTCTTAAATTTTGGTATGCTATGCATAAGTAAAATGTTTACAACCAAAGTCGGATAAGCACGTCTTTGTAGGTTATCCCAAAGAATTTGTTGGGAATTTCTCCATAACACCGAGGACAAAAGAGTTTGTTACTTGGAACGTCAAGTTTCTTGAGAAGGAATTTTTCGTGAAAAGTTAAGTGGGAGGAAAATAGAACTTTGATAAGGTTGTTGAACCTTAGCTATATGTGCTAAGTAGCGCAGCGCCGGAAAGTGTCCCGGTGGCGGCCACAATGCTCATGGCTCTCGTGATTACAAAAGGTGTGATCTCGGAGATTAGAGTTCCTATAGAACCGTGTGGGTCGGTAAGAATCAAATAGTAAGATTTGATAATCAAGTCGTTATTGTTTTGACAATGATGAACCGACTACATGCAAAGAAGCGATGATGGGCCCTGACTCCATAAAATGACTAGAAGTCATAGAATCCGTGATAGTATCCATACACGAGAAATCAAGTTTCTGAACTTGGAAGACCCTCCGGAAAGGCGTGAAGCCTATCGGTCATGTTTGGATCTATAAAGAAATAAGACATGGATGTTTAACATCTATGAAATAGTCGACATGTCGGAAATAAGTTTACGACAATGTTCAAGGAATTGACTATGACAAGATTTGATCTTTCATAGCGATATATAGTCTTGACGGATTAATGTAGCAACCACTACATATAATTTGGTATATGGTAGTTGAATAAACAAAACAAGGTTCTTCTAATAGAACGGTAACCTAGGACATGTACATGACATGGTCCGAAGGGTTTTGTTAATTCAAAGGGTGCTAAAAGGGCATGTGTACTTCAATAGTTGAAGTAAGCATAGCGGAGTTGGAATCTTCACCATGATGAAACTGTTAAAAGAGTTTAAATTCATCGGAGATGATGAAGATGCTTGCATTTGCAAGAAATTAAAGTGGGAGCACTAAGACATATTTCTAATACATTATGTAGAGGACATATTGTTGATTGGAAATGATGTATCTTGAATTGACACAAGTTAAGGATTTCATTAAAATAAGATTTCGATGAAAGACTTGGGTAAACCCAGAATATTAGGCATCAATATCTATATGGATAGATTAAGGCGCTAATATGGTTGTGCCAGACATACATATATAAGATATTGAAAGGGTTCAATATGAGATATTGAAAGGGTTCAATATGAAAACAACAAGAAAGGTTCTTGCTGCATGGAAAGAATTGTATCAAGATTCATGTGTTTCAACACTTGGTGAGTAAAATCACATGAAATTTTTGATCGATTATACCATGATATGTATATATCCAGAATGTCCTATGCTCTAAATGTTATGAACATATACCAGAATGATTCATAAGATGATCATTGGACAATAGTAAAGATATTCTTATGAGCTTTGGAAGAACTAAGAATATATCATGTATAAGTGACAAATAGTTAAAGGTAGTTCATTGTAAAGTGTTACATTGATACTAGTTTTGTCACAAGATACAAATTAAATTTATCTCAATTTAGACTATGGTGGCACAATATAATGGAAAGGATGTTCCATGATGGATTTGGATGAGTTCCAAAGTTGAGATATTGTGACGGATACTACAACAAAAGGCTAAGTATATGACTGCTATAGTAGCAGCATAGGAGGGCATTTGTGTTAAGTAGTTTGTTATCAAACTAGGTGTGCTTCAAAGTGGGCTAATACTATGAAGATATATTGTGTGACAATAATATCAACATATTTTAACCCGAACGAACTAAAGGTCTCACCAGAGGACCAAATTTATACAATGCCATCTCATTTGAGAATGAGTGATGCGTAGAGACGCAAAGACATGCAAATACACTGACCTGAAACTGTCAGATCCGGAGATTATGTTACCACTAGCAATTGCGTATATGCAACACCAGAAAGCCATAGGTGTTCAATACGCAAAGTTTTTCAAACTAGATTATTGACTCTAGTGCAAGTGGTTATTATCTTATTCCATGTTTATGATAAATGTTTATTTTACATGCTAGAATTGTATTGATCGGAAACATCAATACATATGTGTTTAGTAAACAAAAAGGGTTCCTAGTTATGCCTCTCTTATAGACTAGCTTGTTGATTAACAAGATGATCAAGGTTTCCTGATCATGGACATTGGATGTTGTTAATAACAAGGTCACACCATTGGTGGAATGATGTGATGAACATTCATCCGAAGTATAGCATTATGATCAAAGTCATTATGTTTATATTGCTATAACATCATACGAAGTAATCTTTATCCTTAGACCATGAGATCATGTTAATTGCTTACACCGGAAGAGTATCTTGATAACATCAAACGTCACACCGTAACAGGGTGACTATAAAGATGGGTTCGATCTTTCTGAAGGTGTTATGTTGAGGCTCAAGGATCAAGAGTGGAATTTGTCAATCCCGATGACGGATAGATATACTCTGGGCCCTCTCGGTGATATCACATTGAAATAGCTTGCAAGCAAGTGATGTGATCACTAGAATGTTATATCACGGGAACGAGAAAAGAGTGCATGTCGGTAACGAGATCAAACTAGGTATGGAGATACCGATGATCGAATCTCGGACATGTAATATATCATGGGACAAAGGGATTTAGTTACTAGCGTTAAAGGTTCTCACGATCACGAAGTCATCGTTGAATGTAGGAGTCGATGGATCTCCGGTCCTTGTTGATTATTGATCGGAGAGGGTCTCGATCATGTACGCATTATTCATGCGAACCGTAGGGTGACACACTTAAGGGATACCAACACCATTTGGAGCAAATATGTTTTGAGATAAAGATTTAAGAAAGCTGGAATTATTTCAATAGACACCAAAACTGTTTGGTGAAATTGCTGAAATTGGTTACGCATGTAATATTAAATGTTGCGGGGGTTTTATGTCAATGTTTGTTAATTAAAGTAATTAACAAAATTCTGAATAAAAATAATAAAGAGTTTTATTAAATGAGAGCATTAAATTTGGAGAAATTTAATGCATTTAAAATGGAGACTTTAAAAGAGAATGTGAAGGGCAAATTTATGTGGAGGAGTTACCACCACATGAATGGAGGAGGTGAAGAGTCACCTCCTCCATGCGCCCCATGAAGGAGGGCACCCCTCCTCCTATAAAAACCACCTCCTCACTTCTCACACACACCTCCTTGTGAAGGATCTCTCTCCCCCTCTAGTATTATTCCCCCATGGTCTCGGATTAGCGAGATACATGTTCCCGGTGGCTTTATCTGGAAAGGAGTTGCTGCTTCCGCTACTTTGCTGGAGCGAGGGACGGAGGTTGTCGGGGTACCGGACATGTCTGCGATCACGGATGCACCGCTGCTTTGCGGTGCTGGACTTGGTGGTGCTGGAGCTGGATCTGATGGACATGCTGGATCCGGACCTGCTGGTCTTCATCACGATCTTGAGATCGGCAAGTGTACGACTACATCAACCACGAGTTCCTACTAGTTAACAAAGCTTGTTGTCTACGAGGCTAAGTTCTCGTTTCCACCCGTTGCTTTGTACCTAGTAGATAGATCTTGGCGTGTAGTTCACACCGTAGGAAATTTTTTGTTTTCTATGCTGCAGACCCAACAGCAGAGAGTGGTGAAGGAAATTAAAGAGGGGACAGCAAAGTTCTGTCCCGATAGAGAGAAAGACTTGCTGACAAAGGTCCTCGGGAATGACAAACGCGGAGGACGAGTACGAGGCCTTGGACCTAGTTATACATGGGAGATAGGGTTTCCCAAAGACAGAGATACTTATAGGAGCCGAGAGAGAGCAAAGAGGCGATGGCAGGAGGAGGAGGGAGACAAGTTCAACGAGTTGCTAGGAACACTTCAAAAGCATCAGCAACAGATTGACGAACTTCGAGGAGTAGCGTGCCTGCAAGATCCTACACTCGATATTACCGCCGTCCCATCTCAGCGGAGAAGCAGCGTGGCTGAATCAGAGGTCCTGTCTGACGATGCACGGATGGTAGATGGTGGTCTCGGCTACCCCGTGGATGGAATCAAGGAGCAGACATCTTGTGAGCTCCATCAGAAGATGAAGAACCTATCCATCAAGGTGGCGGTCGAATGTGCTTTACCTTGTCCACCTAACGCACGCTGGCATGGCCGTGAGATTCCAGCTAGCTATGATAAAGTCAGGGTGGATGAAATCGCAACAGGGTGGGACTCAATAGAGCTTGACATTCCTAGACTTGATGGTGAGAGGACACTCGGAGAAGTATTGGGTGGTTTCATTCTATAGGACAAGAACAACATCAAGCTTTCAGGCTCAGCGCCAAGGCCAACACCGCCTCCGAGTCGTCGCATGTCACCTTCACCTCCATCACCTCTAAGAAGCCCAACCCATGACTACGACCACCACCGCGTGAGTTCATCTCGATCTCCACCGCAGGGTTAGCCGTCTTCACCGCCCGCTAAGGACAATAAGAGGAAGCATGCTTCGTCGATGAGTACTAAATGACGCAGCAACACAAAATGACAAATGTCGCCCCTCCCAAGAGTACGTCATAAGAATCTTCCCATCAGACCTTACGATCATACTGAAGAGGAAAGCACAGCAATCGCAAAGGACGAATGTGTTGTGCAACTTCAATAGAAGAAACCTAGGCCCGCCTCGGTGTACACCAAGAAGCAAAAAGCATATGCACTTGCTTTTCTGAATAGAAAATCGCAATATGACTTGCACCATAAGCCAGATGACTATCTACGCATACTTCAAAAGGAAGCGAAGAAGAGAAAATCAAGTAAAAGTGCATGCGGGAGCAAATCATGAAGTCAAAGTGCAACCGAGAAAAGAAAGGACGTCCCCCAGGCTGGGAAACAGGCCAAAAAATTGATCCCACCCCTCAGGGTGGCATCCTATGACATTCCCCAACAGGATATGGAAGAAGCTACGAAGCTTGCGACCGCTATGAATGTGACTGTTGAGGAATTGCTAGGTTCGCAGGATGACAAGTTACCCAAGGTTGATGTAGTCCCTCAATATGTCTCAGGGATGTTGTTGGTCACCAAAGAGAGGTTGCAACAACTGCCAACACAAATGCAGAATTTACATAAATGGTACTTGAATGCCGCAAAGGAGGAGAGAATAATGATCGTGACGAAAGTACCACATGACTACTACTTCCGAGCCGAAGAGGTCCATGTTGAGTTTCCAGAACAATTCTAGTTATACAATATCGACGCCCTCGACAAATCTATCATGAGTTGCTATTGTCTGTAAGTTGTTGAATTCATTGTTTACATATAAGTTGTTCAGTTCATTGCATGTAATTATCCTCATTATATCCTTTTGTACTCTATTATTATGCATAATGAAGATCCAGGAATGTAAAAGAAGGTCACTCTTTAGTGTTGGGTTCATTGACCCAGATAAAATACATATAAATACGCTAACGGATAAACCCGAGGAGATGGAGGAAAACCTTCTAAGGTTTCTAACAGAGAATTTTTTGCGTGACCACATACTGTTTCCTTACAATTTCAAGTGAGGGTCTTACTCTGTTATACACATTCACTTTTGCTTACTCGATATTAAGTGTAATTGATTAGTTACTGATGTATATATAAACGTGTGCAGATTCCACTGGATTCTGCTAAACATTCAACTTGATAAGGGAAGAGTTGAAGTCATGGACCCATTAAAGAGACCCTGGAACAATTTAGGGACATGTAGGACATGCTCCATAGGTAGTTTTCGTGCTACATCGGTCTCCTTCGTTGATTTCCTAAGATATCACGTAATAAATAACCCATTCATTTTATTTACTGGGCAGGGTTTGGAACCAGTTCAAGAGTGCGGTTACGGGCCACTTTAGTGAGAAGCTGACGTTTAAGCCGGTCTCGGTAAGTAGTACATGCATCTCTTTACTTCTAGTTTCAATACAATTATGATGCTAGATTATTATTTTGATTGAATTTTATTCTCGTAAAGTGCGCTAGGCAGCCACCCAGGACGAATCTATGTGGATTCTATGTTTGCGAGTTTATTTGCACGTTTACCACTAAGCACAAAAATTATAAAGTTGATGTAAGCAATACATTCACAACATTATTTTTATTACCGTCACTTTTTGTTATCATGATTGCTATTCATATTGATCTCCTTTTATTATATAGTTTGATAGAATGCGGGATCAGCTCCTACCAGAGCAACGCGTACTAGGAATTGCTAAAGAACTGGCAGGATTCTTGATGAACAAGATGATAGATGACACTGAAGAATTTAGCGTGATTAGGCGCTACCGATGATCCCCTGACCGTGTAATTGAATAGACGGACTCTAGTCCCGGTAACTGTGATATCTCCATGTAACTATCATGTATATATATATTTGTATGCTCGATCCTAAAACAAGTTATCTTATATATGGACGGACGTGTATGGTATGTGGTAGCATTTAAAACTAATTTGAAATGAAAAAAGAAATAAATTAAATGAAACAAAATGAATTCTCTGCCACGGCAGAGAAAAGGCCCAAAACTCTGCCGCGACAGAGAACCATTAGTCCCGGTTCGTAATAGGAACCGGGACTAATGGGGGGAACCTAGCGCGCGTAGGGGCAGCCACATGGATGCCCATTGGTCCCGGCTAGTAAGCAGGCCGGGACTAGTGGGTGGGCCTTTAGTCCCGCCTCTCCAGTCCCGGTTTCAGAACCGGGACTAAAGCCCCTTACGGGCCGGTGATACGTCCAAAACGTATCTACTTTACTGAACACTTTTGCTATTGTTTTTCCTCTAAACTTGTGTGATTTTAATACAAATAACATGGATTGACACTGTTTTCAGCAGAATTACCTTGGTGTCTCATTTTTGTGCAGAAAATCAACTACAAGGAAAAATCCCGGAAAATATGCCAAAAATCCTATTTCACCAGAAGATTCACGGAACCAGAAGACGAGATGGTGGAGGGCCATGAGGGGACGACACCACCTGGCCATGCGGGCCAGGCCAGGCCGCGCCTGGGTGTGGTGTGGCCGCCTCGGTCACCCCCTCGGCCTCCGTATTTGCCTATAAGTTTCGTCTTGACCTAAAAACCAAGGGGGGTTCGATGTTTTTCCAAAAGAGTTCCGCTACGCCGCCACCACCAGATTCCGTGATTCAGAACTAGAAACTCCGTTCTGGCACCCTGCTGGGACGGGGAATTGGAGGAGATCATCGCCATCATCATCACCATCGCTTCTCCATCGACCATCCATGTTTCCCCCATCTATAAGTGAGTAATCCCCCGCTGTAGGCCATGGGGATGGTAGGGATTGGATGATATCGTTCATGTAATGGCATCAGATTGTTAGGGCATGGTGCCTAGTATCTATTATTAGTGCTTTTTGACTTTGTTGCAACTTGTTATGCTTAATGCTTGTCACTAGGGCCCGAGTGCCATGATTTCAGATCTGAACATGTTATTGATTCATTATGCTAGTATTGTTTATGTTCTTACCTACAAGTTGTATACACATATTGTTGTCCGGAACCAAAGCCCCCGAAGTGACAACAATCGGGATAACTGGATGGAATGGCTTTGATGTGAGGATCACATGTGTTCATGGAGTGTTAATGCTTTGCTCCGGTGCTCTATTAAAAGGAGCACCTTAATTACCAGTAGTTCCCTTGAGGCCCCGCTGTAAACGGGGTGGTAGGACAAAAGATGTTGTGCAAGTTCTCATTGCGAGCATGTATGACTATATATGGAACACATGCCTATGATTATTTAGTACTTGGATGTTTTATCTTATTTATCTGCAAATGCCCTTGATGGCCCAAAATATATCGAGCTCGTTGGGGAACCCCAAGAGGAAGGTATGATGAGCACAACAGCAAGTTTTCCCTCAGTTATGAAACCAAGGTTATCGAACCAGTAGGAGCAAGGAAACACCTCCAAGGTGTTGTTGCCAACTTGGAATCCTGCATAGCATAACCAAAGAACTTTGCTCCCAACTTATAGTGAGGTTGTCAATCTCACTGGTTTTGCTGAAAACAAAGGATTAAACGTATTGTGTGGAAGAAAGTAAAAGCTTGCAGAAAGTAAACTGAAAGCAGTAAACAGTTGTAGATTGATGGTAAAAGAAAGGACCGGGGTCCATAGTTCACTAGTGGTGGTTCTCCTTAATATAGATGACATGTTGGGTGAACAAATTACGGCGGGGCAATTGACAAACATCGAGAAAGCAAACATGCATATACTAATCATCTTGACTCCTATGAGATTTGATTGGGCATTACAACATTATACATAGACCGTAATCCAACTACATCTATAACTAATAATCCACCTTCAGGTTATCAATCCGAACCCCCTCCAGTATTAAGTTGCAAACAACAGATAATTGCATTACGCATTACGTGTAAAGTTAACAATACGATTGTTCTATGAACAAAGGATTGTTGTTTCCTCCCTAGTAGCAACAACACATCTAGTACCTTAGAGATTTCTGTCACTTCCCCAGATTACTAGAGGCATGAACCCACTATCGAGCATAAATACTCCCTCTTGGAGTTGCTAGCATCTACTCGGCTAAGATATCTACTAACAACAGAGAGCATGCAAGATCACAAATAACAAAGACATGATAGAATCAACAATCAATCTGAAATAGCATCTCAATATCCATCGGATCCCAGCAAACACAACATGTATGATTACAAATAGATGATCTTGATCATGAACGGAGCTCACGAGATCTAGACATGGTAGCACAAAGGAGAAGAACCAACCATCTAGCTACTATATGGACATGTAGTCCAGGGATGAACTACTCACGCATCACATCGGAGGCTTGCATGGTGATGAAGAAGGCCTCCAGGGTGAATTCTCCTCTCCGATAGGGTGCCAGGAAGAGCTTCAGATCCCTCCCGATCGAGGAATGGAGATGATGGTGGCTATAGACTCTTTCGTGGAATTTTGATTGGGTCCATAGGGTTTCTATATCGGAGGCATCTTATAGGCGAAAGGGGAGGCCGAGGGGGTGCCCTAGGCGGCCACACCACCCCCTGGCACGGGTCAGGCCTGGCCGCGCGGCCAGGTGGTGTGGCGGCCCTCTGGCCATTCTCCGTCTCGTATTCTGGCTCCGTGTCCCCTCCGTGAAAAACTGACTTTGGCTTTTGTCCCGTCCAATTCCGAGAATATTCATTTTCTAACTTTCCTGGAACCAAAAACAGCAGAAAACAGGCAGCTAGCACTGCGGCATCTTGTTAATAGGTTAGAACAAGAAAGTGTATAAAAAGTACTCCAAAGTGTGGATAAGTCATAAGAAAGTAGATAAAAACCAAGCATGGAACATCAAAAATTATAGATACGTTAGCAACATATCAGCCCTATGTCTTGATTGCCATATGAATTGTCTTGTCGATGCAAAACCCGTATATCCATCCCTATGCCTACCGCGCTTTAATCCTACTGTTTACTGCAATTGTTACTATTGCCTTTACTTTTACTACTGCTATTACTTTGCTATTGCTACTACAAAATTGTTGCTACTGATAAACTGCGGTGAGCAAGATTGTTTTCCAGGTGCAACTGAATTGACAACTCAGTGGTTAAGGCTTATAAATATTCTTTGGCTCCCCTTGTGTCAAATCAATAAATTGGGATTCACTTCCCTCGAAAATACTGCGATACACCCCCTATACTTGTGGGTCATCAGCCGGGACTAAAGGCCCGTTCCCCACTAGTAGGACACGAGGTTAGGCCCAACGACGCCCGTAAACGTGGACCTACCATTCCTAGTTCAAATTTGTGTTGACTTTGCGGTGGACGTGTCGCCTGTCCTCTGAAAGCCGCTAGCCAGTGGTAGCAATATTTCACTCATTCATAGGATAGAGTTTTTACCACTAAAATACATAAAAATAAAAGCTAGCAATACCTAGGCCACTCGACATCGGCCTATCTAGTTTGTGCGTCACCGGTAGCATCAGCATAGCTAGCTTGGCCCTTGTCGTTGGAGCTTCCTTGGCCGAAGGCTTGTGGTTGAGAAAAAAAGGTGGGTTAGCGCGAAGGGTTGCGCGAGCGGGAAATGGTGGCACAGGAAACAGGAAGCGTGTCATCTGCCATTAATGGGGAGCTAGCATATGGCATGGAGGAGCGCGACTCCGCAAATGGATCGACCCATTGGGTGCACTGGCACCTACTGGGCAGACAAAGGCATCGGACCTGTTATCACCGACCCGCAAACGGACCGATTGGGACAGTTTTGGTGTCCGAAATGCAGGGTGTAGTTAGAGATTCCCTAAGTGTTAGTAATAAATACTCCCTTTAGAGAGCCTGTTCAATTTATCTCCAAATATTTGAAACGGGGATTCTCCAATCGTACATGTCATCAGTTTCGAATTTACACTTCCATATTACTTGGCGTTATTCTTCTTCAGCTACCATTTTAGTTTTTTTAGATAATATGCCAATGGCCTGACATTAAATTAATAACTCCAACATGTCAACAAGATACAAGGTGCTGAACCTAGCTTACAAAGAAAACACTACACACTCACAAAAAAGACTACTAGGGAAGCTATAGCTAGAAGCATAAACAGCAGGCGCAACCATTACAAAACATTCACCAAATAGGGAGCCAAGCTGCACGACAACAGCTTTGGGCCGGAGCGAGCCAACGGACACGCACGTCGATGAGCGTGCTCCACACACGCAAGAGATGCCACCAGAGGTCATCCACCACCGGGAACCGACCAATGTTGTGTACACACCAACACATAGAGCCAAGGGAGCCTCAACAAGGAGCCGAGGGTGTAGATATTGAAGCAAACCTTGCCGAAGGGGGCACACCATAGTTCCAACACCGAAGAACCGCAGCTCTGCCACACCCCCGACGAAGAGCCACAAGCCGAGAGCACCAAGGCGACATCTTCAATAAGTAAGCGACACCAAAGTTTCGTCGCCGCCCAATCCGAGGATCTTAGGGTTTCACCCGGCACAGGTAGAAGGAGCAGGAGAAGCCACCACGACACCTTCAAGAAGGGCACGACATCCTCGGACATCGCTGTCGCTGTCCCAAGGGAAGGGGTTACCCCTCGGCATACTCCACCTTATACATGACGAGTAGGCCAACATTGAAGTTGTGCCCACATTGTCGCCTCGACCAGAAGCTCGCCAGGACCACGGCGTCCACACGGCCGTGACCACCAGCCAGCACTAGAACTAGGGGCTCGCCCGCCGACCTGCTGGTACACACCAAGATCTAGGGCCGCAGCCCTAGCATCCTAACTTCCCGCGCCGCTGAAGCTGCAACTGAGGCACCTAGCCACACCACCTCCGCAAGATCCACCCAATGCCAGAGGGAAGCTAGAATGGTGACACGAATCTCACCCAAAACTCTCCCTTGCAAGCTTTGGGGGGCCCTAGCAACCAGCTAAGGAACCCGAGATCTGGGGACGAAGAGGATGTACGTGAAGGGAATATGCCCAGAGACAATAATAAAGTGGTTATTATATTATCCATGTTTATGATAAATGTTTATTTCTCATCCTATAATTTTGTTAATTGAAAACTTCAATACATGTGTGTTTAATAAGAAAATAAAGAGTTTCTAGTTATGCCTCTCATATAAACTAGCTCGTTGATTAACAAGATGATCAAGGTTTCCTGATCATGGACATTGGGTGTTGTTAATAACGAGGTCACAACATTGGTGGAATGATGTGATGAACATTCATCCTAAGTATAGTAATACGATCAAAGTCATTATGTTTACATTACTATAACATCTTGCGAAGTAAGTTTAGTCCTTAGACCATGAGATCATGTTAATTGCTAACACCGAAAGAGTACTTTGATAACATCAAACATCACACTATAACATGGTGACTATAAAGGTGGGTTTGGATACTCTAAAAGTGTTATATTGAGGCTCACATATCAAGAGTGGAATTTATCCATCCCGGTGACAGAGAGATATACTCAGGGCCCTCTCGGTGATATCACATTGACATAGCTTGCAAGCAAGTGGTAAGATCACTAGAATGTTATATCACGGGAATGAGAAAAAAGTATTTGTCGGTAAGGAGATCAAACTAGGTATGGGGATACCGATGATCGAATCTCAGACATATAATATATCATGAGACAAAGGGATTTAGGTATGATGTTAAAGGTTCACACGATCACTAGAGCCATCATGGAATATGTGGGAGTTAGTACAGATCTCCAGGTCCTGCTGTTGATTATTGATCGGAGAGGGGTCTCGATCATGTATTCATTATTCACGAACCGTAGGATGACAAACTTTGGAGCCATTAAGGGATACCAACACCATTTGGAGCCAATAAGATACCAGGGAAAGAAAATGGAAGTGTTGTAATTATTTTGATGAATGCTGGAATTGTTTCGGGTCAAATTACTGAAAAAGGGTTTCAGATGTAATATCAAAGTATCGCAAGGGGGTTTATGCAAATGTTTGTTAATTAAACTAATTAAAAAAAATTTAATAAAATAAATAAAAGAGTTTTATTAAATGAGAGATGCATTAAATTTGGTGGAAATTTAATGCATGTGAGTGGAATTTTGAGTGGAGGGTTTTTATGTGAGTGGAGCCTCCACCCACATGAATGAAGGGAGCGTTGGGGGCAACACCTTGGCCTCCAGGCATTGGAGGGGCTGCCCCGCTCCTCCTCTCACTTCATACCTCCTCGTGAAGGATCTCTCTCCCCCTCTAGAATATTTTCCATGGCTTCGGATTTGCGAAGTACATGTTCCCGGTGGCTTTCTCTGGAAGGATTTTTTGTTTTCGCTGCTTTGCTGGAGCAAGGACTCGGAGTTGGTCGGATACTGGATGCATGTGCGATCACGTATGCACTACTTCTTTGTGGTGTTGGACTTCATCACTATCTTGAGATCGGCAAGTGAACAACTACATCATCCACGAGATTAAATCTCGTAACGCTTTGTGACTCTTCAAGGGTAAGTTCTCTATGGATGTATATCCACCCGTTGATTGTATCTAGGTAGATAGATCTTTGTGCTTAGTTGTTCAGATCGTAGGAATTTTTTGTTTTCTATGATGTGAACCCAGTAGTGGTATTAGAGCCAAGTCTATGCTTAGATGCTTTGTATGGGTAGAACACATATTATTATATGGGCACTGATGATCATGTTATTGCATATTCTATGTATTTTGGATAATGGTGGCATAGTGGGATGAAGCAGTCCGGACTAACTTTACATGTCCTCGCACATGAGACATGTTCCCCGCTTGACATGAAACTAGTTTTGCATAAGTGGCTAGCGGATGTCTGTATCTCCTACTATAGTCAATATCTGATTTACAACAAGTTGCTAATAATTTGATTATCATTGTTGTGGTTCCATTTTCATAGATAAAAACGGTTCTATCTCCGAAAGGCCTAAGCCACATAAAAACATGCAAAAGATAAATTAGAAGTGTCTAGTTTTTGGTTTTGCTGGACAAGTGATGTGATATGGTAATGTTATAATTTGTAATATGCTTGATACTCCTGGAAATTATAACATACCAAAATATAAGTTCCATAGACCTTGGCCTTACACATATAGGAATAATGAAGATCATAGCACGATGCACAAGATAGTGATCAAGTGCAAGAGCCATATCATATCACGTTTTGCATATGATGTTTGCTTGCATCTTATATTTCTTGTATGTCGCATTGGTAGCATTATAAGATGATCCCTCATTTCAAATATCAAGATAAGAATGTGTTCTTCCTTTAGTATGCACCGTTAAGAAAGTTCGTCATTTCGAGACACCACGTGATGATCAGGTGTGATAGACTATACGTTCGCATACAACAGGTGTAAGACAGTTTACACATGCAAGTACTAAGGTTCTTACTTGGCTATCCTAGCATGTACAGACATGGCCTCAGAACATGAACCTAAAGGTAAATCATGAGTCATATGGTTGATATAATGACCATCTAGATGCTCGCCTTTGAAGCTACACCAACTCACGTGATGATCGGTCTTGGCGTAGTGGATCTGGTTCATGTAATCACCAAAAAGACACGAGGGATGTTATTTTTGAGTGGGAGTTCATGTAGTAATATGATTAAAGTTGAACTCAATTTATCATAAACTAAATCAAAGTGAATTTTCATAATTTGTTAGTCATTGGCATCCGTTTACTACCTATGCTTAATTATAATTGAGATAATATAACTATAGAATTATGGATATTTACTTTATGAACTGGCATCGTATTGTTTTGAGTGTCAATCTAAAGTTTAAAAGTCCTATTGTAAACTTTCAGCAAACTCCATTTAGTCCATGAAGTTTAATAAGTAGTATTAAATCAAGAGTAACAATTCTAGTGTTAGTATCTAAAGTATCATGTTTGCCTCCATGATCCTTGATATTCAAAAGATGTTTTAGTATCAAGGTTATCTTGGAGATGAAAGAATTGTTTCAGAAACCATCGTGTGTGGAAGATATTGTGATATATGAAACAATGTTTATGGTTGCAATATGATAGAGTATAATTTGCCAAAATACATGTTCTCATATTGTATAAGAATTTGGGAAGGTTGGAGATGCTATGTGTCCTAATCTCCCAAAAAGGTTTTGGGAACTGACATTATACTCGTGATTCGCCCTTATACGCTATAGTAGCTTGATCATGAAAGTTGTTATGATAAGGATGAATAGAATATGTAGGTAAAATGTTTACTACACTAAAAGATTACTAAAGAATGGATTTGAAAGAACACTAAATATTTGATGATGGTGATCCACTTCAAAGTGCAAGTCCAAAGGTATTAGTATTTAACTATACACGCTTTGGACTGTGTCATGTGTATGGCGCCACTATTAATGTTGATAGATAATTTTAAAAGAAAAGGAAATGCTAAAGGAGATCTATAAAATATTGGACAGAAAAGAAAAGGCTAGAAATGTCCAGCTTAGGTATGTAGAAGATATACATTTTATGGATGTATTCTTTCCTTGTTAAACAATGTGGTTCTTGAGTATTGGATACCGAATTTGTTAGTATGAAATGTCATACAGAAAAACACCATTCATGAACTACAATGGCCTAAGTAACTAGCAAGAGAATATGTGATGATGTTAATCAAAAAATAAAGTGTTGTTGTGTTTTTCGTTAACATCAAACTTAATCTTCAAGATTTGTTTTAATAATTTTTATTTTGTTCCGGTATTATGATAACAATGGTTGTTCAAATAATTACCGTATTCCATAGATGATGGATAAACTTTTACAAGTCTAGTTGAAGAAATCATGTCCATAAAAACTAATTCTAAAATTTCGCAAGACTAATGATTAAAAAGATCACTTACGAAGCTACATCGCTGTTTAAATTATATTGGAAAGAAGAACATGAAGAAACTCCATGTTGATGGATTTTTGGAGTCTTTGATTTTTATCAATTGACACTTGTGAGACTTTTCTCGAGATAATTGAAACTCCGTTCATAGGCCAAAGAGGAACGACTGTCTAACTTATTGTACATTGTACATGTTGATGTATATAGGACATTATGTGTAGCCATCTGCGGTGGATGTTTCAACTTCATATGCTTTCTTTGAAAATTTGAGTGAATATATGTGTATATTTACTCAATAAGGAAGGAGTATGAAACATTTGAAAAAGTTCAAAGGCTTTCAAGATGAAGTAGAAAATCATTGTAATGAGAAACTAAAGAATTTATGATTCGATCATAAAGGAAGATATTTTAGTTACATGTTTAGCAAAACACCTAAGATTTGAGGAATTGTTCCATGTATTTGTGTTTACCGATAAAACATAGGAGTATTGAGTGTTCGAGAGATGAAATCAAACCTTGTTTGACATGGTAAGATCAAAGGTGTCATTTACAAAACTGCCATTATGTTTTAAGCATTAAAGCTTTAGAGACTACCGCTTTTACACTAAAAAGAGCACCATCGTTATCCATTGAAATGACACCATATGGGTTATGATAAAACCCGAGTTGCCTTTCTTAAATTTTGGTATGCTAGGCATAAGTAAAAATGTCTACAACCAAAGTCGGATAAGCACGTCTTTGTAGGTTATCATAAAGCAACATTTGGGTATTCCTCCATAACACCAAAGACAAAGGAATTTATTGCTTAGAGCGTCGAGTTTCTTGAGAAGGAATTTTTCGCAAAAGTTAAGTGGGAGGACAGTAGAACTTTAATTAGGTTGATGAACCTAAGCGACATGTGCTAAGTAGCGCAGCGCCGAGAAGTGTCCCGGAGGCGGCCAAAATGCTCATGGATCACATGACTACAAAGGTTGTGATCTTGGATATTAGAGATCCTATTGAACCATATAGGTCGGGTAACAATCAAATAGGAAGATTTGAAGAATAAGTCATTATTGTTTTGACAATGACTAACCGACTGTACGCAAAGAAGTGATGATGGTCCCTGACTCCATCAAATGACTAGAAGTCATAAAATCCGTGATAGTTTCCATACACAAGAAATCAAGTTTTTTGAACTTGGAAGACCGTCTAGAAACACGTGAAGCCTATCGGTCGTATTTGGATCTCTAAAGAAATAGACATGGATGTTCCACATGTATGAAAAAGTCGACATGTTGGAAAAGAGTTTGCGACAATGTTCAAGGAATTGAATACGACAAGATTTGATCTTTCTTAGCGATATTTAGTCTGGAGGAATTAACATAGCAACCACTACATATGTCATTTTTGGTATATGGTAGTTGACCAAACAAAAAAAATCTTCTAATAGAATGGTCACCTAGGATGTGCACATGACACACTCTAAAGGGTTTTGTTATTTCAAAGGATGCTAAAAGGGCATGCAAACTTCAATGGTTGAAGTAAGCATAGTGGAGTTTGAATCTTCACCGTGATGAAACTGTTAAAAGGTTTAATTTCATCAAAGACGATGAAGATGCTTGCATTTGTAATAAATTAAGTAGGAGCATTGTGACATATTTCTGATACATTATGTAGATGACATGTTTTTGATTGGAAATGATGTATCTTTTATTGACACGGGTTAAGAATTTCATTAAAAGTGGATTTCGATGAAAGACTTGGGCAAAACCAGAATATTAGGCATCAATGTATGTATGGATAGATTGAGGCGCTAATATGGTTTTGTTAGATGTACATATATGAGATATTGAATGAGATCAATATGGAAATGACAAGAAAGGTTCTTGCTACATGGAAAGGATTGAATCAAGATTCAAGTGTATCGACACTTGGTAAGTAAAAACAAGATTCAAGTGTTTTGACACTTGGTGAGTGAAATCACATGAATATTTTGATGAATCATATATACCGTGATATGTACAAATCCAGATATGTCCTATGCTCTAAATGTTATGAGCATATACCAGGATGACTCATAAGATGATCATTGGACGATAGTAAGGATATTCTTATGATCTTTGGAAGAACTAAGAATATATTTATGTAGAGGTGGCAAATAGTTACAAATAGTTCATTGTAAAGTGTTACATTGATACTAGCTTTGTGACAATATACAAATTAAATTTATCTCAATTTAAACTATGGTGGCACAATGTAATGGAAAGGAGGTTCCATGATGGATTTGGATGAGTTCCAAAGTTAAGACATTGCGACAAATACTACAACAAAAGGCTAAGTATATGACTGCTATAGTAGCATCAAAGGAGGGCAGTTGTGTTAAATAGTTTGTTATCAAACTATGTGTGATCGCAGTGGGATAGTACTATGAAGATATATTGTACGACAATATTATCAACATGTTTTAAACGAAAGGAACTAAAGGTCTCACCAAATGACTAAATTTCTACAATGCCATCTCATTTGAGAATGAGTGATACGTAGAGATACAAAGACATGCAAATACACACAGACCTAAAAGTGTTAGATCCAGGGATTATGTTTACCACTAGAAAACGCGTATATACAACACCAGAAAGCCATAGGTGTTGAATGCACAAGTTTACAAACTAGATTATTAACTCAAGTACAAGTGGGAGACTAAAGGGAATATGCCCGAGAGGCAATAATAAAGTGTTTATTATCTTATTCCATGACTATGATAAATGATTATTTCTCAATGCTATAATTGTGTTAATTGGAAACGTTAATACATGTGTGTTTAATCAACAAATAAAGAGTTCCTAGTTATGCCTCTCACATAAACTAGCTCGTTGATTAACAACATGATCAAGGTTTCCTGATCATGGGCATTGGATGTTGTTAATAACAAGGTCACATAATTGGTAGAATGATGTGATGAACATTCATCCGAAGTATAGTAATACAATCAAAGTCATTATGCTTACATTTCTATAACATCATGCGAAGTAACTTTAGTCCTTAGACCATGAGATCATGTTAATTGCTAACATCAGAAGAGTACTTTGACAACATCAAACGTCACACCGTAACAGGGTGAATATAAAGGTGGGTTTGGGTACTATAAAAGTGTTATTTCGAGCCTCATGGATCAAGAGTGGAATTTTTCCATCCCGATGATGGAGAGATATACTCAGGGCCCTCTCTGTGATATCACATTGACATAGAGTGCAAGCAAGTGATAAGATCACTAGAATGTTATATCACGAGAATGGGAAAGGAGTACTTGTTGGTAACAAGATCAAACTAGGTATGGGGGTACCGATGATCGAATCTTAGATATATAATATATCGCGAGAAAAAGGGATTTAGTTACGATGTTAAAGTTTCACACGATCACTGGAGTCATCGTTGAATATGTGGGATTCAGTACAGATCTCCAGGTCCCGCTGCTCATTATCAATCGGAGAGGAGTCTCGATCATGTCTACATTATTCACGAACCATAGGATGACACACTTAATGGATACCAACACCATTTGGAGCAAATAAGATACTAGAGAAAGAAAATGAAAGCGCTGGAATTGATTCAGGTCAAATTACTAAAAAGGGTTTCAAATGTAATATCGAAGTATTGCAAGGGGGTTTATGCAAATGTTTGTTAATTAAACTAAATAAAAAATTATGAATAAAATAAATAAAAGAGTTTTATTAAATGAGAGATGCATTAAATTTGGTGGAAATTTAATGCATGTGAGTGGAATTTTGAGTGGAGGGTTTTTATGTGAGTGGAGCCTCCACACCCGCATGAATGAAGGGAGAGGTGGGTGCACCACCTTGGCCTCCGGCCATTAGAGGGGCTGCCCCTCCCCTATAAAAGGCACCCTACTCCTCCTCTCACTTCACACCTCCTTATGAAGGATCTCTCTCCTCCTCTGGGATATTTCCCATGGCTTCGGATTTGTGAAGTTCATGTTCATGGTGGCTTTCTCTGAAAAGATTTGTTGTTTCTGCTGCTTTGATGGAGCAAGGACTCAAAGTTGGTCAGGTATAGGATGTGTGTGTGACCACAGATGCACTGCTGCTTTGTGGTGCTGGACTTCATCACGATCTTGAGATCAGCAAGTGACCAACTACATCATCCACAAGATTAAATCTCGTAATGCTTTGTCACTCTTTGAGGTTAAGTTCTCTATGGATGTCAATCCACTCGTTGATTGTATCTAGGTAGATAGGTCTTGGTTCTTAGTTGTGTTGGGAATATGCCCTAGAGGCAATCATGGATGATGATATTTCCCAAAGTATTCATAAAGTAATAAGGTTGTCCTTGTATGAACATCAGATATATATCATTGAATGTGTGATTTAGTTGTGGAACTATATATTCATGATTGATCATACTAGATTGTCCTTGGTCATTAAGGTTGTGCTAGAAACACAACTTAGACCAATGTGCTAGTCGGATGATGACACGGTTTCACTTGTCATGAGCATGGTGATGCTATTCTGACTTACACTGATTCGGCTAAAGGGTTTAGCGAGTTGGACTGACCCACGGTTGAGATGAAACGAGCATGTTGTCATTTGTAGTCTCAAGTAATGGAATCCTTTAACCTTAGGTTCTATCAAACGTATTTCTGTAAATGGGCAGTTATAAAGGTAGAGTCCGGGTTGGTTGTGAAGCAAGTTGCGTGACATGGATTACCAAGATGGTATTTGCCCCTACGTAATGGAGAGATATTCTCTGGGCCGTCTCGTGTGATATGATTCGGAAGCATGGCCATGCGCAACTTAGTTTAGTGTTAACTGAGGAGTCGGACTAAGAGTTAGTCTAGTGGATCACATATCACGGAACGAGAAGAGAGTTAAGCTAGTAAAGGGATGATAACTACTCGCCTTTAGCTTAACAGAAATATCATATGGCAAAAGGACTTGCACGAAAGTCACATTGAAGGTTCGTCCTCTCACTTTACGGCACTTGGGAGTTGGCACGTCTTGCTAGAGGCTGCTACCATCTATTGACTTGAGACCAAGTTTTCATGGGGGTGAGTTAGACTCAATGCCATCACGGGATACTTGGAGGAGTAGCTCATGTCGTGTCCAGGTGTACGTGAACCTACAGGATCACACACTTAAGGGTAAGGAGCCTATGTGGATGAGATCCATGTGGAGATTGGGATACGACCTAGATGGGCCTCAAGTGTTGAGCCCAGCTAGGAGTGTATATAAGTGGAGTGACAATGGATAGTCCCTAACCTAGCTGTCACTTTATCCACTCCTGTTTCGGGCTAGACAGGATCTAGCAATCCTTTGTCCAAAGCTCATTCCTGTACGTGTGGATACCGGTAGAGACGTTGCACGTGCAGTGCTGGAGGCGAAGGTATTCGTGGGGATCTAGCAAAGGAGTTCATGGGATCCGGAGGAGCTGTTCGTGGGATCGTTCGGCACTGCTTCGACGCGCTACATCAATTTTCGCATATGCGCCTCTAGTAGTAATCTCGTGGCCTATAACCTGAGGTGGATCTTGGGTGTACTGCGTAAGGGAAAAAGTTTTGTTTATCTCTGCGTGGCACAATAAGTTGTTCATATTGTAGGAAATTTTTTGTTTTCTCTGCTGTCAACCCAACAGTAGGGGGACTCACCGGGCCAGGCCTCTACCCACCCCTGCCCACATGCACGATGGCCAAGGCCACCACATGCCGCCCGGCCGGGGATCCTCACGCCAGATTCGAGAGCACTACCACCGGAAGGGATCTCCGCTACCACGGGACGCCTGTGATATGGGAGTGCACGACCTCCGCCTGACCGCACGTGCTAGGAGGGGGCCCTCACCGCCACTGTCGGCCGCCTAAGGCGAGCCTGGCGGCGACCCGGTGACATCAAGGGAGGAGGAGGCGCAAGAGGGGAACATGAGGGAGGAGGGTTCTAGAGGGTGTCCTAGAAGATCACGATTCTTTTTTCTAATTTTATTTAGACATACTAATTAGTTTGTCCCAAAGCACAAGAAATTTTAGAAATATTCTTCAACTTGCAACTTTAGTAATTAATTTTAATAAAAATATATTATACTCCTTCCTTTCCAAAATAAGTGACTTGCATTTGTCTAGATCAAATGTATCTCATACTAAAACATGTCTAGTGTTGGGCAACGCACAGAGCCATGCCGAAAAAAAAATTCTGCTCCGGCGAGGTTTCTGGCAAGCCACGCCAAGATCTGGCTAAGGTCAAAGGCAATAGTTTGTACCTCTCGACGCGCAGGTGCGGAAGCTGAGGAACCACACCACGGTGGTGCTGTACGTTTCCCTCGCCTCGTCCGGCTACAGTGAACTTCTCGATCCTAGAACCACCTCATCACCGGATCCGTGCTCCTCCTCACCTCCGACTTCACCGCCGCCCAACGTCGCCGATGAGCAATGCAGGTGTGGTGCCTATGCTATCACACACACATACAAGGTGGAACATCAACAATAGAGATGCTAGTCTCGATCTTACCACCGCGGGACAGGAAGGTGGGTTCCAAGTCTAGCGAAACCCTAGGAAGCAGCACTAGATCCAAAAAACATTCTCTTGTCTACCACCACCCACCTTCCTTTCTATAGGCGAGTAGGTGAGGGAACACAACACTTGTGTCCATCGGTCCTAAACCCTAACCCTAGTAAAAGTGGGTCCAACCCATTGACATGTGTCCCTGTCCGAACAAGTCCAACTTGCCGGCTTGTAATTTTCGGATCAACATCCACCTAGTTTCTCTCTCTTAAGTGTGTGATCCCGCAGGCTTACGGTAAGCTGGACACAAATGAGTAATCATTTAGTCAGAGTTGTAGATCAGTGACTTTCCGACTAGAACTGATAGTCAGTAGCGACCTCTAGCAAGACTTGCCGACTACCGGTTTATGCAAGTGTCTTCAATGTGACGATCTACCCGAGTCCCTTTGCCTCACGATATTGGTGATAAACCACAATGGAGATTCTGTTATCCCAGTGCCGGTTTACTCTCTTCTCGTTCCAGTGATAACTGATTCCCTCCGGCTTCACTAAGTCAGACTATCTCGACCAACACTTGATCGAGTAGCGCATGGCCATGCTTCTGAATCATATCACACGAGAGGGCCCAGAGAATATCTCTCCGAGATGGAGGGAAAAACCATGTCTTGGCTGATCCACGTCATGCAGCTTGCTTCGAAGTCGGCCCAAGACCACCCTTATTGATCCTAGCTACTGTGAGCGTTAGGTGGAGCTAAAGCTGGCTTTTCCACAACTCGGATCGTGTGATCCCCTCAGGTCTAAGGATTCTATTGTGTTAGTCGGAGCGTATGGCGGTGTGCTCACATCCTACTAACCTTTGGATCGGTCCGACTATCGTACCTCTTTCGACTAGACAATGCAAGGCGGATAGCATCTCCATGCTCATGACACGTGAAACATTATCATCTTCCGACTTACAAACTAGTCTCGGTAGTGGGTTTTCCTCCCAACCTCAAACGACTAAGGAAAAATTTGCTAGAGCTAGATATGAGTATATGGTTACACACCTGGAACAATTGTAGTGACACATACAACTAGCTCGAAGCCGTATTCCGGGTTACAAATACAAGAAGAAATGTGAGCCTCTAGGACATCATTCGTAACAGTATCCCAGTTGCACTAGAGTCGAACACTCAGGCATCTCCAGGCCTTACGCATCTCATGCCCATCGATCTTATGTGCGCCTCAAACTTTGGTTGTGGAAGCGGCTTGGTCAATGGGTCTGCAACATTTGCATCCATGTGTACCTTGCATGGCTTAATTTCTCCATGATCAATGAATTACCTAATCAGGTGAAATTTCCTGAGTATGTGCTTATTCTTCCGGTGCGTCCATGGCTCCTTAGCTTGTGCAATAGCACCACTATTGTCGTAGTACACGTCTAACGGACTGGACAAACCCGGAACAACTCCAAGTTCGATCAGAAAATTTCTGATCCAAACCCCTTCATTTGCCGCCTCTGAGGCAATGATGTCTACGCACGCTTCTATTCTTGTAGACAGTGTTGGGCCTCCAAGTGTAGAGGTTTGTAGAACAGCAGCAAGTTTTCCCTTAAGTGGATCACCCAAGGTTTATCGAACTCAGGGAGGAAGTGGTCAAAGGTATCCCTCTCAAGCGACCCTGCAATCAAGATACAAGAAGTCTCTTGTGTCCCCCAACACACGCAATACACTTGTCAGGTGTACAGGTGCACTATTTCGGCGAAGAGATAGTGAAATAAAAGTAATATGGATGATTATAAGTGGTAATTGCAATCTGAAATAAGAGTGGCAGCAAGCAAACATGTAACAAAACTGATTGTAAACGGTGTTTCAGTGCTTAGAAACAAGGCCTAGGGATCATACATTCACTAGTGGACACTCTCATATAAATATCTTCTCTTCATGATGCTACTCTGAACTACTCTCCGGTTGGACGATGTAGGGCTATAACAACACACCTTAAAGTTCGCATTCCCCATCTAGATAACACCTCGCTATCACCTTGAGTGCTAGATGGTTCCAACAAACACCACAATCTCATAGAGACATCCAACTCAAATTATACTCATGATAAGTATTTATGAAATCTTAGCCAAAGTGCCACACGGTGTGCACACTGTCAACTTCACACACGTGGGGATAAGTAGAGATTATTTAAAGCACTTGAGTAGCAGAATAGATCTATTATTCAACTAGATTACAAAGCTCATGATCTCAATAAGATCACACATAGAGAGAGATGAACACATAGCTACCGGTTGAGCCCTTAGCATCAAGAGAGAACTACTCCCTCCTCATCATGGGAGTCAGCAACAGCGATGGAGATGGAGGTGGAGTCGATGGAGATGGCTCCGGGTGCACTTCCCCGTCCCGGCAGGGTGCCGGAACAGAGACTTTTGTCCCCCGAATCTCCTCTTCGGTGACGGCGGTGCTGCGGAACTTTTCATGGAATTCTGATCTTGTATTTAGGGTTTTTGTCCCGGGCGGAATATATAGGCCAAGAGGCAAGGTCGGTGGGCTCCCGAGGGGCCCACACCACCCCCTAGCGTGACCTGGGCTGGCCCGCGCCACCAGGTGGTGTGGCCACCTCGTGGCCCCTCTCTGTCTCGTCTTTTGGCTCCGTGAGTCTTCTGGTAAAATATTGACTTTTGTCTGGTCTAATTCCAAGAATATTTCTTTTCCAACTTTTCTGAAACCAAAAACAGCAGAAAACAGGCAACTGGCACTATGGCATCTTGTCAATAGGTTAGTTCCAGAAAATGTATAAACCTCAAAGTGTGGACTAAACATAAGGAAGTAGATACTAAACAAGCATGGAACATCAAAAATTATAGATACGTTTACGACGTATCAACATCCCCAAGCTTAACTCCTGCTCGTCCTCGAGTAGGTAACTGATAAAAAGAATAATTTTTGAGGTGACATGGACCATCAAAATCTTGATCAAGGTATTTGTAAAACATTGATAGCTAGGATCATAGTACTCTAGCATAGACATGAAAGATATAGTTCTAACAATAAGACATAGCAACTATGTTGTAACATGAAAATATACAAACAGAAGATTCATGAATAACAATGCTTTGAAAGACGTTTGTTTATTTCACATATAGAAAACATAATGAGAATGGTATTCAGCTTGTCCCTCATGGTATAGGAAATCATAAATGCATAGGACACCTTCAAAGTTCATAAGGGTGACTAGATACAAATAGTTTAAGAACAAGCAATATCAAAGTTATGAATCAATCAACAAGTTTTGGGACAATGCACATTAAATTCAGAATGACCACTATGCTCTCTGAATAGGTGCATAAAGATAGAAGATGGAGACTCAACATAAAAGTAAAATAAAGGCCCTTCATAGAAGGAAGCAGGGGTTCAAGTCTCGTAAAGAGCTTCCAAAAATTATGGTATTTATTAGCTTTCAGCTCTCATTGCCCCTATCATAAGAGTATTTAGGTGATTAAGGTTAAAGTGAACAAATATGAGGATATGCCTGACAAGTTATAAGCTGAAAACTCATGCCCCATGCTTACGATTACCGTTCCTCATGCTATTCAACTTTAGTCACAAGTAAGTTCTTGTCGTTGTAAGTACATGTGTATCATAGAGAACCGCCAACGGGGTACCCCTTTCCCAATGATACAGAAGCTTTCCCATATGAAAATGACAAGGCAAACAGACAATGAGCATCTCAACGATCTTTTTGTATGCAATTTTCATAGGGTTTCCCTCCTTTTTTTCTTTTTTTATTTAGGATGCTTCACAGATTGCTCACTATGGTTATGTTGCATGTTTCCACCATGATTAGGCATGGCTTAGACTAGCCTCCCAGGAGTTTCTCTAACACATATACAAACTCCATGAGCCTTACAAGATCCCCTTTCATTTCACACCGCTGGGATCCATAAGCAAAACAACATGATATCAACTAAATAAAGTGTAATGTTGAAAGCGTTCCCCATGCTAACATGGTTCTGCTAATTCAGAACTTACAAAACGCAAGCATATACACAACATAGATGGGCACAATGGTTCAAGTTTATTAAGTGAAAAAAGTAAAGTGTGCCATCAAGTTCATGAGAGCTTTAATCACTAATTTTCACATAACAAGTTTAATTCGGAAGGTAGATAAAAACATGAATATACTTGGAATAGCAATAATGCTAATAGGTAGGTATGGTGGACTCTTTGGAATAACTTGTTTTTATTTGGAGTTGGATGCATGAGTGGAACTCATACTTGGTACACGTGGAGGCTAGCAAAAGACTGGGAGCGACCAACTAAGAGAGCAATAATGTCCATAATCATGCAAAGTGACAAAACATTATTAATTAAAGCATAAAGTGATATTACAAGTCGAAAACTAAATGATCATAGAGGCTATGGTGACTTGGTATAGTCTTAACATGGTGTGAGCATGTGCCAAGTCAACCCAAATAAAGCATCAAAGGAGAATACCACAATATTATGCTTTTATATGCTAAAACAACACATGATTCTTTCATGGCACATTAAGCAATCTCAATTGTTTGTAACAAGTCATGCTACAGCAATAATCACCAAGCATAAAGTCAAAGCGATATCAAACATGACATGATAAAGTCTAGGGCACAGTCAAACCACTTATAAGCATGAACTTCCTACTCTTTTCCAACACCAATCGAAAAGTAAAGCTAAACGCGGTGCTAGTAAAGGAGAACACTCGCAGAACAATAAGCGTGAAGACTAGAGTGTTCTAGGCAATGAATAACGGGGTGTATCTATCTCCAAAAGAAGTGTGTTGGGATCCAACCAAATTACTTAAGCAACCCAAACAAAAGAAAACTAAAAACAAAGACGCTCCAAGAACAACACAATTGTGCATGAAACAATAAAAATGAAGTGTTTGGAAGAAACCTGAAATTTTTATTGATGAAGAAGGGGATGCCTTTGGCATCCCCAAGCTTTGACGCTTGTACTTCTTAAATATTTCTTGGGGTGACACGGGTGGCATCCCCAAGCTTGAGAATTTTTCCATACTTCATCTTATGACATTGTTCTTCCCTACACTTTAAAATTTCCTTCATACAAAACTTCACACAATCTTCATTAGCAACATTAGTGCACATAAGATAATAAGTGTTTAGGTTCAGTTTCAACACAAGTAAAACTTCAATTAAAACACAAGATACTGTAGCAATTCCTTTTAAAAGTTCAAATGATCAAAGGAGAACTCAAAGAGAAAGAGATTAAGAGGCAAATGCAAATAATGGCCAAAATCTGTCAAAACAGACCAGCAGGTAAAAACTGATTTTTTCGAAGACCTTCTATTGCTCAAATCGAAAAGTGCTAAACTAACGAAAGTTCGATAACAACCTGGGGAAGAAGTACAAAAAATTACAGCTCAATCCGACGTACTGAGATTTTTCACGATGTTTTACAGTGACACACAGAAATCTGTTTCGGGACAGCTACTTTCCCAAGTCTTACTTCCCTCTCATTAGAGGTTATTCTTGGCACAAAAACCACACAAAAAGCATAAGGAGAGGTTATTATTGAGGGAATAACTTCCCATACTTCAACAAAACAAAAATAAAAACTTACTGAATAGAAATTTGGGTTATCTCCCAATTAGTGTTTTTCTTTAACGCCTTTGAGCTAGGCATGATAATTTCGATGATGCTCACATAAGAAATATGAATTGAAGTAAAAGAGAGCATCAAGAAGCAGATATGGAACAAATTTAAGTCTAACCTAGTTCCTATGAAAAATAATGTTGTAAAGAAACAAGTCATGAAAGCACAAAGCAACAAGCATAGGAAAACAAAACAAGTGCAACTTCAAAATTTTCAACATAAAGAAGGGAAACTTAATATTGTTGTGATGCATAAAACCATGTTTCCCTCTCTCATAATAACTTTCAGTAGCATCATGAATAAAATTAACAATATAACTATCACATAAAACATTCTTATCATGAGCCACATGTATAAAAGAATTAATACTCCCCACATAAACATAGTCATTCTTATTAATTGTAGTGGGAGAAAATTCAACAAAATAGCTATCATTATTATTGTCATCACCATAATCATCAAATATAGGAGGCATATTGTAATCATAATTAATTTTCTCCTCAATAGTAGGTGGACTGAAAATATCATATTCATCATTGTGATCATCATATATTGGAGGTATAGTATCATCATAAGCAATAGAATAGTTATCTTCCAAAGTGTGTTCATTTGTAAACATATCATCATTGGAAGGAACATGGATAGTACTAATAGTACAGTAATTATTAACATCTTCATTTTCAGAATTGGTACCAAAGAAATTTTCAATATCAAAAGTAGTGTGCTTTTCCCAATCATGATCGCTACTATTGGTAACAGGCATAGGAACATCATCGAGTTCAGACTCATCAAAAACTATAATAGGAGCAACATGCTTAGGGGAAAATACCGTTTCCTCCCTCCTTTTACTCCTCCTCTTCTTCTTTTTCTTCTCCTATTTAGGAGGGAGAGGCTTGAAAGGAAGCTTCTCCATATACCCTAGTTCATTGTTAGAGACAATAGAAGAAACTTTGGAGGATTCCTCCTTTTCATTAATAAGACCAAAACACATATTAGTCCTGTCATATTTTGGTAAAATCTCATCATTTATAATATTTTGTATGTAAGTATTTGTGTGGCAATTATCAACACAATAAAGATGACAACCATGCATGATGCTATTCATATCAAAAGCACTCATATCTACCAAAGAAGTTTTTCTTAATAACTCTTCACACCCCAAAAATAATGTAAGTTCATCATGCTGATTAGGAGTGATCATGTTATCACAATACAAACCTGCAGTACTCATTGGATTAGAAGGGATATTATTATGGCCTGAGCATTGAAAATTGAAATGACCCAGTTCAAAGCAAAGTTCACAAATAAAAAGATAGAGGGCACAAACTTTTTTACCAAGATTATTTAGAGTCCTATACCACGTTCTAGTTTTTTCATTCCTGTGGGTGATACAATATTCTTCTTCAATTTGATTCTTCTCACAAGGTCTATGTATTCCAAAAAAAATTAACATGCTTATAAGGAATAGTACTTTCAGAGGTTTGAGCAAGTTTATTGCTATCATTAATAACTATTTCATTTTTCATGCAAGTGTCTTTAAAAGGCTCATGATACATATCCCATTTTTCTTTAGGAGCATTAATATGAGAAGCAAAGGCTCTACAACAATCAACAAGAATTTGAGGATCCAAACCATATTTAGCACTAAGCTCTTGAAAATCAGTAGTTTTAGCGAAAGCCTTAATGCAATCATACTCATAGTTTATACCTGGTTCTTTACCTTTGTCGTTATCCCAATCTTCGGTATTGCTTTGAATTGTTTCAAGAAGATCCCATTTAGCTTTGACCTCCTTACTTGTGAAGGATCCCTCTAAACAAGTATCTAGATAGTCCTTGTAATGTCCTGAAAGCCTTGCATAAAAATTATTAATAATAATATTACTGGGGAGCTCATGAATGGGACATTTGAGAATTAGTGACTTCAATCTCCCCATGCTTGGGCAATACTTTCTCCATCATGAGGATGAAAATTATAAATTTAATTCCTATCTTTATGAATTTCATGAGGAGGATAAAATTTAGAGTAAAAGAGAGATTCAAGTTCCTTCCACTCCAAATGATGAGGATCGTCTAGTGGCTTATACCACTCCCTTTCTTTGCCCTTAAGTGATAAAGAGAATAGTTTCCTCTTAACTTGGTTCATTGAAATACCTGCACACTTGAACAACTCGCATAATTCATGTATAAAGAGTAAATGATCACCAGGATGGATAGTTCCATCTCCAAAATAGTAGTTATTCATAACACGTTCAACAATTTCCATAGGTATTTTAAAAGGGACGCTTTCAGTATGTGGATTTAAAATATCACAAGTATCATTAGAATTACCCCATATGGGAGATAAAGTATCATTAGAGCAATTTTTCTTCTTTAAAGCTGGGGAACTAAAAAGATCATTTTCATAAAAACTAACTTCCCCAAGCTTAGACGTTTCCATAGCATTAGTAACAAAGGTGTTCAAAAAATTTATACTAATAACATTGCTATTAGCCTGCAAAGAAAGTTCCATGGGTTTTTAAATTTTCTTTTCAGACCATTCATGTTCTACCTTAGGAAAAGTACTAAAAATCTCTCTAATTTTGTTGTTGTTTTCCATTAAGTCTAACTAGTGAAAATAAAAACAAGAAACAAAAAGATATAATTGCAGAATCTAAAGGAAATAACTTCGAGCACTCACACACTAGCAACGATACTAGAAGATAGCTTAGTAGCTAGAGGATGTGAGTACCTTTTACCTTACCTCCCCAGCAACGGCGCCAGAAAATAGCTTGATGTCTACGCACACTTCTATTGTTTTAGACAATGTTAGGCCTCCAAGTGTAGAGGGTTGTAGAACAGCAGCAAGTTTCTCTTAAGTGGATCACCCAAGGTTTATCGAACTCAGGGAGGAAGTGGTCAAAGGTATCCCTCTAAAGTGACCCTGCAATCAAGATACAAGAAGTCTCTTGTGTCCCCAACACACCCAATACACTTGTCAGGTGTACAGGTGCACTAGTTCGGTGAAGAGATAGTGAAATAAAAGTAATATGGATGATTATAAGTGGTAATTGCAATCTGAAATAAGAGTGGCAGCAAGCAAACATGTAACTGAATTGATTGTAAACGGTGTTTCAATGCTTAGAAACAAGGCCTAGGGATCATACTTTCGCTAGTGGACACTCTCATATAAATATCTTCTCTTCATGATGCTACCCTGAACTACTCTCCGGTTGGACGATGTAGGGCTATAATAGCACACCTTAAAGTTCGCGTTCCCCATCTAGATAACCCCTCACTATCACCTTTAGCGCTAGATGGTTCCAACAAACACCACAATCTCATAGATACATCCAAATCAAATTATACTCATGATAAGTATTTATGAAATCTTAGCCAAAGTGCCACACGGTGTGCACACTGTAAACTTCACACACGTGGGGATAAGCAGAGATTATTTAAAGCACTTGAGTAGCAGAATAGATCTATTATTTAACTAGATTACAAAGCTCATGATCTCAATAAGAGCACGCATACAGAGAGATGAACACATAGCTACCGGTAGAGCCCTTAGCCTCGAGAGAGAACTACTCCCTCCTCATTATGGGAGTCAGCAACGGCGATGGAGATGGTGGTGAAGTCGAGGGAGATGGCTCTGAGGGCACTTCCCTGTCCCGACAGGGTGCCGGAACAGAGACTTCTATCCCTCGAATCTCCTCTTAGGTGGCGGCAGTGCTATGGAACCTTTCATGGAATTCTGGTCTTGTATTTAGGGTTTTCGTCCCGGGCAAAATATATAGGCGAAGAGGCAAGGTTAGTGGGTGCCCGAGGGACCCACACCACCCCCTGGCACGGCCTGGGCTGGCCCGCGCCACCAGGTGGTGTGGCAACCTCGTGGCCCCTCTCTGTCTCGTCTTCTGGCTCCGTGAGTCTTCTAGTAAAATATTGACTTTGGCTTTTGTCCGGTCCAATTCCGAGAATATTTTTTTTCCAGCTTTTCTGAAACCAAAAACAGCAGAAAACAGACAACTGGTACTGTGGCATCTTGTCAATAGGTTAGTTCCAGAAAATATATAAAATTACCTCAAAGTGTGGACTAAATATAAGAAAGTAGATACTAAACAAGCATTGAACATCAAAAATTATAGATACGTTTATGACATATGAGGCAACAACATACGTAGCTTCCGTAGTAGAATCAGCCACCAATTCTTGCTTGAAACTCTTCTAGCTCACTGCACCTCCATTGACTATGAACACATAGCCGGATTGCGAGCGCAAGTCATCCAAGTCGGTCTGAAAGCTAGCATCCGTGTAACCCTTTACACCTAGCTCTTCCTCACCACCATAGACTAGGAACTCATCTTGAGTACGTCTCAAGTACTTAAAGATATTCTTTACTGTTGTCTATTGGCCTTCGCCAGGATCCAACTGATATCTGTTTGTTACACTTAGAGCATAGGAAATATCTTGCCTAGTACATATTATAGCATACATGATCGATCCTACTGCCGAAGCATAAGGGATCCTCTCCAGCCAACTTTGCTCGTCAGCCGATGCTGGGCATTGAGTCTTACTAAGTTGGATTCCATGCGCCATCGGTAAGAACCCCTTCTTAGCCGAATCCATATTGAATTACTTCAATATCTTATCCAGATATGTACTCTGACTCAAACCTATGAGTCTCCAGGATCTATTTCTATAGATCTTAATTCCTAGTATAAATGCCGCCTCACCCAAGTCCTTCATTTGGAAACATCTTTCCAAAGAATCCTTGGTTTCTTACAACATTAGAACGTTGTTTCTGACTATCAATATGCTATATACATACAGTAGTAGAAAAACAACTGAGCTTTCACTAAACTTCCTGTATACAGAAGAATCTTGTTCGCTTTTGATGAAGCCAAATGATTTGACGACTTCATCAAAACAAATGTTCCAACTCTGACTTGCTTGCTTCAATCCATAGATGGAATTCTGAAGCTTGCAAACTTTGTTAGGACTAGCCAGATCGACAAAACCCTCGGGTTGTATCATATACACGTCCTCTGTTAAATTTCTGTTAAGGAAAGCTGTTTTGACATCCATCTTCCATATTTCCCAATCAAAATATGCAGCTAGTGCTAACATGATCCTTACCGACTTAAGCATCGCTACTAGCAAGAAAGTCTCGTTGTAGTCAATTCCTTGAACTTGTCGGAACACTTTCGTGACAAGTCGTGCTTTATAGACATAAATATTTCCGTCTTGGTCAGGTTTCCTCTTAATGACCCATTTGCTCTCGATGGATCTTGCACCATCTGGCAAATCAATCAAGTTCCAAACATGATTGTCATCCATGAACTTTAACTCGGATCTCATGGCTCCAAGCCATGACTCGAATTCAGTACTTCCCATCGCATCCTGATAGGTAGTCGACTCATCGCCATCAAGCATAAGTATGTCTCCATTTAGTCTTGCTGATCTTCGTGGCTCTAGTGCACTTGCCGACCTAGGCACAATGTCCGGCTCAACCTCCAGGGTTGCCGACTTTTCCTGAGTTGGTGAATCCCTAATTTCTTCGAGGTGCACCCTATTCCCACAATCTTTCTGGCTTAGAAACTCTTTCTCCAGAAAGACCCTGTTTCGAGCGACAAACACTTTACCCTGTTCTCGGTTGTAGAAATAGTAACCCAAAGTTTCCTTAGGGTAGCCTACGAAAACTACCTTATCCGACTTGGGGCTGAGCTTGTTGAATTGTAACCTCTTGACAAAATCTTCGCGTCCCCAAATCTTAAGAAAAGCCAGGGCCGGCTTCTTGCCCATCCACATCTCATGTAGTGTCTTTTCTACCGATTTTGATGGTACTTTGTTTAGTTTTATTGTAGTTGTCTTTAGACAAAAAAAACCCCAGAATGATAAAGGTAGATCTGTCTTACTCATCATTGACCTCACCATGTCTAACAAGGTTCAGTTCTGCCTTTCCGACACACCATTCCTCCAAGGTGTTCTTGGCGGACTGAGTTGTGGAATCATAAAAACTTAATATTCTTGCCGAGTTGGTTTTGCACTTCACTCTGAAACTCTCTGAACTTTTCAAAGGTATCCTACTTGGATTTCATCAGGTAGACATAACCATATCTACTGAGATCATCCGTGAACATGAAAAAATACTCATAACCACCTTTGACTGTCATGCTTATTGGACTGCATACATCACTATCTATCAGTTCCAGCAAGTCAGACACCCTCTCGCAACTCTTTGCGAAAGGTGTCTTGGTCATTTTTCCCAACAAACAGGATTGGCATGTTTCGAATATCTCCAAGCCGGACGAATCCAGATGTCCATCACCATGGAGCTTCTGCATGTGTTTCCAACTGATATGACCAAAGCGACAATGCCATAGATAAGTAGAACTAAGAACATTCGACTTTAACCTTTTAGCATTCAAGTTATTGACTATTTTACATTCAAGATCAAGCACAAAAAGTCCAGATTGGATAGATGCATAGCCATGAAACACATTATTCAAATAAAAGGAACAACTATTGTTCTTAATACTTGATTCATAACCCTACTCCATCAAACATGAGGCAGAAATGATGTTTCGGCTTAGTACAGGAACAATAATAACATTTATTAAGTTCTAGTGCAAATACTGAAGGTAACTGGAGTTGCATCGTCCCTACGACTAACGTAGCAACTCTTGCTTTGTTTCTGACTCTGATGTCAATCTCCCCTCTCGCCACACTCTTATGCCTTACCAGTACCTGCATCAAGTTGCACACATGAAAAACTGATTCGGTATCGTCTACCCATGTGCTACTAGGAGTGTCAACACGATAAATGTCTATAACATTCACAACAAGTGTACCTGAGTCAGAAGTCATACTTTCACTCCTGGCATTATCCGCCTTGTAATTGTCGCAGTTCCTCTTCCAGTGACCCTCCGCCTTACAGTAAAAGCATACTGTACCCGGAGGTTTTGCTGGCTTGCCAGTCACTGAACCGGTGCTGGGACTTGGATCTAGCGTGTCATATCCCTTTGGCTTGGCTTTCTTGGACCAAGATTTATTCTTGATCTTGGAAGTGTTCTGCACCATCAACACTTGACTGGTGTCGCCTCTCTTGATGCCGACTTCTGCTGTCTTGAGCATCCCTTAAAGTTCTACTAGTTTCTTATCCATACGATGCATATGGTAGTTCAAAATGAACGAACCATAAGCACTAGGAAGAGAATTCAGGAGAATGTCGGTAGCGAACTCTTCGCTCAAGGGAAAACCAAGACGATCCAAGGACTACACATATCCGACCATCTTGATCATGTGCGGTCCCAGAGGATCTCCATATTTTATCTTACACCCGAGCAAGGCTCTGGAGACATTGTACCTCTCCGTCCTAGCCCGTGTCTCAAACATGCTCTTGAGGGAAACGATCATATTGTACGCCTCAACATTCTCGAACTTCTGCTACAGTTCTGGCTCCATGTGAGCGAGGATTAGGCAGCTGACTTCCGTCGACTCATCCTGAGCCCGGCGAAAGGCGGTTCTTATAGCGTTAGGCTCATCAGTGCCCGGCTTGTCTAGAATCGGATTATCCGGGACATGTTCCTTCTTTTCTTGCTTGAGAATGATTCTCAAGTTACGATACCAGTTGGTAAAGTTTGTTCCATTCTGCTTGTCCTTCTCAAGGATCATACGCAACGTAAAATTGGAAATCTGGACGGTGCTAGTTGGTGCCATCTACAAACGAAAGACGCAAAACACTTAAGACAATGTATCTGTAACATGAGAAGGCGGATTAAACTCTTTAATCGTGCACACTCCCACTAATACTGATATCCCTCCGACCATCGATAGTGATTCAGGAACCCGGTCAGTTATCCGACTAGTGAGCCAATGCGTCACTGCTAGTCGGAGAACCTTCCGAGTAGGCAACACCTTGCCAATCAGATCTCTATCTCATTCATGTTGGATTGTTTGACAACACTCCTTACTCGAAGCCCACAACTATTGTGATAGCTGCGTCTAGCTACCAAGTGCCCTGCTTGAGAGAGTCTAAATCTCTTGCACTTTATCAGAGAGAATTAGCAGTGCCCCAACAATATGATCCCACCAACTAAAAATGTCTGACTTGTAGTGCTGCAGCAAATGGCGGGGTAGTCCGACTAGAACTTCTTTGAGGGAAAAGAAGCAAATAAAATTTGCAAGTCGGAACCTTTCCAACTCACACCAGCTAACTCTTAGGTGTAACTTTTGGCAGGGTACAGCTATCCTATTCTTGTCCAACAAGAAAAGCAACTTTAGTGTTTGATCGTGGATGTCAGCCACATGACCCCCCCACTCATATCTGGACCGATCTTGACAACTTCTTGCCCAATACAAACCAGATCTAGACAATGCCCTAGATCAAAAAGGCAAAACGAAAATAGCGAGAAAGATCCAATCTTTCCTATTAGTGCATCTCATGCACAAGGACTAGGCCAAAAACCTAGAGTTGATGCTCTGATACCACTATTGGGCAACACGCAGAGCCAGACCAAAAACAAAAAAAATTATTCTCCGGTGAGGTCTCTAGCAAGCCACTCCAAGATCCGGCTAAAGTCAAAGGCAATAGTTTGTACCTCTCGACGCACAGGTGCGGACTCTGAGGAAGCGCATCGCGCTGGTGCCATACGTCCCCCTTGTCTCGTCCGGCGCTTGCGAACGTCTCGATCTTGGGACCACCTCATCACCGGCCCCGTGCTCCTCCTCGCCCTCGACTTCACTGCCGCCCAACGTCGCCAACGAGCACCGCAGGTGTGGCGCCTCTACTATCACACACACATACAAGGTGGAACATCAACAAGAGAGATGCTAGTATCGGTCTTGCCACCGCAGGACAGGAAGGTGGTTGCCAAGTCTAGTGAAACCCTAGGAAGCATAACTGGATCCAAAAACATTCTCTTGTCTACCGCCACCCACCTTCCTTTATATAGGCGAGTAGGTGAGGGAACACAACACTTCTGTCCCTCGATCCTAAACCCTAACCCTAGTAAAAGTGGGTCCAACCCATTGACACGTGTCCCTGTCCGAACAAGTCCAACTTGCCGGCTTGTGATTGCCGGATCAACATCCGCCTAGTTCCACTCTCTTAAGTGTGTAATCTCGCAGGATTACTGTAAGTTGGACACAACTCAGTAATCATTCAGTCAGAGCCATAGCTTAGTGACTTTCCGACTAGAGCTAATAGTCGATAGCGGCATCTAGCAAGACTTGCTGACTCCTGGTTTACGCAAGTGCCTTCAATGTGACGATATATCCGAGTCCCTTTGCCTCACGATACTGGTGATAAACCGCGGTGGAGATTCCATCATCCCAGTGCCGATTTACTCTCTTCTTGTTCCAGTGATAACTGATTCCCTCCGGCTTCACTAAGTCAGACTATCTCGATCAACACTTGATGGAGTAGAGCATGGCCATGCTTCTGGATCATATCACACGAGAGGGCCTAGAGAATATCTCTCCGAGATGGAGGGAAAAATCTCGTCTTGGCTGATCCACGTCGCGCAGCTTGCTTCGAAGTCGGCCCAAGACCACCCTTATTGCTCCTATTTACGGTGAGTGTTAGGTGGAGCTAAAGCCGGCTTTTCCACAACTCGGATCGTGCGATCCCCTCAGGTCTAAGGATTTCATTGTGTTAGTCGGAGCGTATGGCGGTGTGCTCACATCCTACTCACCTTTGGATCGGTCTGGCTATCGTACCTCTTTCGACTAGCCAATGCAAGGCAGATAGCATCTCCATGCTCATGACACCTGAAACATTATCATCTTCCGACTTACAAACTATTCTCCGCAATGAGTTTTTCTCCCAACCTCAAATGACTAAGGACAAACTTGCTAGAGCTAGATATGAGTATGTGGTTCTACACCTGCAACAATTTCGGTGACACATACAACCAGCTCGAAGCCGGATTCCGGGTTACAAATACAAGACGGAATGTGAGCCTCTAGGGCATCATTCCTAACATCTAGATACATGTGAATTTAGACAAATCCTAGTCGCTTATTTTGGAATGTAGGGAGTACGATGATTTCAAAGTTATGGAATCATGAAATCTTCGAGACAAATCCAACAATATTATTTTCCTAAACTAATCTAAATTAACCTTTCGATGTGAATTATCAAGTTGGAGAAGCATGATTGCATGCTTTCTAGGCCATCCTCTATTCTCAAACAGAAGGCCAAAATCCATAATGGACCACGAGAGAAGCATGTCTTAATGAAGTCAAACTATTTTCTGTATTAAAAAAAGGGAAAGAGCCATCTTGTAGTGCAGGCACCGTGGCAATATTTATAAGGACGAGAAAAGACAGCTGAGGCCAAATGAATGAATGCACATGTGGTTTTCGTTTACCCTCTCGTTTAGGGTTAAGTGCTCCGGGGCGATTCCATCGCCTCGTGAGATTTGATCTTGTAGAATCCGATCTGATCTCTACCCAGTTCGAATCCATGTCTAAGGATTGGGTTTGGGAGCGTCTGCTCCGTGTTTTGGCCCCCGTGCTGGCTCTTTTTTCTCCGCGACCGCCGGGCCCAATGAGTCTCATCGGCTGGAACTGTCGGGGTTCGGGGCACCCAGCGACAGTTCAGGAGCTATACTGTCTAGTGCAGACTTATAAGCCCAGTCTGGTCTTCTTGTGTGAGACTAGACAATCCGAGGACCGTGTTAAAAACTTACATTTTCGTATTGGTTGGTGGTTTGGCGCTTTTTTATCAGGAGGATATCACTGTTGATTTACTCTCTTTTAGTAAGAGGCATATAGATGCCCATATCAGTGGTGGACCTTATGATCACATGTGGAGATGTACGTTTGTGTATGGGGAGCCAAAGCCCAGTGATAGGCACCTTATGTGGACTAATTTGCGATCTCTGAAAACAAGGTCGAATGAACTGTGGTTGATGTTTGGAGATTTTAGCGAGGCGATGTGGCAGGAGGAACATTTCTTGCATACAAGGAGGTCCGAGAGGCTGATGGAAAATTTCCGAGATGCTCTGTCTTTTTGTGATCTCCATGATATTGGGTTCTCGGGGTCGGCCTGGTCATATGATAACAAGCGGAAAGGACCGCAAAATGTCAAGGTGCGTCTGGACAGGGCGGTTGCTAACCCGGCTTGGTCGGCTCGGTTCCTAGACTGGTATCTTCGACGTGTACCATCGTCGCGGTCTGATCACTGTCCACTGTTATTATCGGATACAATTGCGCCACAGCCACGGCCGGAGAGGCCGATACGCAGATATGACATAGCATGGGAGAGAGAACCATCTTTGCCTGCAGCTGTTGAGGAGGCGTGGTCGAGGAGAGTGCCTAGTGAGGACCTAGGGGACGTCAACAAGGTACTACGTACCGTTATGACTGACCTTTTGAGGAAGGGGAGAGTGCCTAGTGAGGACCTAGTGAAGAAAAAGCATTTTAAATCTGTCCCAAAAGAACCGGAGCGTCTACGTACCCAGCTAGATGAGCTGCAGCAATGTCCGAATGAGGCTGAGGTAGGGGAGAGGCAGAAATTGCTAAAAGAGATGGATGAATTTCTGTACAGGAAAGAAATGCAGTGGATGCAACGCTCTCGGATCGCATGGCTCCGAGAAGGTGATCGTAGTACAAAAAATTTCATCGAAAGGCTTCATGGAGACACAAGAAAAACAGAATTAAAAAGCTCAAGAGAAGCGATGGTACGTGGACAACGGATACGGGCGAGATGGAAGAGATGGCTCGAGGGTTTTTCCAGAACCTCTACACTCGTAACCACAACACTGATCCAAGTATCATCACAAATTTGGTGCAGGAGTGCGTAAGTGAAGATATGAATGAGAGTTTGTGTGCCCTTTTTACGGAAAAGGAAATCAGTGATGCACTATTTCAAATAGGCCCCCTAAAAGCCCCTGGACCCGATGGTTTTCCGGCACGTTTCCTTCAACGGAATTGGGATTTTCTTCGTCATGATGTGGTGAAGGCAGTGCAGCGTTTTTTCTTGGAGGGAGTGATGCCTGAGGAGGTAAATGATACGGCAATTGTTTTGATTCCTAAGAATAATGATCCAATGGAACTCAAAGACTACCGCCCAATAAGCCTCTATAACGTGGTGTATAAGGTTGTGCCTAAGTGCATGGTTAATAGGCTTAGGCCTCTTTTGGAGGACATCATCTCTTCAACACAAAGTGCTTTTATTCCAGGGAGGCTTATCACGGATAATGCTCTTATTGCATTTGAGTGCATTCACACTACAAGAGGACCCCTTGTATAGCAATACATAGCTTGCAACCATTTGAATATGTGTTCCAACGTTTTATGTTAGATACAGATATAGGCGTTGGTAACGACATACATTGCGCAGTATATAAACATCAATAGATAGAATTTGTTGTAATGCATGTGTTGCGATTTTCTGCATACGGCACACAATACCGGAAGCTATACATATGTACATAAGCGTATATGCGTAGAATAGTATGTGTTACAACTTTATGTGGCATCATTGAACCTAGATGTAAGATCGTGTCCAAATTGAAAATTATGTGTTACAACTTTATGTGGCATCATTGAACCTAGACGTAAGTTCGCGTGTCCAAATTGAAAATTATGTTAAAAATAAGTCAAACTTGTGACCATCTACTCTTCCGTGGCACACAGAAAACTAATCAAGCTTACCATGGCTAATCTTTTTCATAGTTTTACTTATATGTACATAACTACTAGTATTGTAAGTGGGCCGATGTGAATGTTTCAAAGTTCTCGTCTCTGCGCGCGCGTGGCTGAAAATACCAACCCGCAAGGGCGGGTGATGAAAATTTATTTTTCTTGAAAATATCAACACGCGAGGGCGCGCAGATAAAAAATCCATGTTTCCCTGTATGAGCGGTGGGACCAGAGATATGCAAAACTCCCTCCTTATATAGTCCCAGCGTTGACCATTGTGCGCCCTTGAGTTTCTCCGCCCCTTTTATCTCTCAGATGAGTTTTATTTCTACCAACAATCCGAATCTTCATCTCGTCGGCGGCCTCCGCAGCTATGCAGATCGTAATTAAGATCTGGCCTCCCCACAGCCTCCTCCACCCACAACAACCTTCTAAAACACGGCCGCCGCCTCGGTAGCCGCCGGCAAGATGAAGATCGGGATGGTTGGGTTGTTTGGGAGTCTCCTATCGCCTTTCTCGAGTTGTCGCACTGGTCTTCGGAGGTGTATTTGTGCGACAACAACCAGATGCGCATCAGGTTTCTATTCCCGTTTCAGTTGATCTCTTTGTTGTTCATTCATGTCCCTCCTGCTTTTCTCTCTCTGAAATCTGCACATGTTAACAGGTTTGTGGCCTGGCCGCATGTGATTTCTCCGTCGATGGCGTCTGTGCAAAGTCCTTGGTATTGAAAGTTGACAGCTTCCGGTGAGCTTCTTTCCTTTCTTGTTTTTTCCTATGATCTCGCTTCCGTATTGATGTCTCGTTTGTGTCTGTTCCTAACGATAGGCACGATACAGAGACTGGACGATTTCGTTAAGTGCATGAGACGACACATATGTTTGGAGAGCGTTCTCTGCTCATGTACTTCCTTCTTTGCTAATTTTTATTTTCCCTTATTTTTAATTTTGATCTTAATAGCTGATTCCTCATCCCTATTTTCCAAGACAGGTTCCGCAATCGGCATGCTACATTGGTCTCCAGAAGAGGATTTGTGTTGCACTTGTAGGGTCCAAGAAGGGAATGCAGGACCGTGTGCCATCTAAAAGTCTGTATTGCGCATTTGAGCAAAGTCGCACGAGCGACATGCCACTGGAACTAATCAAAAAATGCAATACCATGCGATTACAGCTCCCATGCATTTTGTGTCCACAGGTATGTTGTCAGATGTGTGATAATCTTTGCTCGTCTTAAGTGTGAAGTAGTACTTCTGTGTTGACCATCAGATTATGAGCAATTTCCTGCTATTAGTTATCTATTTTCCTGTTTCCATCTGCACACCATTTAGAGTTTTGGACTGTTCTATTTAGCTATTGCACGCTGCTACAATTTATGCTAGACCTGCAGGTTGAGTTCTGTGTGTGCATAAGATTTGATGATTAACTCTGAATGTGTGAACGCCCAACTGGTTGACCTGTAGTAGACTTTCAGTTTTTGTTTAGTATATTGCAGCACATTAAAATCCGGATTATTCTAGTGGTTGTATTCTGTTGTCTAACATTCAGAATTGTTTCTTCACTGTCTATTGACTGAATAATTCTGCAGGTGCATGACTTTGCCAAGGAAACTGAAGAGATATGAAGAAAGCTATCACTTGTATTCATATAAGCATTGTTCTTAGATGCATCAAGAAAATGGGGTGTAGTACAATTGTATGAGGACTCATTCCAGTTGTAGTTGTGACTCTGTGATATAATTTTTTTTGGTTTGTGAGCCATTATTTTTTTAGCTGGTTTTGAGATGTATTTGTGAATGTGCATTTTTAATATATTGGGAATATGTAACATGGTTTATTTCTGTAATGGAGTGGTCCGAACCCAGCCATATGATGGGAACAAAGTAGATGCTCCAAAATAACCCTAGTGATGGGCCAGAGGTATTGAATGTACCTTCTAGGCAAAAATCACACGATTGTAAGAGACTTGCACTGGGCTGAAATTAAATGGGCACTCAATGTTTGGCTATAGCCTTTTGGTTTGATGCCATGTCACACAAGATCAGGTTCAACGTGTCCTCCATGTCAGCATATATCCACAGTGGAACCAACCTGGCCTCGAAGTGACAACGGATATATGAGTTGCTAAGCTTGACTTGTATATGTTTCTACCTTGCAACGCCCATGTTACCAACTGATGTATATGCGTTGCTTTGTACCCTAGCAACGCCCAAAAACGCAACGCATTTTTTTCTGTTGGTATAGACCCTAGCAACGCCTATATGAGCATTTAGATACAGATAAATGCGTTGGTGTAGGAGGGATCCTCTTGTAGTGTCATGCAATTCAGGCTGGGTCGACAGCAAGTTCAAAGTTTTGTGCGTACAAATTGGATATGGCTAAGGCGTATGACCGTGTGGATTGGCGGTTTCTGGAAGGGGTTTTAGCGAAGATGGGCTTTCATAGACAATGGATACAGTGGGTGATGGCATGTGTCACCACTTTGTGTTACTCAATTCGCTTTAACGGACATATGTTGGACTCCTTTACCCCGTCGCGCGGTCTTCGCCAAGGTGATCCTTTGTCGCCTTATTTATTTATTTTTGTTGCTGACGGGCTTTCTTGTCTTCTTAAGAAAGAGATTGAGGATGGGAATTTACATGAGCTTCGGATCTGCCGAAGAGCGCCGGGTAAATCTCACTTATTGTTTGCTGATGACAGTCTACTATTTTTTGAGGCATCGGTTGATCAAGCACTTGTGGTCAAATCCGTCCTTGATCGGTACGAGCAAAGTACAGGACAATTGGTGAGCCTTGGCAAGTGCTCAATAATGTATGGTGCTCGTTGTCCCTCCGATGTGCAACATGAGATAAAAGGGATTTTGAAATATGAAACTGTTGGAGATATGCCCAAGAGGCAATAATAAAGTGGTTATTATTATATCTTTATGTTTATGATAAATGTTTACATCCCATGCTATAATTGTATTAATCGGAAACATTAATACTTGTGTGTTTTGTAAACATAAAAGAGTCCCTAGTAAGCCTCTTGTTAAACTAGCTTGTTGATTAATGGATGATCATGGTTTCCTGATCATGGGCATTGGATGTCGTTAATAACAAGATCATATCATTAGGAGAATGATGTGATGGACACACACCCATAGTAAGCGTAGCATAAGATCAAGTCATTAAGTTCGTATTGCTGTAAGCTTTCAAATGCATAGTAACCTAATCCTTCGACCATGAGGTTATGTTAATCACCATCACCGGATGGGTACTTTGATGACATCAAACACCGCTTCGTAACTGGGTGGTTATAAAGGTTCATTGGGTATTCTGAAAGTATGTGTTGAAGCGCATGGACCAAGATTGGGATTTGTCCATCCATATGACAGATAGATATGCTCTGGACCCTCTTGGTGGAATGTCATCTAGTTAGCTTGCAAGCATGTGACTAGGTCACAAGGGATGACATATCACGAAACGAGTAAAGAGTACTTATCAGTAACGAGGTAGAACTAGGTATGGAGATACCGACGATCAAACCTCGGATAGGTAGAGTATCACGTGACAAAGGGAATTGGTTTCGTATGTTAATGGTTCTATCGATCACGAAGTCATCGTTGAATATGTGGGAGCCATTATGGATCTCCAGATCCCGCTGATGGTTATTGATCGGAGAGGTGTCTTCATCATGTCTGTATATTCACGAACTGTAGGATGACACACTTAAGGTTCGAAGTTGTTTTAAGTAGATATGGAATATGCGTTGGAGACCGAATGATGTTCGGAGTCTCGGAATGGATCCGGGACATCACGAGGAGATCTGGAATGGTCCAGAGAATAAGATTCATATATTGGGGATCATTTTCTAAGTTAGGAAATGTTCCAGAGTGTTTGTATGGAGATTCTAGAAGGTTTCGGAATGTTCTGGAAGGTTCTAGAGGATTTCTTGGAGTTTACTTGAAAACCAAGAAAGGGATCAAGGAGTCCAAGTGGGGCAATACACGGATTCGTGGGGGAGGAGGTTTCCTCCCCCCTTCCCACCGTCGGCCCAAGGAGGGGAGTCCTACTAGGACTCCCCCTCCCCAGGCGCGCCTCCCTCCCTTAAATAGAAGGAAGGGGGCGCCCCCTCTTGGACCTCCTATCACAACAACCAATCTCTGCCGCCTCTCTCCTCCACCTTTCTTCTGCACAGGCATAGGCGAAGCCCTGCAGAATTCTCATCTCCACCACCACCACCACGCCGTCGTGCTGCTAGGATTCCGTGGAGAAGATCTACTACATCCGCTGCTCATTGGAACGGGGAGAGGAAGGTCTGCTTCGACTCCACACGTGTGACCGTCTGCGGAAGCGCTGCCGAAACACGGCGCCAGAAGGATCGTCCACACGATCTTGAGATCGGCAAGTGATCGACTACATCATCCACGAGATCTAATCTCGTAACGCTTTCGGTTCTACAAGGGTTATTACCGATCTATCTCGTTGCTCATGTCTAATATATTAAATCTTGGATTTTATCTAGATTAGATCTAGGTTTTGTTCGTTCTTGCGGTAGAATTTTTTTGTTTTCCATGCTACGAACCCATCAGTGGTATCAGAGCCGTGTCTATGCGTAGATCTGTTGCACGAGTAGAACACAATGGTTTTGTGGGCGTTGGTGCTCGTGCCGTCTTTTGCTTTGTGTACTTTGCATCTTGCGGTATGGTAGGATGAAGCGGCCCGGGCTAACCTTACATGTCATCGCACATGAGACTTGCTCCACAGTTGACGTGCAACTCGTATTGCACAAGTGGCTTTGCGGTTGTCTGTCTCTCCCATCATAGTATAGATCAATTTACACTTTGCACTTGATAGCACTTGTATCAACGTTGTGGTTCAGTTTCGTAGGTAAGATCCATTCTTATTCAAAAGCCCCAAACCACGTAAAACTTGCAAAGAAAATTAGAGGTGTCTAACTTGTTTTTGCAGGGGTTTTGTGATGTGATATGGCCATCATGTGATTGTGACTATATTTGATGTATGCAATGATCCTTGTTGTAATATGGCAACCGGCAGGAGCCTAATGGTTGTCTTTAATTCTGTTAAGACCTGCGTGTCTATTCATCTTGTAATAGCTTTATTCCAAGTAGTTGTAATAGTTTCTAGTGATGATGGACAACCATGAAGCGGCGCCACTGACCTTGACGCAATGCTGGTGATGATGGAGATCATGTCCGTGCTTTGGAGATGGAGATCAAAGGCATAAGAAGAAAGGGCCATATCATATCACACTAATTATGAATTTCCTGTGATGTTAATCCTTTATGCATCTTGTATTGCTTAGATCGTGACGATAGCATTATAAGATGATCCCTCTTACTAAATATCAAGTAATAAAGTGTTCGTCCTTAGTAGGCATCGTTGCTAAGACTCGTCGTCTCGAAGCATCTCGTGATGATCGGGTGTGATAGATTCTACGTGTGCATACAACGAGTGCAAGCCAGATTTGCACATGCGGATACTAAGATTAACCTTGACGAGCCTAGCATGTACAGACATGGTCTCGGAACATGGAATACCAAAAGGTAAAGCATGAGTCATATGGATGATATGATGAACATGTTGATTGTTCGCCTTTGAAGCTACATCATCTCACGTGATGATCGGACTTGGTGTAGTGGATTTGGTTCGTGTAATCACTAAAACAACTCGAGGGATGTTGTTTTTAGTGGGAGTTTATTTGTAATTTGGATTAGTCAAACTCATTTTATCATAAACACAATCAAAGTGAATTTGCATAGTTTGTTGTAGTCATTGGCATCCGTTCACCACCTTACGCTTAGTTATAGTTGAGATAGTAGAACTATAGAAATTCTGGATATTTGCTTTACGAACTGGTATCGTATTGTTTTGAGTGTCAATCTAAAGTTTAAAAGTCATATTGCAAACTTTCAGCAAACTTCGTTTACTCTGTGAAGTTTAATGAACAGTATTAAATCAAGAGTAACAATTCCAGTGTTAGTATCTAATGTATCATGTTTGCCTCCATGATTCTTGATACTCAAAAGATTGTTTTTAATATCAAGTTTATCTAAGAGCTGAAAGCAATGTTTTAGAAACCATCATATGTGAAAGGTATTGCGATATCTAAAACAATGTGTTGGTTACAACATGATAGAGTATATGTCCTCATATTTGATGAGAATTTGTGAAGGTTGGAGACGCTGGTCGTCCTAATCCTCCAAAAGGTTTTGGAAAAGAAACATTATACTCGCAATTCACCTTTATAAGCTATAGCAGCTTGATCATGAAAGTTGTCATGATAAAGATGAATAGAAGATGTAAGTAAAATGTTTACTACACTAAAATATTACTAAAGAATGGAATTTTGAAAGAATGCCAAACATTTGATGAAGGTGATCCACTTCAAAGTGCAAGTCCAAAGGTATTAGTATTTGACTATACACACTTTGTACTATGTGTCATGTGAATGACACCACTATTGATGTTGATAGATTCTTTTAAAAGAAAAGGAATTGTTGAAAGAGAATCTATAAAATATTTGGTAGAAAAGAAAAGATTGGAGATATCCAACTTAGGTATATAGAAGATACATGTTATGGCTGTATTTCTTGGTTGTTAAACAATGTGGTTCTGCGGTATTGGATACCGAATTGGTTGGTATGAAGTGTCATACAGGACAACACAATTCATGAACTGCAATGTCCTAAGTAACTATCAAGAGAATATGTGATGATGTTCATCGAAAACAAACAAAGGGTTGTTGTGTTGCTCGTTAACATCAAAGCTTACCTTCAAGATTTGTTTCAATAATTGTTATTTTGATCAGGTATTATGACGACAAAAGGTTGTTCAAATAATTACCGTATTCCATAATAGATGGATGATATACAAGTCTGGTTGGAGAAATAACAACCATAAAACTAATGCTAAAATGTCGCAAGACAAATGATTGAAAGATCACTTGCAAAGTGACATCGCTGTTTAAATTATATTGAAAGGGATACATGAAGAAACTCCATGTCAATGGATTTTTGGAGTCTTTGATTTTGATCAAATGACGCTTGTGATACTTTCCTGGAGATAATTAAAACTCCGTTCGTAGGCCAAAAGAGGAACAGACGACTAGCTGATTGGAATTTGTACATATTGATGTATATAGTCCATTATGTGTAGTCGTATATGGATTTCAACTTCATATGCTTTCTCCAAAGATTTGAGTGAGTATATGTATATACTTACTCAATAAGGAAGAAGTATGAAACATTTGAAAATGTTCAAAGACTTTCAAGATGAAGTGGAAAATCATTGTAACAAGAAAATAAAAAGTTTATGATTGGATCATAAAGATGTTTGAGTTACAAGTTTAGCAAAACACCTAAGATTTGAGGAATCATTCCATGGATTTGCATTTCCCAAAACACCATAGGAGTATGGAGTGTTCAAGATATGTAATGAAACCTTGTTTAACATGGTAAGATTAAAGGTGTCATTTATAAAACTGCCATTATATTTTAAAGATTAAAGCTTTTGTGACTACCGCTTTTACACTGAAAAGAGCTCCATCGTGATCCGTTGAAATGACACCATATAAGTCATGGTTTTGGATAAAACCCAGGTTGTCCTTTCTTAAATTTTTGGTATGCTAGGCATAAGTAAAATGTTTACAACCAAAGTCGGATGAGCATGTCTTTGTAGGTTATTTCGAATAACCATTGGGTATTCCTCCATAACACCAAAGACAAAAGTGTTTGTCGCTTAGAATGTCGAGTTTCTTGAGAAGGAATTATGGTGAAAAGTTAAGTGGGAGGACAATAGAATTTTGACAAGGTTGTTGAACCTTGGCTAATATGTGCTAAGTTGCGCAGCGTCGGAAAGTGTCCCGGAGGCAGCAACAATGCTCATGGCTCACGTGCCTCAAAGGTTGTGGTCACGGAGATCTAAGTTACTATTGAACCAAGTAGGTCGGGTAAGTAATCAAATGCCAATATTTGAGAGTTAAATCATTGTTGTTTGACAATGATGAACCGAGTACATGCAAAGAAGCAATGATGGTCCCTGACTTTGTTAAGTGGCTTGAAGCCATAAAATCCGTGATAATTCCATACATGAGAAATCAAGCTTTGAATTTGAAAGACCCTCTGGAAAGGTGCAAGACCTTACAGTCGTATATGGAGCTATAAAGAAATAGACATGGATGTTTCACATCTATGAAATAGTCGACATGTCGAAAAAAGTTTACGACAATGTTTAAGGAATTGACTATGATAAGGTTTGATCTTTCATAGCGATATTTAGTCTGGACGGATTAATGTAGCAACCACTACATATATTTTGGTATATGGTAGTTGAACAAACAAAACAAGTTCTTCTAATAGAATGGTTACCTAGGATGTGTCCATGACACGATTCAAAGGGTTTTGTTAATTCAAAGGATGCTAAAAGAGTATGCAAAACTTCAATGGTTGAAGTGAGCATCGCGGATTTGGAATCTTCACCGTGATGAAACCATTAAAAGGTTTAATTTCATCAGAAACGATGAAGATGTTTGCATTTTTGCAAGAAATTAAGTGGGAGCGCTAAGACATATTTCTAATACATTATGTGAAAGACATATTGTTGATTAGAAATGATGTATCTTTTATTGACACAGGTTAAGAATTTCATTTCGATGAAAGACTTAGGCATAACCCAAGAATTAGGCATCAATGTCCATATGGATAGATTGAGGCGCTAATATGGTTTTGCCAAATGTACACAGATAAGATGTTGAATGAGTTCAATATGGAAACAACAAGAAAGGTTCTCGATGCACGGAAATGACTGAATCAAGATTCAAGTGTGTTGACACGAGATTCAAGTGTTTTGACACTTGGTGAAATCAGAAGAATATTTTGATCAATCATTCTTTGAGATGTACACATCCAGATATGTCCTATGCTCTAAATGTTATGAGCATATACCAGAATGACTCATAAGATGATCATTGGACAATAGTAGGGATATTCCTATGATCTTTGTAAGAACTAAGAATATATTACTTATATAGTGGTGACAAATAGTTCATTGTAAATTGTTATATTGATACTAGTTTTGTCACAAATTAAGTTTATCTCAATTTAAACTATGGGTGGCACAATATAATGGAAAGGAAGTTCCATAACGGATTTGGTTGAGTACCAAAGTTAAAACATTGTGACAGATACTACAACAAAAGGCTAAGTATATGACTGCTATTGTAGCAGCAAATGAGGGCATTTGCGTCAAGTAGTTTGTTATCAAACTAGGTGTGGTTCATAGCGGGATAATACTATGAAGATACATTGTACGACAATTGTATCAACATGATTTAATCCCAAGGAACTAAAGGTCTCACCAAAGGACCAAATTTATACATAGCCATCTCATTGGAGAATGTGTAATGCGTAGAGACGCAAGGACATGCAAATACACACAGACCTGGAAGTGTCAGATCCGAAGATTATGTTTACCACTAGCAATAGTGTCTATACAACACCAGAAAGCCATAGGTGTTGAATGCACAAGTTTTTAACTAGATTATTGACTCTAGTGCAAGTGGGAGACTGTTGGAGATATGCCCAAGAGGCAATAATAAAGTGGCTATTATTATATCTTTATGTTTATGATAAATGTTTACATCCCATGCTATAATTGTATTAACCAGAAACATTAATACTTGTGTGTTTTGTAAACATAAAAGAGTCCCTAGTAAGCCTCTTGTTAAACTAGCTTGTTGATTAATGGATGATCATGGTTTCCTGATCATGGGCATTGGATGTCGTTAATAACAAGATCATATCATTAGGAGAATGATGTGATGGACACACACCCATAGTAAGCGTAGCATAAGATCAAGTCATTAAGTTCGTATTTCTATAAGCTTTCAAATGCATAGTAACCTAATCCTTCGACCATGAGGTTATGTTAATCACCATCACCGGATGGGTACTTTGATGACATCAAACACCGCTTCATAACTGGGTGGTTATAAAGGTGTCATTGGGTATTCTGAAAGTATGTGTTGAAGCGCATGGACAAAGATTGGGATTTGTCCATCCATATGACGGATAGATATGCTCTGGGCCCTCTCGGTGGAATGTCATCTAGTTAGCTTGCAAGCATGTGACCAGGTCACAAGAGATGACATATCACGGAACGAGTAAAGAGTACTTATCAGTAACGAGGTAGAACTAGGTATGGAGATACCGACGATCAAACCTCGGATAGGTAGAATATCGCGTGATAAAGGGAATTGGTTTCGTATGTTAATGGTTCTATCGATCACGAAGTCATCGTTGAATATGTGGGAGCCATTATGGATCTCCAGATCCCGCTGATGGTTATTGATGGGAGAGGTGTCTTCATCATGTCTGTATATTCACGAACCGTAGGGTGACACACTTAAGGTTCGAAGTTGTTTTAAGTAGATATGGAATATGCGTTGGAGACCGAATGATGTTCGGAGTCTCGGAATGGATCCGGGACATCACGAGGAGATCCAGAATGGTCCAGAGAATAAGATTCATATATTGGGGATCATTTTCTAAGTTAGGAAATGTTCCGGAGTGTTTGTATGGAGATTCTAGAAGGTTCCAGAATGTTCTGGAAGGTTCTAGAGGATTTCTTGGAGTTTACTTGAAAACCAAGAAAGGGATCAAGGAGTCCAAGTGGGGCAATACACGGATTCGTGGGGGAGGAGGTTTCCTCCCCCTTCCCACCGCCGGCCCAAGGAGGGGAGTCCTACTAGGACTCCCCCTCCCCAGGCGCGCCTCCCTCCCTTAAATAGAAGGGAGGGGACACCCCCTCTTGGACCTCCTATCACAACAACCAATCTCTGCCGCCTCTCTCCTCCACCTTTTTTCTGCACAGGCATAGGCGAAGCCCTGCAGAATTCCCATCTCCACCACCACCACCACGCCGTCGTGCTGCTGGGATTCCGTGGAGAAGATCTACTACCTCATTGCTGCTGAACGGGAGAGGAAGGTTCGCCGACTCCGCACGTGTGACCGTCTGCGGAAGCGCTGCCGGAACGCGGCGCCGGAAGGATCGTCCACACGATCTTGAGATCGGCAAGTGATCGACTACATCATCCACGAGATCTAATCTCGTAACGCTTTCGGTTTTACAAGGGTTAGTACCGATCTATCTCGTTGCTCATGTCTAATAGATTAAATCTTGGCTTTTATCTAGATTAGATCTGGGTTTTGTTCGTTCTTGCGGTAGAAAAATTTTGTTTTCCATGCTACGAACCCATCAGAAACCTCTTATTTTGAGGAGAAATATCTGGGGCTTCCGGTGCCGGAAGGGAGGATGACGAGTGGAAAATTTAAACCCACTAAAGGAAGATTCCGCAAGAGGGCTAGTGATTGGGCTGAAAGGTATATGTCTAGTGCAGCAAAAGAAACTTTAATCAAATCGGTCTTGCAATCTCTTCCTACGTACGCTATGGCGGTTTTCAAGTTCCCAGCAGGGCTGATTGAGGAGCTGTCAAAAATTACTAGGGATTTTTGGTGGGGAGACGAGGAGAATAAGCGGCGGATGCACTGGATGTCCTGGGACCGTCTTGCTCGGCCAAAATCTCATGGTGGTGTTGGCTTTCGAGACTTAAAAGTGTTTAATCAGGCCCTTCTCGCTCGGCAGGCATGGAGATTGATTCAATACCCTAAGAGCTTATGTGCACGGTTGTTAAAAGCAAAATACTATCCTGCAGCAAACCTTCTGGACACGGCATTCATTCAAAACCCATCACAGACTTGGCAGGGAATTATGTTTGGTCTGGAACATTTGAAAAAAGGGACCATATGGAGGATTGGCTCTGGCTCTAGCGTGAGAATTTTCAGAGACAACTGGCTACCGAGATTACATGGTCCAAAACCAATGGGAAGGCGGAGTAATAGAAGATTCAGGTGGGTCTCAGAGCTTATTGATCCGGTTACTCGGACATGGAGAGAGGAAGTGGTGCGGGGGTGTTTTATGCTGCTGATGCTGAAGTGATTTTATCCATTCGTATACCTCCTAGGCAATGCGATGATTTTGTCGCATGGCTTCCAGAGACAAGTGGCATTTTTTCATTTAAATCGGCATACCTGCTTGGGCTTCAACCTACCCTTGATGCTCTAAGTGCAGGACAATCGAGCTCGGCGCCTGAGGGAGACAGGAGCATATGGGATCTTGTTTGGCGAGCGGATGTGCCACCGAAGCTTCGGGTTTTTGCCTGGAGAGCTACTTCTTCGTCGCTTTCTGTTCGTTCTAGCCTGCATCGACGCATTCCGGCTGTTGACGCAACGTGCATCATATGTGGTGTGCAGCAGGAAGATACGCACCATGCTCTGGTTACCTGCACGCTTCCGTGTGTGTTAAGAGAGGAGATGAGGCAGTTTTGGGAGCTCCCATCAGAAAGCATGTTCATGGGAACGGACCATGAGTGGTTGTTGTCGCTCTTACACAAAGCGCCATCTAGGATACACCCTCGTATCATCTTCTTGCTCTGGAGAGTGTGGCACCATCACAACAACATTGTTCACGGGGATGGGAAAGCATCTATTTATTCCTCGGTTTTCTACATACGTAACTACTTGGATTCTTTCCGTGCCATACAAAATCCGCCAAGTGTTAATGGAAAGACGCCAACTCTGCCTATGTGTGCTAATTATTCTGAGGGCTCACTGATCTCCCGGTGGGCAGCCCCTGCAGAGGGTTGTCTTAAGGCTAATGTTGATGCTGGATGGGACTCTATAGATAAGAAGGCAGGTATTGGTGTCGTGATTCGGGATTATAAGGGCCGAATAATTCTGTCGGTATGGAAATACATTCCTTGGTGTTCGAGTGCCGAAGAGGCTGAAGTCCTGGCATGTCTTCATGGGTTAAAACAACTTATAAACATCCGTGCTCCACAGGCAATTCTGGAATCAGATTGTTTGCGTTCTGTCAAGACACTGCAAGGGACAGGCTAGCAATGGGTTGGCACATGGATTGGCGCAACTGGGAAAGTTGGGTGACTCGGGCTCTCTCAGTGATTCTGTCCCTCCCTCTTTAGTGGTGGTAGCTAGGAATGATTGTAATTGGGTCGATGAACCCTTAGCTGGTTAGGCTTTGTCTTATCTGATGTAACCATTCTGTAACTCTGGAGCAGCAAGTTTCTTACGTATTCTTTTCCTTACCAAGGTAACTAAGGGGACTAAAAGGTTTTTAATGAGGCGGCTTGTTTGCGTTAATATAAATGGTTTCATCTTCAAAAAAAAAAAAGAATGAATGCACATGTTACTCCAACAGAGATCATTAGTACTCTCTCTACAGAAATAAATGACTTGGATTCTCTAAGGAAATAAATGACTTAAATTTATCTAAATTTGTAGTATGTATTAAACATATTTTAGTGTATAAATACATTCGAATCTAAACAAAACGAAGTCACTTCTTTCTGCAAGGAGCGAGTACAAAATGTTAGATAGCCCTGTTTCAATCTGTCGTATAGTTTGAGTAAGGTTAATCCACAACACACCACAGTTATTAACAAAATCTCAGACTGCACGGGAAATCTACAGGCCCGGTCCTAAGCCCTTAGATACTGAATGCTGGATTATCGTCTGATTTTCTAGAACGCGGGCTGCAGTGGCCTGAGAGGGCATTTCTTTTAACCTTCTGTCGGCCAATTTTTTGACGAAAAGAAGTCCTGCTTGTTTAGCAAAAGTCATAATCCCTGCTTCTTTTTAGAATGAAGAATTCGTGCTACGGTCGTTCTTCGCGATAACAACAACAAAGAGGATGTTGGGCCATTATTACATGCCGGACTAATTAATTCCCTTCGATGTTATTTAGGCCCAGACTGAATAACGGCCCTGTAGCATTCATTCAGATCAACAACTACATAAGCTTTGCTCAAAACAAAAATACTCAAAAAAAAAAAAAGCTGTAAGCAGCCTTCTCTTAAAAAAAGTAAGATATAAACCCGACCGACGGAAAGTCAATATGGAGGACCAGCTTCTGTAACTCACTAAAACAAATGCTAAAACAATATTTTAAAGTTCTAAAAGAATGTGGAAAAGATCAGTATGTAGCCATGATATAAACAATATGCTTGCAAATCCTCAATGCTAGCTACTTTATATTCTAGGCTACATAAAAATGATAAAAGTGTGAATTTAAGTATAGTGAGAGGTGTACATTTTCAAAATTACAATTTTTGTCATTTTTTGTATAGTACCGAATACCAAGAATTATGCACTGAGATTCTGCATGCTTGCGAGACAGATTATTGACTGTATCCAAACTTAATTTAGATTTTTTAACTGTGAAATATGATTTTCAAACGTTTCAGAGAAAAGGGTTTCCTAGAGCTCGGGGGCTATTTTTTTTTTGAGAAATACAGTACAAACGCAGACGCTCACAATACGTACATGCACCCACCCCTATGAGCACCTCCGAGAGACAGAGCCGGCGGATCGGTTCTTGAGATTGACGAAGTCACCACGGGCGCCTCGCTGTCGACAGGAACGCCGCCTGCCACTGAAAGAATATTCCACCTTGTATACAACACACAGTGTCAAACCTGGGGTTTGAACTCTGGTGGGATAGGGATACAACCACCCTTCTAGCCACCTAACCACAGATTGGTTCACATTTGACCAATCTATCACTATTTTTGGCCAACTTTCGTAGCTCTCTGCGGTGGAGCTCAAGTACAACTATACACAGGTCGACTTTCCTAGAGGTTCACTCCTGTCTGGGAGCTCTAGCATCCATACTCCGCAGCCCTACGACGCGCCCCCCGCGAAAAATATTTACATTTTCCCTATTCTTTTAAGTTTTCTTTCGTTTCCTTGTTTTTTAGGTACACACTATGAAGTATAAATATGTTCCTATCATGAAGTATAAGAACTAATATTTACAAAGTACTTTGCTCGGAGTACACAACACACATACACTGCACGATGATAGGAACTATTATGGACAGTTAAGACAATGTACAAGTACGATGAAAATCGAAGTACCAGTACTACCCTAAAAAACTAAGTACAAGTAAACTAAAAACTGAATTATTGTGAAGTATAACTATGCTAAAACCAAAGTACAATTAGATTTTAAAAATGGGTACATGAACACTAAAAACTGAAGACTACTAAGTACAACTATACTAGTTTTAAACTACGGAAAAAGTTTATCCAAATCTACCAACATGGGATATAATTTTAAAGATATCGATGTGAGGGAGGTAACGGTGAAAAGTATCATATTCGAACTAAGAGCATCTCTAGCAGATATTGCATCCGGTCCCGTCCCGCAAAATAACCGCTTGTTTGCGATTGTTTGCGGTACGAGGCGAAAAAAGTGGCAATTCTAGATACTGCAACGTCTACCGCATCTGAAATATTTTTGCAGTTCACCGCAAAAGGTATGGAGGGCTCGCGATGCGGTTCACCGCATCCTGACGCTTCGGTTGGCGGGAGGGAAATTTTCCCGTCCCTACTTCCCGCTCAGCCGCCACCGTCGCCGATCTGCCGCCCGTCGTTTCCACCCCCACTATCTCTCTCTCCTTCCTCCCATCACTCTGTCTCTCCTCCCCGCAGCCATGGAGAGACCCAATCTAAACTACTACGAAGCCTCGATGTTCGCCCACCACGACATACTCACGCCGCCTCGAGCGACGCTCCCGGCCGGCTTCGGCCTCAGCTAATTCGGGGTCCCGGTGGCGCTGGTTCCACATGGTGTCGAGTTGGCTCGCTGGATCGAGGAGCGCCACCGCCAACTACCAGAGTGGAAGAGGGCAATGGCTCGATACACGCCCGCGAGCTCCTACTGGCGTAGGCGGGAGGTCCTCCCTGACCTCCGCAACCCTGAAGGGAGGGCACAATTATGGACAGTTCATGGCCGCACGATCTACACCGCCATCGATGAGGCGCTCCTGGAAGAGTTCCGGAGGGAGGCCAACCGCGCCGGAATCATCGAGATTGCTGCCAGTGGCAGGGACGTAGAGGAGGCAGAGGGCGGCGGCGCAGAGGCGGAGGGCGGCCACGCGGAGTCGGCGACGCGGAAGATGACAGCGGAAGCAAGATCGTGGATTAGGATTTTTATTTAATCATTTCTTATTATGATCAAAAAGCTCGCCATTGAATTATGTCGTTTAAACACTCAATTGTGTGCTTTGAGGTAAAATTTGTTTGCAGTACATGCGATGAGACGGAACAGATATGGCATACACCCTTAAAAAAGAATATTCGATTTTGCGGTACACTATGCAACATCTGCTTCGTCCCGGACTTTTCGCACGGCAAGCGTGAGATACGGTTCACCGCAAATGTGTTTTGCGGAATGACCAGATGCGGTATCTAGAGATGCTCTAACAGTTCTGCAGTATTTCGTTTTGAGTCACCGTCCCATCCTTTAGGTGGCTCATATGGAACTGCCGGATGCATTGCTATACGTGTCTAGGAAGAAGACAAAGGAGGGAGGGTGTAGATGGGCCATGTGCGCCTGATTCGGTGAAGAAGGCCGATGGAGGGTCGCTTTGGGTGGACTGTTGGACCTCTTTCTCTTTTCTTTGCATCGAATTTTCTTCTTTTCTGTCACAGAATTTCCAAAATAAATAGAGAGCGGGACAGGTTTCAAATAAAATGAGACATGCATATTTCTAAAACCAATATTACAATCACTTAGATAGAAATTTATTTTATATGTAATTAACAAGAGAGGGAGAGGGTGTGCAAATTAATTTTTGAAACGAAACTAGGTTTTCTTTTTGAGAGTTGAAAAGGACTAGAAAGATTTGAGGGTTTGAAAATTTCGAAAAACAAGAGGGAGAAATCACCAAAGGATGAACACCCACACATGAACAGACAAATTTTAATGTGCTATATGCAAATTGCAAAACCAATGTCGCATGAGGATGATTGATGAAGGCATGACGATATAAAAAATAAAATAACAATCAAAAATCTAATAAGAGATTTTTGTGGGTTGTTACAGAAGGTCTTCTTACCGTGAGCCATATCGACGTATGTGTGTTATATCGCATAGAGCCGTTATGTGCCAAGAGGACGCCGCCGTGGAACTTTATAGTGCTCGGCGACGTGAACGGCAAGGAAATTGCCTCGTCGCCAGCGTGGGAGAGGAAGACGAGCAACCTACACGCTCGAACGGAAACTCGGAGGCAACTTAGCATGAACACACTACACACAATGCAAGTTTCCCGCATGTCTCGGATAACGCACTCCAACACAAACGATAGATTTTAAAAAAAGCGCACCAACTATATTATACATGCGTTTTTTCATATACGAAGTGTTTACAATTCTATTTTATAATGCTAACAATTCAATTATCATAAGTCGTGTTTATTTTTATTAATATGCAATGTGTGGGAGAAGGTGCGCGGCCAGACCATGGGCACACGGTGGATGTTTTTAGCCGTAAAGGACCATTTGCGCCGCAGACAGAATATCCTTTCCGTCTACAATCGAGGGCCTAAGGCTGATCATCGGCTTCGAGGTTTGTGAACCATATCTTCTCCGATTCATGGTAAAAATTAGAGCTTTATTGGAGGAATTTTTTCAGATTTGCCGCATAGAATCAACCGCTCAAAATTTCCTTTTAGGAACAGCTTGATCTCGTTGTTCCTTGCAACTTTTGTTGCAAGTGGTTCGTTTTGATGGAGGTAGAGGATAGCTCAACTCTCTCAACTGACAACTAGCTGTAGGTACGAGGATGAACTTCTTAGCTTGTGTGTGAGGTTGAATATGAGGTAGAGGAAGATGGTCTACTCGACAGGCGGGTCGTGCAGGTAGAGGAACGCCAAGGAGGTCGATCGCTGTCGACCGCGCGTAGCTCCCCTTCGTCGTGTACGTGTTCCAGATGGTCTAATCCGCATGTTCGAGCTCAGAGTTCTTAGATGCAGCGTCAGGTGTCCCGCCGGCCTCCTCGCCGGCGCAGCCACAGGAGGTGTCCTACCAAGCTCCGTCGCCGACACAACTGCAGCAGTTGTCTTGCTACCCTTTGTCACTGGCGCAGCGGCAGCAACTGTCCTGCCGCCCTCTGTCACCCCCTCTGTCGCCGGGATGCGAACAAGTGCTGCTAATGACTGTCTAGGAATGCATGTTAGTGTGACAGGCAATCCGGTGCAGGCAACCAAACAACATGCATTTGTTGACGTCCTCATGCACGAAAATTCAATGCAGGCTATTAAACAAGATGCAAAAGGTGGCTTGGAGGTTGGATGAGTGTGGTAGTGCCCTCCGCAGCACTGCCTGACCGGTACGAAAAATCGATGCAGGCTACCAAAAACGCCCAAAAGGGTTTGCAGCAGGCTGGGGCTGCCTCGAGCCCGCTTAGTACTGGTTGGCGTCTCCAACCGGGACTAAAGGTCTAAAGGCTTTCCTATATCATCGTCTCCCTCCCGAGCCATACTCTGCTCAAGCTTTTCTCCTATGTTTTCTCAAACTCTCGAGTTCATCCTCATTTTCTCCATGATTTGTCAAGATTTGGCGATACCCCATATGTACAAGGGTTGTAAAAGGTTAGCACCTTCATCAGTTCATCTATCATCGGTAGTTTAGCTCTTTTCATGTTCTAGAAGTAGATGGATTTGTGGGTTTTAGTTTGAGAGTAATTATGTGGGAGTTTATTTGATTTATATGCAATTTGAACTCAAATTAACTTCCTAGTTTTCATATGTGTAGATGTGGTTTACTTAGTAATTGACCAAAATGAGTATGGATTTGAAAGTTTTTAAATCAGTGCATATTTTTTATTTTTGCAATAATAACATTTGGTCACTACTCTATTTTGGTCTTAATGTGATCAACTTGTATTAATTTTTTCACTTCTCTATTCATGATGTTGTGTAATGATTTTTGATATACTTATATAATGCAGACAACAACCGGGACTAAAATCCTTCCTATATTATCTTCTATCCCCAAGCCATACTCCATTCAAGCTGCTTTCTCCTTTTTCCTCCCTAAGCTCGAGTTCATCCATATTTTTTGCACACGATTTGTCAAGATTTGGCAGTGCCCCATCTATCCAAGGATTTTAAAAGATTAGCAACTTCATTCTTTCATCTGTCATTGCTAGTTTGGCTCATTTCATGCTCTAGAAGTAGAGAGATTTGATGATTTTTAGTTTGGTAGTAATTATGTGAGAGTTTATTTGATTTATATACAATCTGAGCTCAACAAGCATATAAACACCATAGTAAACAATAATAGTAACCACTGCATCTTCAAATTCCGGATGGATATAAACACCAAATACTAACCCTGATAACAAGAAAGAGTCGCAATCACTTTTGCATTTGTGGCATGGCGCCATATCTCTTAAAACAAATAACATCATCATTATGCATAGACATATATATGTACCATAACAAACAATAATAATCACAGAATTGTAACAAAAATAGGGTTAATTCAAAAAATCTTCATAAGAAGACACACTAGCAAAAAAATAATCTTTCTCATTAGATAAATACGCCTGGAAGCTAACAAATTTCATATATATGGGAGTGCCTCTATGGAGAGCTCCTCGGAGATGTCCGAGGACGGGATCCTATAGACATGTTCGAGAAGCTCGCTGTAGTGGTGTCCTCTCGCACCATCTTGCAGTTTATAATTTCACGAGGATGCATCTTTCCTATTTATAGATTAAGCACCACAACATTTGTGATGCCACCCCAAAAGCATAGTGCTACCACTAATGGGGAAATAGTGCCACCACCCCATGACATAGTGTTGGCACCCACGACATTGTGTCACCACCCGCTGAATAGTGTCGCCACCCACAATTAATTTAAACATTTCTAGAGTAAATAAATCTAAAACCAGTCTATAATTATCTACACATCTGTAAAATCTAAATGTTTAGTCTCAGTTGGTGTCTCCAACCGGGACTAAAGATGGAGTCAAATGATTTTAAATCAGTGCATAGTTTTTCATATACTTATATAATGCATATGCGCCGACAAGGGATGTGCGATGACCGACGCTCTGACGAGTTCATTAAAGGTCTCATTATTTCCTCGGTGTGGCTGAGGCAGACAAGCGGAATGGTTTTATGTGTTTTCCATGTGGTGTCTATAAGAATAATAAGTATTAATCTTCCTAAAAAATCCTTCATAGCCACCTGTTTTGGTTCAGTTTCATGTACGACTATAATTGTTGGACCAAGCACGGAGAAATAGGTGTTATAATGGAACAAAATGACGAAGAAGAGGATGATGACAACTATCCTAGGTTCCCTAAACACGGTGACACTGCAATAGGGTAAGGTGAAGAAGAGACATCAGATGAGCCCACTGATCATCTTGGTCGGGCCATTGTTGATGCATAGAGAAATTGCGAAAGTGAAAAAGAGAGGTTAAAGTTAGAGCACATGTTAGAGGATCACAACAAATTGTTGTACCCAAATTGCAAAGATTGCAAGAATAGGCTAGGTAGCACACTAGAATTGCTACAATGAAAGGCAGAGAATGGTGTATCTGACAAGGGATTTGAAAAATTGCTAAAAATAATAAAGAAGATGCTTCCAAAGGATAACGAATTGCCCGTCAGTACGTCCGAAGCAAACAAGGTTGTCTTCCCTCTAGGATTAGAGGTGCATAAGATATATGCATGCCCAAATGACTGCATCCTCTACCGTGGTGAGGAGTACGTCAATTTGAATGCATACTCGGTATGCGGTGCATTGCAGTATAAGATTATCCGAGATGACCCTGGTGATGTTGATGGCGAGCCCCTAGGAAGAGAGTTCCTGCCAAGGTGATGTGTTATGCTCCTATAATACCATAGTTGAAACAGTTTTTTAGAAACAAAAAGCATGCCAAGTTGTTGCAATGGCACAAAGAAGACCGTAAGAGAGACGCGACATTGAGACACCCCACTGATGGGTCACAATGGAGAAAAATCTAGAGAGAGTTCCTGATCTTTAAAGATGACGCAAGGAACTTAAGGTTTGGTCTAAGTACAGATGGCATGAATCCTTTTGGGGAGCAGAGCTGCAGTCATAGCACCTAGCGTGTGACTCTATGTATCTATAACCTTCCTCCTTGGTTGTGCATGAAGCGGAAGTTTATTATGATGTTAGTGCTCATCCAAGGCCTGAAGCAACCTGGCAGCGACATTGATGTGTACCTAAGGCCATTAGTTGAAGAACTTTTATAGTTGTGGCATTGATGTGCACAGATCGATTGTAGCTAGTTTCAAAATAAGAGTATCGAACCCACAAAGAGCTATTTGGTTAAGGTCTTTAGGCCCCTCATCATTGTCTACAAAAGGATACTTGTAAGCCGCCTTTGATTTCAATTAGAGGGTGTATGAAAGTTTTTTGGTTGAATGAAGAAAAGTAATAAAAAAAAGTAAAAGGAAGCAAGTAACAAAAGCGTTTGGAAAAGTGGTTGAAGTCAATAGGGCTAAATTGTTCTCGGGGCTGTAGGATACACCTCTAGCATGATATTATTAATTATAATTAGGATAACCTATTTCTTGTGTCATGATATGTGTGGAGAGAGCTCCATAATAAGATGTTCACTACAAGACTCATAGGCAGTCACTTTGTTGAACCAAGAATGAGGTCACCTCTTAATAACCATCGTGATGTCTGAGAGTAGCCGCTCATACAGACCACCTCAATTAAGGGTCTCCCCGTGGATATTGTAATTGGCTTAGGGAATCTCTCTCAATCCTCCTTTGACCGTGCAGGTTGCTAGCCGGTGCTTATTGTCACAATAGCTTCGGGAACACTTCCAAACACGTCCAAAGGATTTCACCCTCTTCTTTAGTCTCAAAGGCAAATGATATGTGGATGACTACACATACCATCTAAAGAGAGAGATCAAACACACATCATAAATACATCATAGACCAATAAGTCAATGGACACAAGTATAGATCATCTTTATTTCAATTCATAATAGTGCTAGGGTTTCTTCATCTCCCCAAGAATGAGGGAAACTACTCAGACATGGAAGCAATCAATGACATCATCATAATCAAATGGATGGATAAAAGTACGGGGATAAATCTAGTGCAAACCACAATTGAATCTAGAATTACAACAAGATGTAATGAATGAAAAATGGGGATAATAGTGGTGATGGTGATGCAGCGGTTGATGATGAAGGGATGATGCGATGTCCTCCAATGATCCGTGAAGCAGTAAGGATTTTCCCTTCTCCAAGTTCCTCCTTCAGATACCCTTCTAGTGTGGTTTTTCATGGCTCAAGGTTGCTGTGAATGTCAGATCTATGATCCGTCTTCTCTAGGAGAAAGTATTTGACAAGGCGGTCATGCTGCCACATGGTACAAGCGGATGGTACAGGCAGGCTCCACTGGTACCACTGGTCATTGACATTATAGTAGCTTTCCTTCACGTTTGCTATTCTCCCAGGTGTGAAGATAAATCGATAAAATGACTTTTATCACTTAAAAATTATCATATTACAACATAATATGATAGTTCCAATTGATATGTTCCTAAGAGACTTATTAATTCGGGATCCTATTAAAACAAGGACAAAAGGTGCGTGCAAACGCAGTAAAATACCAAAATCCCTATTCTACTTATGCAAAAACGAAAGGTAAATATGCTTCAATTTGGACTCATCAACTCCCCCAAGATAGACTCTTGCTCGTCCTCGAGCAAGATGGTGGCTTATGGATAGTATCATCATGTTCATGAGGCACGAGTCATTACAATAAATGAGGCAGAAATTGAAACACGAATATAATATCAGATATAAAATTACTTTGGGGGTATTATCACACCCTTACACATCACATGACTTAGAGGCTTCCACACCTTTTTATATTAATGAAGTTATAATAATTTAGTGATTCAGCATATTATATAATCATAAGTTTAAATTGGTTGAGCACTTGATTTGAGTAATGAAGATTCGTGAACATTCTTATTTTTATTTATTTTTTCTCCTTTCAAGCTTATACTTTTCTTTTTTCCTTGAAAGTATTTTGATAGCTGATATTTGATCTCTCTTCTTCTTCTTTTTTATAGCACAGCTAATTGATCATGCTCACTACTTTTTATAGCTTTAAAAACCCGTGACTATAATATGCTACCAAAATTCTTCTTCTCATAATGTAATCAATACTTTTATTGTTGTGGAAGACCCTAAAATCATGATAGTTGTACAAGTATCATAATAGTCAACGTAATTCAATCATCTAATATAATAGTGATGAATCAAAAGATAACTTCAAATATCATAAAGTCTCGAAACTTAATGGATATAATTCTTTCCTTGAACATAAGGGAGTTTAAAGTTGATGCAACTAATGCAAATTCTTAAATCAAAATGTAACATTCGTGCAGTAGAGTAAACATGCTAAAAAGTTTAAGATAGATTACAAGGTGTTACAAATCTTCCCCAAGCTTGGGATCAAGCCGGTGGGATCAAATAACCTCTTGTGATTATTCGATACCTTGGCACTCTTCAAGGTGAAGATGTTTTGTTGGAAATAGCTGCGCGAACTTTCTTGTTCATCTCCTCTAGGGCAGATATGCGATGAAGACAATTATGCAGATCTGAATGCAAGAGGAACGTCCCTTCAACGACTCTATTTATCATATCATTGAGTTCCTTCTTGCTTTCAAGATCTAAGAGGCACTTACGCACGATCTCTCGATGGATGAGTTCTTCCATCTGACACTTCTTTATCTTGCAAAGACGATGTTCAATTTTGGAACATGCGGGTTGATGGGCACGTCTAGAAGGTTGAACCCCCAATCCTCTTGTGGCTTCACTCTCATGCGCGCATTCATGGTAATCTTCTTTGTTGTAGAAGTATGTGATGTAGTCTCCTAATAAGTTTCTACATCAGGTTGGTTAGCTTTCTTACGCTTGGGTGAAGAGTATTTGGTGGCGATGAACTTGAGTGACTCCATGCACCCCTTCCCATGGGGTTTCTTTGATTCTTCTTCGTTTTCGGGCTTCCCCATATCCAAGTAATCTGGCTTCTTCCATCCTCTCTTTGTTTGCTCCATGAAGGTCTTGAATTCCTCATCATTATCAGAGTCATAAGCATACCTCTTATTCTTCGGGCTTAGGCCTTGAGCTTCACCGTCATCTGCTTCAATGGAGGAAGTCTAGAAACTATCCCATGAAGGAGCCATGAGGATTAAATGTTTGCATTTGCCTAGAATTGGGTAGCGCATCAAGTAGATTGGATCTGTTGATATAAGAGGGAGAAATAACTCTAAGGAGGCTTATTAAGGGTCAGAAACAGGGAAAAATTCGTACTAGAAGAAAGATGGTCGACCAATAAAAGAACCCCAACAAATAAGGAAAGAAATAACCAAAAAGGGAACAAAACAAAACTGTAACGACCACTGGTACGGGCGGATGGCCGTACGGCACGCCCGTACCGGCTTTTTTCCAAAAATCCATCATGTCGAAGGCGGTAAATAATCAGCCGACTAATTGGTACGGGAGGGACCCACGTGTACGGTCCGCCTGTACTGATTATTACCGACTTCTTTTTTTAACACAACTGAACGGAAGGGAGAACATAGGGCTAGTAACGACCTGCCATACGGTCAGATGCGACTGTATAGCCCGGTCGCACCAATATGCGAGAAAACGAATGAGAGGTATTGCCAGTTTAACAAGAAGTGGTATGGACGGGTCTGGTCGTACCGTCCGCCCATACCAACCTCTTAAAACTGGCAGTAGTTTTAGAAAAACAAAGGGAAACCAAAAATACAAATAAAAACAGCAAATAGTGATAAAAAATAAAGGTGAATCAAGATTTATAATATCTTGTTTATCTAGAGGAAGTGAATTTACTTGGGTACCTTCATCTCCTTTCAACTCTTGAATCAACCTTTTCTTTTTTCCCTTCGAACAAGATTGGTCGCAGGAAGCTGTTAAAACCATTGCAAAGAGAAATTGGAAATTTTCTTTTGGAAGTTGTAGTCCCTAAGGGTATGTAGATAGATGACACTACTTTAGGCGGATCAATTTCCTCAATGTCCATGGATGCTTCCTCCTTTTAATCTTTTTTGTTGAGAATCTGTAAATGAAATTCTTGCAAAAGTAAAGTCTAACGGATCATCCTTGGCTTAACGTCAGTCCTTTCAAGGATCTCTTTCAAGCCAATATGATCAGTATGCACTCTTACCTTAGAGTCAATTATATAAGATCTAAATTTATCACAGGAGAAAACCACAGTGAAAAATTCCTTTTCTTCCATGGGGTAATTATTTTGGGCGCCGTTTACATTGCGAATAGCATGATGAATGATATCGAGTTTATCACCATTATACTGGCAAAGAATTGCTCCAACAGCTTCATGGCTAGCCTCATAGAATAAATCAAAAGGTTTCTTCCAATTTGGTGGTTTTATAAAAGGATATTCAAGAAGGGCTTGTTTTAATATGTTGAAAGCAGTGAGACAGTTTTCATCAAAATTAAAAGCAACATCCTTTTCTAGAAGGTTGGTTAGTGGTCTAGCAGTTTTTGAGAAGTTCTCAATGAACCCTCTATAAAACTCATCATGACCTAAGAAACTCCTAATACCTTTTACATCTCAAGGAGGAGGAAGCCTTTCTATTGCTTCAATCTTTGCTTTATCAACTTCTATACCCTTACCTGAGATTTTGTGACCAAGCACTATACCTTCTTGAACCATAAAATGACATTTTTCCCAATTCAAGACTAGGTTAGTGTCTTCACATCTCTACAAAACTTTATGAAGGTTATGGAGACAATGATTAAATGAAGTTCCATAAACAGAAAAATCTTCCATGAATACATCCATAATACTTTCAATAGAATTAGCAAATATAGCAGTCATACATCTTTGGAAGGTGGCAGGGGGCATTGCAAAGACCAAAGTCATACGGTGATAAGCATATAAACTGAAATGGCAGATACATTTCATTTTTAGTTGGTCATCAGGGTGAACAACAATTTGAGAAAAATCGGAATAACCGTCTAGGTAGCAAAAATGAGAATGCATAGCTAGCCTTTCTATAGTTTGATCTATAAACAGTAAAGGATAATGATCCTTTCTAGTTTCCGTATTAATTTTTCTATAGTCAATACACATCCTATGGCCAACAATGGTTCTAGTAGGTAACATCTCATAATGATCATTTTGAACGACAGTAGATCCACCTTTCTTAGGGACACAATGAACAAGACTTACCCAATCACTTTCCTCCACATGAAAGATGATTCCTGCATCTAGCAAACGTATTACTTCCTTCATTACCTCTTCTTTCATGTGAGGTTTAAGTCGTCTATGAAAATCTGCAACCGGCTGGGCTCCTTCTTCCATAAATATTCTATGGGTGGCTATCAAGGGACTAATCCCTTTCAAGTCATGAATATCCAAGAGCATTTCGATGCATTCAGAACCTTCATTAAGTTTTCCTCCTCTTTTTCAGCAAGGTTAGAGCTTATAATAATGGGGAAATTATTAGTTGCATCAAGAAACCTATATTTTAATTCCTTGGGTAAGGTTTTGAGAGTAGGAGGTGGTGGTGCCTCATCCCCTTTTCTTATAGGTTCTTCATACTTTGGATTCATCTCGGGATCCACCTCAGGTGTGGAGTCAAGATAATCACCCATTTTCATTTTTATATGTCTTGGGGAATATTATTATTATCGACTAGACTCCTTGCTAAATCATCACTAGGAGTTCAATAACTACAGAGGAAAGACTAAAGATATTACCTTCCTCTTCTTGTCAATACTCATAATCATCCAAATCTTCGTTTGCCGGCTTGTGGTGAAATTTAGAAAAATGAAAGTCCATTTTCTGTTCACCAAACTTGAGAGATAAAGTTTGTCTCTTGTAATCAATATTTGCTCCTGCGGTGTTCAAGAAAATTCTTCCAAAAATAATTGGACAATAAACATCAGTAGGCATATCATAAAAAATATAAAATAAATGGGGTACTTATATATGGTCCAATACAGATTGGTACATCTCTAATTATTACCATAGGAACTCTGAGTGTCTTATCTGCAAGAATTATAGTCATATTAGTATCCTCTAATTCAGCTAGGGCTAGTTCATGTTGTATTTTCAAATAAAAATTAAAGGGGGTTACGTTAACAGCTATTCCGATATCGTAGAGGCCATAATAAGAAGTTCTACCGAAAGTACAAGGGAGAATAGGTTTACCAACTTGTTTAGCCTTTATGTTTCCTTCAACAAACTGTGAACCTTCAGTATCTAGCTCTATCACATTGCAATGTGCAAACATGGTTAGAATATCTTCCTTCGGTGGTTCCCCGGTCTCTTGTATACTTACTTTGTTAGTTTTTCTTGCTTGTGCCTCCTCTTCCAGCACCTTGAGGAACATCATTTCTTCTTCGCATTGATCTTCGAGTTGCTAAGCCATCATATGTTTTCTCACGGTCCTTGGGAAAGGAAGGGGTTCAACATATGGGTATCTCCCTTAATGGCTCTATATGCTCTGTAATTATTGGATCAACATCTTCATCAGCTGGCTCAGGTGGGGGAGTATATTTTTTTGACCCAGGAGTGTGAGGCAAAGCCCCATAGTAAAAATTTATTAAGAGAAGACAAAAAGAGTTACAACATATTTACAAATATACAAAACATCAAACCAACTAATAGTAGCAAGAAACTCAATCCTCACGGCAGATTACTGATCGAGGACAGTAATTTAGCCTCGTGTTTAACTTTGATCCTACATTGGAGCATGGTCATATCGTGAATAAATTTCCCTTTCCATCTAGCAAAATAAGACTTCTCATTCCTGAATATTTTCCCATTGCAAAACACCAGATATTGTAGCATGCAATAATTACTACTTCCATGAAGAATGGATGACATAAACTGTTTTTTGCAGCCACAACTACAGCCTGAATATTATCATTCAAGCCAATCCTTCTTAGGATCTTCAATGTGTTCTATAAAAGACTGAAGGATTTGCAAAATGATATCATCATCAAGTTGGATCTCATTAGCAGTTTCTTTTAACTTACCAGATTCCTTATAAGCATTGAGACAATCATATTCAATTTCTATACCTCCTTTGCTGCCTAAATCAAATCCCAAAGTTTCTCTATTGCGGTGAATATGTTCTAGAAGTTCCCAAGCTTTAGTTATAGTTAGCTGAATAAAAGAGCCTCCAGAATTTGTATCTAGCTCATGTTTAATTTCTTGATTAAATCCCCTGTAGAAAATATGTAAAACATACCATTCAGGTAAATCATGGTGAGGACATTTATTAAGTAGGGACGTATACCTTTTGAAAGCCCTTACCAAGCCTTCACCTAGGCGGTTTTCGAAGTTCATGATCGCCCTTCTTATTTCAGCTGTCTTTACCTTGGGAAAGAACCAAAATACGAATTCTCCTTTGAGTTTCTCTCAAGTATCAATTTTCTCTGTAGGGCAAATTATATACCAAGCTAAAGTAGTGTTGGTTAGAGATTGGCTAAACAATTTAAGTTACAGTTCATCATAAGAATAGCCTCTCAATTTAAGTGTCCTACATAACTCAGTAAAATTCATTAAATGAGTGTAAGGATCCTCATTGGGATCATCTCCTGCAAAAGTTTTCTCTTTAATAATAGCCATAAAGCGAGGGTTAACCTCGTATTCTGGTTCGCTCCCACTGGAAATTCTTTGACAAGTCCTCTATTTAACTTCCCGAGGTGTTTAGCTGCATCGAGCTGATTCATCAGTCCGAGTGTAATCATGGTTCTTACCTAAAACTAGTAAATAACTTTAGTAAAACAATTAGTAGAATAAGCAACTAAGAACAAAGACCAAAAGCACTTAGCTCCCTGACAACGGCGCTAGAAAATAGCTTTATGACTGCAAGTGCACAAATCGATTGTAGCTAGTTTCAAAATAAGGGTATCGAACCCACAGAGAGCTATTTGGTTAAGGTATTTATGTCCCTCATCACTATCTACCAAAGGATACTTGTAAGCCGCCTTTGATTTCAAGTAAAGGGTGTTTGAAAGGTTTTTGGTTGAATAGAGAAAACTAATTAAAGCAAGTAATAGGAAGCAAGTGACAAAAGCGTTTGGAAAAGTGGTTGGACCTAATAGGGATAAAGAGTTATCGGGGATGAAGGATACACCTCTAGCATGATATTATTAATTATAATTAGGATAACCTATTTCTTCTGTCATGATATGTGTGGAGAGAGCTCCATAATAAGATGTTCACTACAAGGCTCATAGGAAGTCACTTTATTGAGCCAATAATGAGGTCACATCTACATAACCACCGCGATGGCTAAGAGCAGTCACCCATACAGACCACCAAAACTAAGGGTCTCCTCGTGGATATCGTAATTATCTTAGCCAATTTCTCTTAATCATCCTTTGACCGTGTGCAGGTTGCTAACCGGTGCTTATAGTCATAATAGCTCCGAGCACACTTCTAAACATCTCCAAAGGATTTCACCCTCTTGTTTAGTCCCGAAGGCAAATGATATGTGGACGACTACACATACCATCTAAAGAGAGAGATCAAACACACATCATAAATACATCATAGACCAATAAGTCAGTGGACACAAGTATAGATCATATTTATTTCAATTCATAATAGTGCTTGGGTTTCTCCATCTCCCCAAGAACGAGGTAAACTACTCATACATGGAATCAATCAATGACATCATCATAATAAAATGGATGTATAAAAGTCTGGGATAAATCTAGTGCAAACCACAAAAGCTATTTCACAAAACAGTCTTGGCTTATTTTTCATATTCTCAAATGTTTTGGCATTTTAAAACTTTAGCCAAGATGCCTTTGCAGCAAAAATCTATGTTCTTAGCTTCTATTTACAAAACTATGGAGATCTATATGATATAATCTCCCTATGTTTTCAAGAAAGAACATTCAACTACTCTTACCCCTAGGTTTCTCCAAAACCTTTTATAAGCTTTTGAATTCTACTCTTGGTAGAAATACCAGGGAATCTTATCTACTTCAAAACACAACCTTTTAAAAATACCCATCCCCACCTCAATCTAGGATTGAAGGCATCCATAGTATTAGATTGATTTTTTTGCTAATATGAATTGCCTTGATCTACTGTCTGATGAATTGCCTTGATTTGTTGTGTGATGAATTGCCTTGATCTGCTGTTTGACTTGTTTGCTTAGGAAGTAGTATTATATACTCTAGGAGATCATCCTATAGGATCAAGATAAATTAGGAATACCAACCTTAACCAAGTTTACAAAGCTGGGTCTGATCTCCAGTCACTAAAGTGACCCTCTAGTTCCATTAACTAGATCAATCCATAGCTAATCCTTCTCATAGCTTCCAAGTCAATGAAGACCAATCTTAAGAAAGGATCCCTTCCAATCAATAAACAATTCAACATCATCCACTTGATGATGCCTTATACCCTTGCAACCAATCAAAAACACGAACACCCATAATCTAGTCAAAAACCCTAAAACTGCCAAAATGGCCAAGTCTGGGAAACTGTTATCAATATCACTTCTTTGGGCCTCTATCTTTCCCAACCCTTGTGCATTTTTGGAAATGAACTTGAACCATCTTGTAAACAATCTTAAATACTTAAAAGTACCACACTTTCCCTTGGCTATACCATCCTTTAACCCACTTGTTCTTGATGGTTTTGTAGGCAAGAAAATAATCTTTCCTACAAATCTTCCCAACATGCCTACTTTGGTAGCAGCTCACATCTCCATGTTATTTTATTTGGACCAACTCTTGGCATGAGTGTGATCTACTTATGAAGGCCTATCCATCCATACTTCACTTGTTCCAATTGAAGCTTTGTGCTTCCAAAACCCACATGGTTTGTGAAGCTAATAAATATTCTACTATGATACCCTTATTTTTAGCCAACTTTGGCACCAATCCTAGGAAAGCTCTTCCTTGATCAACCTCAACTCTTTGTACCCTGATGATCTAAATCACTTTTTATATCCATCCATATATCCTGTGACCCAAGGTGAGCCCTGAGCTCTAAGATCCAATAAGGTTTTGAAGGTATAAAAATAACAATGCCTAAGATCCATTATCTCTTGCTTTCCTTCCAAATCAAGTTGGATTTTCAAAACCCATGGTTTTAAATGATTTATACCTCATGTGGACATCATCTACCTTTGAGATAAAGATTTATAAAATTCTATCCATAATTATTTTGACCCAAAAAGCATTTCACTCTTTTATTTGGCAAAAAATCCAAAACTCTCCCCATAAAGGAAAGTTTAGTTTTCTCCAAAACACATCTCCATCTTTAGGCACATTTGAGGAATATATATTATAACCTATCTTCCCACTTCAAAAATAAATATTTTTCAAGAGTTTTAATAATTCCTTTTGCCTATTTTCTTAAATGGCACAAATAAGAAAATAAATGTTTTAAACACTTTTCTATCCCAATAAATCTTGGGAAAATTATCCAAAGTGTGAATTCATATTTGGGACCATACCAAACAAAAACCACCCTTAGTCCAATTCAAAAATATCAAAAAAAATCAATAAAAAAGAATCAACACTATTTGAATAAATGATATAGATGTGGTCTAAAATGATCCAGTAAATCCCAATTAATTCTTGGTGAAGCACCCTGACCATACCTATCTACCAGTACATTTGAATCATCATACCAAGATCAACTTGTGTGAAGTTCTTCATGATCTCTAGTTAAGACAAATCTTGGACAATGATCAATCCTTGATCAAAACCCCATCGAACTACCATCCATGCCCAAGTTGATCACCCACAGCACCCTAATACCCCTCTGGTCGTGTGCCACTGTAGAGCTACTGTACCACCTCTCTTCTTTTGCCATATGCACTTGGAGTGAGTGAGAGAGAAGCCTTTTACTCTCTGTAACAACCCCTTTTCCTCTCTGCCTGACTAGAGCCCACTCACATCTCTCTCGACCGCCTCCTTACCCAATCCATGGCCAGCACCTCCCCAAAGCCTCCTCCACAAACAAAGTTCACCATGGACCTCCCACTTCGGTTTAAAGGACAAGAGGCCAGTACCACTCTCCCCTCCTATCTCATTTCGCTCTCTAGCCACCAGAGAGCCCCCACCCAGCTCCTTATTTCACCTCTGGCTATCCCTCTCCATGAGCAAGGAGAAAACTCCTCTCCTGGACCTCGGGCAAGATCTGTCTGAGTACTCTCCTCCTATGCTCAACTCCCTCTTCATGTGGCCTTCCTGAACTCCCCTTATCTTCTTGCATCTAGCCATGCTCTCCCTTCTCCCAGTAACAATGGTAGCCCGCTCCTCTACCAAGTTCCAATGAGTTCACCATAGTCGTCATCGTGCGAGCCCTTTACCATTGTCAACCTCTCCCTCGCCGCCCCTCTTCGCAGTTCCTGCGTCATGTCGCACTTCCCTGTCACCTCGAAGTTGACATGCATGCCTCCCCGAGCCTACTCCGGCGAGCTCTCGAGTGCACACTAACTGTCGCCGCACGAGAATCTCCTCCCGACATGGAACCCACGACCGCTTCCCGTTGCCATGACCGCACGAGAATCGCCCTACACCCTCGTCGTTGTCTCCTAGTGCCCCAGGTGAGCACCCACACATCCCAATCCAAGCTAGGGTTAGGGTTTTGATATTTGTGGCCTGAGGAAGGAGACGCAGCAGAAGCCGTTGATCCTAGTCTAATCTGACGGCCGAGGTCCACGCTTACCTCTTCAGCCGCTAAGTCACACTGACAGGCGGACCTCACCCTAGTGATTTCAAAATGTGCCTCCTGCGCGAGCTGCGGTCAAGCTAGGCTGGTCGGGTGCCGTGCGGCCCACTATGGTTAAATCTGGCCCTTAGCCCCATGTCAACTTTTTTTATATCTGATTTTCTAGATCTACAAACCACCTGCCAGGTTTAAATCCAAACAAAAATGAAAAAGTCCAGCCAGTGACCAGATCTTAATTTCTACTTATTCTTACATGTTTTGTGCAACATGAAGAACTGGTCCCTTGACAAAAGTAGTTTCCATTATTTGCTGGCATTAAAACTACTAAAATGTACCTTTTCAGTAAATAAATTTCTTAGTGAGCTATACATACCCGAATGGGATGAATCAAAGTTCCTCTAAAATGCATTTGCTATACCTATCAGTTAGCCTTTATCTCATGTCAAGGTGAACCAGATCTTTTCATTAGTAAAAATAACAAAATCCATCATGTTATGCTTTTTGAAACTTCCCTAGGCCAAATAACACATAATTTGAGTTGATTCCAACTCCTAGTGAAAAGGTACATCCATACCTAACCAAAACCAGGAGAGAAAGATTTATTGATCCTCTGGTAAATTTGCAAAGCATTGATAACTAGGATCAAAGTACTCTAAACATAAGCATGAAAGATAGAGTTCTATAAATAAGACATAGCAACTACGTTGTAACATGAAAAGGTACAAACAAAAGATCATGAATAACAATGCATTGAAAGACGTTTATTTGTTTCACATATAGAAAACATAATAAGAGTGGTATTCATCTTGTCCCTCATGGTATAGCAAAACATAAATGCATAGGACACCTTCAAAGTTCATAAGGGTGACTAGATACAAATAATTTAAGAGCAAGCAATATCAAAGTTATGAATCAATCAACAAGTTTTGGGACAATACACATTGAACTAAGAATGACCACTATGCTCGCTCAATTGGTGCATAAAGATAGAAGATGGAGACTCAACATAAAAGTAAAAAAGAAAGGCCCTTCGCAAAGGGAAGTAGGGATTTCAAGTTTCATAAAGAGCTTCCAAAAATTATGGTACTTATTAGATTTCATCTCTCATTGCCCCTATCATAAGAATCTTGAGGTGATTAAGGTTAAAGTGACACAAATATGAGGATATGCTTGACAAGTTATGAGTTGAAAATTTCATGCCCCTTTCTTACGAGTACCGAACCTCATGCTACTAAACTTTAGTCACAAGTAAGTTCTTGTCATTGTAAGTACATGTGTATCATAGAGAACCGCCAACGGGGTACCCCTTGCCCCATGACGCTGGAGATTTCCCATATCAAAATGACAAGGCAATAGACAATGAGCATCTCATCAATCTTTTTATTTGCTATTTGCATAGTTTTTTATTGAGGATGCTTCACAGAATGCTCACTATGGTTATGCTGCAAGTTTCGACCATGATTAGGCATGTCTTAGGCTAGCCCCCAGGCATTTCTCTAACACACATACAAACTCCACGAGCTTACAAGCTCTCCTTTTATTTCACACCACCAAGATCCATAAACAAAAGAACATGATATCAACTAAATAATAAGTGCAATTTTGAAAGCGTTCCCCATGACAGCATGGTTCTACTAATTCACAACTTATAAAGTGCTAGCATATAATCAACTTAGATGGACACAATGGTTCAAGTTTATTAAGCGCAAGAAAATAAAGTGTGCCATCAAGTTTGTGAGAGCTTTAATCACTAATTTTCACATAACAAGTTTAATTTGGAAGGTAGATAAATACATGAATATACTTGGAATGGTGTAACACACCATGCATAGGAATTTATAGCGTATTCTTTGGAATAACTTGCTTTTCTTGGAGGTTGGATGCATGAGTGGAACTCATACTTGGTACAGGTGGAGGCTAGGAAAAGACTAGTAGCGACTAACTAAGAGAGCAATAATGGCCATAATCATGCAAAGCGACAAAACATTATCAATTAAAGCATAAAGTGATATTACATGTCAAAAACTAAATGATCATAGAGGCTAAGGTGACTGGTTCATAGTCTTAACATGGTGTAAGCATGTGCCAATTCAACCCAAATAAAGCATTGAGGAGAATACCACAATATTATGCTTTTGTATGCTAAAACAACGCATGATCCTTTCAAGGCACATTAAGCAATCTCAATTGTTTGGAACAAGTCATGCTACAGCAATAATCACTAAGAATAAGGTCAGAGCAATATCAAACATGACATGATAGAGTCTAGGCCGCTTTCAAAACAAGCTCCTTTTGTACCACTTATAAGCATGAAGCTTCCTACTCTTTTTCCAACACCAATCAACTTATTTGAAACCACATATGAATGCGGGGGTCCAACCAATTTATTTAAGAAAACCAAACAAAAGAAAACTAAAAACAAAGATGCTCCAAGAACAACACAATTATGCATGAAACAATAAGAATGAAGTGTTTTTGGAAGAAAACCTGAGATTTTTATTGATGAAGAAGGGGATGCCTTGGGAATCCCAAAGCTTTGACACTTGTACCTCTTGAATATTTCTTGGGGTTACATGGGTGGCATCCCCAAGCTTGAGCTTTTGTCCATACTTCATCTCATCGCATTATTCTTCCCTACACTTGAAAATTTCCTTCATACAAAACTTCACACAATCTTCATTAGCAACATCAGTGTATTCAAGATAATAAAGCTTTGGGTTTAGTTTCAACACAAGTAAAACTTCCATTAAAACAAAAGATACTGTAGCAATTCCTTCTAAAAGCTCAAGTGATCAAAGAGAACTCAAAAAGAAAGAGATTAAGAGGCAAATGCAAATAATGGCAGAAATCTGTCAAAACAGACCAACAGGTAAAAACCGATTTTTTCGAAGACCTTCTGTTGCTCAAATCAAAAAGTGATAAACTAACGAAAGTTAGATAAAAACCTGGGTCATAAGAACAGAAAATTACAGCTCAATTAGACATACAGGGATTGTTCACGATTTTTTTATAGTGAAGCACAAAAATCTGTTTCGGGACAGCAACTTTTCCAAGTCTTACTTCTCTCTCATTAGAGGTTATTCTTGGCACAAAAACCACACAAAAAGGATAAGGAGAGGTTATTACTGAGGCTATAACTTCCAAGACTCAACAAAAGAAAAACTTAGAAAGTAAAAATAATCTGGGTTATCTCCCAGTAGTGCTTTTCTTTAACGCCTTTGAGCTAGGCTCGGTAATTTGAGAAGATGCTCTCATAAGAAATATGAATTGAAGCAAAAGAGAGCATCAAGGAGAAAATATGATACACATTTAAGTCTAACCCACTTCCTATGCATAGGAATCTTGTAAGAAAATAAATCAAAGAAGCACATAGTAACAAGAATGGGTAGATAAAACAAGAGCAACTTTGGAACTTTCAATATAAAGAGAGGTGTTTTAGTAAGCATGGTGGGCGATCAAATAAGGTATTAGTTAAAGAGTCACTCTTATTGTAAGGTAGACATGGGTAGCTGCTCCATTCTTCCTCCTCTTGATCATCACTCTCCCCCTCTTTTTCATCAAATGAGCTTCCAGTTTCAGCAATTTCTTCTTCCATAGGCTCCTGCAAGTCATTATTCTCTTCCGTTGGTGGTGAGCATCTATTAAGATATTTAAGAATATAGCTATTTTCTTCCTTGTAATTATCAAAGCAAAATTTAAGTATATCATAAACCTCATATTTATAAGGTGCATCATCAGTATTTTCAAGCAAATAAGCAAGTTCGAATGCACCCTTCTAAGTAATAAATTCTTCAATTTGTTTCACATCATAAAAGTCATAATTTACCTTAACATAAGAAGATATGGTAACATTGTCATTATACTCACATTGAAAAAGGGAGGTGTTTATACCTCCTACAGCAACAAGATTTATCAAAGCAATAAGTAACATTATAAGTAGATCACACGTTTCTAGCAATGGTATACAATTTATTAATTTGTTCCCATAAGTGTTTCCCTTTTTGTGACAAGCAGTGTTCCTCATAATATTTCTGTTCTTCCGTGAACCAACCTTGCCAATAAGATCTAGTTTCAAAGAAACCGACCATTGATAGAAAGCATGATAAAGCAAGACAATAACAGACCAACAAAAATAAAAACTATAGTAGGAACTAATATTTTTGTATTTTTGATAAAAAGAAGCAAACAAAATAAAGTAGAGAAACTAAGAAAAACAATAAAAAAGTAAAAAAGATTGGTTGTGAGAGACTCCCCTTGCAAGAATCATCTTTCTCCCTGAAATGTGATTGACGAGGAGGAAGAGATTGAAGCTGTCCTTAACTCCCTGGCAACAGTGCCAGAAAAAGTGCTTGATGGCTCAAAATATGTAGAGCTTGTTGGGAACCCCAAGAGGAAGGTATGATGAGCACAATAGCAAGTTTTCCCTTAGTTATGAAACCAAGGTTATCGAACCAGTAGGAGTAAGGAAACAACTCCAAGGTGTTGCTAACAACTTGGAATCCTGCACAACACAACCACAGAACTTTGCCCCAACTTACAATGAGGTTGTCAGTCTCACTGGTTTTGCTGAAAATGAAGGATTAAACGTATAGTGTGGAAGATAGTAATTGCTTGCAGAAAATAAATAGTAAATGGTAAACATTAGATGGTATATCAATGGTAAAGGAATGGACTGGGGTCCACAGTTCACTAGAGGTGTTTCTCCTTAAGATAAATAGCATGTTGGGTGAACAAATTACAGCGGGGCAATTGACAGATTGTGAAAGCATAACAATGCATATACTAGACATCTTGACTCCTATGAGATTTGATTGGGCATTACAACATAATAAATAGACCGTAATTGTTGGGGGGATACCCCCGGGTAGGGTCACTCCGGGGTATAAGGGCCGAGTTAGCCGAGGTTTGGCAAGGTCAAAGCGGATGCTGGCCGAGTCACCTCAAGGCAGGCCGGATCATGGAGTAACCCGGACCAGGGGGGTCGCCTAATGTTGTCTCATCCGACTTAAGGAATATGTCGGAAATGCTTGTCTAACTTATATGCAGGAACAGGTGTGACCGGATCTACTATGATCCAGATCCTCGCTTGGCTTCTAGGAGAAGGAAGGAATCTCTCTGGTCAAAAAAGAAGGTCTGGTACGTACTGGATGAGCGAATAAAGCAAGGGCAGGACCACCGGGTCGTGGCCGACAAGGGTGACGACGCTCACGTCGGCTTACGTCGCTAAAGCAAGTGTGACGCGGGGGAAAAGCACCCCTGTCAGGTTACTACTTTGGGAGGGGGCATATTCTTAGGAATATGCCTCCGCGTATGCCCTAGGCCAGGACCGAACCACCTCTATATAAGGGGGTAGGGGTTCTGGTAGGGGGGGTTGGCAGAATTCTAGTTGGTTGAGCACTAGTGGACCTAGGGTTCTTGGGCTAGATAGTAGGCTAGAGTAAGAGAGCACCTTCTTCCTCCTCTCGCCAATACAGCTCAAGGAGCACTTGTAATCTTGGAGATATCGCAATACAAACTTTTGTGTAGAGAATCACTCTACTATCCCTCCCTGGATTCCCCTAGTGCATATTAGTCCCCACCTTTAGCCTATCCATGGCATCTGCCATGACACCACCACGACAATTGGCGCCCACCGTGGGGCTAGCGGCGCTAGCAGGGGTGAAGATCCGGACGGGAAACTTCATCGGCACCGGCGAGCGCATCGTCTTCGGGCTCGTTCAGCGCTTTGGAGCGTTGGATTTCGTCAACGACAACGCTGGCTGCTTCGGCACGCGCCCACTCCCGCGCAACGGCCTCTTCGTCAAGCTTGGCGCGCACAAGGTCTACGTTGCTGTGGACATCTCGTGCGTTCATCCGCATCGCGTCGTCGACGCGGGGGAACCACCCCTCACTATGGCTCACGGGGCGCGTATCGATCGCTCCCCGGACCACGCGGAGGTGATGATGACTGCTCCAGGTGCGGGCGCAAGCAAAGACCCAGCGCCACACCCGGAGGTAACACCTAAGGCACCGAGGAAAGGTAGAGGACCTCCACTGGAGAGGCCTGAGAACGTGCTGAGGGAAGCTATGGATAGCTTGGCTAACCCGGTAGCAGCAGTGGTAGATCCGGCTCAGGCACAGGCCGAGCTGGAGGAAACTCGGAAAAAGATACTTGAGGGCGCAAAGAAAATAGCCGCGGCTCAGCAATCACTGAACATGACGCTGCGTGAGTACGCAAAGGCAAACAAGGTTGATGCAGTAAGGGTAAAAGGGAAAAATTTCATAAGTGAGATGAACAGAGAAGGTGATGATGGAGCAGAAGGGTCGGAGAACTGTCTGTCTGTGGGGTTGCCGAGGTATAGTACCCCGGCGAAGAACCTCAGAGCAGCAGATGCAGCTGCGTTCGAGTTAGAGGGACTGACGGGTGAGGCTCGTCAAAGACAGCAAGATAGGGTTAACGAGCTGGTTCGGATCGCGAACAGGCAGAACGAGGAGCTGCTGAGAGCTAACCCGGGGAGAGCTGGGGCTTCCAAGATCGTCCATTCGGTGATGGGTAACCCGGAGAAATCCGCTGGAGCTGCATCATCGCCTCATGGCGGTCCACGGAGACAAGAAGTGGTAACCTCGGCCAGACAGAACAAACAGATCGTCCCGTATGACCCAACGCGTGCGGGAAAAGAAAAAGGGATGCGGAAAAATGATGATTGACGGAGTGTGAGCCGAGGTGAAGCTGGCCGAGGTAATCACGACCAAGGCAATGCCGGTCAAGGGAATGCTGCCAACGGCAATGCCGGACAGCTCGACTCCGCAGGAGCGGGACAACCGCAGCAGCGGAATATACCGAGGCAAGAGCAAAGTGTCGGCCGAGGTATACAACAGAAAGGTGCGCAACGAGAGCAAAACCGATACAACGATGGTGATTCGGAGATGGTGAATGCAGGGTACCCAGACCGGACTATCATGTGATAGGGTCAAGATTGGGAAGCAGGGATTTGATGCCGGATGACGCCAGATTAAAACTAGATCGCCTGTATAGGTCGTAACAGATCAAATGTCAAGGTCCTCCAGGTCCAGTGTGTTTTGGACCCCGTATCATGAAGGAACCTCCGGTACCAAACTTCCAGTTACCAAGAGGCACGAAGACGTATGACGGCAGTACCAAGCCGGAGGATTGGTTGATAAACTACGCTACGGCGGTGAAAATTGCGACTGGCAACTTGAGATGGGCTGTGCATTACGTGCCCCAGATGTTGGAAGGCCCGGCCAGAGTATGGCTGAATAACTTGCCACCCGGAAGCATCAACTGCTGGATAGATTTTGAAGAAATGTTTATCAGCAACTTCTCAAGTACGTACCAGAGGCCGAATAGACCGCAGACCCTGGCAATGTGCAAGCAAAAACCCAACGAGACGGATCGTGAATTCTTAACCCGGTGGTGTACCATGAGAAACTCGTCTGAGGGCGTCATAGAGTCACAGGCCATAGGTGGTTTGCACAAGGCTGTAGATACGGCAGCGAGCTGTGGATGAAGCTTCAAAGGAAAATGCCAGTTACGCTGGCAGAGATGATCTGGATTGCTGATTCGTATGCATTGGGCGACCCGACTCAACCTAGGCTCGCGTCAAGTGAGTCAAACGAGGAATACTATCCGAGAGATGGAGCCGGGTCATCCCGGAGGAACGATTACAGAGGAAAAAGGAGAGATGACAGACCGGACCATCGCTATGGTTCGGAACAAGTTGCAGCCGTGAATCAAGATCAACCCGGATCAGGGAGTAACCAACGCCAGAGAACTGGAGGGCAGTGGACTCCAAGAAATGATGGCAAGAAAACGTGGACTCCGGAGCGGAAGAAGCAGTGGCAGGAAAAGAAAGACCGCCCGAGGTATACCTATGAGTCGATGCTGGACCAGCCCTGTAAGTTTCACACGCCAAATCCAAATAGCCCGGCGGGTCACACGACGAGGCAATGTGAGTGGATGCGAAAGATAGAGCAAGGTGGTTCGGGGAATGCTCAGGCACCCCGGAATGATCAACCTCGGCAGGAGTTACCTCGGCAGCAAGTGCTCTCCGGGGCGAACACGCAACAGCTAATGTTGCTTCCCCCTCCGCCGAGGTATGACAACAATGAGAGAAGGGATGCGGTGCATCAGGTGGAAAATCAGCACCAACCGGATCAGAGGTACCCCGGAAACGAGGGAAGGAATGAGTACAGGGAACATCACCAGAGTTATTGTGTGTTCACGACCGAGGAAACAGACAGAAAAAGCATGCAGCGCCGACACATGGAGGTCAATGCGGTCATGCCCGCGGTGACGAGGTACATGCCTTGGTCGGACCAGGAAATCACCTGGAACATCAAAGATCATCCTAAACTCATGCCAAGTCCAGGTTCGTATGCGCTGGTCCTAGATCCGACATTCATTGGACCGAACATTAATGTGAGGTTCTCCAAGGTTTTGATTGATAATGGCAGTAGCATTAACATCATGTATGCGGACACGATGCGCAAGTTGGGCATCTCGGAGAACATGCTCCAGGCTACGAGAACAACTTTCCATGGCATCGTACCAGGCATTTCTTGTGAGCCTATAGGCAAGGTCCGGGTCGACGTGCTATTCGGAACATGGGATAACTGCCGAACTGAAAAACTGGAGTTTGAAGTGGTGAACTTGGAAAGTGCGTATCACGCGTTACTCGGAAGACTAGCATTGAACAAATTCATGGCAAGCTGCCACATCAGTTATCTGAAGATGAAGTTGCCCGGGCCAAATGGAGTAATTACAATCGCTGGAGATTTCTGACGTTCCATGGAGTGCGCTTCAGCCGGGTCTAACCTAGCCGAGTCACTTGTGATTGCGCAAGAGAAAAGAAAAATCCAAGAGGTGGCAGCATTAGCTCAGTCCGCACAGCAATATATGCCGGCGCTAAGTAACCCGCATGGCAGCGTTTCGTTTCAAGCCGCAAAGGACACCAAGAAGATTCCAGTTGATAACATGTTTCCGGAGCGCACTGTAACGATTGGTGCCGGGTTAACTAACAAATAGGAAAGCGAGCTCGTCAACTTCCTCCGTGAGAATCGGGATATTTTTGCTTGGTCTACACAGGACTTGCAAGGTGTTCCGAGGGAGTTGGCCGAGCACTCTTTGAATGTAAGACCCGGAGCAAGGCCGGTGAAGTAACCTCTCCGCCGCTTCGCCGAGGATAGGAGAAAATTCATTGGAGACGAGATAGCTCGGTTACTAGCAGAAGGATTTATCATGGAGGTACTATATCCGGATTGGCTCTCTAACCCGATGCTGGTAGAAAAGAAGAAGGACGATCCGAATGTAGCAGTGGTTTGGCGCATGTGCATAGATTACACGAACCTGAACAAGGCGTGTCCAAAAGATCCATTTCCACTACCGAGGATAGATAAGGTCATAGACTCGACCGCGGGATGTGAACTATTGTCATTCATTGATGCATATTCTGGCTTCCACCAGATACCACTAAACCCGTATGATCAAATAAAAACGGCGTTTATTACCCCGTACGGGGCTTATTGCTATCGCACTATGCCGTTTGGTTTATGTAATGCAGGTGCAACGTACCAAAGATGTATGCAAAAATGTTTGCACGACCAAATAGGTCAAAACATACAAGTATACGTGGATGATGTAGTTATCAAGACCAAGGAAAGCACAACGCTCCTTGATGACATAAGGCAAACATTTGCGAACTTGAGAAGGTTCCGGATGAAGCTTAACCCAGAAAAATGTACCTTCAGTGTCCCGGCTGGAAAGTTACTCGGATTTCTCGTCTCCAGCCGAGGTATCGAAGTTAATCCAACTAAGATCCGAGCCATCGAATGGATGGAGCTGCTGAAGTGTCTTAACGATGTCCAGAAGTTCACTGGATGCCTGGCGTCGCTGAGTCAGTTTGTATGTCGGTTGGGGGAAAAGGCACTGCCTCTCTACCAACTCATGAAAAAGTCGGATAAATTTGTTTGGACGCCACAGGCCGATGAAGCATTTGCCCACTTGAAAAAGATGTTGGCCACTGCGCCAGTGTTAGCCTCTCCACTAGCAAAGGAGCCAATGTTGCTCTACGTAGCCGCAACCAACCAAGTTGTAAGTGCAGTAATCATAGTGGAATGCAACGAAGAGGGTAAGTCGATGCAGAGGCCAGTGTATTACCTGAGCGAGGTATTGTCTGCCTCGAAACAGAACTACCCGCATTTTCAAAAGGTGGCATACGGTGTCTATATGGCGGCAAAGAAGTTAAAGCATTACTTTGAGGAACACCCCATCAAGGTAATATGTGAAGCTCCCATATCTGAGATAATGGGTAACAAGGATGCGAGTGGGAGAATCGCAAAATGGGCAATTGAGCTAGCGCCATATGCGCCCCAATACGACAGAAGAGAAGCGATCAAATCTCAGGCTGTGGTGGACTTTTTCGTAGATTAGGCCGAGGTACAGTATGAACCACCGCCACCAGATCTGAATTACTGGAGGATGCATTTTGACGGGTCGAAAACCAAAACCGGGTTAGGAGCCGGAGTTGTGCTCACCTTGCAAAGAAGGACCTGCTAAAGTACGTATTGCAGATCCATTTCGCGGCATCGAACAATGTCGCTGAGTATGAGGCTCTTGTGCATGGGCTCAAAGTGGCAAAGGAGATTGGCATACGTCGGATAATATGCTTTGGCGACTCGGACGTGGTGGTGCAGCAGGTATCCGGAGTGTGGGATGCCCTGGATCCAAACATGGCACTATACAGATTTCACGTGCAGAAGATATCTAGTTACTTCGAGGGGTGTGAATTTCACCATGTACCCCGGGCGAAAAATAAGGCTGCCGACATGTTGTCGAAGCTTGGATCGACCAGACAGGCAATTCCACCGGGTGTAGCCTTGGAACACCTCAGAAAACCATCTATCAGGCCATCCCCAGGAACCGACTCGATCTATGTCCCGGAAAATACTGAATCCGGAGCTGAGCCCATGGACATTGACATGGGAGGTGGTACGCCAGACCCGGGGACTGTGTCAGCAAACCCGGGGACTGCTTCGGCAAACCCGGGGACTACCTCGTTAGACCCAGGGACTGCTCACCGTGATCCGGCTGAAGTTATGGCGGTGGATTAGGTGGAAATTGATGACCCGGAAGTTATGGCCGAGTTATACAAACGCAGTGTAACTAATGTCCTCCAACGATGCGTTGACCCGGAAGAAGGGCTCGACATCCTCCGAGATATCCACCAAGGGGAATGTGGGCATCATGCCTCATCCTGAGCCTTGGTGGCAAAGGCGTTCCGGCATGGATTCTACTGGCCAAGTGCCTTGGAACAAGCAGAAGATCTGGTGACAAAATGCAATGGTTGTCAGAGGTACGCCACCAAGACACATATGCCTATGTCGGAACTCAAGACCATACCAATTACGTGGCCATTTGCTATATGGTACTTGGATATGGTTGGCCCGTTCAAACCTGCGAGAGGAAACATGACACATATTTTGGTCATGGTGGACAAGTTCACAAAATGGATTGAAGTGAAACCTATAAGAAAATATGATGGAGCTACGGCCGTGACATTTCTCAAAGACATTATCTTGAGATACGGTTATCCACATAGTATTATAACTGATAATGGAACAAATTTTGCGGAAGGAGCATTTGCGCGCTTCTGTCGGGATAAGAAGATCCGACTCGACGTCGCCTTGGTAGCCCACCCTGCATCGAACGAACAAGTGGAAAGATCCAACGGATTAGTATTATCCGAGATAAAACCCTGGCTCATTGAGCCGCTGCAAAGATCAGCGGGGTGCTGGATAGAAGAACTACCAGCGGTACTATGGATCTTAAGAACAACTCCAAGCCGATCAACAGGCTATACACCATTTTTTCTGGTATATGCGGCAGAAGCTGTATTACCAGCCGACATAGAGCATGATTCGCCTAGGGTCACCCAATACATAGAAGCCGAAGTGCAAGAAGCCCGGCAAAATGATGTTGATCTGCTGGAAGAAGCGAGAGAACTGGCACTGTCCAGATCCGCCATATATCAGCAAAACCTCCGACGCTATCATAGCCGGAAAGTGTGCCCCCGAGTCTTTCGGGAAGGCGATCTGGTGCTCCGGTTGGTACAACGTACTACTGGCATGCATAAATTGTCCCCCCATGGGAAGGGCCGTTCATTGTGAGCAAAGCATTGCACAATGATTCCTACTATCTCATAGATGCAAAGCCATAGGAAAAGAACAAGGTGAACAAGTTCGGAGAGGAATCCAAGCGACCGTGGAATGTAGCACCACTTCGTCCCTTCTACACTTAGCTAAGAAGTGTATGTATCCGAGTCATCTCATATGTCGGAATGTATGTCGGCAATGAGCTTATCAATAAAATAGCAGCGCCTCGAGCAGTAACTCAGGAACTGCCTTAATAATGTTTATCGTAATTTCTTATGAGGTAGCTGGAATGAGTCGTTCTACTTAACCCGGATTAGTAGTGTGTGAGCACCAAAAACACAACCCTTCGACTTGCTGCTGTCCAACAAGAATTGGCTTCGTGGCAAGCAAGGGAACAAGTTTGGAATTGCGTAGCACATGAAAAACGACTAAGGAAATGAATTTATTCGAGCTAACGTTTGTTTTTTCGGACTAACCCTGTATTTATTTTCAAGTTATTATGCTGAATTATTTTGAGCCAAGCCTCAAAGTTTCTAAGTATTGTTAAGACAATTTTTGAAGCTCGGATTCGTAAGTCGTAAAACCGAATCAAGGTAGACACGGACCGAGCCAAGGAATTGGACGAACAAGAAAATGAAACTCGGGGACTACGTCCAAGTTAATCCGGCATAACAACGTAGTAGCAAAATACCACATATCAAGCATACAATTGCACCCGGCATACCGGGGATCTGATAAAATTTTCAAGTTTATTTAGAACTAAGGAGCAGCAGGAGGAGCAGGTTCGGCGTCGTCATCGATGTCTTCAATGTCTGAAGCGTCATCTTCCCCGTCCTCGTCCGACCCATCTTCAATATTCTCATTTTGCTCGTCCCCACCGGACTCCAGAAAGCTCGGTCCCTCAACCCAGTCATGGATCGGAGAATATTCGACGAGGCTATAGGCGCAAGCCTGGCGCCGAGCTACCCACTCTGGATCATCGGTCCATTTGGATCCGGTGCGCTGGCGTGTGAGGAGGCTCAGGTCGATCTTCTCGTACCATGTAAGAATATGATGAAGGAGGGTATCTGCTGCGGCACGCCCGGCGGATTCTCTCCAGAGATCAAGTTGGGTCTCAACCTCCATTAATTTCTTGACGAGAGTTGCGATGGTCTCCGGGCTACTTTCTCCGGGCCAGAATGTATTGAAGATCCGAACTGCGACGTCAAGGATATCCTTGCCATAGTTCTTGATGGTCTCCACACGAGAGGACAGGCTGACCAATAGGTCCTCCATATCCAAGGGAATGTTCTCACCATCAGGAGCAATGGGAGTACCCCTCTCCCGGCGAAACTTGGCAACAACAGCACTTGCAATGGCAGTACCCTCTAGAAAGTTATCTGGAAACAAGGCAAAGGCAGAAGGTAAAGAAATGACATACGAGGTAACCCGGAGAGTTATGTCGGACAAGGGAAAGGAACTTATGAGATATATGGCTATGGATCCGGGTCAACTCCTTGATGCAGGCATCGCGTCTTTTGCGAAGTTACTCAAGCTCAGCGTTTGCCGACCCAAGCTGGACCTCGGATTCTTTAAGCAGGTCTTGGCCCTTGGAGATCTAGAGAGTAAGGCGCTCATGTTCTTCGGTGAAGTTCTGGCCAACTTTTTGGAGCTCGGTTTTATGTTGGGCCTTCATCTTCTCCATTTCAGCCTTGAGCTTGGCTATATTGTCGTCCTTGGTCCAGAGGAGGGCAAGCTCATCATTCTTCTTCTTCAGCTCAGCTTAATGCTGCCCTACTTGTTCGAGAAAATGCAGCATCATATCAGGCACGGGCACACTATCCTCAAGCGATGCTAAAATGGTATGTTGACCCGGCAGAGCCGAGGAGTGAATGTTTGCCGAGCCAAGGAGAAGAAGAAATGGAAAACACTGAAAGGTCGAACAAAGGAGGACATACCTCGGATTTCCTCCAAATTCTTCTACATAATCTTGTTCTCAGCCTCCACCCCAGCTGAAAAAACCAAATGAGGAGATCAGTCCGGCGGAAGCAAGTGAAGAAAAACGGAGAAGTGCTGAGGGAGAAAATTACCCCTCTTTTCATGCTCTGCGCCAAGTGCAACATGTTTCGCGCGCAGGATCTTGTGGGTATCAAGCAGGCGTTGAAATTCCGCGCTCCGGCAATTGGTAGTTACCTGAAAGAAGTACAGAAGTGTAAAATTAGTTTGATGCATATTTGAAGTGTACAAGATCCGAGCCAAGTGGAACTTAACCCGGCCCTAGGTGTGTGCATATTTGAAGTGTACAAGATCCGGGCCAAGTGGAACTTAACCCGGCTCTAGGTGTGTGCATATTCGAAGTGTACAAGATCCGGGCCAAGTGGAACTTAACCCGGCTCTAGGTGTGTGCATTTCGAAGTGTGCAAGATCCGGGCCAAGTGGAACTTAACCTGGCTCTAGGTGTGTGCATATTCGAGTAAAGATCCGGGCCAAGTGGAACTTAACCCGGCTCTAGGTGTGTGCATATTCGAAGTGTGTAAGATCCGGGTCAAGTGGAACTTAACCCGGCTCTAGGTGTGTGCATATTCGAAGTGTGCAAGATCCGGGCCAAGTGGAACTTAACCCGGCTCTAGGTGTGTGAATATTTGAAGTTTACATGCAGCTATGTTGATTTTCTAATGAGCATCCGGCCGAGTAACAAGTTACTCCGCCGGAGGCTCGGGGACTAATGGTTATTACCTACAACATGTAAAGGAGAAACGACATACCTCCATCATTCGCCCCGCGAGGTTAATTGCCTTGGCGGCAGTATTCATCTGGGCAGAAAATTCTGCGGGGCCGAACTTTTCTGGGAGATCGTCGTTGTAGACGAACTCCGCCTTATTCCAGTTCATGACGAACTCGATAAGGCCCGGAGGGTACCGTTCACCAGTGGGCATGTGGGGTGCCACCAAGCCCTTTGCATGAGCTTCCTTCCTCTCAATTACGGCAAGAGCTGGGCTGGTGTGCAGAACCATCTGCTGCGCATCTGTTGGCTCGGCAGGAACATCCAGCGCCGCTGGTAATTTCTTCGGAAGCATCGATGACAAGGTTCGCTACCCGGCCTCGACGGATGTAGGCTTGGCAGCATCCGGAGCCTTCTTGCCTTTATCTTGCTGGGAAGAAGTAACCGCGACAGATTCCCCTTTGCAAGCTGCTGGAATGGTTCCTCGCCGGGGCTGAGATGACTCAGAAGAGGCAGACGAACTTGGTACTGGAGCTACTATGGGTTTCCTGGCTGCCGGGACATGTGCTGGTTCGGAAGCTGGTACTGGAGCTGCTGCTGATGCTGGGGTTGCGGTAGACTTGGTGGTTGCTGGTTGTGGCAATGCCGAAGTTGTGGACGCCGTTGCCTCGGCCGAACCGACCCCTCCCGATCCGAGGTCGCGTTCCTCTTGATGAGGTACTGCGGAACCCGGAGCAGCCGCAGAGCCCTCCGGAATAGGGCTCAGCGGGCGTGACTCGTCGTCACGAGGAGGGGAAGGACTAGACCGAAGGGGAGAAGAGATGCTCGATCCGCTCTGAGGGACCTCCACGGGAGGCCTGCACGAGAAAATGATGTCAGGAGTGAAATTACCCCGATGCAAGGAGAAGTGAGTTGCGCGGTGAAAAATGACTTATGCATCCGAGGTCTCGGCCTCCTTGGGTTTCCGGGCCCTCTGTGCTGGGGCTTTGCCTACTCGCTTGGAGGCAGTCTTGTCTCCGGCCTTCTTTTGCCTTTTGGTAGGCTGAGAAGGTTCGGAGGAAGAACTTGACGTGGATCCGCGCTTCTTCTTCGACGCCACCGGAACCGGCTCGCCTGTGGCAAGTGGAGGATCCTCGTGGATATGCCCACCGGGGTTAGCTGATGTCGGAAAGGCAAAGGAAAGAGGGACAGCCTCAACGGGTTCAATCACGTCGATATCCGAGTCATCCTCATCATCGGGCCAATCTCTAAGAGAAGAGAATTTACCGCTAGGTCGTTTTGGTGGCGTTGGTCATAGGGAGGAACATCTCCTGGTCCGGCTCTTCCTCGTCCGGGATTTCACGGTCCGGCGCCCACTTAAAGGTCGGATCCGTACCATCCTCCAGAGTTTGCTGAAGGAACAGCTGAGAAAAAACATGAAGAACAGAGTCAGAAATATAACAAAAACCGACATATACTCGATCCGAAGTAAGTTTGCCCCGCGAAGCTTACCGCGGGAGGGAGCCTGTCATGGAAGTAATGCTCGATTACCCACGTCCATTCGGCGGAGAAGTCCTTGTGAGTGGTGAAAAGAGCCTTGACCCGGCGGAAGATCTCTGTGTTGCTCAATTCGAAGGAGGAGGTTCGGTTGGGGTCGCGACCGAAGCTCATATGGCACAACTTGTGGGTGCACCTCTGGAGGGGAGAGATTTGGTTGCGCACGAACGTGATCATAGCATCCTCGTTGCGCAATCCGAGCTTCTTCAGCTCCACAAACCTCTTGTTGACTTGGTTGGCCAGAGCAGTAGGCTTCTTCGGGACCTCCTCCCAGAAATCTGTGTCAGGGAGACCCGGACCATAGGGCAGTAACCGGATCAAGTCTTCGGTACCCTTTTTTCGGACGTAGAAGAAGGTCCGGGCCCATCCTTTGCAGGAGTCAAGCCCGGTGACCCGGGGAAAGACTGAAAGCCTCCGGGGCGAGATGGAAGCAGCTCCGAACTGGGTGAGCTGCTTGCCTTCCGACTCAACATGCATATTGGGGACGACGTTGTGACGGAGGCCGAAGAACCGGATCCACAGCTCCTTCGTGGGCCATAGTCCGGTGTAGCCCTCGATCGTAGAGACAAAGGCAGAAAGAGAGGTGATGGCGTTTGCTGGGAGATGGTGTGGCTGTAGATGATACGTCCTGACCCAGTCCCGGAAGAAGTCGCTCACCGGGAGACCAAATCCCCGTTGGAAATGGGATAGGAATACGACGAATTCACCCGGATTGGGTGAGGGGGCCAGTTCCGAGGAAGGGAGACGAGCGGCGACGCCGGCGGGAATACGCCTGGTCCGATAGAGCCAGTCGATGTCGTCTTGGCAGACCCACGAGCCGGCCCACGCGCCGCGGTCTGCCGCGCCGGCGTCCTCCTCCATCTCCTTCTCGATGACGACGAGTTCTTCCTCAGTCATCTCGTATCCGCTGTCCTCGCTGGAGCTAGCGGCGGCGGGGATCTGTGGCTTAGATTGGCGTGGACCTGTGGCGGAGAAACTGCGCAGTGGGGGCTGCGGTACGGAGGCATGGAGAAGGTGCGGCGGCGGTGCTACTGCTACGAGCACTGGCAGCGGCGCGGTCTCGAGGAAGACGAAGGGGAAGGAGAGGAACGGGCAGAGGGGCTCAGAGTTGAAAAATGCTAAGGGACGCGCCCCTCCGCTACTTAACCACCCCCAGAGATGGGTGAGTGGGATCGCGCTGTGCGCACGAGCCACGCGATGTGGCCGTGTATTACTTGTATCGGCCAATCACAGAAAATCCACACAGGGGGCCACCGAGTAGACGAGATCCCATGACACGACGTGCTGTTGTGGTAAACGAGGAGACAGGCGTGACGTAACCCGCGCGCAGTAAAACTGACAATTACTGCGGCGGTTACTGTGCAGGCCCTTAAAATAAGACAAAGTAATGATTAAGCCTCCACGTGGGTTGGCGTATGAGAGAAGGAAACGGGGCTCGAATCAAACCATGGTAACCATGGAATCCGAGCCAAAGTGGTGACCCGGCCGACAAGTGAAAACTTGGAACGTGCGAAGGGAACGTAAATCCATATAATCCGAGATAAGGAGCTAATCCGGAATTGAACGTCTGAGGCTCGGACATAGATGAACCTGATGTGGCCTTAGTGGCCGAGGCAGCTAAGACCGCACCAGCTTCGGGGACTAATGTTGGGGGGATACCCCCGGGTAGGGTCACTCCGGGGTATAAGGGCCGAGTTAGCCGAGGTTCGGCAAGGTCAAAGCGGATGCTGGCCGAGTCACCTCAAGGCAGGCCGGATCACGGAGTAACCCGGACCAGGGGGTTGCCTAACGTTGTCTCATCCGACTTAAGGAATATATCGGAAATGCTTGTCTAACTTATATGCAGGAACAGGTGTGACCGGATCTACTATGATCCGGATCCTCGCTTGGCTTCTAGGAGAAGGAAGGAATCTCTCTAGTCAAAAAAGAAGGTCCGGTACATACTGGATGAGCGAATAAAGCAAGGGCAGGACCACCGGGTCGTGGCTGACAAGGGTGACGACGCTCACGTCGGCTTACGTCGCTAAAGCAAGTGTGACGCGGGGGAAAAGCACCCCTGTCAGGTTACTACTTTGGGAGGGGCATATTCTTAGGAATATGCCTCCACGTATGCCCTAGGCCAGGACCGAACCACCTCTATATAAGGGTGGTAGGGGTTCTGGTAGGGGGGGTTGGCAGAATTCTAGTTGGTTGAGCACTAGTGGATCTAGGGTTCTTGGGCTAGATAGTAGGCTAGAGTAAGAGAGCACCTTCTTCCTCCTCTCGCCAATATAGCTCAAGGAGCACTTGTAATCTTGGAGATATCGCAATACAAACTTCTGTGTAGAGAATCACTCTACTATCCCTCCCTGGATTCCCCTAGCGCATATTAGTCCCCACCTTTAGCCTATCCATGGAATCTGCCGTGACACCACCACGACAGTAATCCAACTGCATCTATGACTAATAATCCACCTTTAGGTTATCATCCGAACCCCTTCCAGTATTAAGTTGAAAGCAACAGATAATTGCATTAAGAAAAGTGTGTAAAGTAAACAATACGATTGCCCCATGGACAAAGGATTGTTGTTTTCTCCCTAGTAGCAACAACACATCTACAACCTTAGAGATTTCTGTCACTTCCCCAGATTACTAGAGGCATGAACCCACTATCGAGGATAAGTACTCCCTCTTGGAGTTGCAAGCATCTACTTGGCCAAGATAGGTACTAACAACGGAGAGCATGCAAGATCACAAATAACATAGACATGATAGAATCAATAATCAATCTGACATAGTATCTCAATATCCATCGGATCCCCGCAAACACAACATGTACGATTACAAATAGATGACCTTGATCATGAACGGAGCTCACAAGATCTAAACATGATCGCACAAAGGAGGAGAACCAACCATCTAGCTACTGTATGGACCCATAGTCCATGGGTGAACAACTCACGCATCACTCCGGAGGCTAGCATGGTGATGAAGAAGGCCTCCAGGATGATCTCTCCCGTCTAGCAGGGTGCCGAGAAGAGCTTCGGATCCCCCTCGATCTAGGGATGGAGATGGTGGCAGCTATAGACTCTTTCGTGGATTTTTGATCGGGTCCTAGGGTTTTCGTCCCGGGTACTTTTATAGGTGAAGGGGAAAGGTCGGTGGAGCTCCAGGGGTCTCACACCACCTGGTGGCGTGCCCCTGGCCGCACGGCCACCAGGTGTGGCCACCCTGGTGTGCCACTTCGGCTGCCCTTCGGACTCCGTGTTGCTTCGGGTAAAATATTGACTTTGGATTTTGTCCCGTCCAATTCCGAGAATATTTCTTTACTAGCTTTTCTGAAACCAAAAATAGCAGAAAATAGGCATCTGGCACTGTGGCATCTTGTTAATAGGTTAGTTCCAGAAAATGTATAAAACTACCTCAAAGTGTGAACAAAACATATGAAAGTTGATATAAAACAAGCATGGAGCATCAAAAATTATAGATATGTTTACGATGTATCAGGCTACATCTCATCAAACACATAGGTGAAAGAAGTACTCCTTTGTGTTACTAGGTCACCCTTGCAATAAGGCTAGCATTTGGTTTGTGTCACAACACACATCATACTTCTCCCTTTTTACCCCTAGATAAAGGATGTTGGGCTCCATTGCTATCACTTAGTACATATGTTGTTGTCACTTGGCCAACAATTACCTACATACATCATACTTATTAATGGAAAACATTCTGAACACTAGTGCAATGATTCATATGTTGTGAGTATTATCACATCTCTCTCATCTACCCCCCACTTGGTGTTGTCAATCACCTCATGATATTTTTTTGAGGGTTGAATAGTGAGGGGGAGACCCCACTACAAAAAAATTCATTAAAAGATAGATAGTTACAGGTTACAAAGTATAGAGTCCACCTCAAATGAGGGAAAGAAAACACATGTCTTCTATCTCATATCTAACTGTATATTTAACCAGGCCTTAAACCACTGGGCATGCTTTCTTTTAATTCTATACTATACCCATCTCAGCTCTTGGAAGTAAATTGCTTTCTAGCTCTCCAGTGATATCACCTCATGATATGGGTAAACAAGTCATTATGTATAGATTTAAACCATTACATGCATCATAGAATATCCCCAAAGTATGACAAACCATACAAGATCCAACACAACGGTAAATGAATAACAAGTACTATCTCATAACACAATATCCACCATAGAAATTACATAGATAGATCCATACTCATGCAAGGCAAATCATATGGACTTCAACAATGATCATACATGGAGAGATTAGATCAATTTACCACCATAAACCCAAAGTCTAGGGGTGGAATACTCCCCTCTCATCATGGAGAGTGACGAGGAGGCTTTGGTGAAGGAGGAGAGGCGGCCGGAGGCGATTCTGTTAGCAGTTCCCCCTCTATTCTTCCTCCGGTGGCAGCCATCAGACTCTCTGTTCTTAGTGTTTTCTATCTCTACCTCCCCTCCCTCGAGGACTCCCCGAGGGATCCTTATTTAGGGGTTTTTAAGTCAAGAGAACTCCGTGGACGAAAGAATCACGGCGATCAGACGGTCGAGGAGGAAAAGAAGGTAGGTGGCGATCGGATGGCCCCACCCAAGCTCTTTTGGGCCTCCTAGCCCTCCAGGTGAGATTCTTGTGCTCCAGATGCTTCTCGTGGATAAATATTGGTATTCCCAAAAGTTCAGGTCAATTTGAATTCGTATAGGTCCTAAAACATCAAAAACATTGAAAACGGGATTTTTCTGCCCTGTCGGGTTATAGCCAAAATAAACGGGATCATTGGTAAATCCCCAAAAATCAATATAAAACATGGATATAACATTATATATGATGGAAATATGTAGGAAAACATGTTAACAAACTACAAAATCCATGTATGCATTTTACATGCATCAACACCCCCAAGCTTAACCTATGCTCGTCCTCGAGCATGAAGGTGATAAAAACTAAACATGGACTTTGGAGTTTGTTACCTTTGCTTCTGTCATTATCATGTAAAGTTCATCGGCTCAATTCCTTTCAATGAAACATAATATGAAAGTGTACTATGAAGCTGTATGTTTTACACATATATAAACATGTTAAACAATAAGTAATGGTGTGATAAAACAAATGATGAACAAAACAAACCTTCAAGCACGCTTTGATGAACCTATATAATAAGAGACTCTTTTCATGATTGGCATTGGTGTTTTATGCCTTTATTTTTGGGCTACTTCTTATTTTCATGCCCTTGACTAAAAGACTCACTTGTTAGTTTCATGTATTCCCTTGAGATGTTTTGAATCTTATACACAAAGTAAGCATTGAATACATATGTTAATCCTCCATAAAGAATGTAAAAATAACGTTTTGAGCTATGTAGTTCATGTTAACAATACTAATAAGGATGGGGTTCCAAGTATCTTTGATTTCAAAGCTTCATATGGTTTATGTGCTAAACATCTTACAAGTTGATTGTTTCATGCACCATACCTATGACCTTGCACTCCTAATGCTACTCAACTTAGGCCTGTCATTGTATGCACATGTTGGTCTTAGAAAAACCGCATCACTGAAGTACCTCTTGCTCCCTCTGTAGCTATATGCCCCCCTTTTTGTATTTATTTATTTATTTAGCATAGGAGTTAATATAATTCCTTAGTCATGTTAAAAGTGGGAGGGGGCGGTATCTCTACTCCATAAGAACAAGAAAAACCGACATATGAATCATATCAAAAAGGATTATCATGCTGTAAGTTTCCACCATGAGTTGCTGCTTGGTGCATGGATTTGACTAGCGGTTCAAGAGTGTTTTCTCTCAACATGCCTACTCTACTATGCGCACATCGATGCAATCCATAGGCAGAACTTTAACATGATTAATTCTCAACATTCAACATTGAAAGCTTGTGCCATGACAACATGGTTTGGCCAATAACAACTAATAAGTTGTAAAGCACAAAAATTTCCATAGTGGTATCACCCAAAACCTTACCTTCTTATGAGATTTAAAATACATTAAAAAGGTGTTTTAAGAATGTTTGGAGGATTAACATACATACTATACTTGAAAGTAGCTTTTGCCACAAATAGGTGGATATGCCTAGTCTAGTTTATGGGGTGTGGAACAATTCTTAGCTTGTATTGTGAAGGCTTAGAAAAAAGAGATCTAAAGAGTGTGCCATCTAGTTCATAATACCAACATTTATTTTCTCACCTTGCTCCTTAATGTTTGTAACATCCCAAAAGTTTAATCAAGATTATCAAGATCCAAATCACCCAATTTAGGGTTAACAAAAACTTTTTATAATTAAAACATTTAAGAATACATATGTGTGTTGCATTAATATAGAATTGTTTTGAATTGCCATGTTTGTTTGCTCTAATGGTTGTAAAATTATTCAAAGATGAATTCCACATCATCTAGATCCTTCCCAAAAAAATCCAAAGAAAAAGAAATCAAATAAGATTAATAAATGCAAATGGTCACTTTTGCCATTTTAATCCACTAGGCCACTTTAGGTGTTCCTAGAAGTCAATTTCAAACATAAACAATTCTAACTCTTTGCACCCCTTGCTAGTACAAGTAAAGATCTACCAAGGCCCACTTTGAAATCTTACAAAAAAATTTGAACACTAATTTTAAATGGCATTTGAAAATGGAATCCATTTCATATGCATAGATCACACTTTTTCAAAAACCACTGAAATGAGTTACCCTTGACAATCCCAAGCAACCACAGATGCTTAAGAATATGACTAACACATCCACCAAAAATAATTTCAAAATTCATATAAAATCTTCTTGCGGCCATTTTGTCGAATACTTGGCAGGCAAAAATAAATCTGCCTAACTAACACTATTTGGATCAATGCTTTGTCGAGGCAAGTGGGCTCAATCTTGTTCCCTAGTCTCCCCTAGCTCTAACCAGACCATAAACAAGCTACCATTTAGCCCACAGAAGAAGTGCCGCGCCACCCCGATGCCATGATCGCCAGCTGACCATGCCCCCGCCCTCTTCCGCCGCACCAGGGAGCTAGGCGTGATCACACCCCCGCCCTTGGTCCCTTTCGCGAGCCGTGCCAGCCCCTAGACCACCACAAATCACCCGCGCACCGAGCCTCTGCGCCATGCATGGAGCATGCCAGAGCACCATCCCCGACAGGCCAGCACAAGCCGCGCCTCAACCCCAGCTTGCACGCACCGTTCTGCCTTAACCATCACACATCCCTAGACACGCCCTTTTCCCGCCGCGCGACCAGCAGCCACCGCACGCCGCGTCGAGCATCGCCTCTGCCATGCAGAGCATCGCCCTTTCCCAACCAAACGCCACCGCCCCTAGCGTCACCATCACATTGTAGCTGATCGCCAGGAGGCAAGCCACCATCCGCCTACACCGCCCATGCCTCTAGCGCCCTATATTGTCGTCTCCGACGAGCCACGCCCATGCCGCTCTGCCCATTCGTCGACCCTATATAAGGAGCCCTCCCCAGCACCATTTCTCCACACTACCTCACTCCCTACCTCCCACTGAGTCCCTCACACCATCCCTGGAGCCACTCGATCCACCGTTTGCCGGAATTTCCAAAGGAGCCGCCACAACAGAGGAGGAAGAGCCCCGTCGATTTCGTGCACCCTAGGAGCCGCCGCGACCTTGCCTGAGTCCACCGTCGTCTCCTCGTTTGATCGCCCCCATTGCCACATTAGCTGGAGCCCTGGTAAGCCCCCAGTAGACCCCCACCGAGCCACTAGGGTTCCATCTCACCGTCGACCAGTCCGTCATCGACGATGAACACGAGTCGTTGATCTAGGTTCTAATCGCACCGTCCACATCGCCCCGTACCGCTTCGCGTTGAGTTGTGCCGCTGACATGCGGGACCCCCTTGTCAGTTGCCAGCTGCGCCGCGGAGTGTCACTGGGCCGGCCCATTTTCTTTCCCGTGCTGACCCTAGAATTCAAATGTAGATTTTTCTATTTAGACTTAATCTAGATTCAGTCCCCATGTTTAAAAATCAATTCAGAAAGATTTACTTAACCAAATGACATGATTCCAATTTTTTTGGAAAGAGAATTTAAATCTCTATCCAAGCCCGTTGGATTTAAATCAATCAGAGTTATAGATCACCTATAGCAAAAATAACAAGACAGATACTTTTCTACATTCAAACATTTTTCAAAAATCAACCATAATAGCTTTTGAGTTGATTCCAACTCTCAAAAATCACATTTGACAATACCTATCTGAATATGTAATAAGATTTAGGTTTGCATGCAGTGACTTTGGACTAGTACCAAATTAATGCTATATAGGCATTTCTAGTCACTTTAAATTATTTAAATATTAACCCTAAACTTTATGAATCGTGATCCAACATTTAAATACCATTCCCATGTATTAGAATATGTGGTGATGACATGTGTCCACATTATCCCATATTTTAAATTGGAGAATATTAAATCTTCATTAATTTCAATGAGTAGAAATTACTTTTCTCAAATAAAATAAATGAAACTAGTACATTAAACCTTGTGATGTTTGTGATGATACTAGATCATCAAATATGTGCCTTAGTGTGATAAGTAGACTAGTTAAGTATTGTTTGGTGATTGTGTATTTCGTATGTATTTATAGACGATAGTACCGACCAAGTCTACGAGGAGGAGGAGTTCTACCCCGAAGAAGACGAGGAGAATTTCAACCACTGCACCAATTAAGGCAAGCTAGAACTAAGCAAGTTAACACTTGCCCCCTTAACTTGAGAAAATGCATTAGGCATGCTTTGGTTATACCTTTGATTTATACCAATCCCAATTTTTACTTACAAGCTTTACTTTCTTTTACATTACCATAGTTCTTTACTTTCTATGGCATGAGATTGAGGTTATCATCCCACTTTAGTGAACACTCTTAACTTAGTGATTAGAGCTAAACCAAAAACTTGATCACTCTAGATGGGAATACTTAGTGAAAGTGCTTATGAAAACCTTGGAATGATGAGTCATTCTATTGAGATGTTTTGACATGTGTTGAGAAACCCAAATGGTTTATGATGATGATGAAAATGTTGAGGCATGAGCCTTAGCCCCTTTATAAAAACTGATGGTTGGGTTTGGATGCGATACCATTCCAATTTTACCGTACAACCATAATACCTGAATTGGGTAAGGCTTAGCCGGAAGTTTATATGCATTAGTATTGGTTCCCTCGCGGGAGAGGTTTGAGCTGAGGCTACCTCTCAATGTTGTCCACCTATGCAGTGCCCAGGATGGAAGATGGCCATGGCTAGGAGGCCAAGCTCGTACGAGAGGTTCTTATACTAGAGTGTGTAAAAGAAAGGTTATGTTTGATTATCTGCATACTAAGTATGATGATTCAAGGTTATCCCTGATAGATGTATCGAATTTTGTGGTGAAAGTGTACCACCTCTACAGAGTGTCAAACTATTCGAATAACCGCATCCGTAGTTATGGATAGTTGGAGTGGCCATACTGTTCCATTGTCAGAAGTTTTCAAAATGACTTATGAAATGAATTGTGACATGAATTGACCACAACATGGTTGTGACTATGACAACTAAGTTCCCACTTAGGTGATTTCAAACTTTATTTTATCTTTCTTTGTTTCTGAACTCAGCTTAGGTTTCAAACTTAACTTCGCAAATAAACTTAGAACTTAGCATTCCTACTAGAACTACCTTACTTGTTAGTGATAGTTTGCGAGTACTTAAAGAGTACACATGGCTTTGTCCCTGGCTATTTCCATGGCCATACTATGAGGAGTACTATCAAGAAGAAGGACATCAGGATGACTACGGCAACTAGGATCATCTCCCATCGTCAGCATTGCCTGTGACACTGAAGATGGAGCCCACCGCTACGCTATTTATTCTGCTACTTGTTTGTACTAAGACTGGATCATGAGATCCTTTATTTGTGTATGACCTTATTATGGTTTGTAATGGATGATGTACTGTGATATCCAATCTGTTATGTCTCGCAAAAAATGGTAATCCTGGGATTGCGATGTATGGCATAACAGGCATCTGGGATTAAAAATCCGGGTGTTGACAATGTTGAACACAAATATAGATGAACAAAGGATAGAAATTAATAGGCACAAGCAAATCATACTTCATATAAAGTACTTGAGCTTAAAACTAGACACAACATGAATTTCAGCCTTTTGCTTTTATCCCTCCTTTTCTTTTATTTGAAGGCATTATTCAATCTTAATATCATCATGGCAAAGTTTCTTTTCAGTAGCTTAATTATAAACATGCATAATGATTCATGATGGTGGTCCTTTTATTGCAAACAAAAGTAAAATAAACAAAACAGACACTCCAAGTTTCTACGATAGTTTTATGTTGCTCGAAAAAGAAAGTTTAGAGGTTTGCAAACCGAGAGTTTAATAGGTCCAGTGGGGTGCCTTGGGCATCCCAAGCTTATGTTTTTCACCATCCTTGGATTGCTCTTGGTGTGATGTTCATCTATTATCTGTCAAAAAACTTCAACACGAAACTTTTTCTCCCATCTCTTTTCCGAGTGATGACATTATTAGCACAAAAGTATAATACTTGCTGCATATATATCAAATACAAAAAAATTCTAAATGTTCCAGCAAACATATAATGTTGCTACATATACCTAGCATATAATATGACTGATAGTAATCATTTTAGGACACTTGGGAATGGTTAAAACAAAACATGGCAGAATATGTCCAGATATTCAGCAGCAGCAAAACGAATTTTTATCGCCCACCTAGACATGTCAGAAATTTTAGCCAATTTTTGTGAATACAGAGGATGAAAAGTTGTAAACTCCGTGTAAATATGAGCACAATCGGAGTTACAGAGCAAATCAGTAAATTCATGCACTAAAAATTGTTCTACGGAAATTTGCTACTCCATATGTTTAGCAACTTTTTAACATCAAAAATGGGTTCCTGTAACATCCCAAATCTTTAATCAAGGTTAATCAAGATCCAAATCACCCAATTTAGGGTTACCAAAAACTTTTTCCATTTAAAATATTTAAGCATGCATATGAGTGTTGCATTTAAATAGGAGTTGTTTGAAATGCCATGATTGTGTGTTCTAATGGTTGTAAAATGGTTCTATGATGAATGTCACATCATATAGATCATTCCCAAGCAAAAACAAAGAAAAAAAATCAAAAAGAATTAAATAAAGGAAAAGGTCACTTTTGCCATTTTAATCACCTATTCCACTTTGGGTGTTCCTAGCACTCGATTTCCAACAGAGACAATTGTTGATCTTTGCACCCCTTGCTAGTACAAGTAGTGTTGTGCCAAGGCCCACTTTGTGATCTCCCAAAAACATTCAAACTCTAATTTTAAATGACAATTGAAAATGGAATCTAGTTCATATGTCTAGATCACACTTTTTCAAAAACCACTCAAATGAATTCCATTTAACAAATCCTAGCAACCATAGATGCTTAAGCATGTGACACACCACTCCACCAAAATTCAGTTCAAAATTCCAAATTTGAATTCTTGCGGCCATTTAATCAAACACTTGGCAGGCACTGATCACACTCTAGATTAGGCTCATTGTTTCTACAGGGTTTTGCCACCCATTTGCACCCCATTTAATCCCTCTGTCCCTCTTTGATCTAACCAAGCAGCAACCAGCCCATCCCCTAGTCCCTGGCGCCAGTGCCACGCCGCACCAAGGACATGATCGCCGGCCAACCTTGCCAACACCACAGCAGACCGCCAGCCCCTCTCCGCCACTCCAGGAAGCAAGGCGCCACCTCACAGTCTTCCATGGTACACCCCACGACCACTGCCACGCCCTGTACCACCCCAGACAAGCCCCGCACTCTCCTCTTTGCGCCGCACCAGAGCACGCCAGAGCACGATCACCGCCAGCACGCCACACACCGCGCCTTGACACCAGACCGTGCGCGCCGCTCCGCCTTGACCCCCTCACCCTGCCAGACACGGCCGTAACCCACCGCGTGAGCCACACTCGCCGGGAACCGCGTCGAGCACCGCCTCTGTCTCCCAGAGCGCACGATGCTCCCAACTGTTAGCCACCGCCCCTAGCATCGCCATAAAGCCATCGAGGACCGCTAGGAGGCAAGCCACCATCCACCTACACCACCCATGCCGATAGCACCCTGTATCGTAGTCACCGACGAGCTTGCCGTCGCTCCTTCGGTCCCCTCCTCAAGCCTATATAAGGAGGCCTGCCCCAGCCTCAATCGCCACACCATTCGACTCCCCTCTCACCACCAGTCCTTTCCCACCTCTCGCCGGAGTAGTTCGAGCAGCCTCTCGCCGGAATTGAGCCGGAGACAGCCGCAACAGAGGTGGAAACGCTGCCGTTGACTTCGTCCACCTCAGCCTCTGCCGCGACTTCGCGTGAGCTCGCCGTCGTCTACTCGTTTGTTTGCCCGCCTTGCCGCACTAGCTGGAGCCCCAGTACGTCCCCACTACACCCCCACCGAGCCGCTAGGGTTCAGTCTCGCCGACGACGAGTCCGTCATCGACAACGACCGTGAGCCGTTGATCTAGTTCTAATCCTGTGGTCCATATCGCCCCGTACCGCTTCGCGTGTAATGAGCCACTGACAGGCGGAACCCCCTGTCAGCAGCCCTCAATGCAGCAGAGTGCATCTGGGCCGGCCCATTTAGTTTCCCACGCGACCCAGTTATTTGAAATTAGGATTTTTCTTTTTAGACTTAGACTTAGTTCTGTCCCTTAGTTTGAAAATCTATTCAGGGAGATTTACAAAGCCAAATTGAGTGATTCCAACTTTGTTGGAAAGCTAATGAAAATCTCTATCCAAGCCCGTTGGATTTAAATCATTTAGAGTTATAGATCTATCCTAGTTAAAATAACAAGACAGAAGCTTTTGCACATTCAAACATTTTTATAAACTCAACCATAATAGCTTTTGAGTTGATTCCAACTCTCAAAAATCACATTTAACCATACCTATATGAACATGTAATAATATTAAGGTTTGCATGCAGTGACTTTGTACTAGTACCAAAATAATGCTATATAGGCATTTCTAGTCACTTTAAATCATTAAATAATAATCTTAAACTTATTAAAATATGATCCAACATTTAAATCACATTCCCACATGTTAGCATATGTGGTGATGACATGTGTCCACATGATCCCATATTTTAATTGGAGAATATTAAATCTTAGTTAATTTCAATGAGTAGAAATTACTTTTCTCAACTAAAATAAATGAAACTAGTTCATTAAACCTTGGGATGTTTGTGATGATACTAGATCATCAAATGTGTGTCTTAGTTTGCTAAGTAGACTAGTTAAGTATTTTTTGGTGATTGTGTGTTCCGTATGTATTTATAGACGATAGTACCGACCAAGTCTATGAGGACGAGGAGTTCTACCAAGAGGAGGAGGAAGAGAATTTCAATCACTGCACCAACCAAGGCAAGCTATTGTTAGCAAGCTAGAATTAAGCTATAAAACCTAAGAAAAGGCCTTAGGCATGCTTTGGTTATATTTTTGACTTATACCTACTCCAAGTTTTATTTACACGCTTTACTTTCTTTTACTTTACCAAAAGTTCTTTACTTGTTTATAGGTAGTATAAAGAGTATAAAACTTGGCCTATCTAGTTAGACTTAGATGTCATTCTATGGCATGAGATTGATATTAGCATCCCACATTAGTGAACACTCTTAACTTAGTAGCTTAGAGTTATATCAAAAACTTAATCACTTTAGATGGCAATACATGGTGAAAATGACTTGTGAAAACCTTGGAATGATGAGTCATTCTATTGAGATATTTTGACATGTGTTGAGAAACACAAATGGTTTATGATGATGATGAAAATGTTGAGGCATGAGCCTTAGACCCTTTATAAAAACTGATGGTTGGGTTCGGATGCGATACCATTCCAATTTTACCGTACAACCACAATACCTAAATTGGGTAAGGCTTAGCCGGAAGTTTATATGCATTAGTATTGGTTCCCTCGCGGGAGAGGTTTGAGCTGAGGCTACCTCTCAATGTTGTCCACGTATGCAGGGCCCAGGATGACAGATGGTCATGGCTGGGAGGACATACTCATAGGAGAGGTGCTTATACTAGAGTGTGTAAAGGAAAGTATGATGATTCAGGGTTATCCTTGATAGATGTATCGAATCTTGTGGTGAAAGTGTACCACCTCTGCAGAGTGTCAAACTATTCGAATAGCCACGTCCGCGGTTATGGACAGTTGGAGTGGCCATACTGTACTGTTGTTAGATGTTTTCAAAATGACTTATGAAGTGAATTGTGACATGACTTGACCACAACAGAGTTGTGACTATGATAACTAAGTTCCCACTTAGGTTATTTCAAACTTTATTTTATCTTTCTTTGTTTTTGAACTCAGCTTAGGTTTCAAACTTAACTTTACAGATAAACTTAGAGTTAGCATTTCCTACTAGAACTATCTTACTTGTTAGTGGTAGTTTGTGAGTACTTAAAGAGTACTCATGGCTTTGTCCCTGGCTATTCCCGTGGCCAGACTATGAGGAGGACTACCCTGAAGGAGGACAGCAGGACGGCTACGACAACTAGGATCATCTCCCATCGTCAGCATTGCCCGTGACACTGAAGATGGATCCCACCGCTACGCTATTTATTACGCTACTTGATTGTACTAAGACTGGATCATGAGATCCTTTATTTGTGTAAGACCTTATTATGGTTTGTAATGGATGATGTACTGTGATATCCAATCTGTTATGTCTCATAAAATTGGTAATCCTGGGATTGCGATGTATGTCATAACAGGCATCTGGGATTAAAAATCCGGGTGTTGACAAGTTGGTATCAGATCCATCCTGACCATAGGATACCCTAGTTAGAATGCACGTCAAAAGAAAAAACTTAGTTTCAAAAACCAAAGTGAGTATTTGTGAAAACTATTTCCTCTCTTACCCTTGGGAATTATTTCTGTCAAAAAAATTCATGTTCCTCCAAATTCTTACATTACTACATAAAACTTTGACACACTTGATCACTTCACTAACTTTCTCATCCTAAATTCTAATAAATGGAAACTCAATACAGCTAGTTCTACTAGTTGGGCAACGAAGGCCAACTGAACTTCGAGAGGGATCTAGATTTACTGTCTGAGTACTTGGAGCGTCCTCATCCGGAATTTCTTGGAGCTCAACTCCCAGGTCTACCAGGAGGAGATTTACAATGGCTAGTAACTACTGATCTCCGAGGCAAGATAGAAGCACCAATGTCCGATAGGATGTTGTTCTCCGTGAGAGAGAACAACTGGCTAGATGGATTAGCCAGAGCAATGCATGAAGCTCTCGCACGTCTTTGCGCCCAGAGTGTCAACCTAATCCAAGGAACCCGCTTTGTTCACTATACAAGGCGTGATTCAATGGGAATGCCGCTAGAGATGCCAAGTCACCCAATATTGAAGCGTCAAGTGGAGAACCTCGACTTCCTACTGTACGACTAACAGAAGGAATTGGACAATGCTAGAGACTTCGCTAACCACAACCTCGCCCTTGCCGCCCAGAAGGCCTAGACTTTCTCACTGCTGGACAAGGATCGTTAGTCTCTTTGCCGTCAACGTGCAAAGAAGGATCGCACCATCGACCGTCTCCGAAAGAAAGTGGCCGAACTCGAGAAGACGATCAAGGAGCAAGAAGCTCAACTTGCAGCAAAGGAAGAAGAAGAAGGTGAAGATATCCAAGGGGACATTGACTCCTACCTCAGCAATGATGATGACTATCTAGAGGATGATGCCATGGACTTCTACACCGATGATGATGACTCCGACTTCATCGATGATGAGTAGATGCACTAGAGCACTATCGTAGGAGTGAGGAGTATCGGTCCCATTGTATCATAGCTTACAGAATGGTTCTTAAAACCATCTGTTTTCCTTTTGTTGTGGTGTGTGCGAGTTTGTATCGTGTGCCTTGCTTGAATGAATGAAAATAAGTTAGTTGCAAAACCTGAGTCAAACTCAAAGTTTTATCTTTGAAACCAAAACCACGAACCTTAGAACTTTCCCTCTTACCCCTTTATCTACCTCAATCTTCAGATGACTTGTGGAAACCAAGGAGGGAGCATCTCATCGCAAGACCCAATGCTGCAGATTCTGCAGACTCTCATTGCAGACCGTGAAGCTAGTAGGGCAGAGTGCCAAGCTAATCAAGCAACCCTGTAGCATATCGCCCAGATGGCTCACAACAACCAGAACCATGGAAATCAGGATCATCATGGATCCAAACTCAAAAACTTCCAGAATACCAATCCCCCAATCTTTAGCCAGTCTAAAAACCCACTGGATGCTAATGACTGGTTCCAGACAATGGAGAACAACTTAGAAGTAGCCGGAGTGGATGCCAACGAGAAGGTTCTTTTTGCCACCCACTATTTGGTAGGAGATGCAAGAACATGGTGGAAAAGCACCCGCACAATGAACCATGGTCAAGTGATGACATGGGAAGCCTTCAAAGTCAAGTTTAGTTACACCCACGTGTCGCAGGGTGTAGTCACCAGGATGAGGGATGAATTCAGAGAGTTGAAGCAAGACAGAATGACTGTAGTGGAGTACCATGATAGATTCTTGTCCCTTGCCAGGGATGCACCTGATGAGATCAACACACAGGCCAAGAGGAAAGAGAGATTCCTGAACGGACTGCACGATGAGATGCAGACGGTTCTCGTCAACATCTGTTTCGAGGATCTCGAAGAGCTAGTTGACTCTGCCATTCAGATAGACGGGAAGATTAACCAGGCAAACGACAACCGCAAACATCGGATGATGCACCAAGATGGATCCAGCAGCCACCCGAAGTACCGTCCCAACCCTTCTGCTGGATATGCACCGTGGAACAATCGACCCCCAATGTCTCGCCCAAGCTACCCCAACCCTAGCGGAGGAAATGTGAAGTTCGGAGGAAACAACAATCACCCCGGCAACTCTAGAAATTTCATCTGTGCCCCTCCCAAGCACAACAACAACAACAACAACAACACTTCACCCAGAACTGGAAGCAATGATGCGCCCGTGGAAGCAAAGGACAAATCCTAGATTACTTGTTTCGAGTGTGGAGTGAAGGGTCACTACTCAAATGAGTGTCCCAAGAAGATTGCCGCCACTGCCAATGTGAATGCCCCAGCTCAACAGCAGCGTAGTGTTCAACCAGGAAGAAGATTCGCCCCAGGGAACCCTCACAACCGCAACGGCCGTCTCTTCCACATGAACGCCGAAGAAGCCCAAGAAGCGCCAGATGTAGTGTTGGGTATGTTTTCTGTCAACTCAGTTTTAGCAAGAGTGTTGTTTGATTCTAGAGCATCGCACTCATTTATCACCAAAGAATTTGCATGCACTAGTAAGATTCACCCCACCAACTTGAAGCATGTCATGATAGTTCAAATCCCCAGTTCAACTACAAAAGCTAGAAAAATTTGCAAAGCTGTGCCTATCAGAATACATGGGATAGATTTTTATGCCAATATAATAGTACTTGGAACCAAAGGTTTGAAAGTAGTACTAGGAATGGATTTGATGTCAAAGCATAAAGGATAAATAGACTGTGCCAAGAAAGCCATCACCATGACCAGTAGCTCTAGAGTATCAGTAGAGCATATATCTGAAACCTTGCCCCGTCAATTCAAGTGCAACAAGAGTCTAGCCCTACCCACCATAGACCAAGTCAGACTAGTCTGTGAATACCCTGACGTATTCCTAGATGAACAACCCGGTATGCCCCCGAATAAGGATATTGAGTTCATCATTGAACTAATCCCCGGAACCAGACACATAGCCCAGAGACCCTATAGTATGAACCCCTCAGAGTTAGTGGAACTGAAGAAGCAGTTGGATGCTATGCTGGAGAAAGGCTTGATTCAACCAAGCGCAGCACCATGGAGATCGCCTGTTTTGTGCGTCAACAAGAAAGATGGAGGCAACCGTTTGTGGACAGATTACAGTAAGCTAAATGATGTCACAATCAAGAACAAGTACCCCTTGCCAAAGATAGAGGATCTATTTGATCACTTGACTGGAGCAAATGTGTTCTCTAAGATTGATCTTAGGACTGGTTATCACCAACTTAAGATTCGTGCAACTGATATTCCAGAGACCGCCTTTACTACTCGTTATGGATTATACGAGTATACGGTTATGTATTTTGGATTAACCAATGCCCCTACTTATTTCATGAACCTCATGAATAAGATCTTTATAAATTTTCTAGATAAGTTTGTCATTGTGTTTATCGACGATATCCTTATCTACTCCAAGTCAGAAGAAGACCATGAGCAACATCTGAGAATCATTCTTGAAACCCTTAGAGAGCATCGGTTGTATGCCAAGTTCAGCAAATGCGAGTTTTGGCTGAAGGAAGTAGGATTCCTAGGACATATTGTGTATGCCGGAGGAGTCGATGTTGATCCTGCCAAGATCAAAGATGTAGAAGAATGGGAAGCCCCAACCACTCAAACCCAAGTCCGTGCATTTCTCGGATTAGCTAGATAATACCGCAAGTTCGTTGAAGGATTTTCGAGCATTGCAAGACCTATGACTCAATTGTTGAAGAAGGACAAGAAGTTTGAATGGACCGACAAATGTGAAGCCAGCTTCCAAGAGCTGAAGAAGAGATTGATTTCAGCCCAAATATTGATCATGCCAGATATCAAGAAGCCGTTTGATGTGTATTGTGATGCATCCAAGATTGGTATCGGATGTGCATTGATGCAAGAAGGCAAAGTCATTGCATATCTGTTTCGACAACTGAAGCAGCATGAGCAGAACTATCCTACTCATGATTTTGAGTTAGCAGCCGTAGTTTTGGCATTGAAGACATGGCATTATTACCTTATGGGTAATCGCTGTGAGATTTACTCAGATCACAAAATCTTGAAGTATATTTTCACTTAGAAGGATCTGAATATGAGGCAAAGGAGATGGATAGAGTTAATCAAGGATTATGACCTTGACATTCACTATCACCCCGGCAAAGCCAATGTGGTAGCAGATGCTCTTAGCAGATTGCCATGTAGATTAAACACCATGATCAATGAGAAGCAACCAAGTTTGTATGAGGAGTTGGAGCAGTTTAGAACTGAGGTAGTTAGCAAAGGATTTTTAGCTAGCATTGAACTTCAACCCACTTTGATTAGCCAAATCAAGGAAGCCCAGAAGGGAAATGAAAGTATCGACGGAATCAAACGTCGTATTGGTACAGGAAAGGTACCTGGATTCACAGAAGACGAAGAAGGAGTTATGTGGTACAAATGACGTATCTGTGTGCCAGCAAATTCGGAACTGAAGTAAGTTATCATGCAAGAAGCTCATGATACTCTTTATTCTATCCACCCCAGAGGAACAAAGATGTATCAAGATTTGAAAGAGCAATTTTGGTGGCACAAGATGAAGAGAGAATTCGGAAGCTACATCGCCAAGTGTGATATCTGTTAGAGAGTCAAAGCGGAACATCAGAGACCCGCAGGATTGTTTCAACCATTATAGATTCCGGAATGGAAATGGGATTCCGTCGGAATGGACTTTATCACCGGGTTGCCTACTTCTAGTAGGGGAAATGATTCAATCTGGGTCATCATTGATAGACTGTCCAAGGTAGCTCATTTTATACCTGTCAAGACAACCTACCAAAGTTCAAAGATAGCAGAGTTGTACATTGCTAGAATCGTTAGTTTACATGGAACCCCCAAGACCATAGTATCGGATCGAGGAACCCAATTTACCTCGAGATTTTGCTAGAAAGTCCAAGAAGGATTAGGAACCAAGTTGAGGACGGATCAAAATGGGAAGATTGCCTGCCTTTCGCAGAATTCTCATACAACAACAGTTATCAAGCCAGTTTGCAGATGGCACCATTTGAGTTCCTATATGGAAGAAAGTGTCGTACCCCTTTGAATTGGTCACAAGTAGGAGAGAGTCAGATTTTTGGACCCGACATTCTCCGAGAAGCCGAAGAGAAAGTTCACAAAGTCCGTGAGCACCTCAAGACCGCCCAATCCAGACAGAAGAGTTATGCTAACAAGAGAAGGAGAGACCTGACTTTCAATGTCAGATATTTTGTGTATCTCAAGGTTTCGCCATTGAAGGGAATGCAATGTTTTAGTCTGAAAGGAAAGTTAGCCCCCAGATATATCGAACCCTTCAAGATTCTTAATCACTAAGGAGAAGTATCTTATCAACTAGAACTGCCAGAGGAGATGTCAGCCATCCACAATGTGTTCCATATCTCGTTACTTCGCAAATGCCTAGAAGTGCCGGAGAAGACCAAAGTTTTCAAGAACATCGATCACTAAGCTGTTGATATCAACAAGGATCTAACATATCGTGAAGTGCCCATCCGTATCTTGGAGGAATCTTACAGAACCACCAGGAGCCGGAATATCAAATTTCTAAGGATTCAATGGAGCAACCATACCGAAGAAGAAGCCACTTGGGAGCGAGAAGATTACATTAGGACTAAGTTCCTAGATCTCTTTAGTTCCTAGTTTTCTTTCTTAAATCTCAGGACGAGATTTTGTTTAAGGGGGAAGGTTTGTAACATCCCAAATCTTTAATCAAGGTTAATCAAGATCCAAATCACCCAATTTAGGGTTAACAAAAACTTTTTCCATTTAAAATATTTAAGCATGCATATGAGTGTTGCATTTAAATAGGAGTTGTTTGAAATGCCATGATTGTGTGTTCCAATGGTTGTAAAATGGTTCTATGATGAATGTCACATCATCTAGATCATTCACAAGAAAAAACCAAAGAAAAAGAAATCAAAAAGAATTAAATAAAGGAAATGGTCACTTTTGCCATTTTAATCACCTAGCCCACTTTGCGTGTTCCTAGCACTCAATTTCCAACAGAGACAATTGTGGATCTTTGCACCCCTTGCTAGTACAAGTAGTGTTGTGTCAAGGCCCACTTTGTGATCTCCCAAAAACATTCAAACTCTAATTTTAAATGACAATTGAAAATGGAATCTAGTTCATATGTCTAGATCACACTTTTTCAAAAACCACTCAAATGAATTCCATTTAACAAATCCAAGCAACCACAGATGCTTAAGCATGTGACAAACCACGCCACCAAAATTTAGTTCAAAATTCCAAATTTGAATTCTTGCGGCCATTTAATCAAACACTTGGCAGGCACTGATCACACTCTAGATTAGGCTCACTGTTTCTACAGGGTTTTGCCACCCATTTGCACCCCATTTAATCCCTCTGTCCCTCTTTGATCTAACCAAGCAGCAACCAGCCCATCCCCTAGTCCCTGGCGCTAGTGCCACGCCGCACCGAGGACATGATCGCCGGCCAACCTTGCCAACGCCACAGTAGACCGACAGCCCCTCTCCGCCGCTCCAGGAAGCAAGGTGCCACCACACCGCCATCCACGGTCCACCCCACGACCACTGACACGCCCTAGACCACCCCAGACAAGCCCCACACTCTCCTCTCTGCGCTGCACCATAGCACCCCCTCAACATGCCAGACACGGCCGTAACCCGCCGCGCGACCCACACTCGCCGGGAACCATGTCGAGCACCGCCCCTGTCTCCCAGAGCGCACGATGCTCCCGACCATTAGCCACTGCCTCTAGCATCGCCATAAAGCTATAGAGGACCGCCAGGAGGCAAGACACCGTCCGCCTACGCCGCCCATGCTGATAGCACCCTGTATCGTCGTCACCGACGAGCTCTACGTCACCCCTTTGGTCCCCTCCTCGAGCCTATATAAGGAGGCCTTTCCCAGCCTCAATCACCACACCATTCGACTCCCCTCTCACCACTAGTCCTTCCCCACCTCTCGCCGGAGCAGTTCGAGCAGCCTCTCGCTGGAATTGAGCCGGAGACAGCCGCAGCAGAGGAGGAAACGTTGTCGTTGATTTCGTCCACCTCAGCCTCTGCCGCGACATCGCCTGAGCTCGCCGTTGTCTACTCGTTCGTTTGCCCGCCTCGCCGCACTAGCTGGAGCCCCGGTACGTCCCCACTGCACCCCCACCCAGCCGCTAGGGTTCAGTCTTGCCGGCGACGAGTCCGTCGTCGATGACGACCGTGAGCCGTTGATCTAGCTCTAATCCTGCGGTCCTTATCGCCCCGTACCGCTTCGCGTGTAATGAGCCACTAACAGGAGGGACCCCCTAGTCAGCAGCCCTCAGCGCCGCGGAGTGCATCTGGGCTGGCCCAATTAGTTTCCCGCGCGACCCAGTTATTTCAAATTAGGATTTTTCTTTTTAGACTTATACTTAGTTCTGTCCCTTTGTTTGAAAATCAATTCAGGGAGATTTAGAAATCCAAATTGAGTGATTCCAACTTTGTTGGAGAGCTAATGAAAATCTATATCCAAGCCCGTAGGATTTACATCATTTGGAGTTATAGATATCTCCTAGTTAAAATAACAAGATAGAAGCTTTTGCACATTCAAACATTTTTATAAAATCAACCATAATAGGTTTTGAGTTGATTCCAACTCTCAATAATCACATTTAACCATACCTATCTAAATATGTAATAATATTAAGGTTTGCATGCAGTGAACTTGGACTAGTACCAAAATAATGCTATATAGGCATTTCTAGTCACTTTAAATCATTAAATAATAAACTTAAACTTATTAAAATGTGATCCAACATTTAAATCACATTCGCATATGTTAGAATATGTGGTGATGACATGTGTCCACATGATACCAAATTTTAATTGGAGAATATTAAATCTTAGTTAATTTCAATGAGTAGAAATTACTTTTCTCAAATAAAATTAATGAAACTAGTTCATTAAACCTTGTGATGTTTGTGATGATACTAGATCATCAAATGTGTGTCTTAGTGTGCTAAGTAGACTAGTTAAGTATTGTTTGGTGATTGTGTATTCCGTATGTATTTATAGCCGATAGTACCGACCAAGTCTACGACGAGGAGGAGTTCTACCAAGAGGAGGAGGAAGAGAATTTCAACCACTGCACCAACCAAGGCAAGCTATTGTTAGAAAGATATAATTAAGCTAGAAAACCTAAGAAAAGGCCTTAGGCATGCTTTGGTTATATTTTTGACTTATACCTACTCCAAGTTTTATTTACACGCTTTACTTTCTTTTACTTTACCAAAAGTTCTTTACTTGTTTATAGGTAGCATAAACAGTATAAAACTTGGACTATCCTGTTAGACTTAGATGTCATTCTATGGCATGAGATTGATATTAGCATCCCACATTAGTGAACACTCTTAACTTAGTAGCTTAGAGTTATATCAAAAACTTAATCACTTTAGATGGGAATACTTGGTGAAAATGACTTGTGAAAACCTTGGAATGATGAGTCATTCTATTGAGATATTTTGACATGTGTTGAGAAACACAAATGGTTTATGATGATGATGAAAATGTTGAGGCATGAGCCTCAGCCGTTTTATAAAAACTAATGGTTGGGTCCGGATGCGATACCATTCCAATTTTACCGTACAACCACAATACCTGAATTGGGTAAGGCTTAGCCGGAAGTTTATATGCATTAGTATTGGTTCCCTCGCGGGAGAGGTTTGAGCTGAGGCTACCTCTTAATGTTGTCCACCTATGCAGTGCCCAGGATGATAGATGGTCATGGCTGGGAGGCCATACTCATAGGAGAGGTGCTTATACTAGAGTGTGTAAAGGAAAGGTTATGTTTGATTATCTTCATACTAAGTATGATGATTGAGGGTTATCCCTGGTAGATATATCGAATCTTGTGGTGAAAGTGTACCACCTCTGTAGAGTGTCAAACTATTCGAATAGCCGCGTCCGTGGTTATGGACAGTTGGAGTGGCCATACTGTTCCGTTGTCAGATGTTTTCAAAATTACTTATGAAATTAATTGTGACATGACTTGACCACAACAGAGTTGTGACTATGATAACTAAGTTCCCACTTAGGTGATTTCAAACTTTATTTTATCTTTCTTTGTTTCTGAACTCAGCTTAGGTTTCAAACATAACTTTACAAATAAACTTAGAGTTAGCATTTCCTACTAGAATTATCTTACTTGTTAGTGGTAGTTTGCGAGTACTTAAAGAGTACTCATGGCTTTGTCCCTGGCTATTCTCGTGGCTAGACTATGAGGAGGACTACCCTGAAGGAGGACAGCAGGACGGCTACGACAACTAGGATCATCTCCCATCATCAGCATTTCCTGTGAGACTGAAGATGGACCCCACCGCTATGCTATTTATTCCGCTAATTGATTGTACTAAGACTGGATCATGATATCCTTTATTTGTGTAAGACCTTATTATGGTTTGTAATGGATGATGTACTGTGATATCCAATCTGTTATGTCTCGCAAAAATGGTAATCCTGGGATTGCGATGTATGGCATAACAGACATCTGGGATTAAAAATCCTGGTGTTGACAGTTCCACTTGGTACTTTATTAAAAATTACAGAAAGAAAACCAAAACAAAACTATCTTGCTATAGCTATAGTTCAAATCAAAAAATCCAAAAGAAAATAACTGGGTTGCCTCCATAAAGCGCTTTCTTTATAGCCATATAGCTAGGCTTTACTTACTTGATTAAGGGTGGATGGAGATCATGTGGTAACTTATACTTTTGTGCCATCTCCTTATCCCTTGGAAAGTGTTTCCTTAAAAATACCTAGGTCCCATGGTTTTATCATACCAATCAAAGTAATAGTCAAGTTGAAACATGGTAAAAAGCAAGTCAAGATATGGGACCAATAACAACGAAGTCTGACTTTCTTCCTATGCATTGGCATTTTATATATCACTAAATCATAGTAAATAGAGGCATGCCATTGCATAGTATCAGTAGGTGAACACAACATATAATAACTAGAAGCATAAATAGGGCACTTATCACCTCCTCTTTCATAGTGGTTGCATTTACTAGAAGCAAATATATCATTGTAACCCTTCAAAGCATGCAAGTTCATAGTGTTATTCATGTAAATGGTATCATTATACATATCACGACATTCATTATAATACTTTCCTCTTTCAAAATAGTTTCTAGTAATATTTTCAATATCAAGATCATGGTTGCAAACAACATTCTGCAAACCACATATATATTTCCTAGCAAGTTCGTATTTCTCCTCTATGGTTAATAAAGGAGAGTTCAAGAATGATATAGGACTTTTACTAATAAGAGCATCATCATGGGCAACAATTTCATCATTTATATCTTTATTTGTTAAACATGGATGGTTATCAAGAAGCATAGGACCATCATCTAAAGCATTATCATATAGCATATCTAAGCACCACTCCTCTTTACCAATAGTATCACTAGTAGCAAGTGAAGGAGCGTTATTAGTTTCATCATGATAGCATGGGTTATCAAAGATGACCATAGGATTTTTTTAGTTGCACAATTATCATAGCATGGGTTCTCATAAATGACAAATGAGTTTTGAGTTTGAGTGTTACTAGCATTTTTGAGAGGTTCCCATACATCCCCAAGCTTAGGTTGGACCATATCTTCTTCTTCTTCTCCATTTTTATCCTCTTCTTTGGGGTGCATGGGCATCCCCAAGCTTATTCTTTTGTCATCTTCTCCCTGCAAAACATCAATGCTTTCTTGGGCAACAAATAAGCCTCTTGTTATAGTCATCAATATATATATTTCTAGAGAATTCAGCCATGCAAATAATAAGGGTACAATCAATAAAACATTCTTGGAATCTAACCACAACACGAGTTTCATAGTTTTATTATATAAAAGTTTTTAACTCATGGGCTGCCATAAAATGACATATTCCTCTACTTGTTCCAATCCTAGCTGAATATAATCCCTTCTATTGTAAGATGCAATTGCATATTCTTCATGAAACATACATTGGAAGCCAAAGCGTCTCTCTTTATGTTGAGAGCAATAAGTTATATCATGATGTTTTTCAAGAAACTCCTTAGCAATACGATTTATCACATTCATGCCATTTTTCAGATGTTTCCCTTCAATTGATTCTCTATGTTTTTTAACAAATTCAGGAGCATTCTTTAACATATACAATGTGTCATCAAAATTCATACGTGTTCTCATAAAAACAGGATTTTTGGTATTTTCCATTTTCTAAAAAAATTGGACTAGAACTCTCAACCAACCAAGTTAAAGAAGTAAACCGCCCCAAGCTTAAATGATTGCAAGATATAAACCAAAGTGAAAGTAAAACAAAACTTAAAGTAAATCTATCGTTTAGTGCACACAAGAATAGAAACTTAAGCGCTACACTCCCCGGCAATGGCGCCAGAATAGTATCTTGATAACCCCCAAGTGCAGGGGATCACCATAGTACCTCTCAATGTGGAAGTAGGGTATCGATCCGTAGGAGCAAGAAGGAAAATCTATCTATTCTCTACAACTAAAGTGTCACAAGTTTTAGTTGATTATGCACTAAACAAGATTTAAGGAATAAGATGGTTGTTTTAATGGTTGGAAGTTTAATGTAACAAAACAAGAATATAAAAGTGTCCCAATCCTCTTCAATGCAAGAGGACAAGACAAGGGTTTTCTTTTATAGGAACAATGGACATGGGTTCATGGGTTCACTTAATCCTCTCTTCTCCATCTATGGTGATTATCATGTTATAGATAGTAAAGGTACAAAAAATTGTCATGTTTTAATGGTACTTTTATGGTGGCTACATGTCATAAAACACATAGGTGAAATAAGTACTCCTTTGTGTTACTAGGTCACCCTTGCAATAAGGCTAACATTTGGTTTGTGTCACACCACACATCATACTTCTCCCTTTTTACCCCTAGATAAAGGATGTTGGGCTGCATTGCTGTCACTCAATACATATGGAACTGTCACTCAGCCACCCATTACCTACATACATCATACTTCTTAATGGCAAACATTCTAAACACTAGTGCAATGATTCATATCTTGTGATATGTTGTGAGTATTATCACATCTCTCTCATCTACCCCCACTTGGTGGTGTCGATCACCTCATGATATGGATAAACAAGGCATTATTTATAGATCTAAACCATTACATGCATCATAGAATATCCCCAAAGTATGACAAACCATACAAGATCCAACTCAACGGTAAATGAATAACAAGGCACATCATATGCACTTCAACAATGATCATACATGGAGAGATTAGATCAAGTTACCATGATAAACCCAAAGTCCAGGGGGTAGACTACTCCCCTATCATCATGGAGAGTGACGAAGAGGCTTTGGTGAAGGAGGAGAGGAAGCCGCAGGCGATTCCCTTAGTGGTTCCCCCTCTAATCTTCCTCCGGTGGCGGCTAGCAGACTCTCTATTCTTGGTGTTTTCTATCTCTGCCTCCCCTCCCTTGAGGACTCAGTGAGGGATCCTTATATAGGGGTTTTTAGGTCAAGAGAACTTCATGGGCGAAATAATCAAGGTGATCAGACGACCGAGGAGGAAAAGAGGGTAGGTGGGACGCCCACCTAGACTAGGCGCACCACACAGGATCTTTTTGGCATCTTGGCCCTCTAGTGAGATTCTTGTGCTCCAAATGATTCTCATGGATAAATATTGGCATTCCCAAAAGTTCAGGTCCATTTGACTTCGTATAGGTCTTGGAACATCAAAAACATTGAAAACAAGGTTTTTCTGCCCTGCCGGGTTATAGCCAAAATAAAGGGGATCATTGGTAAATCCCCAAAAATCAATATAAAACATGGATATAACATTATATATGATGCAAAATGTGGGAAAACATGTTAACAATCTACAAAATTCATGTATGCATTTTACATGAATCAGGTCCTCCAACCAATACCTTTTGTACTACTAAGTACAACCCCATTGACTACACCTATTGTCCCTAGTATGCTAGATGGTGTATAGCACCATACCCCTTTGGAGACCCTGTTTTAGCCGAAGCAAAACTATAGGATGGGAAGACCCTGGAAAAGTTTTACAAAAAAAATTTATGATAAAACCTTGGTGAGGTTTGACCTACCAAGAGAAGTTTGAGAAAGGAAAATGATTTTTTTACAAATGTTGTTGAAGGGAAGAGGAGCAAAAAAATGTTTACACAAAAACACTAGTTTCTTTGCAGCTTTAGCTATAACAACTTAACCCATGGAACCACATTATGACTATATGGGAAGGGGCAGGACTTCAAGTTTGCTACTCTGGTGTGGGAATTCTCACATCTACTATAAGGGATCACATCCCTCGAATGCCAGGTTTCCTTTATAGAAAGCGTCAACTGTTAGATAATCACCTGGAGAAGATGCGAACTGCCCTCAGGAGCACCCGAACAATACTATGAGCCTCTCATTGAAAGTGCCCACTATCGAGGAGTCGGATTGTGCTCTGGTTGGTCTGTGTATCCAGACGTTCTGAGGTTGAGAGGAACAACTCATAGGGTAGGGCATGTGCTAGAATGGCATCTGAAGAGTCTTGATCGGTTATTCGACCCACAATATGTAGGTGATCAGGGTAGGGTAACCGTATGGTGTGGGTAAAGTGTACAACCTCTGCGGAGTGTAAATCTATTCAATATAGCCGTGTCCGCGATTATGGACAGGTTAGACAAACTACTTTAGAGAGGTGCTAGTTTTGTTTTCAAAAAGTATTTCGGAAAAGAAAGAGTTCTGGAAAATTGGTGGTCTGAAGGACACCAGGGAAGGTGAGGTGATCTGAAGGATGATGGAAGATGGAATTTCTGGTCGATTGATGACCGTGAGATGAGAAAATGGGTGACCTAATCCTAGTGTTTTCCAAAACTTTTCAGAATGTTTTACAAAAGTTTTCAACAAAGATATGTAGATGATATATCTACAAGATAAACTATTTTAGAAAAGAACCTCTCATGGAGCCCTCCTACTACCACAGCCATATTACACATCATCTTTTTGTTATTATCTTAAGGTGGTTTGCAAGTACTTTCGAAGTACTCACTAGCATTTTCCCTCGCTATTAACTTGGTCAGATATCAAGAAGAAGGTGATGTTGATGACTATGCGAGCTAGGACGTTCTCCTAGTTAGCTGCCTATAGGTTAAGGCATGGCTCAGGCTCTACCCTTGATGAAGTTCCGCTGATGTTGATTGATGTAGCCATAATGGCAAATAAGGTATGACATGTATCCGCTTAAGAAATGGATGTTTACTTTGATACTTGTCGGTTATGTGCCACGACATACTGATCATGGGATCATGGTGATATGCATAACTGGGATTCTCGGAGGATTAATCCGGGGGCCCCACAGACTTGGTATCAGAGCTATCTTGACTGTAGGAGAACCTTAGCTAGCATGATTGTTATATAGGAAAACCAATATTTTGGAAACATCAGCTTTCAAAAAACTGCTTTTCCTCAAAGCATTTTGAAAGATTCTACTTCTTATCTCATTCTAGTTTAAATGATTTCGAAAATGGTTTCTTCTATCTCTCGTCTAAATTTCAAACCTACGGGTTTCAAACAGTGGGATTCTGAACCAGATGAGAACGAGATGAAGAGAAGAAACTACCAGTAAACACAAGGAGACTACAAGATCACCCTACCAGCGGAATCCTCATAATCAGAAGAAATCATGTACTACACTATCGAGAAGCATCGAATGATACGGCGAAGGCTTTAGATTGCAAGATAGTGACCTAGACCATGATAACGATGATATCAAGGATTATTAGTCCTAAGATAGGATTCCCCTATATCGCGGGTAGTTAACTCCTTGGTATATGTCGTGTTTGCTTGCCTAAATGCATGAGGTGTTTCTTGATATGTGATGATTGCCTTGCTAGGTTAGGAAGGACATTGCGACCCCCTCGGTCCGTTCACCTTGATAGACTGTAGTCAAATGTGTTTTGGGAACCAATACACCACCTAGTGATTCATGGAAACCCCATTAGTTGTCGCTATCAAGACCCATACTAACCTAGGGCATACACCCAGAGCAACTAAGAACAAAGGATTTCTAAAACCCTAAGGTCCGACATCATCATGTTAGAACAACTCGAAGACTTCTCCTTAGCAGGATGGCATACTTCGTAAAAAAAACTAACTCCTCAAGACTCGTCACCGAAGCTACACGCCATCTTTCACCTGCCAACAATAGCAAGGGTCCCGTAAAATCCAGAAGTCAACCACCGAAGGATCTTAACTATCCACAAGAAACCACAAGACTTACTAACTAAGATTGGAAGTGAAGACCTGACTACACTAACCTTCGATATATTAGAGCTTCCGACAACCCCAAAGAGACTAACTATTTTTAGTCGACCCCTCTGCATAACTGACGGGAAGTTCCTCCCCCAAAGGCCAAAGTACTCCAAAATCCCGAAGACAAGGATGCATGAAGACAACGAGTCTACTCCACCATCGAGAAAAAACAACGACGGGAATTCAAGTGAAGACATCTCCTCCGAAGCTGGATGTCTGTACTCTGACTGAAGACTAGCAAGAAGTGTTGCCAACCGCTAACCCGCCTAGATCTAACTCCATAAGGCTTCGTTATGAAACCACCCCGACAAGGTTTGCACATAAAGACATCACCCAAAGAACTCAACTCAAGACCCCAAGGAGATGCAGCCTTATTTAGCATCACGCTGGCACTACAAGATGGAAGATCAGCACCACTCTCGACGGACCTTAGTGAAGCTCTAAGGTGGAAAGACTGCGTCTTTCCCATTCAAATCCCGAAGACTGTCTACCTGAAGATGTTTGAGAAAGATTTCTAGATCCGACATCTTTTCGCCAAACAATAACTAACGAGTCATCATATGAGACAATAACTAAAGATTTACGAAGCCCTCCACTACTTTAGCTGAAGACCCACGTGGAAGACCGCCAAAATTCGCTCACTCCATCAGTTCTAACCTGTTCGGACGATTCGCTAATTCAGCTGTCCCGATAGGCTAAGAACGAATAACAGTAGTATATAAGCCCTGTAGGACCTAGTTTGCGGACATCATCTGAAGATTTCAACTCCAGGCGGAAGATTGGTGATAGTCTTCAAACCTCATCCGCCGACTCCAAGAAGGAAGGACTATCGCTACCACCGAGATATCTTAGTTTAATCCGAATAGGGAAAGACTGCGTCTTCCCCACAAAAATAGAGTACCCATTAGTGAGAAACAACCTCAGAAGTTTTTGGCCCTAATAGTCATGAATAGGATACGGTAAGCCTCTAAGGATTACGCTGTGGATACTTATAGAAAAGACAACAATCTGCAGTTTCTATCCACTAAAGAGTACTCCGTGAAGTTCCAATTAGAGGTAATTCTCCTAGCCTAAACTGCCAACATGTCGAGTTCGAAAGGAAAAGAAGATCATTCATCGCCACCAGGTCTGAAGCTTGCTAAACTCTCCGTGCATCCAAGAAAACTAAAGTTCACACTACTAGGAAACAACCTATAGATAAACAAGATGTTCAGTGGCGCATATGCGAAAATATGCGCCACAGGAAAACATCAGTGGCGCACCAGAAAGCATGCGCCACAGAAGATTGGAAGTTCTGTGGCGCATTCCCCAGAACATGCGCCACAGAAGATTGGTGGGACCCGCTGGCCGGGTGGGTTGATCCATGTTTTGTGGCGCATTCAAAATATGCACCACGGAAGTTGCCTCTTCTGTGGCGCATATTTCCTGAATGCGCCACAAAACATGGAGGGGGCCCCACCACGGAATCTAAGATCACCCAAGTTCTGTGGCGCATGTTGTCATATGCGCCACAAATGTTTGTCACATCTGTGGCGCATAAGTCCGACATGCGCCACAGAACTTGGAGGTGGGCCCCACAGAGCGAATCTTATTCTCCCACTTCTGTGGAGCATATGGACTTATGCGCCACAGAAGTTTCACATCTGTGGCGCATTTCCTCCATATGCGCCACAGATGAGGGCATCCAGATCCATGTTAAAAAGGTGACAAGAGCTAGCTTTCTTATCTATCTATCCACCACCAACCATTTCACATCTCTACCTCCTCCCAACTCGTCTTCCTCCTCCCTCACACCCCATCTTACCCATAGTTTCTCCATTTTCTTGTAACTAAACCTACTTTAATCCATAGATTGGTAAGTGGAAGCTTCGCTCCAACTTCTAGATCTAAAAGTTCCTTACTTTTCTCTCTCACATCTCTATTTGTTTACTAATTTCATCTCCACCAACTTGCATTGTAGATCTATTTGTCCACACTCTCTCATCGCGCGGTCTCGTCTCGCTATTATTGTGTCTACTATAGGTGAGTACTTGGCCATCATGAACATGTAGGTGAAGCTTGTCGCGCGGGCGGTGTGTGTGTGCGATCCATGGCGAGATGATGCTTGTGTGGTGCATGAATGTTTGCAATGGGAGGAAGTTATTTGTTGTTTTTTGTTGTTGTCGGGCCCGGCTGGTGTGGTTGCATGGATGTTTTCCGAAATGTTGATTCATTTCCATTTCGGCAAATTTTTGCACTACCCATATGTCCTAATTTTAGGAAAGGTCATGCCAAATTTTTTCCGGCTAGCATTCATGCATGTGTGTGTTCATATGGTGTGGTTCTCACCTATACTCTCTGTTTTGACCGCTCAGGCAACCATGGTCCTCACGATGAGCGAAGGTCGAATTGCTAGGTACAAGAAAGGCATGAAGGAGGACATGATTCTGAACAACAAGACCATGATAAGATGTCCATGTCGAACATGCAAACTGTAGCGCTGGATTGACCCTGAATCTGGAAAATTGGAGGGTCACCTGCTCAGGCGCGGTTTCATGCGCGACCTCAATGAGGCGCTGACAGGACATGGTGGTGGTCACGAAGACGAGGGCGGGCGAGAAGACAAAGAGTCTACCGGGCATGATCATCATGACGAAGGAGATGCCAGCGGGCATGATCATCATGACGAAGGAGATGCCAGCGGGCATGATCAGCATGGAGAAGGAGATGACGACGGGCATGATCATGAAGAAGGAGAAGACGCGAACACACAGACGCTGCTAACTTCGATCTTGCAAGACCCTCATGTTCAAGAACTGCTCCTCAAGGAGACGAGCAACAACAAAGCTGCAGCCAGAGAGAAAGCCAAGCTGGCCCAAATGGAGGTAGACGGGATGACTCCATTGTATCCTGGGTGTCGCCCCAAGGATACATGTTTGAGTGTAACGCTCAAGGCTCTAGAGATGAAGGCCGAACACAAATGGACCGATGTGAGCTTCAACACGAACATGGAATACTGGCACGACCGACTTCCTAAGGGGAACACATTGCCAACAAGTATCGAGGAGGCCAAGAAAATCGTGTGCCCTCTCGACCTACCACACATTAAATACCACGCATGCATCAATGATTGCGCACTTTATCGGAACGAGTACGCGGATAGAACCACATGTCCGGTGTGTGGCCAAGGACGGTACAAGAGAGGGAACAAGAAAGTTCCTCAAAAAGTGGTATGGTACTTTCCTATCACCCCTTGTCTGCAACGATATTTCGTAGATCCTAAGGAAGCAAAGCTCATGCAATGGCACGTGGAAAGAGAGAAACCCGAAGATGATCCAGAGAAGGGCAAGATCCTGACACACCCTTCAGACGCTAGCCAGTGGAACACATTAGACATCGACTTCGAAGAGTTCGGGGGCGATGCAAGGAACGTCAGGCTGGGTATGAGCACCGATGGACTCAATCCTTTTGGAAACCAGAGTTGCACGCATAGCACCTGGCCCGTGTTTGTATGGCCATACAACCTCCCCCCATGGCTATGCACAAAGCAAAGGTATGTACACATGAGCATTCTTATTCAGGGGCCAAAACAACCAGGTATCGATATGCATCTGTATCTCGGGCTATTGAGAGAGGAGTTAGCCAGCTTGTGGGAGACGCCGGCCCGTACGTGGGACGCCTACACTAAAGAATATTTCCATCTGAGAGCCACGTTGCTCACGACCGTGCAGGACTATCCTAGTTACGCATATGTACCGGACCAGGTGAACCACGGACACAATGCATGCGTCAAGTGCATGGATGAGACACCGCATCTCTAGCTACCAAGGGATCCCGGGTCTTCGAAAACCGTGTTCCAAGGTACTCAAAAGTGGCTCCGCATGGATCACCCGTGGAGAAAACGTGGTGACCTGTTCAATGGTAAGGACGAGCTCGAAAGAGCCCCGCATCCGAGGAGAGGCGAAGAAATCGAGGAGCTTTTGAATAATTGGGTAGATTGCCCCGCGCCTAGAAAAAAACGACTGAGGACAAAGCCGCTGCTGGGTATATGGAAAACAAGGTCTATTTTCTGGGACCTGCCATATTGGAAGGTCCTTCACACTCCCCATAGCCTCGATGTAATGCACATCACGAAGAACGTTACCGAGAGTCTGCTTGGCACTCTACTGAACATGTCGGAGAGGACCAAGGATGGGCTAAAAGAAAGAAAGGACCTTAAATTGCTTGGCATAAAGAAAGATCTTTAGTACCCTGATAGTGATGATGATGATGATCATCATCATCAGGAAGGGACTCAAGGTCGCCGCAAAAGAGTTAAGAAGAATGAGGTGGTGCTTCGCGCTGCCTGCTTCACTCTGAGTCTGGATGAGCTCGAGCAGTTTTTCAGGTGCCTCTTAGGAGTGAAAGTTCCTCACGGTTACTCGGGGAAGATAAGCAGATATCTGGACATGGCGAAGAAGAGGCTCAGTGGTATGAAGTCTCACGACTGTCACGTGCTGATGACGCAGATCCTCCCTGTTGCGATCCGTGGGATAATGGACGAGCATGTCCGTGAGACGTTGTTTGGCCTCTATAACTTTTTCGACGTCATATCTAGGAAGTCGATCGGTGTGAAGCAGCTCGACAGGCTACAGGAAGAGATCGTGATGATACTATGCGAGCTTGAGATTTACTTCCCGCCTGGATTCTTCGACATCATGGTGCATCTTCTTGTACATGTCGTGGACGACATCATCCATCTCGGGCCGACATTCCTGCACAACATGATGCCATTTGAAAGGCTAAACGGTGTCATCAAAGGATTCATTCGCAACAGGTCTCGTCCAGATGGAAGCATAGCCAAGGGCTTTCTGATCTACAAGTGCATCTCCTTCTACCAAAATTATCTAACCACCGAGAACGAGGATGTTGGAACGAGGATGCCAGAATTATACTTGTCTCTGTATTATATGTCGGTTTTCATCTACTACATGTGCAATGTACTGTTTATACTGATCTACATAAATATTATATAAATCATGTATAAATACCTGATTATACACCAGGAATCTATTTTATTTTGAATACATGTAATATACTCAGTGGCGCATATAGAAAGCGTATACGTAGGCGCATATAGACTGTGGCGCATTGATTTGATGTCACGTCGATATCTGTTCTATGGCGCATATGCAGGAATTCACCACGGTGCGAGACTTCGTGGCGCATTCTATATGCGCCAGGCGAATATCGATGTGGGTAACAGTCGCGACAGGGATATGCGCCACAGAAGATGGAAACCCATGCGCCACAGAAGAGCTGTTTCCTAGTAGTGTCAACCTCACCGACGCAATAACCACTTGCAAAGACGAAGTCCATAAGCCAGTACGCTTAAGACACATGATACTAAACCCGACTCAAAATCCCCTAACCTTACTCTCCTGAATCTCGGGACGAGATTCTTTTAAGGGGGAAAGGTCTGTAACATCCCAATTTCAGCAACCCTAATTAGTTGTCCAAAATGCAAAAATCAGGGGAACAAAAAATTTCTTGTTCAGTGATGCAGTGTTTGCTTGTTTTTTGTTGTACTTATACATCTAAATGTGTAGCAGATGATAAAATCCTCACCTAACCCTTAGTTGACAAAAGCTATTTCACAAAATAGTCTTGGTTTATTTTTCATATTCTCAAATGTTCTGGCATTTTAAAACTTGAGCAAAGATGCCTTTGCAGAAAAAACTATGTTCTTAGCTTCTATTTACAAAACTATGGAGATCTATATGATATAATCTTCCTATGTTTTCAAGACAGAACCTTCAACTACTCTTACCCCTAGGTTTCTCCAAAACCTTTTATAAGATTTTGAATTCTACTCTTGGTAGAAATACCAAGGACTCTTATCTACTTCAAAACACAACCTTTTCAAAATACCCATCCCCACCTCAAGCTAGGCTTGAAGGTATCCATAGTAGTATATTAGTTTGGTTTCTAATATGAATTGCCTTGATCTATTGTCTGATGAATTGCCTTGATCTGCTATTTGACTTGTTTGCTTAGGAAGTAGTATGAGCTACTCTAGGAGCTCATACTCTAGGATCAAGATAAATTAGGAATACCAACCTTAACCAAGTTTACAAAGCTGGATCTGATCTCTAGTCACTAAAGTGACCCTCCAATTCCCTTAACCAGATCAATCTAGAGATAATCCTTTGCATAGCTTCCAAGTCAATGAAGACCAATCTTAAGCAAGGATCCCTTCCAATAAATCAACACTTAAACATCATCCACTTGATGATTCCTTGGACCCTTCAACCAATCAAAAACACTAACTCCCATAATCTATTCAAAAACCCTAAAATTGCCAAAAATGGCTAAGTCTGGGACACTTTTATCAATATCACATCTTTGGTTCTCTCTCTTTCCCATCCCTTGTGCATTTTTGGAATGCACTTGAACCATATTGTAAACCATGTTAAATACTTACAAGGCCCACTCTTTACCTTGGCTAGTTCATCCTTTAACCCACTTCTTCTTGATGGTTTTGTAGGCAAGAAAATAATCTTTCCTGCAAATCTTCCCAACATGCCTACTTTGGCAGAGCTCACATCTCCATGTTATTTTCTTTCGACCAACTCTTTGCATGAGTGTGCTCTACTTATGAAGGCATATCCATCCATACTTAACTTATTCCAATTGAAGCTTTGTGCTTCTAAAACCCACATGGTTTGTGAAGCTAATAAATATTCTGCTATGACACCCTTATTTTTAGCCAACTTTGGCATCAATCCTAGGAAATATCTTATTGGATCAACCTGAAATCTTTGTACCATGATGATCTAAATCACTTGTTCTATCTATCCATATATTCCGTGACTCAAGCTGAGCCCTGAGCTCCAAGATCCAACAAGGTTTTGAAGGTATAAAAATAACAATGTGTTTGGGATATACTTTCCGGTATCCTCACTATGCCTCACTGACCAGGGCGGCCCAATTTGGGTTAGAGCTTTGCTTCACGGGAGGCCTAGTCAGGGAGAAGAGATGGCATCCAGTCTGGCTACAGGAAGGCCCAGAAGACTTACCGACATAGGCCTGTAGTGTTACTTGTAGTTCAAGATGTACTCTGTAACCGACTCCTGGTCGTAGCCGGATAGGTCTCTCCTATAAACCCTAGGCCGGGTATCTATATAAGCAGTCCTAGGGAGAGCCTTTAGGGCACCACCTTACAACACCTCAATAGTCTATAATATCAACTCGCACAGGCAAAACCCTTGTAACCCATATTCCAGCTTTGCCGTATTACTGCATTGCTAGCAGGAAAAGGATCCGTCCAAAGCCGGCGGATTCGAACCTGGGTAACTTGTGTGCTCATCGTCCCGGAATACCATATGTCTCACACCCCTCTCTTCCACACACCTCGAGGACCCCCTCATGGCATACTTGTCATCAATCCGATGACAGTTGGCACCCACCATAGGGCAAGTGAGCTTCGGATATGCGTTCCGAGCGGAATCTGCAAGAATCAGAATCGGTGAGACCATCACCGTTGGTCGCGTCCTCTACACCAGCAACGTCCCTCTCATCGTTCTTGACGAGACCTGGATTCCGGCTAGGGAGGTTGTGACTGCCTACACCATCATGTATTTTGGCGAGATCGATGTTTACATCGGTTTCGCTGAACCTGCCCCACCCACCCCAGCGGTGATGATAGAGGAATAAGAAGTTTCTGGGTCCCCTTTGTCTGTGGAGTAGGCAGAGTTCTGGATCCTGGAAAATCCCAATCCCACCTAGCCTGCACCTAACATGGAGATAGTGTAGAAAGCTGAGCCTGAGGAAGATCATCGAATCTGGAGTGGATCTCCCTAGCAAGGTTGAATCCTAGATCAATATTCCCGTCAAGGTCGAAATCCAGGAGCAGCAAGACAACAACTCTGGTTCCGGCTCTTTTAATGCCAGAATAGACCAACCTTTCATGAGGCATATGTTGAGGCGCATAATGATGCAAGACGCAAGCGTAGATGAGGTTCTCGAAATCATCAGAATTTTCGAGGAAGCCCACAAAGAAAGCCACAACTACCTCAGGATGCACGCATCGCACTTTGTCGGATATGTTGGATCCGGATCTAGCTCTACTGATGTTGGAGACAACGAAGGATCGGTGCTGGAGGTGATCGGAACAAACACCGACTTACCGGCATCTTCAGATGATTCCATGATGTCGACAGATTTCCGAAAGTTATCATGAAGAGGAGTTCGAGTCAAAGCTGCAGAAGAAGGAGAAGCCATGGATGAAGGATCCGAGGAAACTCTCCCAAAGCACAGGATGACATGGATCTCAGAGCTAATCCTGACGTCCAGATGTCCGAAAGTACCGATCAGAGCTTGACTCCGGGAAATGAACCCAAAGCCGTCTTTGCTACCGGCGCTGCCAAGAAGGCATAAAAGAGGAATAAGAAGAACAAGACCCCGACGAAAGATCCTCCAGCAGAGGAAGTGGTTGCCAAAGATTACAACAAAGACTCGGATGGAGCCCTAATCCTAGACAAGCCGAAGGAAACTCCAGTTGATGGATACGTGATCACTGCTGGTGCTCGTAAACTCATCGGAGACGCATTAACAATGCCAATCCCTACCGCTGCAGAACTTACACCTGCAGAATTTGAAGAAAGGGCCCAGGCCCTAGAAGCGCGTCGCCAAGTACTCCTGGATGAAGATAACAACATCGAGGAAGAGAAGAAGCACATTGCTACTACAAAGCAGTTCATCTCTCTACAGCATCAGAAGACCCGGAAATGCCAAGCCGACAAGTATCCGCAAGTCCACAAGGTCCTCTTTGAGGGAGACCCAGGAGCGCCTCGACTCGATAGCAAGGGAGATCTGGTGTATCCAAAACCAGTACAAAACACTCCCGCAGCTCGAGATATCCTAGCGAACAATCCAAACCCAGATCAAGTCGGGTTGGGCGTAAAGATACTGACGAAGGGTCTGGAGCAATAGAAGGTCACAATATCCGGAAGTGGAAGACTGGTCTCTCAATCCGACCAATGTCGCAGGGATCCGGCCTGGAATGACATTAGACCCCAACGGGTGCCGGAACAACATCACTGTTCCGACCGTCGGGAAGATAACTACTCAAGAACCGGATCTTCAGGGTAATAGCACATAACCGCACGTGATTGGAGCAATGTTGCTCCAGCTGCAGAGCGAGACACAGTTGCTGCACTAGTTCCGAGTCACCCTCCTTGGCGAGAGTCGAACAATCGTAGGGAAGATGAAAAAGAGCAACGTCGGGAGGAGGATCGTCAAAGGATGCCACCTCCTAGACACACAAGCCATCCAGCTGGATCTCATCGCAATGAGGGAAACAACAGATGAAGGAACGACGGACATCATGCTGAGTCAAGCCGGCAGGGGGCTTGTCGTAATCAAGACCCTCCCTGGAACAGGAATAATGATGCTCCGGACAGTGGCCGGCGATCAGACGGAAACAATCCACCTGCGCCACCCTCTCCACCAAGAAGCCATCACAACAGCCCTCAGGGAGGGCAAGGAGGGCGTCATGGTGGAGGAGGTGGTGGCAGGAGCAAAAGTCCGACTCCAAGGCACCACAGCCACAGCCAACAACCAAGATGGCATTTCTCTGTCACCTAGTGATGCGAGACACCGGATCAATTCTAACATAGAGGCGCGGCGCTACTGCGTCACTGTTTGAAGTGCGACAAGGTCACTGATTTGGGCGAGATGTTAGAAATAGCGAGCAAGTATGCAGACACCGACGACTATGCAGAAGGATTACTTAACGTACTGGCTGTACAACAGTCGGCAAAACAGCCAAATCAACAAGCTCAGAAGCGCAAGAACACCTCGGAAGAAAAACCCAACGCGGAAACAGCGGTCGTCACTGCTACTTTCGGGTCTGGAGGACGAGGAGGGCGTGGTGGTGGACGTGGACACGGTCGTGGGACATCAAGGGTCCAAGGTAGAGGAGACCAACAGCTTGGCAAAACCTACTCTTGGGCAGACATTGCCAATAACCCGTGTGTGCATCACTTAGATGCCAATGGGGGCTCGTCCCACACAAACGCCGAGTGTCGTTTCAACGACGACATCAAAAAAGACGATTCTGCTGGTACAAGGCTAAGCGTAAGAAGGGAAAGAAGAATCCCAAAAAATAAAAAGAGACCAAGGAAGATTCCGACATGGAGGAAGCAGAGCCTTCAAATCCCAGGTCGGATGGAAAGAAAAACTTCCCAATGAAGAAAGACACTTATGTCACTTCCTTGGGTCTCAACCAGCTAAGGTCAAGAAAGTAATGGAAAGTTACCTGGAATAATGCCTACAACTTAGGGGTACTGAACCTACAGATTCAGAATAATGCCCTCCTTCTGAAAAATTTGGACAAATTCTACAACCACCAAGACATACCTTGGGTTCATCTCATATGGGAGACTTATTACAAAAATGGAAAGTTACCTGGAAGAAGCATGGAGGATCTTTACGGTGGAAGTCACATATCAAATTAATTGATAACTATAAAGGCATGGCCAAATGCAATCTGAATTCGACCGTCTGCTTACGGGTGACCTTTGGCAAGAGGAGTGCTTGATGAATAAATTACCTCACCTTATGTCCTATGCTAAGTCTACAATCATCAATGTTCATGATTTCGTTCATGCTGAATTCCTTGAAGATAACTTCCACCTACCTCTCTCACAGCAGGCTTTCTCTAAGTTTTTAGACCTAGAAGAAAAATGCCAGGAATTCAGACATGGCACCCAGGACACCCATGATAATTGGAACTATATAAGGGGAACAGATAAGTTTGAAGTTAAAAAGGCATACTCAGCCATGATTGGACACTCTCCATCACCACCACACTTTTCCTGGGTTTGGGCAACCTCCTGTCAAAATAAACACAAGTTCTTTTTACGGCTTTTGTTACTAGACAGATTGAATACAAGAAACCTACTGAGGAGAAAGAATTTCAACCTTCTTGATTACAATTATGTTACATCAAACTACATCACAGAAGAATCAGCAAATCATCTTTTCTAGGATTGTCCATTTGCAAAAAAATGTTGGGACCATATTTCCAGAAACAGAACTGCAAATCTAACAGGATTAGAAGCTATTTCAAACATCAAAGAAAAGTTACATCTACCATTGCAATGGAAATTATTATCATGACATCCTGGGGTATCTGGATTTGCAGAAATGAGAAGATTTTTAATGACAAAAGACCCACTTTTGATAGATGGAAAGCAATTTTCTACCAGGAAATGAGATGGATACAATTCAGAATCAAAGGAAGATACAAGGAGAAATTCAAAGCCTGGCTCAGTCAGCAATTAGATCAGGGATAGAATAGATTGTTTCAATTTAAATAACTGTTTATGATCTACCTTAGATCATTTTCTCAATGTAACATACATATATAATTAAAAATTGCAGTGGGGATTTTCCCTACTGTTTCACCTCAAAAAAGGTCAAGAAAGTAGTATTGCATGAGCTCAACGCAACTATTCCGGCTGTCCCACAATTCTTGGACTAGACAGAAGGGACAATCACCTTTGACTATGCTGACCATCCTCCTAAGTTGAACAGGCAAGGAAAATAGGCCTTAGTCGTCAATCCACTTATTGACGGCTATGGTTTCTCCGAGACTATCATGGACGGCGGTAGCAGCATCAATATTCTCTATGTCGAAACGCTACGTCGGATGCAGATCTCGGAGACACAGCTGAATCACAGCTTTATGATCTTTCATCGAGTTGTCCCAGGAAGACAAGAAAATTCCCTGGGAGAGATCACTTTGGATGTCACCTTAGAAAGTCCAAACAACTACCGGACGGAAGCACTTTCCTTCGAAGTGGTCCCGTTCAAGAGCGCCTACCATGCTATATTCGGACGGCCGGCTTACTGGGCTTTCATAGCTCATCCGTGTTACATTTACAATGTGATGAAAATTCCAGGTCCCAAAGGCGTGATCACCATCAGGGGAGACCTGAAGAAAGCGCGAGAGTGCGAGGACGGAAATTCCGCATTTGCTAAAGCCGTGCTACACGCCCAGGAGTACCAGGAGATCAAGAAGACCATCGACCCATCCGAGATGCCCGCGACGAAGAAGGAGGTCACAAAGCCGACTCCGGAGTTCAAAGCACCGGAAGAGATGAAGACGACGCTGTTGAAGGATGATGACCCCTCCAAGGTGACCCAGATAGGTGTAGGTTTAGACCGCGCATAGGAAGGCGCGCTCGTCAAGTTCCTCCAAGCCAATCAAGATATCTTCGCATGGCAGCCATCTGACATGACAGGAGTACCTAGGGAACTTGCCGAGCACTCTCTAATTGTATACCCAAATGTTAAACCCGTCAAACAGTCCTTATGATGTTTCAGCGATGAAAGGCGAAAAGCAATAGCTAAGGAACTAGCCTGGCTCGAGTTAGCCGGATTCATAGAAGAGTTCATCCACACTGAGTGGTCGGCCAATCTAGTAATGGTCCCTAAAAAGGACACCACTGATTTAAGGATGTGTGTTGATTATACCGCCTTGAACAAGCCTTGTCCCAAAGATCCGTTCACTCTGCCTAGAATTGATCAAGTTATCGATTCTATGGTAGGATCGGAACTCCTATGTTTTCTCGACGCATACTCCGGTTATCACCAAATCCGGATGAAGGAATCAGACAAAGTCAAAATTTCATTCATAACCCCCTTCGGAACCTTCTGTTTCGTTATGATGCCCTTTGGGATCAAGAACGCAGGAGCTATGTACTAGCGCACTCTGCAGCGTTGCCTCCACGATCAAATCAAACGCAATATACATGCATATGTGGACGACATTGCAGTGATGTCCAAAAAGAAGGAAACCTTAATTTCCGACTTGGAGGAAACGTTCACCAATCTACACAAATACAACATAATGCTTAATCTTAAGAAGTGCTTCTTTGGAATACCAGACAGAAAATTGTTAGGTTTCATCGTGTCACAAAGAGGCATAGAGGTGAACCGTGACAAAATCAAGGCTATACCTAATATTTCCTGGCTAACTCGCCTGAAGGATGTTCAAATACTAACTGGTTGCATTGCTGCAGTTAGTCGATTTGTAAGCCGGCTCGGTGAAAGAGCCGCACCACTCTACAAGCTCCTGAAAAACACCAAAAAGTTCATTTGGACTGATAAAGCTAAAGTTTCACTACAAGACCTAAAAGCAGTACTCTCATCCGGTCCTATCCTCGTAGCACCGAAACCTCGTGAACCGATGTTGCTCTATCTCGCTGTGACAAATAGAGTCGTCAGTGTCGTCATGGTGGTGGAAAGACCAGAGGAAAAGCAGGAACACCTGGTGCAGCGTCTGACTTACTACCTCAGCGAAGTCCTAACTGAATCAAAGCAGCGGCATCCACACTATCAAAAGCTGGCTTACGGTGTGTTCTTTGCATCCCAAAAGCTACATCATTACTTTCAGGAGCATCAGATTACCATGGTGAGTGATGGCCCAAAATATATCGAGCTCGTTGGGGAACCCCAAGAGGAAGGTATGATGAGCACAGCAGCAAGTTTTCCCTCAGTACGAAACCAAGGTTTAATCGAACCAGTAGGAGCAAGGAATCACACCAAAGGTGTTGCTAGATGAACGTTGGCAGGGCGCAGTACCGGTGCCAGCAGCAACATGGAGACATGCACAACACAACCACAGAACTCTGTGCCTAACTTGCGATGAGGTTGTCAATCTCACTGGTTTTGCTAAAAACAAAGGATTAAACATATCGAGTGGAAGAAAGTAATAGTTTGTAGAAAGTAAACACAAAGCAGTAAACAGTTTGTAGATTGAAAGTAAAAGAAAGGACCGGGGTCCATAGTTCACTAGAGGTGGCTCTCCTTAAGAAAGATAACATGCTGGGCGAACAAATTATAGCGAGGCAATTGACAAACATCGAGAAAGCATACAAGCATATACTAATCATCTTGACTCCTTTGAGATTCTATTGGGCATTACAACATTATACATAGACCGCCATCCAACTGCATCTATTACAAATAATCCACCTTCAGGTTATCATCCGAACCCCCTCCAGTATTAAGTTGCAAGCAACGGATAATTGCATTACGAATTGCGTGTAAAGTAAACAATACGATTGTTCTATGAACAAAGGATTGTTGTTTTCTCCCTAGTAGCAACAGCCCATCTAGTACCTTAGAGATTTCTGTCACTTCCCCAGATTACCAGAGGCATGAACCCACTATCGAGCATAAATACTAACTCTTGGAGTTGCTTGCATCAACTTGGCCAAGATAGCTACTAACAACGGAAAGCATGCAAGATCACAAATAAGAAAGACATGAAAGAATCAATAATTAATCTGAAATAGCATCTCAATATCCATCGGATCCCCGCAAACACAACATGCAGAATTACAAATAGATGATCTTGATCATGAACAGAGATCACAAGATCTAAACATGATAGCACAAAGGAGGAGAACCAGCCATCTAGCTACTACATGGACCCGTAGTCCAGATATGAACTACTCACGCATCATACTGGAGGCTTGCATGATGATGAAGAAGGCCTCCAGGGTGAATTCCCTCTCGGCGGTCTTGGGAAGAGCCAGATCCCTCGATCTAGGGATGAAGATGGCTGACTCTGAGACTCTTTGTGGAATTTTGATCGTGTATTTAGGGTTTCCGTATCAGAGGTAATATATAGGCGGAAGGAGAGGCCGAGGGGGTGCCTGGGCTGGCTACACCACCCCATAGCATGGGCCAGGTCTGGCCGTGCGGCCAGGTGGTGTGGCCGCCCTCTGGCCCTTCTCCGTCTCGTATTCTGGCTCTAGGTGTCCCTCGGTAAAATAATGACTTTGGCTTTTGTCCTATACAATTCTGAGAATATTCATTTTCTGACTTTCCCGGAACCAAAAACAGCAGAAAACAGGCAGCTGGCACTGTGGCTCTTGTTTATAGGTTAGTCCAAGAAATCATATGAAAAGTACTCCAAAGTGTGGACAAAACACAAGAAAGTAGATAAAACCAAGCATAGAACATCAAAAATTATAGATACATTTGCAATGTATCAACATCCCCAAGCTTAACTCCTGCTCATCCTCGAGTAGGTAAGTGATAAAAGGAAAGAACAATTTTTGAGGTGACATGCACCATCATAAACTTGATCAAAATATTTGTAAAACTTTTAAAGATGGGATCATAGTACTTCAACATAGCATGAAAGACAAAGTTCTAGAAATAAGACAAAGAAACTATGTTGCAACAGTAAAAGGCATAAACAAAAGATTCATGAATAACAATGCTTTGCAAGACGTTTGTTTGTTTCCCATAAAGAAAACATAGCATAGTGGCATTCAGCTTGTCCCTCATGGAGTAGCAAACATAAATGGATAGGAAACCTTCAAACTTCATAAGAGTGACTAGATACAAATAGTTTAAAACAAGCAATATCAAAGCTATGCATCAATCAACAAGTCTTGGGACAATGCACATAGAACTAAGAATGGCCAGTATGCTCTCAAAGTAGGTGCATAAAGATAGAAGGTGGAGACTCAACATAAAAGTAAAAGAAAGGCCTTCATAGAAGGAAGTAGGGATTCAAGTCTCATAAAGAGCTTCCAAAAATTATGGTACTTAATAGCTTTCAGCTCTCATTGCCCTATCATAAGCATCTTGAAGGTGATTAAGGTTAAAGTGACACAACTAAGAGGATATGCTTGACAAGTTATAAGCCAAAATCTCATGCCCCTTACTTGCAAAGACCGAACCTCATGCTACTCAACTTTAGTCATGAGTAAGCTATTGTCATTGTAAGTACATATGTATCATAAAGAACCACCAACAGGGTACACCTTGCACATGATACATGAGCTATCCCATAATCAAAATGGCAAGGCAAGTAGACAATGAGCATCTCATCGATCTTTTTATTTGCTATTTGCATAGGTTTTTATTCAGGATGCTTCATAGAATGCTCATTATGGTGATGCTGCAAGTTTCCACCATGATTAGGCATGGCTTAGGCTAGCGGCCCAGGCATTTATCTAACACACATATAAACTCCATGATCTTACATGTTCCACTTTTATTTCACACCACCGGGATCCATAAGAAAAAGAACATGATATCAACGGGGTACAAAGTACAAGTGCAATGTTGAAAGCGTTCCCCATGATACATGGTTCTGCTAATTTCAACTTATAAAGTGCAAGCATATACGCAACAAAGAAGGACCCAATGGTTCAGGTTTATTAAATGCAAAAAATTAAAGTGTGCCATCAAGTTCGTGAGAGCTTTAATCACTAGTTTTTCTCATAACAAGTTTAATTTGGAAGGTAGACAAAAACATGAATATACTTGGAATAGCATATGCTAGTAGGTAGGTATGGTCGACTCTTTGGAATAACTTGGTTTAGGGATTTGGATGCATGAGTGGAACTCATACTTGGTTATGGAGGCTAGCAAAAGACTGAGAGCGACAAACTAAGAGAGCAATAATAGCCATAATCATGCAGAGTGACAAAACATTATTGATCAAAGCATAAAGTGATACTACAAGTTGAAAACTAAAGGATCATAAAGGCTTATGGTGACTTGAGATAGTCATACGATGGTGTGAGCATGTGCCCAGTCAACCCAAATAAAGCATCAAAGGAGAATACCACAATACTATGCTTTAATATGCTAAAACAACACATGATTCTTCAAAGGCACATTAAGCAATCTCAATTGTTTATAACAAGTCATGCTACATCAAAGAATACTAAGCATAAAGCCAAAACAATATCAAGCATGGCATGACAAAGCATAGGCCACAGTCAAAAACAAGCTCTCTTTACCACTTAAGCATGAACTTTCCTACTCTTTTCCAATCTAAACCAAACTATTTGAAAACCAATGTATGAAAGAGGAGGTCCAACCAATTTATTAAGAAAACTAAGCAAACAAAGCAAACGAAAAACCAAAACAAAAACGAAAAACAAGACGCTCCAAGAACAACACAACTATGCATGAAACAATAAAAATAAAGCGTTTGGAAGAAACATGAGATTTTTATTGATGAAGAAGGGATGCCTTGGGCATACCCAAGCTTTGACACTTGTACTTCTTGGATATTTCTTGGGGTGACATGCGTGGCATCCCCAAGCTTGAGGTTTAGGCCATTCTTCATCTCATTACTCATTCCTTCCATACACCTGAAATTTTTCCTTCATACAAAACTTCACACAATCTTTGTTAGCAACATTAGTGCACTCAAGATAATAAGTCTTTAGGTTCAGTTCTAACACCAATAAAACTTCCATTAAAACACTAGCTACTGTATCACTTCCCTCAAAAAGCTCAATTCCCCAAAAGAACTCAAAGAGTAACCAACAAGAAGCAAATGCAGAAAATGGCAGAAATCTGTCAAAACAGACCAGCAGGTAAAGACGAATTTTTTCGAAGACCTTCTGTTGCGCAAATCAAAAAGTCTTGAACTAACGAAAGATAGATACAACCTGGGGCAGAAGCACAAAAATTCACGGCTCAAAAGGACGTATAGAGATTTTACACGATTTTTTACGGTGAAGCACAAAAATCTGTTTCGGGACAGCAACTTTCCCAATCATTACTTCTCTCTCATTAGAGGTTACTCTTGGCACAAAAGGCAAATAAAAAGGATAAGGAGCGGTTATTACTGAAGTAATAACTTCCAAGACTCATCTAAAATTTTTGGGTTATCTCCCAATATGTACTTTTCTTTAACGCCTTTAAGTTAGGCATAAAAATCAAGAAAAAGGATCAAGTGTTTGAAGAAGCATCAAAACCAAATGTCTTGCCCTTACCTCTCTTACCTTTATTCTTAAACTTGGGGAACTTGTGAATGCTTGGTGGAGAAACAAAGCACATGGTGCCACTTTCCACATCTATTATTGCTCCAAGGAGTTTCAATAGGGATCTTCCAAGTGTGATTTGTCCTTCTCCTACACATTCAATAACAAGATAATCAGTAGAAACCATTTTCCCTAGGATCTTTGTAAACACTCCTTTAGCTATTCCAATGGGTAATATTGTGGCATTATTAGCAAGAAAAATTTCTTATCCTCCTTCAGAAAGCCCCCAAATTTTCAAAGATTCATAAATATCTTTGGGCATAAGACAAAATTCAGACATGATATCACAGCGAGCATGAAAAGTTTCATTGTTTATAGAAATTTTTACTGTGGGAAGCCATTCGGAGGGTTCAGAGTTTATTGGAACATAGTTGTGATGCTCCCTAAGCGTATTATAGCAATCTTTCAAACTAGCAGTGTTGGTCTCAAGAGTATTCAATCTAGCAAATATGTTTATGAAAGAAGTATCAGTTTGCTAGGCAAGTTGTAAGTAAAGACCAACTTCTTTATGGCATTAACATCATCATCCTCATTGCATTGGAGGAAATCTCCTCCCACAACAGCATCTAAAGCATATCTATAGCAAAGAGCAATTCCAAGGTAAAAACTGCTAAGGAACAAGCTTTGAGTCATTTTAGGCTTAGTTTTTTCATGTAGATCAGAGATTCTAGACCAAGCTTCTTTGAAACTCTCTTAAATTCCTTGTTTAAAAGTGAAAATCATTTAGTGATTGGAGCAATGCTAGACATAATAGCAACTTAAGATAGGAACTAGTTTTTTTTGTGTTTTCAATAAAGAAAGCAAACTAGTAAAACTAATTTTTTGTGTTTTTCATAAAGAAACAAGCAAACAAAGCAAAAGTAAACTAAGCAAAACAAAAATAACAAAGTAAAGAGATTGGTTATGAGGGACTCCCCTTGTGAAGATGTCCTTGACTCCTCGGCAACGGCGCCAGAAAAGTAGCTTGATGGCCCAAAATATATCGAGCTTGTTGGGGAACCCCAAGAGGAAGGTATGATGAGCACAACAACAAGTTTTCCCTCAGTACGAAACCAAGGTTTAATCGAACCAGTAGGAGCAAGGAAACACCCCAAAGGTGTTGCTAGCTAAATGTTGGCAGGGCGCACTGTGCCAGCAGCAACGTGGAGACCTTCACAACACAACCACATAATTCTGTCCCCAACTTGCGATGAGGTTGTCAATCTCACCGGTTTTGCTGAAAACAAAGGATTAAACGTATCGAGTGGAAGAAAGTAATAGTTTGCAGAAAGTAAACACAAAGCAATAAACAGTTTGTAGATTGAAAGTAAAAGAAAGGACTGGGGTCCATAGTTCACTAGAGGTGGCTCTCCTTAAGATAGATAACATGCTGGGTGAACAAATTACAGCGGGGTAATTGACAAACATCGAGAAAGCATACAAGCATATACTAATCATCTTGACTCCTTTGAGATTCGATTGGGCATTACAACATTATACATAGACCGCCATCCAACTACATCTATGACTAATAATCCACCTTCAGGTTATCATCCGAATGACCTCCAGTATTATGTTGCAAGCAATGGATAATTGCATTACGAATTGCGTGTAAAGTAGACAATACGATTGTTCTATGAACAAAGGATTGTTGTTTTCTCCCTAGTAGCAATAGCACATCTAGTACCTTAGTGATTTCTGTCACTTCCCCAGATTACCGGAGGCATGAACCCACTATCGAGCATAAATACTAACTCTTGGAGTTGCTAGCATCTACTTGGCCAAGATAGCTACTAACAATGGAAAGCATGCAAGATCACAAATAACAAAGACATGATAGAATCAATAATCAATCTGAAATAACATCTCAATATACACCGGATCCCTGCAAACACAACATGCAGAATTACAAATAGATGATCTTGATCATGAACGGAGATCACAAGATCTAAACATGATAGCACAAAAGAGGAGAACCAGCCATCTAGATACTACATGGACCCTTAGTCTAGACATGAACTACTCACGCATCACACCGGAGGCTTGCATGATAATGAAGAAGGCCTCCAGGGTGAATTCCCCTCTCCGGCAAGGTGCCGTGAAGAGCTTCAGATCCCTCCTGATCTAGGGATGAAGATGACGGCGGCTACAGACTCTTTCGTGGAATTTTGATCAGGTACTTAGGGTTTCCGTATCAGAGGCAATATATAGGCGGAAGGAGAGGCCGAGGGGGTGCTTGGGCTGGCCACACCACCCCCTGGCGCGGGACAGGCCTGGCCGCGCGGCCAGGTGGTGTGGCCTCCCTTTGGCCCTTCTCCGTATCGTATTATGGCTCTAGGTGTCCCTCGGTAAAATAATGACTTTGGCTTTTGTCCTGTCCAATTCCGAGAATATTCATTTTCTGAACTTCCTGGAACCAAAAACAGCAGAAAATAGGCAGCTAGTACTTTGGCTCTTGTTAATAGGTTAGTCCAAGAAATCATATGAAAGGTACTCCAAAGTGTGGACAAAATACAAGAAAGTAGATAAAACCAAGCATGGGGAATAGAGCTTTTAGCATTCGACATTGAGTATAAACCTCGTATAACAATCAAATCCCAAATTCTGGTCGACTTTGTCGCTGATTGGACAGAGACAGCGGAAAATATGACCCTCTCAGAGTCGGAATACTGGACCTTGCATTTTGACGGGTCTAAGGCGATCGGGGGCTCGGGGGCTAGCATGGTGCTAAAATCACCCCAAGGAGACAAAATTTTCTATGTGTTACAAATTCACTTCACGGCAACAAATAACATTGCTGAATATGAAGCACTATTGTATGGAATCTGGATTGCTAAGGATATCGGCATCCGACGATTAATGTGTTATGGAGATTCGGATCATGTTGCTCAACAAGTGTCGGATATCTGTAATGCAAACAAACACATGGCAACATATAGAGCTATCGTGGATGAACTAGTTAAATTGTTCGAAGGGTTTGAAGTTCAACACATCCCTCAAACACAAATGAGGAAGCAGGCACATTATCTCATTTAGTCTCTGCACGGAAGAAGGTACCGGATGGCACTTTTTAGGGCACCTCAAAGTTCCCTCTATAAAATGAGTAGACGAGGAATATCCAACCAAATCCGACTCACCTTTAGTAGTAGTTCTGGTTGTGATTCCTAGCTGGACTCAACCCTACCTTGACTACTTGGTAGATGGAAAATAACCTGAAGATGATGTTTTGAGCCGGCAGATCGTCCGACGAGCAAAAACCTATACTATCATAAGTGGTGAGCTCTATAAGTGGACTGTGTCTGGGGTTTTTCACCGCTGCGTATCTCTGGAAGAAGGAGTAGAAATCCTAAGGGAAATCCACGAAGGCGAATATGGTCATCATGCTGCAGCCAAATCTTTAGTGGCAAAAGCTTTCAGACACGGATTTTTCTGGCTTACAGCAAAGTTAGATGCCGAACGGCTGGTTAAGACGTGCAAAGGCTGCCAAAAATACGCCAAACAAGCTCATGTTCCGGCTGATCAACTGTGAACAATACCTATAACATGGCCTTTCGTGGTCTGGGGGCTTGACATGGTATGACCGTTTAAACAGGCTCCAAGTGGATCAATTCACAAAATGGATTGAGGCCAAACCCATCACAGGTTGTGATGTAGCAACAACCAGAAGATTTGTCGAGGATGTTATAATCCGATACGGTTATCCGCATAACATTATTACGGACAATGGGAGCAATTTTTCTATGGGAGAACTTGCCGAATTCTGTGATGAACAAAATATTCAGCTTGACATTGCGTCAGTCGCACATCCACGGGCTAATGGACAAGTTGAAAGAGCAAATGGTTTAATCCTACAAGGCCTTAAACCAAGACTCGAAGCACCACTTTGTCGTGTTGCGGGGGATTGGGAAGATGAATTACCGTCTGTAATATGGAGCTTGAGAACAACTCCGAATAGGTCAACCGGATACACACCTTTCTTCTTGGTCTATGGCACAGAAGTAGTTCTTCTTAGAAATTTGATTCACACTTCTCCCTGAGTTGCTGCGTATATTGAAGAGGATGCCGAAATTTCTCGACAAAATGATCTCGATTTAATCGAAGAAGTTCGTGTCATTGCTGAAATGAGATCAACAACCTATTAGCAGAAGTTACGCAAGTATCATAGCGAGAGAGTCAGAAACCGGTCTTTCAGTAAGGGCGATTTGGTTCTGCGGCTTGTGCAGAAAAGAAAGCACAAACTTTCCTTGGTATGGGAAGGGCCCTTTTTAGTTAGACGAGTATTGCACAACGGTTCTTACTATCTAATTGATATGCGGCTAGTCAAAGAAAGACATGCTACTAAGAAAAGAAAGAGAGATGGAGGCAGTACAGACCCGGAAGAATTAGACAGACCGTGGAATATTGCTCAGCTACGTCCCTTTTATTCCTAAAAAATTTATTTCTTTGTAATCATATATGTGTACATGCTCAATGAGAAATAAAAGTATTGGTTGCCTCAATTTTTTCTGAGAATTTTTATATTACCATCTTATTTCCAAATGATCATGTCATAATCGAAAATCCCAGAATACTTGAAAGTACTTTATGCTCATATTTTTTCTGGTTTGATTTCTGATTCTAAAAATGCTATCTTTGGGTATAAATCTAAATTTTCTAGTCTATACTTGGGTTCTTTATCTGATTGCCGGATGCGGGCATTTTTCGAGTAGTGAATTGTTGGTACTAAAAGCTGGCTCTGTTTCCGAGTTTAAACTGGTTTAGCAATTGAGCTCTGTTGCTCGGCAAAGTTTTCGTGTGGAAGGTTAGCCGGCTCATGAAAGGGACGAGTCGGAAAGCCATATAAGGGATAAGTATAGGCAAAAAACAAAAAGTTCTTATGTAAAAATTTCAGGCACAACAAAATAAAATCAAAAGTGCTAAATAGAAGCATTTAATCTTAGCACTAGCAAAAGTATTGAACTACTTATTTACAATCCGATTGTTTCAGAATAACACATTGTTTTTTGATACTCTACATTGCAGGAGAAGAGGTAGAAGCCACTGGCTCATTGGAAACATTGCCTTCGCCTTGATACCTTTCCGAGACATTCAAATCTGATATGGTTTGTTCGTCGTCAGAAGCTTCACCTATTTCTTCGGTAGGCAGAGGAGGCGTTTCCATGCGAGTGAAGAAAGGAGTGTCATAGCTGGTCAGATCGGCTACTTGACATCCATAACCGGCGTAGGAGTCCATGATGGCCTTGATGTCTTGCTCCTGACCGTCTTCATCCACAGTTGAATAACCCCTAGTTACTTGCCAGATCTCCATACTTCCATGGTGGCTCATAACCATGGTAAGGGCATTCTGTGCTGCGGTTCGTGCATGGGACATGTTCCAGTCCTAGATGAGCTGGGGAATCTCCTTGGCCTTGTCTCGCACTTCAAAGGTGGACATTCTGTTCATGTCCGGAACTTTGAGAACTTCACCAATATCCTCCAATGATTGGCAGAAATCGTGAAGAAAATCGCCGACTTCTGTAAGCCGACTGGTGCAAGATTCGGTGCAGGAAGAATCCAGTAAGTTCAGAGGACCAGCGCATTTAAAAGCAAAGGTTAGTAAAACATATCCGGATTCTTAGGAATCAAAAAGGGTTAAAAGTCAGAGATGGGAAAATTACTAAAGATGGAATCATCAACTTTCGTATTCTCTGCTCGAAGACTCTGGAGTTCATTCTAGAGAGCTTGAGTGATCTCCTTCTCTTTGAACAACTCTTCATTGAGATCCGAGATTTTTTGATCCTGGATCGCAATCTTTCAATCACGTTCTTCGGTGGCAATGGAGGAAGATTCGAGTACTTGGGAATGATGCGCTCGTGATCTGCCTTCAACTTGTTCAGCTCCCGACGTAACTCCGTGTTCTCCACCTCCAGGGTCTTAAAATTCTTGGCCTCTTCAATCATTGCACATGATTATTTGACTAGTGTTGTAAGCATAAGACAACAGTTGAATAGGAAATTCGACTATGAAAGCAAAAAATAGTAAGGTTAAAGACTGAAATGATTACCTTCAACTTCATCCTTTGATATCTTAAATTGAGCATTTTCAAGATGGAGAGCTCTGATCTCTCTCCGCTTATTACAAATATTCTTCAATAATTACTGGTTATAAGCATTAACTTTCTATAAGTCAAAATAATACCCAGAGTCAGAAGTCTACTAAAGACTCGGACTAATATTTTAACTAATATCAGCACGAGCCTTGGGGGTTACACTAGTTCATTATTTGGCATCCTATGAAAGCATAAATCCGGATTGTCTATCCAACTTCATGCTTGGGGGATAGAGGATATGGTATGAAATAAAGTAAAACGTGAGTTAGAATTCCGACTTACATGTTGTTCATGAGTAAGCTTGCTTAGACTCATGTTCACCTTAGTGGTAACCTTCTCGGCGAGGGTAAGCGGGATTACTGGTGGTGGCGGAAGCACGCCGGCTTTCAGCGTCTCATCGCAAAGACGAACTTGGTTAAGAAGCTCGGAGAACTTGATGTCCTCGGCTTCTTACGCTTCTTCCTCGGCGGTGATGTTCCGGCTCTCCAAGAATTGTCGGGCTAGCCGTTGGATTTCTACTGCAGATTTCCGAGTAGTGCCAAGTTTGGCAATACCCAGATTGCTGAGGAGGTTTTTGACGAAAACTTCTGCCGAGGGATCATTACCCTTTGAGGGTTCACCCTTATCAAGCGCCGAGTCACCCATGGTGACGTTGGTCTAAAAACCAAGGTTAGTTGGCTCAGGATGCTGAGCCATATCTTCCTCAATGGACAGAGATGGAGTAATCTCTGGCGCTGTGGAAGGCTGTGGGGCAGGAGTTAGAGGCGCTACAGTAGGAGAAGTCAAATTCAACTTTGACTAGCGTAGGGGCTTCGACGAGCCTCCTTTCCCCTTGCCCTTGGTGAGTTGTTTAGCTCTGAAGAGGTAATAGAACAAAGATCGTTACACTTCAGAAAGAATGAAAATTAAAATACAAAGACCTTGTGAGGAAGTTTTACCTCTTCACAACGGGCATTTCCTTTGTGCCAATAGACACTGTCGGAGTCTTACGCTTTCGGGTAAGCGCCTCCGATAGTGGAATCAATTCTCCATGATCCTGATATAACCTAGGAGGATATCCTTTGAGAGGAGCAAGCTCCGACTTGGGGAGGTCAGCAAGCTGAAAAGAGGAAATATCTCAGTATTCCAAAAAGACACAACAATGTATAGATGAACGCATAATTTGAGTTACTGTTGGAAAACTTACTGGTGTCATGGGATCGTGAGCCGTATGCATGTCCAAGGACAGATCTGGAATCTTCCTCTTGACCCGCTCCTTGAGCAACCATTTGATTTGGGACTCGTAGTCCTTATCCGATAAGACTTGGAGCAGATCCGAAAAGAATCCGTCTTGCTCTTGGTGATGGAGTGCATAAGCCGATCGCCATGATGTTGGAGAGGCTGAATCCAGCGCGCCAGCCAGTAGTGGACTAAATAGGATCCTTTCATACCCTTGTGCTTCATCAAATATTCGATCCGCCTCTTTGCAAGAAGCAGATTGTCAGTAAGAGCAGGAGCATCTGCGTCCCAGGCCTCTTGGGGCGTGGCGGCGCCATCAGCAAAAGCCGGCAAAGTAATAGCTTTGCCGTGAGCCGGTTTGTCCTTATGATAGAAGAACATGGACGCACACTTTTTAACCGACTCGCTAGCTTTGATCCTAGGATAGATTCGCTCTCTCCTAACAGAAAAGCTGAGCGTTCCGGTAATGTAAGGATTACCGGCGGTGATGGAATTTCTCCGGGTACGAAAGTAAAACCAGAAAAGAAGAAGACTTGGCCTAATACCGAGATACCCCTCACACAAAGAGGCGTGCACGCTCATCTCTAAAAGAGAGTTTGGGGGAGATGGTGGAGTTGCACTCCGTAATGATCTATAACCTCATAAATGAAATCTGAGGAAGGAAATCTCAAACCTCTGTCGAGGTGGGTGCCGAAATGCACTCTCTCGTCGGTGTTTGGGGATGGGGACGATTTGTCCGAAGCCGCTCCGCTAGTCGCCGGTGCGGAGGAGGCCTTCATTCCCGATGATGCGGAGCTTGGCATCATCAAGGACGCAGGGGATCTAGACCCCGCGGAAGCTCTCCTCCATCGCCGCAGTCGTCGCCGCCGTGGCAGAAGATGAGGCCTCAGCCATTTTCTTGGCGTTGGTGACCTAGGATGGGCGGCGCTGTGGAATTTGGGGGAGGCAGAGGAACTCTTTCGCAGGAAACATCGATAGGAAGGAGAAAACACTAGCGGTGGTAAAGAGAAAGAGTAAGATCTAGACCCCTTATATCATCTGCCTGTGCCAAGATTCGTGCGAAATAAACAGTAACCGTGCCACGCGTCGTGGAAGGAGATGGTTAACTTCCTCGCGAGGATTACGCTGCCTAGATCCCTGCGCACGCATTAAAATGACGCCTCGTTTCCGCCCGAAGCGGACCCACCAATGGTCGTGTTGTCAGCAATGTCTGCCACGAACGTGACTTAACCTTGACTGATGTCAGGTTACGTCAGAGACCAAGTTCCGGTTTAAGTTTGAATTTCAAGCTAGAAACTCGAATAGTGTACTTATAAGTCTGACTCGTTTTGAGACTTGGATCCTCTCCTTTATTTTGAAGTTTTAGGAACCCTTCAAGATTCTGCAAGCCGAAGATCAAGCTAGACGATGAAGAAATCCGACTCTGGATCTTGGAGGCTTCCGGGGGCTGCTGTTGGGGATATACTTTCCGGGTATCCTCACTGTGCCTCACTGACCAAGGTGGCCCACTTTGGGTTAGAGCTTTGCTTCATGGGCGACCCAGTCAGGGAGAAGAGACGGAGTCCTGTCCGGCTACGGGAAGGCCCAGAAGACTTACCAACATAGGCCCGTAGTGTTACTTGTAGTTCAAGATGTACTCTATAACCGACTATTAGTCGTAGCCAGATAGGTCTCTCCTGTAAACCCTAGGCCAGATATCTATATAAGCCGTCCTAGGGAGAGCCTTTAGGGCACCACCTTACAACACCTCAATAGTCTACAATCTCAACTTGCACAGGCGAAACCCTTGTAACCCATATTCCGGCTCTGCCGTATTACTGGATTGCTAGCAGGAGTAGGATCCGTCCAAAGCCGGTGGATTCAAACCTGGCTAAAATTGTGTGCTCTCCGTCCCGGAATACCGTACATCTCACAACCCCTCTCTTCCATACGCCTTGAGGACCCCCTCATGGCGTACTTGTCATCAATCCGATGACACAATGCCTAAGATCATTTATCTGTTGCTTTGCTTCCAAAACAAGTTGGATTTTCAAAACCCAGGGTTTTAAATGATTGATACCTCATGTGGAAATCATCTACCTTGCAGATAAAGATTTATAAAATACTATCCATAATTATTTTGACCCAAAAAGCATTTCACTCTTTTATTTGGCTAAAACTCCAAAACTCTCCCCATAAAGGAAAGTTTAGTTTTCTCCAAAACACATCTCCATATTTAGGCACATTTGAGGCCTATATATCATAACCTATCTTCTCACTTCAAAAATAAGTATTTTTAAGAGTTTTAATAATTCCTTTTGCCTATTTTCTTAAATGGCATAAATAAGAAAATAAATGTTTTAAACACTTTTCTGTCCCAATAAATCTTGGGAAAATTATCCAAAGTGTGAATTCATATTTGGGACCATCCCAAACCAAAAAAAACCTTAGTCCAATTCAAAAATATCAAAAAGATCCAATAAAAAAGAATCAGCACTATTTGAATAAATGATATAGATGTGGTCTAAAATGGTCCAATAAATCCCAATTAATTCTTGGTGAAGCACCCTAACCATACCTATCTACCAGTACATTTGAATCATCATGCCAATATCAACTAGTGTGAAGTTCTTCATGATCTCTAGTTAAGGCAAAACTTGGACAATGATCAATCCTTGATTGAAACCCCATCAAACCACCATCCATGCCCACATTTATCACCCACAACACCTTAATACCCCTCTGGTCGTGTTCCACTATAGATCTATAGTACCACCTCTCTTATTTTGTCCTTTGCACTTGGAGTGAGTGAGAGAGAGAAGCACGTATTGCCAAACTTGCTCCATAAGTGTGCTACAGCAACCCTTGCCTCTCTGCCTGACTAGAGCCCACTCACATCTCTCTCCATCGCCCTCCTTACCCAATCCACTGCTAGCACCTCCCCAAAGCCTCCTCCATGAACAAAGTTCACCATGGACATCCCACTTTGGTTTAAAGGACCATATTCCAGTACCACTATCCCCTCCTATCCCATTTCCCTCTCTGGCCACCAGAGAGCCTCCACCCAGCTCCTCATTTCACCTCTGGCTCTCCTTCGCCATGAGCAAGCAGAAAACTCCTCTCCTGGACCTCAGGCAAGATCTGGCTGGGTACTCTCCTCTTCTGCTCAAATCCCTCTACATGTGGCATGCCCGAACTCCCCTTGTCTTCCTGCATCTAACCATGCTCTCCCTTCTCCCAGGAACATCGGCAGCCCGCTCCTCCACCAAGTCCCGACAAGGTCGCCATAGTTGTCATTGCGCGAGCCCTTCCTCGTCGTTAACCTTGCCCTTGCCGCCCCTCTTCACAGTTCCTATGTCACGTCGTGCCTTCCTGTCACCTTGTAGTTGACATGCATGCCTCCCCGAGCCTACTCCGGCGAGCTCCCGAGCGCACACTCACCATCGCCGCATGAGAATCTCCTCTCGACACGGAACCCACGACTGTCGCCCGTCGTCATGACCGCTGCCGACCGCCATGTCACCATGCACCCTCGTTGTTGTCTCCTCGCGCCGCCAGGTGAGCACCTACACCTCCCAATCATAGCTAGAGTTAGGGTTCTGATCTCTATGTCCCGAGGAAGGAGATGTAGCGGAAGCCATTGATCCTAGTCTAATCTGACGGTCGACGGCCATGCTTACCTCTTCAGCCGCCAAGTCACAATGACAGGCGGGACTCGCCCTAGTGATTTCAAACTATGCCTCCCGCACGAGCTACGGTAAAGTTGGATCGGTCGGTTGCCGTGCGGCCCACTGTGGTCAAATCTGGCCCTTAGCCCCCTATCCCCTTTTTATATTTATATCTGATTTTCCAGATATACAAACCACCTACCAAGTTTAAATCAAAACAAAAATGAAAAAGGCTAACCAGTGACCAGATCTAAATTTCTACTGATTCTTACATGTTTTGTGGAACATGCAGAACTGGTCCCTTGCGAAAAATAGTTTCCATTATTTGATGGCATTAAAACCTACTGAATTTAGTAATGTGTTGTATGTTTGCTTACTATATCGTATTGATGCTTGTATGCCTTGTGTTGATTGTGGCAATTGCTTGCTTGCATGTATTCCCTTTGATAGTGATAATTGCGATTATATTGAAGACCCAAAGAAGATGGTTATTATTGGTTACTATGGTATTATAAGAAGAAGTCTAAGGACATATTGCCATATTGCTAATCACAGGAAAGCCACCTTCTTGCTCATAATCCTTGTCCTACTGTTTTACTTATGCATGTTTTACCTATCTATTTATGAAAACCTGCATTGTTTTACTATATGATGATATATACCTGGTAGTGGCTTGGCTCCTCCAACCAATACCTTTTGTACCACTAAGTACAACCCCATTGATTACACCTACTATCCCTAGTATGGTAGATGGTGTATAGCACCATACCCCTTTGGAGACCCCGTTTTAGCCAAAGCAAAGCTATAGGATTGGAAGACCCCGGAAAAGTTTTACAAAAATGTTTTATGATAAAACCTTAGTGAGGTTTGACCTACCAAGAGAAGTTGGAGAAAGGAAAAATATTTTGTTTTACAAATGTTACTGAAGGCAAGAGGAGCAAAAAAATGTTTACGAAAACACACTAATTTCTTTGCAGCTTTAGATATAACAACTTAACCCGTGCAACTACATTACTCCTATATGGGAAGGAGCTGGTGATGGCTCGGTGTTGATGTGGAGCTCGTTGGGGAACCCCAAGAGGAAGGTATGATGAGCACAGCAGTAAGTTTCCCTCAGTTATGAAACCAAGGTTTAATCGAGCCAGTAGGAGCAAGGAAACACCCCAAAGGTGTTGCTAGCTGAGCCTTGGCAGGGCGCACTACCGGTGCTAGTAGCAACATGGAGGCCTGCACAACACAACCACAGAACTTTGCCCCCAACTTGCGATGAGGTTGTCAATCTCACCGGTTTTGCTGAAAACAAAGGATTAAACGTATCGAATGGAAGGAAGTAATAATTTGCAGAAAGTAAACACAAAACAGTAAACAGTTTGTAGATTGTAGTAAAAGAAAGGACCGAGATCCATAGTTCACTAGAGGTGGCTCTCCTTAAGATAGATAACATGTAGGGTGAACGAATTACAGCGGGGCAATTGACAAACATCAAGAAAGCAATACATGCATATACTAATCATCTTGACTCCTTTGGAACTTGATTGGGCATTACAACATTATACATAGACCCCCATCCAACTGCATCTATGACTAACAATCCACCTTCAGGTTATCATCCGAGCCCCCTCCAGTATTAAGTTGCAAGCAACAAATTATTGCTTTACGAATTGCGTGTAATGTAAACAATATGATTGTTCTATGAACAAAGGATTGTTGTTTTCTCCCTAGTAGCAACAACACATCTAGTACCTTAGAGATTTCTGTCACTTCCCCAGTTACGGAGGCATGAACCCACTATCGAGCATAAATACTAACTCTTGGAGTTGCTAGCATCTACTTGGCCAAGATAGCTACTAACAACGGAAAGCATGCAAGATCACAAATAACAAAGACATGATAGAATCAATAATCAATCTGAAATAGCATCTCAATACCCATCGGATCCCCACAAACACAACATGCAAAATTACAAATAGATGATCTTGATCATGAACGGAGTTCACAAGATCTAGACATGAAAGCACAAAGGAGGAGAACCAGCCATCTAGCTACTACATGGACCCGTAGTCCAGAGATGAACTACTCACACATCACACCGGAGGCCTGCATGATGATGAAGAAGGGCTCCAGGGTGAATTCCCCTATCTGGCAGGGTGCCGGGAAGAGCTTCAGATCCCTCCTGATCTAGGGATGGAGATGACGGCGGCTACAGACTCTTTCGTGGATTTTTGATCGGGTACCTAGGGTTTTGGTCCCGAGGGCAATATATAGGCGGAAGGAGAGGCCGAGGGGGTGCTGGGGTCGGCCATAGCATCCCCTCGCGTGGGCCAGGCCTGGCCGCGTGGCCAGGTGGTGTGGCCGGCCCCCAACCCTTCTTCGTCTCGTATTCTGGCTCCAGATGTCTTCCGGAAAATACGCACTTTGGCTTTTGTCCCGTCCAATTCCGAGAATATTCATTTTGTGACTTTCTTGGAACCAAAAACAGCAAAAAACAGGCAACTGGCACTATGGCTCTTGTTAATAGGTTAGTCCAAGAAATCATATGAAAAGTACTCCAAAGTGTGGACAAAACACAAGAAAGTAGATAAAACCAAGCATGGAGCATCAAAAATTAAGATACATTTGCAATGTATCAACATCCCAAAGCTTAACTCTTGCTCGTCCTCGAGTAGGTAAGTGATAAAAAGAAAGAATAAGTTTTGAGGTGACACGCACCATCATAAACTTGATCAAAGTATTTGTAAAACATTCAAAGCTAGGATCATAGTACTTCAATCATAACATGAAAGACAAAGTTCTAGCAAAAATACAAAGAAACTATGATGCAACATGAAAAGGCACAAACAAAAGATTCATGAATAACAATGCTTTGCAAGATGTTTGTTTGTTTCACATAAAGAAACCATAGCATAATAGCATTCAGATTATCCCTCATAGAGTAGCAAATATAAATGCATAGGACACCTTCAAAGTTCATAAGAGTGACCAGATACAAATAGTTTAAAACAAGAAATATCAAGTTATGCATCAATCAACTAGTCTTGGGACAATGCACATAGAACTAAGAATGGCCACTATGCTCTCAAAGTAAGTGCATAAAGATAGAAGGTGGAGACTCAATATAATGGTGGAAGAAAGGCCTTCATAGAAGGAAGTAGGGATTTAAGTCTCATAAAGAGCTTCCAAAAATTATGGTACTTATAGTTTTCAGCTCTCTTTGCCCCTATCATAAGCATCTTGAAGGTGATTAAGGTTAAAGTGACACAACTAAGAGGATATGCTTGACAAGTTATAAACCGAAATCTCATGCCCCTTACTTACAAAGACCGATCCTCATGCTACTCAACTTTAGTCACAAGTAAGCTCTTGTCATTGTATGTACATATGTATCATAAAGAACCGCCAACGGGGTACCCCTTGCACATGATACAGGAGCTATCCCATAATCAAAATGACAAGGCAAGCAGACAGTGAGCATCTCAACGATCTTTTTAATTGTTATTTGCATAGGTTTTTATTGAGGATGCTTCTTAGAGTGCTCATTATAGTGATGCTGCAAGTTTCCACCATGATTAGGCATGGCTTAGGCTAGCGGCCCAGGCGTTTCTCTAACACACATACAAACTCCATGATCTTACAAGTTCCACTTTTATTTCACACCGCCGGGATCCATAAGCAAAAGAACATCATATCAACGGGGTACAAAGTACAAGTGCAATGTTGAAAGCGTTCCCCATGATACATGGTTCTGCTAACTTCAACTTATAAAGCGCAAGAATATACACAACAAAGAAGGACCCAATGGTTCAAGTTTATTAGATGCAAAAAAGTAAAGTGTGCCATCAAGTTTGTGAGAGCTTTAATCACTAGTTTTCTCATAACAAGTTTAATTCGGAAGGTAAACAAAAGCATGAATATACTTGGACTAGCATAAGCTAGTAGGTAGGTATGGTGGACTCTTTGGAATAACTTGGTTTAGGGAGTTTGATGCATGAGTGGAACTCATACTTGGTTATGGAGGCTAGCAAAAGACTGGGAGCGACAAACTAGGAGAGCAATAATGGCCATAATCATGCAGAGCGACAAAACATCATTGATCAAAGCATAAAGTGACACTACAAGTTGAAAACTAAAGGATCATAAAGGCTATGGTGACTATGAGATAGTCATAACATGGTGTGAGCTTGTGCCAAGTCAACCCAAATAAAGCATCAAAAGAGAATACCAGTATACTATGCTTTAATATGCTAAAACAACGCATGATTCATCCAAGGCACATCAAGAAATCTCAATTGTTTATAACAAGTCATGCTACAGAAAAGAATACTAAGCATAAATCCAAAACAATATCAAGCATGGCATGACAAAGCATAGGCCATAGTCAAAAACAAGCTCTTTTTACCAATTAAGCATGGACTTTCCTACTCTTTTCCAAACCAAACCAAACTATTTGCAAACCAATGTATGAAACAGGGGGTCCAACCAATTTATTCAGCAAACTAAGAAAACCAAGCAAACGAAAAACCAAAACGAAAACGAAAATGAAGACGCTCCAAGAACAACACAACTGTGCATGAAACAATAAAAATGAAGCGTTTGGAAGAAACCTGGGATTTTTATTGATGAAGAGGGGGATGCCTTGGGCATCCCCAAGGTTTGACGCTTGTACTTCTTGGATATTTCTTGGGGTGACACGCGTGGCATCCCCAAGCTTGAGCTTTAGTCCATCCTTCATCTCATTACTCATTCCTTCTATACACCTGAAATTTTTCCTTCATACAAAACTTCACACAATCTTTATTAGCAACATTAGCGCACTCAAGATAATAGGTCTTAAGGTTCAGTTCTAACACCAAATAAACTTCCATTAGAACACTAACTACTGAATAACTTTCCTAAAAAAGCTCAATTCCCCAAAATAACTCAAAAAGGAACCAACAAGAAGCAAATGCAGAAAATGGCAGCAATCTGTCAAAACAGACCAGCAGGTAAAGACGATTTTTTTCGAAGACCTTCTGTTGCTCAAATCAAAAAGTGTTGAACTAAATAAAGTTAGATAACAACCTGGGTCAGAAGCACAAATATTCACGCCTCAAAACGACGTTCAGAGATGTTACACGAATGTTTACGGTGAAGCACAGAAATCTCTTTCGGGACAGCAACTTTCCCAATCATTACTTCTCTCTCATTAGAGGTTACTCTTGGCACAAAAAGCAAATAAAAAGGATAAGGAGCGGTTATTACTGTAGTAATAACTTACAAGACTCATCTAAAACTTTTGGGTTATCTCCTAATAAGTACTTTTCTTTAACGCCTTTAAGTTAGGCATAAGGATCAAGAAAAAGAATCAAGTGTTCTCAAATGAAGAAGCATTAAGATGTCCATGCCTAGCATATTGAAACATTCAAAGACTTCTCTAGCTTCTTTGGAAACATCATAGAATTCCTTAAGCAAAGTTTCTAGAATAAAATCCCTCTTTTCGGGGTCCTCAATTTCTTTAAGTTTAAGAAACATTACTTGCATTAAGGGGTTGAGGTTAACAAACCTAGCTTCTAACATGTGAACTAAAGAAGCTGCAGCAATCTCATAGTTTGGAGCAAGTTCTGCAAGGGATCTATCCGCAATATCCTCATGTTTACTAACATGATTAAAGAATTCTTCAATATTATCTTTTCCAATTATTGAACCACTACCTATTGAAAGGTCTTTCAAGGTGAATTTATGGATCAACATGGTGAGCTAAGGAAGAGGTGAAAATTAAAGGAGACTTAATTTTTTTTGTTTTTCATAAAGAAAGCAAACTAGTAAAACTATTTTTTTTGTGTTTTTGATAAAGAAACAAGCAAACAAAACAAAAGGAAACTAAGCAAAAAAAATAACAAAGTAAAGAGATTGGTTATGAGCGACTCCCCTTGTGAAGATGTCCTTGACTCCCCGGCAACGGCGCCAGAAAAATACTTGATGGCTCGGTGTTGATGTGGAGCTCGTTGGGGAACCCCAAGAGGAAGGTATGATGAGCACAACCGTAAGTTTCCCTCAGTTATGAAACCAAGGTTTAATCGAACTAGTAGGAGTAAGGAAACACCCCAAAGGTGTTGCTAGCTGAGCCTTGGCAGGGCGCACTACCGGTGCTAGTAGCAACGTGGAGGCCTGCACAACACAACCATAGAACTTTGCCCCCAACTTGCGATGAGGTTGCCGATCTCACCGGTTTTGGTGAAAACAAAGGATTAAACGTATCGAATGGAAGGAAGTAATAATTTGCAGAAAGTAAACACAAAACAGTAAATAGTTTGTAGATTGTATGTAAAAGAAAGGACCGGGGTCCATAGTTCACTAGAGGTGGCTCTCCTTAAGATAGATAACATGCTGGGTGAATGAATTACAACGGGGTAATTGACAAACATCAAGAAAGGAATACATGCATATACTAATCATCTTGACTCCTTTGGAACTTGATTGGGCATTACAACATTATACATAGACCGCCAGCCAACTGCATCTATGACTAATAATCCACCTTCAGGTTATCATCCGAACCCCCTCCAGTATTAACTTGCAAGCAACAGATTATTGCTTTACGAATTGCGTGTAATGTAAATAATATGATTGTTCTATGAACAAAGGATTGTTGTTTTCTCCCTAGTAGCAACAGCACATCTAGTACCTTAGAGATTTTTGTCACTTCGCCAGATTACCAGAGGCATGAACCCACTATCGAGCATAAATACTAACTCTTGGAGTTGCTAGCATCTACTTGGCCAAGATAGCTACTAACAACGGAAAGCATGCAAGATCACAAATAAAAAAGACATGATAGAATCAATAATCAATCTGAAATAGCATCTCAATATCCATCGGATCCCCGCAAACACAACATGTAGAATTACAAATAGATGATCTTGATCATGAACGGAGCTCACAAGATCTAGACATGAAAGCACAAAGGAGGAGAACCAGCCATCTAGCTACTACATGGACCCGTAATCTAGAGATGAACTACTCACGCATCACACCGGAGGCTTGCGTGATGATGAAGAAGGGCTCCAGGGTGAATTCCCCTCTCTGGCAAGGTGCCGGGAAGAGCTTCAGATCCCTCCCGATCTAGGGATGGAGATGACGGAGGCTACAGACCCTTTCGTGGATTTTTGATTGGGTACTTAGGGTTTTGGTCCCGAGGGCAATATATAGGCAGAAGGAGAGGCCGAGAGGGTGCTATGGTCGGCCAGACCACTAAAGGGAATATGCCCGAGAGGCAATAATAAAGTGGTTATTATCTTATTCCATGTTTATGATAAATGTTTATTTTGCATGCTATAATTGTATTGATCGGAAATGTCAATACATGTGTGTTTAATAAAAAAGGGTTCCTAGTTATGCCTCTCTTATAGACTAGCTTGTTGATTAACAAGATGATCAAGGTTTCCTGATCATGGACATTGGATTTTGTTAATAACAAGGTCACACCATTGCTGGAATGATGTGATGAACATTCATCCAAAGTATAGCATTATGATCAAAGTCATTATGTTTATATTGCTACAATATCATACGAATTAATCTTTATCCTTAGACCATGAAATCATGTTAATTGCTAACACCGGAAGAGTATCTTGATAACATCAAACGTCACACTGTAACAGGGTGACTATAAAGGTGGGTTCAGTGCTACGAAGGTGTTATGTTGAGGCTCATGGATCGAGAGTGGAATTTTTCAATCCAGATGACGGATAGATATTCTCTGGGCCCTCTCGGTGATATCACATTGAAATAGCTTGCAAGCAAGTGATGTGATCACTAGAATGTTATATCACAGGAACGAGAAAAGAGTGCATGTCGGTAACGAGATCAAACTAGGTATTTGGATACCAATGATCGAATCTCAGACATGTAATATATCGCGAGACAAAGGGATTTAGTTACGATGTTAAAGGTTCACACGATCACAAGAGTCATCGTTGAATGTGTAGGAGTCAGTATGGATCTCCAGGTCCCTCTTCTGATTATTGATCTGAGAGGGGTCTCGATCATGTCTACATTATTCGCGAACCGTAGGGAGACACACTTAAGGGATACCGACACCATTTGGAGCAAATATGTTTCAGATAAAGATTTAAGAAAGCGCTGGAATTATTTCAATAGACACCGAAACTGTTTCGGGTGAAATTGCTGAAATTGGTTCTGCATGTAATATTGAAATGTTGTAGGGGTTTTATGTGAATGTTTGTTAATTAAAGTAATTAACAAAATTCTGAATAAAAATAATAAAAGAGTTTGATTAAATGATAGAGCATTAAATTGAGACTTTAAAAGAGAATGTGAAGGGGCAAATTTATGTGGAGGAGTTACCACCACATGAATGGAGGAGGTGAAAGGTCACCTCCTCCATGCCCCGGCCATGAAGGAGGGGCACCCCCCCTCCTCCTTTAAAAGGCCACCCTCTCCTCACTTCTAAAACACACCTCCTTGTGAAGGATCTCTCTCCCCCTCTAGTATTATTTCCCCATGGTCTCGGATTAGCGAGATACATGTTCCTGGTGGCTTTATCTAGAAAGGAGTTGCTGCCTGCTGCTTTTGGGAGCGAGGGACGAAGGTTGTCGAGTACCGGACGTGTGTGCAATCACGGATGCACCGCTGCTTATGGTGCTGGACTTGGTGGTGCTGGAGCTGGATCTGATGGACGGCGTCTTTGGAGCCGGACTTCATCACGATCTTGAGATCAGCAAGTGTATGACTACATCAACCACGAGTTCCTACTTGTTAACAAAGCTCGTTGTCTTCGAGGGTAAGTTCTCCATGGATGTATGTACACCCGTTGCTTTGTACCTAGTAGATAGATCTTGGCGTGTAGTTCACACCGTAGGAAAATTTTTGTTTTCTATGCTGCGGACCCAACAACCACCCCCTAGCGCTGGTCAGGCCTGGCCACGCGGCCAGGTGATGTGGCCAGCCCCCAGTCCTTCTTCGTCTCGTATTCTGGCTCCAGATGTCTTCTGGAAAAATAGGCACTTTGGCTTTTGTCCCGTCCAATTCCGAGAATATTCATTTTCTGACTTTCCTGGAACCAAAAACAGCGGAAAACAGGCAGTTGGCACTGTGGCTCTTGTTAATAGGTTAGTCCAAGAAATCATATGAAAATTACTCCAAAGTTTGGACAAAACACAAGAAAGTAGATAAAACCAAGCATGGAGCATCAAAAATTATAGATACATTTGCAATGTATCAGCTAGACTTGAAGTTTGCTACTCTAGTGTGGGAATTCTTACAACTACTATAAGGGATCACATCCCTCGAATGCCGGGTTTCCTTTACATAAAGGGTAAACTGTTAGACAGTCACCTGGTGGAAATGCAAACTGCCCTCGAGAGCAACCAGACGATACTATGAGCCTCTCATTGAAAGTGCCCACTCTCGAGGAGTCGGAATGCACTCCGGTTGGTCCGTGGATCCAGACGTCCTGGTGTTGAGAGGAACAACTCATAGGGTAGGGCCTATGCTAGAGTGGCATGATGACCACAAGTATAGGGAGTGTATCGCAGTATTTTTGATAAGTAAGAGTGTCGAACCCAACGAGGAGCAGAAGGTGTTGACGAGTGGCTTGGAGCAGCAATTCTTTGTAAATACTTAGCAAACAGATTTTTAGGGGTTTTTGCTAATGTAGATAAATAAAGTGCGAGTAAATAAAAGACAATGATAATAAATGTAGCAAGTGGCCCAATCCTTTCTTTAGCAAAGGACAATCCGGTTGTATTACTTAAGATGACCAAACGTTCTCGAGGACACATGGGAATATTGTCAAGTGCTTTCGTTTCATATAGTTGATTAATATTCTTTAGTTTGATAAGTGTTTTGTGGGTGAACGTGTGCTAATGTACTGACCTTCCTAGGACTAATACATACTTGTGATTATACCCCTTGCAAGCATCCGCAAGTACAATAAAGTAATTAAGATAGAAACCTAACCACAGCTTTAAACTCAAAGATCCTAACATCCCTTGTGCAAAGGTTTCCTAACGGGGGTTCAGGTTTCTGTCACTCTGGCAACCCCTACGATTAGTAGCCAAATACACAATGCATTCCCCTAGGCCCATAAAGGTGAAGTGTCATGTAGTCAATGTTCACATGGCACCACTAGAATAATAACACCACAACTTAAATAGCAAACTATTAAATCTCTCTCAACACAATTCTACTACTAACAACATAACTTCTCCCATGTCCTCAAGAACTAAACGAACTACTCACAAGACATCATATGGATCAAGATCAGAGATGAAATAATGATAAGCAACAATCTGAACATAACAATAATTCAATGGTTCCACTCAATAGCATCAACTACAACAAGTAATCAACACCGAGAAAGTTTCCCCTAAGAACTATGCAAGGTTCAACCCAATTATTACAGCGGTATGAAGTGGTGATGATGGTGTTGATGGAGATGATGAAGGAGATGATGGTGATGATGATCCTGATGAAGTCTAGCTTGATGGTGGTGTTGATGGCGACGATCTCGCCTCTCCGGGAAGGAAGTCCCCGGCAGATTTCTGCCTGTCGGAGAGCTCTTTCTCTTTCTGTAGTTTTTCGCTTCGTAGAGGCAGCGAAATCTTTCTGTGGTCGCTCTCTCGAGGCATAGGGTTTTGTGGGGATAATATACGCCAAAGGGGAAAACCAGGAGTGGGCTAGGGTGGCCACACCACCTGGTGGCTGATACGTCCAAAACGTATCTACTTTCCCCGAACACTTTTGCTATTGTTTCTCCTCTAAACTAGTGTGATTTGGATGCAACTAACACGGACTGACGTTGTTTTCCGCAGAATTGCCTTGGTGTCTAGTTTTTGTGCAGAAAATCAACTATCAGGAAAAATCCCAGAAAATATGCCGAAAATCCTATTTCATCAGAAGACTCCCAGAGCCAGAATACGAGACGGAGGGGGGCTGGGCCCAGGCCACACCACGGCGGCATGCTAGGCTGGCGCGCCAGGTGGTCTGCCGCCAGACACCTCGGTCTCCCTCTTCGCCTATAAGATGCCTTCTGACCTAAAAACTCAGGGGGAGTTCGACGTTTTTCTAGAAAGAGTTTCGCTCCTCTACCACCACCAGATTCCATGAAACAGCACCAGAAACTCCGTTCTGGCACCCTGCCGGGACGGGGAATTGGAGGAGATCATCGCTATCATCATCACCATCGTTTTTCCATCGACCATCCATGTCTCCCCCATCTATGAGTGAGTAATCCCCCGCTGTAGGCTATGGGGATGGTAGGGATTGGATGAGGTCGTTCATGTAATGGCATCAGATTGTTTGGGCATGGTGCCTAGTATCTTCTATTAGTGCTTTGTGACTTTGTTGTGACTTGTTATGCTTAATGCTTGTCACTAGGGCCCGAGTGCCATGATTTCAGATCTGAACATGTTATTGATTCATTATGATAGTATTGTTTATGGTCTTACCTGCAAGTTGTATACACACGTTGTTGTCCGGAACCAATGGGCCCTAAGTGACAGAAATCGGGATAACCGGAGTGAATGGCTTTCATGTGAGGATCACATGTGTTCACGGAGTGTTAATGCTTTGCTCTAGTGCTCTATTAAAAGGAGCACCTTAATTGCCAGTAGTTCCCTTGAGGCCCCGCTGCAAACGGGCTGGCAGGACAAAAGATGTTGTGCAAGTTCTCATTGCGAGCACGTCTGACTATATATGGAACACAAGCCTAGGATTATCTAGTAATTGGATGCTTTATCTTATTTATCTGCAATTGCCCTATGTTCTAATTGCTATATGAATTGTCTTGTCCATGCAACGCCCGTCTGTCCATCCCTATGCCTACCGCACTTGAATCCTATTGTTTACTGCTGTTGTTACAACTGTATTTACTTTACTACTACTGTTACTTTAGTATTCCTACTACAAAACTGTTGCTACTGATAAACTGCTGTGAGCAAGATTGTTTCCAGGTGCAGCTGAATTGACAACTCAGTTGTTAAGGCTTATAAATATCCTTTGGCTCCCCTTGTGTCGAATCAATAAATTGGGTTTCACTTCCCTCGAAAATACTACGATACACCCCCTATACTTGTGGGTAATCAAGACTATTTTCTGGCGTCGTTGGCGGGGAGCATAGCTTTATTTATCAAGTTCACTTGGATTCTCTATTGTTCGCTGCCATCCATCCATCATGGGTAAGTCTCGTGATGGCAAGGTTCCTATTTTACCATCCACTACAAGAAGAGGTACGGTTCTGAACACCTTTGTTGCTCTTGATTCACCATTTGTTATGAATAAGCTTGTTACACCACCACATACACATGCTACACACACTGCTACTACTGCTGAATCTGAAACTTCTGATACTTATGATGCTGCTTCTAATGTGCTTGACAAAAGTGGTTCATTAGGTCCTTTCCTAGATGCTACGATTGCTAGAACTATAGCTGGAAATACTGAAACTCCTAATGAACATACTACTACACCTGTTAGTTCACTTGAGTCTAGTGAGAGCTATGATATTCAAGACGGTTATGTTGAGATGACCGATGAATTTATTAAAGAATGTAAAAACACCCATGATAGGAGCGCTGCTAAGAGTCTCCTTGAGAGGCGTACTATTAGACCCAAATTGTCTCCTATTGCTAAGTTTGCTGCTTCTCCCATAAACATTAAAGATAAAGATTATGTTTTCTCTCTCGATCTATCTTACATAGCTATTGTTGAGAAAGAACCTTTTTGTGGGACTAAGAATGAGAGTGCGGTAGCTCATATGACTGAGCTTTCTACCATGAGTGGCCTGTTTTCTGATGATATTAAGATGCGTACCTACTTTGTTGCTAAGATTTTCCCCTTTTCACTAAAAGGAGAAGCTGAAACTTGGTTTAGTAATTTACCTCCTAGATCTATTGATAGCCCTGATTGCTTGATTAGTACTTTCCTGCAGAAATATTTTCCTCCTAGTGCTAGACATGCTATTTTGCAGGAAATTTTTGATTTTAAACAGGGAGAAAAAGAGATATTGCCTGAATCTTGGGCAAGGTTTTGTGCTTTGATTCATGCACAAGCTGGAAGTCCATTACCAAAGAATGATCTTCTTAATATATTTTATAATGGACCAACTGAAGAATCTAGGACATACCTAGATAGTTGTGCTGATTGTGTTTTCATGAATAGGACTCCCAAAGAAGCTGGGGAATTAATGGATAAAATAAGCAAGAATTATGAAGATTGGACTCCTCCTGAACCAGCTATACCTGAAGTAATTATACATGAACCAGCTATACCGGTGCCTATACCATTATCTAAGAAGAGGGGAGTTATTGAATTGAATGATGAAGTGATGAAGGAAGCTAAGAAATATCTTAAGGAGAAGGGAATTAAAGCTGCAGATGTCAAGAATTTACCTCCTATAGAAGAATTATGTAAGCCAATTCCCCATTCATCCACTATTGAGGTACACTCTCTCCAGCACTTTGATGAAGGTGATATCCCTTACTCTAAACCTCCTGATCAATGCTTAGAAGAATTCGATATTTTTAACGTTAAGCAATATAATTTTAATAAAAGGGTGCAAAATCATCTAATGGAAAACACTAGAGCTATTGTTGAGTTAAAATATATTGTGGAAAGAACCTCTAATGATGTTAAAATGATTGTCAAACATTTTCAAATGGTTCAAACTCAAATAGATCAACTTATTAAAGTGCAAAAAGACTTGATAGTTAATGCTACCAAAGAAAGACATGCTTATGAAATTAGAACTAGAAGTGGTGCTGCTACCTAGGATCCTCTATATCCTGAGGGGCATCCCAAAAGAATTGAGCAGGATTCTCAACAAGCTGAAAATAGTGGTACTACTCGTAAGAAAAGAAAAAAGAAACATAAAACTATTGTAGAATCCTCTGAACCTACTATAGATCCTAATAGTATATCTGTCTATGATGCTGAAACCGAAAAGTGGTAATGAAGAAAATGATGATCCTAATGAAGAAAAAGTTGAAGAAGAACCTGAAAAGCACACTAAGAATACTAAATACACTAAAGGAGATTTTATTGCTAAGAAACATGGTAGTGAAAGAGAGCCTTGGGCCAAAAACCTATGCCTTTCCCTGATAAGAAACACAAGTCAAAGGAAGATGAACACTATAATAGGTTTTGTGAGTGGACGAAACCTTTATTCCTGCAAATTCCTTTGACTGATACTATTAAACTACCTCCTTACTCAAAGTATATGAAGGATATTGTCTCGAATAAAAGGAAGATCCCTAATGAAGAAATTTCTACTTTGCTTGCTAATTATTCCTTTAATGGTAAGGTTCCAAAGAAACTTAGAGACCCAGGGATTCCAACTATCCCTTGTTCTATTAAGAATAGTTATGTTAGAACTGCTTTGTGTGATTTGGGAGCTGGAGTTAGTGTTATGCCTTTCTCTCTCTATAAGAGACTTCAACTAGAAAAATTGATACCAACTGATATATCTTTGCAAATGGCTGATAAATCTACCACTATTCATGTTGGTATATGTGAGGATGTACCTGTTCAAGTGGGTCATAATTGCTTGATATTAACTGATTTTGTTGTGCTTGAAATGCCTGAAGATGATAATATGTCTATTATTCTTGGGAGACCTTTTCTTAATACTGAAGGAGCTGTTATTAATTGTAATCAAGGAAAGGTGACCTTCAATGTTAATGACAAGGAACATACTGTCTATTTCCCCAAGAAGATTGATAGGACTTATGGTTTGAATTCAATTGAACATGTTGAGGGCATTCATGTTGGAGAAATATATTGTCCCATACCAAGAAAAAAATTGAAACTATTATGATTGGGACCATTACTATCAAAGTTGTGGTAACATAATCATTAGTGGAATACAAAGTTTTGTTACATATAAAATTGTTTTGGTAACAAGACCTGATCAACCTTATTAACAAAAGGATTTCATTGAACAAATCAATGTTTTCACCATGATTATCTTCGCTTACTTCTATTCTATCCATTTCAGATTTTGCTTTCGTTTAGTTTTCTTTTCTGTTGTTAGTTGCTTGCATATTAGAGTGTCTTAGAACTTTTGTAGTTCTAGCATTGTTTTGCCATTGCATCATTCCAGAAATCTTTCTGTCAGAAAATCATTCATTTATACCTGAAAATTTCCCAAAAATAAAGTGTCTCCAAAAATTCCAGAAAAATCATATTAAATTTTTACGTGAAAAAAGGGGCAGAGGAGTGCAGGGGTCCACCAGGCAGGCACGTCCAGCCCTGGGGCGCGCCAGCCTATGGTGTGGGCCACTCCTGACCCTCCACTCACTCTCTCACTTGCCACTTTTTTATCTCTCCTGAGCAAACACCAGTCCATTGCTCAAAATCGCGTTCTTGCTGTGCTTGCCCTTGATTTTTCGATCTCCTTGCTCAGCCCATCTTTGCTACTGAAATTTGGAGCATTTGTTCTCCGGTATGTGACTCCTCCGCTTGTCCAAGTAGATTTGTGTTTAGTGGCTTATATCTTGAGTATTTTGCTGCTGTAGGTGACAGGTTATGAGAACTTGTAAGCTTGTTTGATGCTTAGAGATATAGTTTTATGCATGTTTAGGCCTCTTACAAGTCCCTATGAGTAGTGCCCTTCATTATATTCACTTTGCAATCACTTATTTAATAGATGTTTAAATTTCAGAATATCAAGCATGAACAACCATACTTTTGGAGAGATATTTGAGAGGGATGCACCTAGGAGGTCAAGGCCCTCAAGATCAGCCTCTTAGTTCAGGCCATCATACAACGAAGAACTCGTTGCACCTCGCATTGGTAATGAAGGAGATGATGGGATGCTCACCCATCCACTTTTCCTTGTTTTACTTTCTTACAAGCTGCAGGGATTCTTGATGATTTCTTGCTACTGATTCAGAGGGTTGGTTTGACCTCATACATGCAAGATGAGAGTGAGCAATACGCTATGCTCACTAAGCTTTTGTTGAGAGCTTCATGTTTACTAACACGCCCTATCAGTCAACTGTCTCTTTCAGAATTTATAATCTGCCCTTTACTATGTCATTGGAAAGATTTTGCAGTATTGTAGGTGTGAGTATGACAGGGACCGTGAAGAAGATTCAAGGGCAACCCGCTGACTTGCTGGAGCTTTACCGAGGGCTGACCAATGATGATGACCGCGTGCCTTAGCGCGGAAAGATAAGAAACATCCAACTCCCTGCTCTTAGATACTTTGCATATTATCTTGCTACTAGCATTCTTGGTAGGGAGAATACGAGTAATATCTCCAACTATCATTTAGCCTTCCTTGTTGCGCTTAACAATGATACTCGGTACAACCTTGGCTCGCTTATTGCTCGCCGCCTAGCTACTAGGGGGGCTATCTATGGGGGCATCATTGCCTCACGTATGGTCAATGCATTAGGACTTTCAGTGGACCCCAATGATACTATATTGGCACCACAAAGGCTTAACCTTGCTGCCATGAAAACTCATCACATTGTCACTGCTGATTCTGATTTGGACAGTCTAGTATATAGGATAATGTTTACTGACGGGGATGAGAGAGAGATCCCTTTGCCGCAATCTACTTTGTTTAGTGTTCACAGGAGACCGTGGTCGCGCTCTAAGGAGGAGGTGGACGAGCAGCTCCGCTTGCTGGGTTTCCACGGACAACACTAGGAGGATGTGCCTTCCTACAATTACTCTGCGCACTACGGGGGGACGTACTCGAGCTCGCACCAGGACGAGGGTACCTCCTCGTCATACCACAGAGACACTTCATCTTGCCCAGCCTAGGATTGACACCCACTTAGGCCAAAAGCCTAAGCTTGGGGGAGGTACGCTGACATCGCACTCATCTCCACATCATTTGCCTCGGTACTTTGTATATTCATGTTTTGTTCTCTTTTTAGCTTTTGTTCTTTCTTTGCTTTTGCTTTCTAAAACACAAAAAAGACCAAAAATATTTCTGTTGTTTCTCTTTGTTTGCTTCTTCTTCTTTTTGCCTTGGTTTTTTTTTCCCTTTTTGCTTTGTTTGAACTATTCGAAAAACCCAAAAATATTTTGCTTTGCTTGTTCTTCCTTTTTGGTTCTTGTTTTAAAAATCAAAAACACCAAAAATATTTGTTGTTCTTCTTTGGTTTTGTGAGTTTGTTGCAGGGTTCAGCAGTTATCACTGGGATTTGGTTTCATATTTTTATTCAAGCCACACAAGTGAAGGGCAATAATGAGGATTAATGACAACTTGAGGTGTAGTAAGAGGCTGATAACAAACTCTATTTGTTTTCATTTTTGTACATATACTCATCATTGTGGGCATGCTTAGCCTGTTCATGTAGGGTGTATGTTATTTATGGATGCTTAGTAGTTCTTGCTTTCATATGATTAGCTCCAGCTTGCTAATAGTTTGTAGCATGTCATATGAATGTTTGCTTGCATTACTCTATTCATAACTTGGTATGACACCGTGGTATCCTCCTCTGAATGTTTCGTATGAATTGACTTGGCACATGCTCATGCATACATATGACTGAAATAATCAGTTAAGCCTCGATGAATTATTTTGCCTTGAGGGTCTTGAATCACTTTCATGCCATGATTAGTCATGTTTTGTTGCAAGCATGATTATGACAGCTATTGTTCTCTCGTTTGTTTCTCCCTTACTATTTTTAGCCTTCACTTACACTGAGTATGCTTTACTCGTGTTTCCAATTCCCTAAACCCAAATATTATCAAAAGTGTCCACCATACCTACCTATTAGCATCATTTTCTATTTCCGTGCATATTCAATATGCCTTGTTTTCTTCCGAATAAAATGTTTGCTTGTTATGAGAAAGTTAGTTAGTAAAGCTCTCACGAACTTGATGGCAAACTTTATTTCCTGCACTTAATAAACCTGAACCATTGTGACTGTCCATGAAAGTTATATGCTTGCAAATTATAGGCTGGGGATTAGCAGAACCGTGTTGTCATGGGGAACGCTTTCAACACTTGTAAATATATACCCAGTTGATACCATGCTCTTTTGTTTGCGGATGTCGTTGGTGTGAAATAAAAGGGGAGCTTGTAAGTCCATGGAGTTATGTATGTGTGTTAGACAAACGTCTGGGCCGCTGGTCTAATCCATGCTGTCATGGTGGAAACCTGCAGCGTAACCATAATAAGTATCTATGAAGCATTCTTCTTATAAAAAAGAGAGAGATAGCTATTGAGAAAAAGAAAAGAAAAAAGAGATTTGAGAAAAGAGGAAAGAGAGAAAAAAAGCACCATTTTCCCATGGTAAATAAGAAGATTGCTGAGATACTCACTGTCTGCTTGCCTTGTCATTTTGATATGGGGATTCTTCCGTATCATTGGGCAAGGGGTACCTTGTTGGCAGTTCTCTATGATACGCACATATTTACGATGAAAAGAACTTACCGGTAACTAAAGTTGAGTAGCATGAGGAGCGGCCCTCGTACTCAAGGGACGGGATTTACAGTTATAGTCTGTCAAGTATATAACTCGGATTGGACCTCACTTTCACATTAACCATATTAAAGATGCTTATGATAGGGGCAATGAGAGCTCAAAGCTAATGAGTACTATACTTTCAGCATTTGGAAGCCTTTCAAACTTTTCAAAACCTTTTTCATTTCCTTGTTGAGTCTCCACTTATTCTATGAGCACCTTCTTGACAGCATAGTTGTCATTCTTAGTGTAATGTGCTTGTCTCAAAACTTGATTATTTGTGTTATGACTGTGATGCTTGTATCTTTGATATCTTTACTTCTAGTCTTCACCTAAACTTCAGAGGTTCCTTGGCATTCATAATCAAAGGCAAGCGATATACCACTCTTTCATGCCTTGTTATGAGCATTGTAATGTTGCTTATGTTTATGTTTCATGCTACTTATTATTTTTGAGTTGGAATCTTTTCATAGCTTGCAATGCCTATTAAGTAAACTTAGTTGCATACTCCTTATTATGAATTGTCTAAGTAGTTGATCACATGCTGAGAATATATACATCATATGAAGCAAATGTGTTCGTGAAATTTCTTTTATCGCACTCAGTTTTCAACTGAATTGCTTGAGAACAAGCAATAAGCTAAGGTTGGGGGAGTTGATACGTCCAAAACGTATCTACTTTCCCGAACACTTTTGCTATTGTTTCTCCACTAATCTTGTGTGATTTGGATGCAACTAACACAGACTGACGCTGTTTTCAGCAGAATTGCCTTGGTGTCTAGTTTTCGTGCAGAAAATCAACTATCAGGAAAAATCCCGGAAAATATGCCAAAAATCCTATTTCACCAGAAGACTCCTGAGCCAGAATACGAGACGGAGGGGGCTGGGCCCAGGCCACACCACCTGGTCGCGCGGGCTAGGCCTGGCCACGCCAGGGGGTGGTCTGGCCGCCCTAGACAACCCCTCGGTCTCCCTCTTCGCCTATAAGACACCTTCTGACCTAAAAACTCAGGGAGGGTCGACGTTTTTACAGAAAGAGTTCCACTCCACCGCCACCACCAGATTCTACAAAATAGCACCAGAAACTCCATTCTGGCACCCTGCCGGGACGGGGAATTGGAGGAGATCATCGCCATCATCATCACCATCGCTTCTCCATCGACCATCCATGTTTCCTCCATCTATGAGTGAGTAATCCCCCGCTGTAGGCTATGGGGATGATAGGGATTGGATGAGATCGTTCATGTAATGGCATCAGATTGTTTGGGCATGGTGCCTACTATCTTCTATTAGTGCTTTATGGCTTTGTTGCGACTTGTTATGCTTAATGCTTGTCACTAGGGCCAGAGTGCCATGATTTCAGATCTGAACATGTTATGGATTCATTATGATAGTAGTGTTTATGGTCTTACCTGCAAGTTGTATACACACGTTGTTGTCCCGAACCAATGGCCCCGAAGTGACAAAAATCGGGATAATCGGAGGGAACGGCTTTGATGTGAGGATCACATGTGTTCATGGAGTGTTAATGCTTTGCTCCCGTGCTCTATTAAAAGGAGCACCTTAATAGCCAGTAGTTCCCTTGAGGCCCCACTACAAACGGGCTAGCAGGACAAAAGATGTTGTGCAAGTTCTCATTGCGAGCACATATGACTATATATGGAACACATGCCTAGGATTATCTAGTACTTGGATGCTTTATCTTATTTATCTGCAATTGCCCTATGATCTGATTGCTATATGAATTGTCTTGTCCAAGCAATGCCCGTCCGTCCATCCCTATGCCTACCGCACTCGAATCCTATTGTTTACTGCCGTTGTTACTATTGTCTTTACTTTACTACTTCTGTTACTTTACTATTCCTACTACAAAACTGTTGCTACTAATAAACTGCTTTGAGAAAGATTATTTCCAGGTGCAGCTGAATTGACAACTCATTTGTTAAGGCTTATAAATAACCTTTGGCTCCCCTTGTGTTGAATCAATAAATTGGGTTTCACTTCCCTCGAAAATACTACGATACACCCCCTATACTTGTGGGTCATCAGTGGCGCGACCAGGGGTGGCCTGCGCCAAGGGGTGGTCTGGGCCCCCTGTGGCCCAGCTCCGCTCCCCCTTCTGGCGTCCTTCGTCTTCTAGAAAAATAGAATTTTCCATGTATTTTCTAGAATTTTCTGATCTTCGCGAATTTCGCCTCCAAACAACGCCTTGTCCATCAGAATCTAGACTTCAGCGGTCCATCCTCCAAAAGTCATCAACCATGCAAAAATAGATGAAATAACATAAGTATCATCTCTTAATATGAAATATATCAATGAATAACAGTAAATTATGGTATATAATAGTGATGCAAAATGGACGTATCAACTCCCCCCAAGCTTAGACTTCGCTTGTCCCGAAGGGAATAATGAGCTCAATAAACATGACCTCAGGTTGATGGAGTGAAGAGTCGATAAAATAATATGGACAAGAAGCATCACATTCATAAATACATAAATCATAATAGAAGACAACTCACCATTATATAATTTTAACTTGCAATAAGTAAAGGAAGCACAATAAAGATACATAAAGTAAATCATAATTGGTAATGGCAAACTTTGCTCTTGGTCCAAGGATAGTTAACAATTTGCAGGAGTTCAATCATAAAGGGGTTTTCAATGATAATACTCTCCAAGATAAAATCAATGTGCAAAACAAGGAACATAAGAAACATGATTGAATAAATCATCATATGAATGAATGAAACACAACAACTCAAAATACTTGCTGAGATAGAAAGGAATAGGTTTACTGACTTAACTAAAAAGTAAAAGATAGGCCCTTCATAGAGGGAAGCAGGGATTTCAAGTTTCATAAAGAGCTTCCAAAAATTATGGTACTTATAGCTTTCAGCTCTCATTGCCCCTATCATCAGCATCTTGAGGTGATTAAGGTTAAAGTGAGCAAATATGAGGATATGCTTGACAAGTTATAAGTTGAAAATCTCATGCCCCATGCTTACGAGTACCAGACCTCATGCTACTCAACTTTAGTCACGAGTAAGTTCTTGTCATTGTAAATACATGTGCATCATGGAGAACCGCCAACGGGGTACCCCTTGCCCGATGATACGGAAGCATTCCCATATCAAAATGACAAGGCAAGCAGACAATGAACATCTCAGCGATCTTTTTATTTGCTATTTGCATAGGTTTTTATTAAGGATGCTTCACAGATTTCTCATTATGGTTATGCTGCAAGTTTCCACCATGATTAGGCATGGATTAGGCTAACCGCCCAAGCGTTTCTCTAACACACATACAAACTCCATGAGCTTACAAGCTCCACTTTTATTTCACACCGCCGGGATCCATAAGCAAAAGAATCATGATATCAACTAAATAAGTGCAATGTTGAAAGTGTTCCCCATGGTAACATGGTTCTGCTAACTCTCAACATATAAAGTGCAAGCATATAAGCAACATAGATGGATACAATGGTTCAAGTTTATTAAATGCAAGAAAGTAAAGTGTGCCATCAAGTTCATGAGAGATTTAATCACTAATTTTCACATAACAAGTTTAATTTGGAAGGTAGATAAAAACATGAATTTACTTGGAATAGCAATAATGCTAATAGGTAGGTATGGTGGACACAAATGGCATAGGTTTTGGTTTAAGGATTGGATGCACGAGAAGCATTCCCTCTCAGTACAGGTTTTAGGCTAGCAAGGCTAGGTAGCAAGCATAAGAGTTGAAGGAAACAAACAAACATACAGGTGATAAAAACAAACATGCAATCTTCCTTGGAAGCATAAAAGATCATAACTAGAGAATACTAAGCTTATGAGCAAATCAAGGAAGAAATATGATGAAATTATATTCTTTAAGAGTACTTTTAGCTTTTTCATTCAATTCTCATAATAGTGTTGCTACTAACCGAGCCAGGTTTGCCAAAACCAACTAAATGAACTCAATGATCCCAAAGTGATACCAATACTAACAACAAGATCAATCATATAATAGTAATTTAAAACTAAAATAAGTTATGCAAAAGAGTAAATGATAGAACTTCTCATTAATATTCCATAACGTTAACTCATACCAAGGGATACATAGATATCTAACGAGAGGGGGGCACTTCCATAATGCAAACCATCCAACATGATAACTTCTCGATTCATGATATGACTCTACTTAAAAAGTAAAAAGATAAAAGATAGTGATATGATACCTTGGCACTCCCCCAAGCTTGGAACAAACCAAGGGGATGCCAAAACCTGATGACGAGTTACTCCTTCGGTGGTGGTGGTGTTCTCTAGATGAGCTTTTCAATCAATTTCCTCAAGTCCTCAATCTCGAAGGTGAGAGTACAAATCAACTCTGAATTGTGCTCGATGCGGTTCATGATCATGTCGGGTTGTGAATCCCATCTCGTACGATTCTTTCCCCACTCTTCCTCCTTGAAGTCTTATTTTCCTGCATGATTAGAACGAGGCATATCCCAATTGGAGGGTAGTTTCTCCTTGGGCATATTCTGAAATTGCTGCTCATGGATAAGGGTATGGAAGAGATTCTTGGTGTGTGGCGAAGGTGACCATGAAGCTAAGAAATGACGCGGAGTCTTCCCTCCAGTGGACATCCGTGCAGTCCTTTTGAACATGGCAGGGTTTGCCACTTATACATTGCTAACGTATCCATATTTTTTGATGTTCCATGCTTGGTTTTATCTAGTTTCTTATGTTTTGTCCACACTTTGGAGTAATTTTTATACACTTTCTTGGACTAACCTATTAACAAGAGCCACAGTGCCAGCTGCCTGTTTTCTGCTGTTTTTGGTTCCAGGAAAGTCAAAAAATGAATATTCTTGGAATTAGACGGGACAAAAGCCAAAGTCAGTTTTTCACCGAGAGACACATGGAGCCAGAATACGAGACGGAGAGGGGCCAGGGGCCCGCCACACCACCTGGCCGCACGGCCAAGCCTGGCCTGCACCAGGGGGTGGTCTGGCCGCCTCGGGCACCCCCTCAGCCTACCCTTTCGCTTATAAGATGCCTCCGATACAGAAACCCTAAGTACCCGATCAAAATTCCACGAAGGAGTCTATAGCCGCCTTCATCTCCATCCCTAGATCGGGAGGGATCTGAAGCCCTTCCTGGCACCCTGCCGGACGGGAGAATTCACCCTAGAGGCCTTCTTCATCACCATGCAAGCCTCCGGTGTGATGCGTGAGTAGTTCATCCCTAGACTATGGGTCCATGTAGTAGCTAGATGGCTGGTTCTTCTCCTTTGTGCTATCATGTTTAGATCTTGTGAGCTCCGTTCATGATCAAGGTCATCTATTTGTAATCTACATGTTGTGTTTGTGGGGATCCGATGGATATTCAGATGCTATTTCAGATTGATTATTGATTCTATCATGTCTTTGTTATTTGTGACCTTGTATGCTTTTCGTTGTTAGTAGCTATCTTGGCCTAGTATATGCTAGCAACTCCAAGAGTTAGTATTTATGCTCGATAGTGGGTTCATGCCTCTAGTAATCTGGGGAAGTAAAAGAAATCTCTAAGGTACTAGATGTGTTGTTGCTACTAGGGAAAAAACAACAATCCTTTGTTCATAGAACAATCGTATTGTTTAATTTACACGCAATGTGTAATGCAATTATCTGTTGCTTGCAACTTAATACTGGAGGGGGTTCAGATGATAACCTGAAGGTGGATTATTAGTCATAGATGCAGTTGGATTACGGTCTATGTATAATGTTGTAATGCCCAATCGAATCACAAAGGAGTCAAGATGATTAGTATATGCATGTATTGCTTTCTCGATGTTTGTCAATTGCCCCGATGTAATTTGTTCACCCAACATGTTATCTATCTTAAGGAGAGCCACCACTAGTGAACTATGGACCCTGGTCCTTTCTTTTGCCATCAATCTACAACTGTTTACTTCTTTCTGTTTACTTTCTGCAAACTATTACTTTTTTCCACACAATACGTTTAATCCTTTGTTTTCAGCAAAACCGGTGAGATCGACAACCTCTCTGTAAGTTGGGGGCAAAGTTCTGTGGTTGTGTTGTGTAGGTTTCCATGTTGCTACTGGCGCCGGTAGTGTGCCCTGCCAAAGTCCAGCTAGCAACACCTTGGAGGTGTTCCCTCGCTCCTACTTGATTGATAACCTTGGTTTCATAACTGAGGGAAAACTTACTGCTGTACTCATCTTACCTTCCTCTTGGGGCTCCCCAACGAGCTCGTTAATACACGAGTCAGCAAGTATATTTTCTGGCGCCGTTGCCAGGGAGTCAAGGACATCTTCACAAGGGGAGTCCCTCATAACCAATCTCTTTACTTTCTTGTTTTTGTTTTGCTTAGTTTATTTCTGCGTTGTTTACTTGTTTCTTTATCAAAAACACACAAAAAATAGTTTTACTACTTTGCTTTCTTTATTAAAAACACACAAAAATGACTACTCTTGAGAACACTAAGTTGTGTGACTTCACTAGCACCAACAACAATGATTTCATGTGCACACCTATTGCTCCACCTGTTCCTGAAGCTACTTTCTTTGAAATAAAACCTTCTTTACTCAATCTTGTTATGAGAGAACAATTTTATGGTATTGGTAATGAAGATGCTGCTGCTCATCTAAATAACTTTGTTGAACTTTGTGAGATGCAAAAGCATAGGGATATAGATGGGGATATTATTAAGCTTAAATTGTTTCCTTTCTCCTTGAGAGGAAAAGCTAAAGAATGGTTGAATTCCTTAACTAGGAATAGTATTGATTCTTAGACTAAATGCAAAGATTCTTTCATTGCAAAATACTATCCTCCTGCTAAGATTATATCTCTGAGAAGTGAAATAATGAAGTTTAAACATTCTAATAATAAACATGTTGCTCAAGCTTGGGAAAGAATGAAATCTTTGGTAAAGAATTGTCCCACTCATAGATTAACTACTTGGATGATTATCCAAACCTTTTATGCAGGATTGAACTATTCTTCAAGAAATATATTGGATTCTGTTGCTGGAGGTACCTTTATGACCATTACTTTGGGTGCTGCAACAAAGCTCCTGGATAATATGATGGTTAACTATTCTGAATGGCACACTGAAAGAGCTCCACAAGGTAAGAAGGTAAATTCTGTTGAAGAAACCTCTTCCTTGAGTGATAAAATTGATATTATTATGTCTATGCTTGTTAATGGGAAGGCTGATATTGATCCAAATCATGTTCCTTTAGCCTCTTTGGTTGCTCAAGAAGAGCAAGTTGATGTGAACTTTATAAGAAATAACAATTTTAGCAACAATGCCTACAGGAATAATTTTGGTAACAACAATTATATGCCATATCCTCCCAACAATGGTAATGCTTATGGAAATTCCTACAACAATAATAGGGGTGCTCCTCTGAACTTGAAGTTATGCTTAAAGACTTTATCAGTAAACAAACTGCTTTCAATAAAACTATTGAGGAGAAACTCTCTAATGCTAAAAGAAATATAGCATCATTGCCTGAAGCACAATCTTCTTTGAATAAAATGGCTGCTAAACCTGAAACTATTGATAATCCCTTTGCTGCTACTAATGCCATACAAGTTAGAATTGATGAAACTGTTAGACTATTAGCTGAATTGCATGCTATGTGGGAAAGAGAAGATGAAATTGCTAGAAACATTAGTGTTTCTACTATCACTACCACTAGTGTTGAGGCTAGTAATAGCTCTACTACTTTAGATGATAATTATGATTTCGATGTTGATGGTTGCAATATCTCTGAAGTTATTAAGTTCCTACGAGAGCTTGCTAAAAATCCTAATGCTAGTGCTATGAATATGGCCTTTACAAAATACATTACTGATGCTCTCATAAAGATTAAAGAAGAAAAGATGAAACATAAAGCTATATTCCTATAGAACAAGAAGATGGTTGGGAACCCATCATTAATATGAAAGTGAATGATTTTGATTTCAAAGCTTTATGTGATCTTGATAGTAGTATTTCTATTATGCCTAGAAGGATTTATGATATGCTTGATTTACCACCATTGGAAGATTGTTATTTGAATGTCCCACTTGATGATAATGCTAAAAAGAAACTCATGGGGAGTATTAATAATGTTCTTATTATGGTTAACAATGTCTATGTCCCTGTTGATTTCTATGTTTTGGATGTTGAATGCAATGCTTCTTGTCCTATTACTTTGGGAAGACCTTTTCTTAGAACTGTTGGTGCCATTATTGATATGAAAGAAGGCACCATTAAATATCAACTCCCACTCAAGAAAGGTATAGAACACTTCCCTAAGAAGAGAGAGAGGATTTTTTTCGCCTATGAAAACAAAATTTGCTCTTAATGCTTCTTCATTTGAGAACACTTGATTCTTTTTCTTGCTTCTTATGCCTAACTTAAAGGCGTTAAAGAAAAGTACTTATTGGAAGATAACCCAAAAGTTTTAGAAGAGTCTTGGAAGTTATTACTTCAGTAATAACTGCTCCTTATCCTTTTTATTTTTCTTTTTTGTGCCAAGAGTAACCTCTAATGAGAGAGAAGTAATGATTGGGAAAGTTGTTGTCCCAAAACAGATTTCTGTGCTTCGCCGTAAACATTTGTGTAAAATCCCTGTATCTCGTTTTTAGGCGTGAATTTTTGTGCTTCTGCCCTAGGTTCTTATCTAACTTTCGTTAGTTCAACACTTTTTGATTTGAGCAACAGAAGGTCTTCGAAAAAATTCGTTTTTACCTGCTGGTCTGTTTTGACAGATTTCGTCCATTATTTGCATTTGCTTCTTGTTGGTTCCCTTTTGCGATCTTTTGGGGAATTGAGCTTTTTGAGGGAAGTGCTACAGTAGATGGTGTTTCAATGGAAGTTTTATTGGTGTTGAAATTGAACCTAAAGAGTTATTATCTTGATTGCACTAATGTTGCTAATAAAGGTTGTGTGAAGTTTTGTATGAAGGAAAAATTTCAGGGGTATGGAGGGAATGATGTACTATGATGAAGAATGGACTAAAGCTCAAGCTTGGGGATGCCACCCCGTGTCACCCCAAGAAATATTCAAGAGGTACAAGGGTCAAAGCTTAGGGATGCCCAAGGCATCCCCTTCTTGATCAATAAAAATCCCAGGTTTCTTCCAAACACTTCGTTTTTATTGTTTCATGCACAGTTGTGTTGTTCTTGGAGCGTCTTCTTTTTCGTTTTTTGTTTTTGGTTTTCGCTTGCTTTCTTTGCTTAGTTTTCTGAATAAATTGGTTGGACCCCCTCTTTCATCCATTGGTTTTCAAATAGTTTAGTTTGGATTGGAAAAGAGTAGGAAAGTTCATGCTTAAGTGGTAAAAGGAGCTTGTTTTTGACTGTGGCCTATGCTTTGTCATGCCATGCTTTATATTGTTTTGGCTTTATGCTTAGTGTTCTTTGTTGTAGCATGACATGTTATAAACAATTGAGATTGCTTAATGTGCCTTGGAAGAATCATGCGTTGTTTTAGCATATTAAAGCGTAGTATTGTGGTATTCTCCTTTGATGATTTATTTGGGTTGACTTGGCACATGCTCACACCATGTTATGACTATCCCAAGTCACCATAAGCCTTTATGATCCTTTAGTTTTCGACTTGTAATATCACTTTATGCTTTAATCAATGATGTTTTGTCGCTCTGCATGATTATGGCCATTATTGCTCTCTTAGTTGGTCGCTCCCAGTCTTTTGATAGCCTCCATAACCAAGTATGAGTTCCACTCATGCATCCAACTCCTAAAACCAAGTTATTCCAAAGATTCCACCATACCTACCTATTAGCATTTGCTATTCCAAGTATATTCATTTTTTTATCTACCTTCCGAATTAAACTTGTTATGAGAAAACTAGTGATTATATCTCTCACGAACTTGATGGCACACTTTATTTTCTTGCACTTAATAAAATTGAACCATCGCGTCCATCTTTGTTGTGTATATGCTTGCGCTTTATAAGTTGAAGTTAGCAGAACCATGTATCATGGGGAAAGCTTTCAACATTGCACTTGTACATTGTACCTAGTTGATATCATGTTCTTTTTCTGATGGATCCTAGCGGTGTGAAATAAAAGGGGAACTTGTAAGATCATGGAGTTTGTATTTGTGTTAGAGAAACACTTGGGATGCCATCCTAATCCATGCCTAATCATGGTGGAAACTTGCTGCATAACCATAATGAGCACTCTATTAAGCATCATCAATAAAAACCTATGCAAATAGCAAATAATAAGATCGCTGAGATGATCATTGTCTACTTGCCTTGTCATTTTGATTATGGGATAGCTCATGTATCATATGCAAGGGGTACCCGTTGGCGGTTCTCTATGATACATATGTATTTAAAATGACAAGAGCTTACTTGTGACTAAAGTTGAGTAGCATGAGGTTCGGTCTTCGTAAGTAAGGGGCATGAGATTTCAGCTTATAACTTGTCAAGCATATCCTCTTAGTTGTGTCACTTTAACCTTAATCACCTAAAGATGCCTATGATAGAGGCAATGAGAGCTGAAAGCTAATAAGTACCATAATTTTTGGAAGCTCTTTATGAAACTTGATTCCCTACTTCCTTCTATGAAGGCCTTTTTTTTAATTTTATGTTGAGTCTCCACCTTCTATCTTTATGCACCTACTTTTAGAGCATAGTGGCCATTCTTAGTTCTATGTGCATTGTCCCAAGACTTGTTGATTGATGCATAACTTTGATATTGCTTGTTCTTAAACTATTTGTATCTAGTCACTCTTATGAACTTTGAAGGTGTCATATGCATTTATGTTTGCTACTCTATGAGGGACAAGCTGAATGCCACTTTGCTATGTTTTCTTTATGTGAAACAAACAAACGTCTTGCAAATCATTGTTATTCATGAATATTTTGTTTGTGCCTTTTCATGTTGCAACATAGTTGCTATGTCTTATTGTTATAAATTTACCTTTCATGCTATGTTGAAGTACTATGATCCCATCTATCAATGTTTTACAAATACTTTGATCAAGTTTATGATGGTGCATGTCACCTCAAAAATTATTCTTTCTTTCTATCACTTACCTACTCAAGGACGAGCAGGAGTTAAGCTTGGGGATGTTGATACGTTGCTAACGTATCCATAATTTTTGATGTTCCATGCTTGGTTTTATCTACTTTCTTATGTTTTGTCCACACTTTGGAGTACTTTTTATACACTTTCTTTAACTAACCTATTAACAAGAGTCACAGTGCCAGCTGCCTGTTTTCTGCTGTTTTTGGTTCCAGGAAAGTCAGAAAATGATCTCGGAATTGGACGGGACAAAAGACAAAGTCAGTTTTTCACCGAGGGACACATAGAGCCAGAATACGAGACGGAGAGGGGCCAGGGGGCCGCCACACCACCTGGTCGTGCGGCCAAGCCTGGCCTGCGCCAGGGGGTGGTCTGGCCTCCTCGGGCACCCCATCTGCCTCCCCTTTCACTTATAAGATGCCTCCGATGTAGAAACCCTAAGTACCCAATCAAAATTCCACGAAAGAGTCTGTAGCCGCCGTCATCTCCATCCCTAGATCGGGAGGGATCTGAAGCTCTTCCTGACACCCTGCCGGAGGGGAGAATTCACCCTGGAGGCCTTCTTCATCACCATGCAAGCCTCCGGTGTGATGTGTGAGTTGTTTATCCCTGGACTACGGGTCTATGTAGTAGCTAGATGGCTGGTTCTTCTCCTTTGTGTTATCATGTTTAGATCTTGTGAGCTCCGTTCATGATCAAGATCATCTATTTGTAATCTACATGTTGTGTTTACGCGGATCCGATGGATATTGAGATGCTATTTAAGATTGATTATTGATTCTATCATGTATTTGTTATTTGTGATCTTGCATGCTTTCCGTTGTTAGTAGCTATCTTGGCCAAGTATATGCTAGCAACTCCAAGAGTTAGTATTTATGCTCGATAGTGGGTTCATGCCTCTAGTAATCTGGGGAAGTGATAGAAATCTCTAAGGTACTAGATGTGATGTTGCTACTAGTTAGAAAACAACAATCCTTTGTTCATAGAACAATCGTATTGTTTACTTTACACGCAATGTGTAATGCAATTAACTGTTGCTTGCAACTTAATACTGGAGGGGGTTCGGATGATAACCTGAAGGCGGATTATTAGTCATAGATGCAGTTGGATTACGGTCTATGTATAATGTTGTAATGCCCAATCGAATCTCAAAGGAGTCAAGATGATTAGTATATGCATGTATTGCTTTCTTGATGTTTGTCAATTGCCCCGATGTAATTTGTTCACCCAACATGTTATCTATCTTAAGGAGAGCCACCACTAGTGAACTATGGACCCCGGTCCTTTCTTTTACCATCAATCTACAATTGTTTACTGCTTTCTGTTTACTTTCTGCAAACTATTACTTTCTTCCACACAATACATTTAATCCTTTGTTTTCAGCAAAACTGGTGAGATTGACAACCTCACTGTAAGTTGGGGGCAAAGTTCTGTGGTTGTGTTGTGCAGGTTTCCACGTTGCTGCTGGCGCCGGTAGTGCGCCCTGCCAAAGTCTAGCTAGCAACACCTTGGAGGTGTTTCCTTGCTCCTACTGGATTGATTACCTTGGTTTCATAACTAAGGGAAAACTTACTGTTGTACTCATCTTACCTTCCTCTTGGGGTTCCCCAACGAGCTCGTTAATACACAAGTCAGCAGCCACCACTCCAATGCTTGCATGGTGGTGCTGGCGTGCGGATGCTAGTCTTCCTTTGCCTCCTCTTCAACTTCACTATTGATCTTCTCCTTTTGCTCAGAGTCTTGGAGATCCTCTTCCGCAGGCCCTTTGCCCTTATCATTGGGAGAGACCATTGTGCTTCTAAACTTTTAAGAATAGTTCCTGGTAGAAACATATCGAAACGAAAACACACGAGAACACGATATACGAACCTCGGGGGATCTGGGGGATTATATATTACGAATTTTTACAACATAAGGATGTTACTGGGAGAAAACGGGTCGGAGACGGGCTCCGGGGTGGCCACACCACCTGGTGGCGCGGCCAGGGGGCCCGCACCACGGGGTGGTGTGAGACACCCTGGCTCCGTTTCTGTCCCACTTTCGCTTCGTTGCTTTCCTTGTTGGATAAAAACTGCAAAAATATAAATTGACAGATTTTTCGCGGACCTTTTCTTACCAGAACTGTTACCTATTCGAAAACGGACTCTGCAGGTCTTTGAACTTGGTGTTTAATAAATTCTTCCAGAGTCACCACTTTAATAACATCAATATTTTCATCTTCATACACATATTGCTTGAGTCATTTTACCTTTCACCATCTAAACACCATTCTCTCCTATAACCTCGAAATTTCTTTCACACATAACTTCACACAATTCTCATTAGCAACATTAGTGCAAGCGAGGTAATAAACCTTTTAAGTTCAATTTCAACTGAAATCCATCAAAACATAGGCTACTGTAGCAACTCCTTCTGAAAACCCAAAAAGAATTCAAAAAGGAAATCGATATAAGAAGCAAATGCAAGAGTGGCAAAAACCTGTCAAAACAGACCAGCAGGTAAAGATCAATTTTTTCGAAAATCTTCTGTTGCTCAAATAAAAAGGTGCAAACCTAATGAAAGTTGAATAACAACCTGGGGCCGAAGCACAAAAAATTACAGCTCAATCCGATGTACAGAGATTTTTCATGAATTTTTACAGCGAAGCACAAAAATCTGTTTCGGGACAGCAACTTTCCCACATATTACTTCTCTCTCGTTAGAGGTTGATCTTGACACGAAAACCAAACAAAAGGATAAGGAGAGGTTATTACTGCAGTAATAACTTCCAAAACTCAAATAAACAAAAACAAACTGAAAGCAAAAATATATTGGGTTGTCTCCCAAAAAGCTCTTTCTTTACAGCCATTAAGATGGGCATGATAATTTTAATGATGCTCACATAAGAATATGAATTGAAGTAAAAAAGAGCATCAAGAAGCAAAAATACGCATGTTTAAGTCTAACCCACTTCCTATGCAAGGGAGTTTTGTAAGAAAATAAATTGTTGAAATCAGAGGCTACAAGCATAGGAAGGCAAAACAAGTGCAACATAAAGATTTTAAGCTTAAAATGAGGAAACTTGATATTATTGAGATGCATAAGAACAGTCTTCCCTCTCTCATAATAACTTTCAGTATCATGCATAAATTTAACGATATAACTATCACATGAACCATTGAAGCAATGATCACTTACCCTAACACAAAACAAAGGGACACTAGCTCTCATGACACTACTTTGTGAAACAATCTAAGAGCTATCCTTACAGAGGATAGTGTGTCCCTCTTCTACATATTTAATGACAAAGTCTTTCACATTTTCTATTACAGGTTCATCGTCCACTTGTTCATCAGGTTCAACAACTTTATTTGTACTTTCATTAACCATACTAGCTATCATAGAATGTTCCTTTATCTTAACTGGGAAAGGCATTTTATCAATGTAAGGTTCAGGTAAAACATGATTAGCAGTATAAACTTCAATATTTCTTGTAGGAACACTATTAACAATGTCTTTATAAGCTGCATGATACTTATTCCACTTCTTTTTAGGAATTTCAATATAAGAAGCAAAAGCTTTAAAATAACTTGCAATAGCTTGAGATTCTAGACCATAAGCATTACTAATATTACGAAAGTCATCAGTTCCCATAAAAGATTTAATGCATTCATAATCATAACTTATACCTGACTTTCTTCCTTTATCATTCTCCCATGCTTCAGCATTGTCTTGAATACGGTCTAGAAGATCCCATTTATCTCCTTCTTCCATGCGTGTAAATGATACAGCACAAGAAGCATCCAATAGATCCTTATCATGAAGAGAAAGCCTTGGATAAAAGTTATTGATAGTAATATTGTTGGGGAGCTCATGAATAGGACATTTAAGCATTAGTAACTTCAATCTCCCCCAAGCTTGAGTTGTACTCTCTCCATCAAGAGGCCAAAAGTTGTATATTTGATTCCGATCTTTATGAATCTCACTAGGAGGATAAAATTTTGAATAAAAGAGAGGAACCACTTCCTCCCATTCAAGAGCTTGACCATTCTTCAGCGGCTTATACCATTCATCAGCTCTTCCTTTCAATCATAATAAGAATAACTTCTTCTTCACTTGATTGGTTGTAGTACCTACACACTTGAACAACCCGCATAATTCATGTATAAAGAGCAAATGATCACCGAGATGGACAGTTCCATCTCCAAAATAGTAGTTATCCATAACACGATCAACAATTCTTGTAGGTGTTTTAAAAGTATCATTCTCAGCACGTGGTGGTTCATCTACTACCTTAGCAGTGGTAGTAGCATTATGAAATAAGAAACTAAGTGAATTATCCATATTGAGAATAAAGTAACTAACAGAAATAAACAATACTCACAGCAGAAGTTTCCTTTACCAGTTCCACTCTCCAATAGCGTTTCACTCCCCGGCAACAGTGATGACCCACAAGTATAGGGGGTGTATCGCAGTATTTTCGAGGGAAGTGAAACCCAATTTATTGATTCGACATAAGGGGAGCCAAACAATATTTATAAGCCTTAACAATTGAGTTGTCAATTCAACTGCACCTGGAAACAATCTTGCTCACAACAGTTTATCAGTAGCAACAGTTTTGTAATAGCAATAGTAAAGCAATAGCAGTAATAAAGTAAAGACATTAGTAACAATTGAAGTAAATAGTAGGATTAAAGCATGGTAGGCATAGGGATGGATGGACGGGCGTTGCATGGACAAGACAATTCATATGGCAATCAAAACAAAGGGCATTTGCAGATAAATAAGATAAAGCATCCAAGTACTAAATAATCATAGGCATGTGTTCCATATATAGTCATACGTGCTCGCAATGAGAACTTGCACAACATCTTTTGTCCTGCCAGCCCGTTTGCAGCGGGGCCTCAAGGGAACTACTGGCAAATAAGGTGCTCCTTTTAATAGATCACCGAAGGAAAGCATTAACACTCCATGAACAAATGTGATCCTCACATCAAAGCCATTCCCTTCGGTTATCCCGATTGCTGTCACTTCGGGGCCTTTGGTTCCGGACAACAACGTGTGTACACAACTTGCAGGAAAGAGCATAAACAATACTATCATAATGAATCAATAACATGTTCAGATCTGAAATCATGGCACTCGGGCCCTAGTGACAAGCATTAAGCATTAAAAGTTGCAACAAAGTCAAAGGGAACTAATAATAGATACTAGGCACCATGCCCTAACAATCTGATGCCATTACAAGAACGATCTCATCCAATCCCTACCATCCCCATGCCCTATAGCGGGGGATTACTCACTCATAGATGGGGGAAACATGTATGGTCGATGGAGAAGCGATGGTGACGATGATGGCGATGATCTCTTCCAATTCCCCGTCTCGGCAGGGTGCCCGAAAAGAGTTTTTGGTTCCGAATCGTGGAATCTGGTGGTGGCAGCACAGTGGAACTCTTTCTGGAAAAACGTCGAACCCCTGTTGGTTTTTAGGTCAAGAGGCAACTTATAGGCAAAGAGGGAGGCCTAGGGGGTGACCGAGGCAGCCACACCACCCCCAGGTGCGGCCTGGCCTGGCCTGGCCTGGCCCGCGCGGCCAGGTGGTGTGGGCCCCTCGTGGCCCTCCTCTGTCTCGTCTTTTGGCTCCGTGAGTCTTCTCGTGAAATAGGATTTTTGGCATATTTTCCGGGATTTTCTTGATACTTGATTTTCTGCACAAAAACTAGACACCAAGGTAATTCTGCTGAAAACAACATCAGTCCGTGTTAGTTGTATCCAAATCACACAAGTTTAGAGGAAAAACAATAGCAAAAGTGTTCGGGAAAGTAGATATGTTTTGGACGTATCGACTCCCCCCAAGCTTAGCTTATTGCTTGTCCCCAAGCAATTCACTTGAAAACTGAGTGCGATAAAAGAAACTTTCACGAACACATTTGCTTCATAAGATGTATATATTCTCAGCATATGATCAAGTACTTGGTCAATTCATAATAAGGAGTATGCAGATAAGGTTACTCAATAGTCATTGCAAGCTATGAAGAGCTTCTAACTCAAAAATAATAAGTAGCATGAAACATAAACATAAGCACCATTGCATGCTCATAAAAATGTATGATAGAGTGGTATCTCTCTTGCCTTTGATTGTAGAGCAAATATAAATGCCAAGGCACCTCTGAAGTTCAAGTGAAGACTAGAAGTAAAGATATCAGAGATACAAGCATCAAAATCATGACATAATTGATCAAGTTTGAGACAAGCACATTACACTAAGAATAACAACTATGCTCTCAAGAAAGTGCTCATAGAATATGTGGAGACTCAACAAGGAAATGAATTTTTTTTGAAAAGTTTGAAAGTCTTCCAAATGCTAAAAGTATGGTACTCATTAGCTTTGAGCTCTCATTGCCCCTATCATAAGCATCTTTAAATGGTTAAGGTTAAAGTGACGCAACTAAGAGGATATGCTTGACAAGTTATAAGTTGCAATCTCATGCCCCTTGCTTACGAGTACCGAACCTCATGCTACTCAACTTCAGTCACAAGTAAGATGTTGTCATTGTAAGTACATATGTATCATAGAGAACCACCAACGGGGTACCCCTTGCACATGATACAGGAGCTATCCCATAAGCAAAATGACAAGGCAAGCAGACAATGAGCATCTCAGCAATCTTTTTATTTGCTATTTACATAGGTTTTTATTGAGGATGCTTCATAGAATGCTCATTATGGTTATGCTGCAAGTTTCCACCATGATTAGGCATGGCTTTGGCTAGCGGCCTAGGCGTTTCTCTAACATACATACAAACTCCATGATCTTACAAGTTCCCCTTTTATTTCACACCGCCGGGATCCATAAGCAAAAGAATCATGATATCAACAGAGTAATAAGTGCAATGTTGAAAGCGTTCCCCATGATACATGGTTCTGCTAACTTCAACTTATAAAGCGCAAGCATATACGCAACAAATATGGTCGCAATGGTTCAAGATTATTAAGTGCAAGAAAGTAAAGTGTGACATCAAGTTCGTGAGAGCTTTACTAACTAACTTTCTCATAACAAGCAAACATTTTATTTGGAAGAAAACAAGGCATACTGAATATGCACGAACTAGCAAATGATTCTAATAGGTAGGTATGGTGGACACTTTTGGCAATATTGGTTTTGGGGAGTTGGAAACATGAGTAGAGCTCATACTCAGTGCAAGTGAAGGCTAGCAATAGTAAGGGAGCGACAAACGAGAGAGCAATAACTATCATAATCATGCTTGTAACAAAACAGGACTAATCATGGCATGAAAGTGATTCAAGACCCCTGAGGCGAAATAATTCATCGAGGCTTAACTGATTATTGTTTCAGTCATATGCATGCATGAGCATGTGCCAAGTCAATTCAAGTGAAACATTCAGAGGAGGATACCACAGTGTCATACCAAGTTATGAATAGAGAAATGCAAGCAAACATTCATATGTCATGCTACAAGCTATTAGCGAGCTGGAGCTAATCTTAAGAAAGCAAGAACTACTAAGCATCCATAAATAACATACAACCTACATGAACATACTGAGAATGCCCACAATGATGAGTATATGTACAAAAATGAAACCAAATAAAGTTCGTTACCAGCCTCTTACCACACCTTAAGTTGTCATGAATCCTCATTTCACTTGTGTGGATTGAATAATAACATGAAACCAAATTACACTGAGGACTGCTGAACCCTGCAACAAACTTCACAAAACCAAAGAAGAACAACAAATATTTTTGGTGTTTTTGATTTTTAAAGGCAAGAACAAAAAGGAAAAACAAGCAAAGGAAAATCTTTTTGGGTTTTTCGAATAGTTCAAACAAAGCAAAAAGGAAAAAAGCAAAGCAAGGCAAAAATAAGCAAATAAAGAGAAACAACAAAAATATTTTTGGTCTTTTTGTGTTTTAGAAAGAAAAGGTAAAGAAAGAACGAAAACTAAAAGGAGAACAAAGAATGGATATACAAAGTACCGACTGAACATGATATGGAGATGAGTGTGATGTCGGTGTACCTCCCCCCAAGCTTAGGCTTTTGGCCTAAATGGGTATCAACCCCAACGCGGGTAAGGGTTCCAAGTAGGCAGGTCATTGTAAGAATGATCATGGTTAGGCCCTTGGGAAGAAGAACAAGAAGCTCCCCAATCATAGGTAAGCTGCTGATATGAAGACTCCCCCTCATTCGAGGGCTAGACCGAATCATCTGTAACCTCCCTTCCAGTATCCTCCTCCTGTTGGGAGAGCTCCCCCAGGTATGCATCGAGTTCTTCCTCGGTGAGTGACCATCCTACCCTGGTATCAAGGCTAAACAAAATAGGAGCAGGCAAAAGAACAACTCCCTTGGACTTACTCCTTCTCCAAGCAGCCTTGAGAAAGGTTATTTCATAAGACAAATCACTCAAATTATCCCAAGAAGAAACAAACTTATGTTGTATCATGGAATTAAGGTCAAGCCTCTCTATGGGAAACTATAGGTCTAGATGAGGCACTACACCATGCAAAGCTAATAAACGAGAGGCAATGAGGCCTCCACAAATTCCACCTTTCTCGCGGTTAGCAGCAAGACGGAAAGCTATGAAGGCACCCAAGTTATAAGTCCTATCTCGTTTTAAAGCATCTGAGATGAATGCTAGATCATATAAGGATAACTTATTAGCAGTTTTCCTAGCAAGAACACACTTGGCAATAAAGTAAGCAAAGTAGCGAATAGACGGGAGATGAATGTTACGAATTTTCCCACTCTCCTTGGAGAAGCTGCTCCCTTAGCAAATCTCTGCATACAAGTCCATGAGTGGTGCAGGTCGCTCCTTAATCCTTCCACATGATCCCCACTGAGGTACCTTAATAGCTGCAAAAAAGTCATTAAGAGGAAGGTCGACAGCTATATTGTAAATTTTGTAGTGAACCATGGGGTTAGGCAAAGAGCAACTAAATCAAAAGTCCTGCACTACAGACATAGTTAGTTTCACAAATTGATAAGGTTCATCTTCCACAAAATGCTCCAATCCTGCATTAGCAATTAAAGTATGGAAATCCTGAGAAATTCCTGCAGCCCTCATGAATTCGGGGCATGGATAGATGGAAGGAAAAACTTCCTCCTCTTGGTGAACGTTCATAACCTTAGGCACCCTCAGTTCATGCTGGTTGAGTTGGTGTTCATTCATCTTCTGTTCTGAAATTTAAACATCCATTATACTAGTGATTGCAAAGTGAATACATAATGAAGGGAACTACTCATGGGGACTTGTAAGAGGCCTAAACATGCATCAAAAAATATCTCTAAGCATTGAACAAGCTCTCATAACCTGTCACCTACAGTAGGAAAATACTCAAGATATAAACCACTAAACACAAATCTACTTGGACAAGCGGAGGAGTCACATACCGTAGAACAAATGCTCCAAATTTCAGCAGCAAAGATGGGCTGAGCAAGGAGATCGAAAAATCGTGGACAAGAACAGCAAGAACACGATTTCAAGCAAAGAGCTGGTGTTTTCTCGGGAGAGAGAGAGAAGTGGGAAGTGAGAGAGTGAGTGGAGGGCCAGGGGTGGCCCACACCATGGCCAGGCGCACCCCTGGGCTAGCCGCGCCACCAGGTGGTGTGCCTACCTGGTGGGCTCCCCTGGTACTCTCAAGGCACTCCTCTGCCCCTTTTTCACGTAAAAATTTAATATGAATCTTCTGGAATTTTTTGCGACACTTTATTTTTGAGCAATTTTCAGGTATAGATGAATGATTTTCTGACAGAACGATGTTTTTGGAATGATGCAAAACCAAAACAAAACTAAAACTTCAGAAGTTCTAAGACACTCTAATATGCAAGCGACTAGCAAAAGAAAAGTAAACTAAACGAAAGAAAAATCTAAAATGGATAAAATAAAAGTAAGCAAAGATAATCATGGTGAAAACATTGTTTTGTTCATTAAAATCCCTTTGTTAACAAGGTTGATCAGGTCTTGTTACCAAAACAATTTTATATGAAACAAAACTTTGTATTCCACTAATGCTTATGTTACCTCAACCTTGAAAGCAATGGTCCCAATCATAATAGTTTCATATTTTTCTCTTGGTATGGGACAATATATTTCTCCAACTTGAATGCCCTCAACATGTTCAATTGAATTCAAACCATAAGTCCTATCAATCTTCTTGGGGAAATAGACAGTATGCTCCTTGTAATTAACATTAGAAGTCACATTTCCTTGATTACAATTAATAACAGCTCCTGCAGTATTAAGAAAAGGTCTCCCAAGAATAATAGACATATTATCATCTTAAGGCATTTCAAGCACAACAAAATCAGTTAATATCAAGCAATTATGAGCCACTTGAACATGTACATCCCCACATATACCAATAGGAATAGTAGTAGATTTATCAGCCATTTGCAAAGATATATCAGTTGGTATTAGTTTTTCCAATTGAAGTCTCTTATAGACAGAAAAAGGCATAACACTAACTCCTGCTCCCAAATCACACAAAGCAGTTCTAACATAACTATTTTTAATAGAGCATGGAAGAGTTGGAATCCCTGGGTCTCCAAGTTTCTTTGGAACTTTACCATTAAAGGAATAATTATCAAGCAAATTAGAAATTTCTTCATTAGGGATCTTCCTTTTATTCGAGACAATATCCTTCATATACTTTGAATAAGGAGGCAATTTAATAGCATTAGTCAAAGGAGTTTGCAAGAATAAAGGTTTCATCCACTCATAAAACTTGTTATAGTGTTTGATGGCTCTCTGTATGGTGCCCAGAAAAATGCTGGAGCGTGGTTGATGTAGAGCTCGTTGGGAACCCCAAGAGGAAGGTATGATGAGCACAGCAGCAAGTTTCCCTCAGTATGAAACCAAGGTTTAATCGAACCAGTAGGAGCAAGGAAACACCCCAAAGGTGTTACTAGCTAAGCCTTAGCAGGGCGCACTACCGGTGCTAGTAGCAACGTGGAGACCTGCACAACACAACCACAGAACTTTGTCCCCAACTTGCGATGAGGTTGTCAATCTCACCGTGTTTTGCGGAAAACAAAGGATTAAATGTATCGAATGGAAAGAAGTAATACTTTGCATAAAGTAAACACAAAGTAGTAAACAGTTTATAGATTGAATGTAAAAGACAAGGACCAGGATCCATAGTTCACTAGAGGTGGCTCTCCTTAGATAGATAACATGGTGGGTGAACAAATTACAGCGGGTCAATTGACAAACATCGAGAAAGAATACAAGCATATACTAATCATCTTGACTCCTTTCAGACTTGATTAGGCATTACAACATTATACATAGACCGCCATCCAACTGCATCTATGACTAATAATCCACCTTCAGGTTATCATCCGAACCCCCTCTAGTATTAAGTTGCAAGCAACAGATTATTGCTTTACGAACTGCATGTAAAGTAAACAATACGATTGTTCTATGAACAAAGGATTGTTGTTTTCTCCCTAGTAGAAACAACACATCTAGTACATTAGAGATTTCTGTCACTTCCCCAGATTACCAGAGGCATGAACCCACTATCGAGCATAAATACTAACTCTTGGAGTTGCTAGCATCTACTTAGCCAAGATAGCTACTAACAACGGAAAGCATGCAAGATCACAAATAACAAAGACATGATAGAATCAATAATCAATCTGAAATAGCATCACAATATCCATCAGATCCCCGCAAACACAACATGCAGAATTACAAATAGATGATCTTGATCATGAATGGAGCTCACAAGATCTAGAGATGAAAGCACAAAGGAGGAGAACCAGCCATCTAGCTACTACATGGATCCGTAGTCCAAGGATGAACTACTCACGCATCACACCAGAGGCTTGCATGGTGATGAAGAAGGCCTGTGGTGAATTCTCTCCGCAGGTGCCAGGAAGAGCTTCAGATCCCTCCCGATCTAGGGATGGAGATGACGGTGGCTATAGACTCTTTCGTGGATTTTTTGATCGGGCACTTAGGATTTTCGTCCCGAGGGCATCTTATAGGCGGAAGGGGAGACCGGGGTGCCACCACACACCCACCACGGGCCAGCCTGGCTGCCTAGCCAGCGCGTGTGGTGTCGCCAGCCTTTGGCCCCTCTCCGTCTCGTATTCTGGCATCCGATGACTTCCAGAAAAATAGGCACTTTGGCTTTTGTCCCGTCCAATTCCAAGAATATTCATTTTCTGACTTTCCTGGAACCAAAAACAGCAGAAAACAGGCAACTAGCACCGTGGCTCTTGTTAATAGGTTAGTCCAAGAAATCATATGAAAAGTACTACAAAGGTGGAACAAAACACAATAAAGTGGATAAAACCAAGCATGGAACATCAAAAATTATAGATACATTTGCAATGTATCAACATCCCCAAGCTTAACTCCTGCTCTCCTCGAGTAGGTAAGATAAAAAGAAAGAATAATTTTTGAGGTGACATGCACCATCAAAGACTTGATCAAAGTATTTGTAAAACATTCAAAGCTGGGATCATAGTACTTTAATCATAACATGAAAGACAAAGTTCTAGCAATAAGCAAAGAAACTATGATGCAACATGAAAAGGCACAAACAAAAGATTCATGAATAACGATGCTTTGCAAGACGTTTGTTTGTTTCACATAAAGAAAACATAGCATAATAGTATTCATCTTGTCCCTCAATAGAGTAGCAAATATAAATGCATAGGACACCTTCAAAGTTCATAAGAGTGACTAGATACAAATAGTTTAAAAAAAGCAATATCAAGTTGTGCATCAATCAACTAGTCTTAGGACAATGCACATAGAACTAAGAATGGCCACTATGCTCTCAAAGTACGTGCATAAAGGTAGAAGATGGAGACTCAATATAATGGTGGAAGAAAGGCCTTTAATAAAAGGAAGTAGGGACTCAAGTCTCATAAAGAGCTTCCAAAAATTATGGTACTTATAGCTTTCAGGTCTCATTGCCCCTATCATAAGCATCTTGAAGTGATTAAGGTTAAAGTGAACAAACTATGGTGTACATGATTGATGAAGTATAAGTTAGAAATATCATGTCCCTTGTATTCGAGGGCCACTCCTCATGCTACTCAAGTTTAGTCACCGGTAAGTTCTTGTCATCGTAAGTACATGTGTATCATAGAGAACCGCCAACGGGGTACCCCTTGCCCGATGATACGAAAGAATCCCCATATCAAAATGACAAGGCAAGGCATAACAACGAGCATCTCAGCAATCTTCTTATTTACCATGGGAATATGGTGCTTTTTTCTCTTTCCTCTTTCATAATCTTTTTCTTTTTTTCTCAATATAGGACTCTTTTTTATAAGAAGAATGCTTCATAGAGCTCATTATGGTTACGCTTACAGGTTTCCACCATGTCAGCATGGATTAGACCAGCTGAGCGCTTTCTCTTGCACATATACATAACTCCATGGACTTACAAGCTCCCCTTTCATTTCACACCGACGACATCCATATACAAAAGAGCATGATATCAACTAGGTACAAGTACCAAGTGCAATGTTGAAAGCGTTCCCCATGAAAGCATGGTTCTGCTAATTCCCAACAAATAAGTGCAAGCATATACAACATAGACGACACAATGGTTCAAGTTTATTAAAGGCAAGGAAAGTAAAGTGTGCCATCAAGTTCGTGAGAGCTTTAATCACTAGTTTTCTCATAACACAAGTTTAATTTGGAAGGTAAACAAAAGCATGAATATACTTGGAATAGCATAAGCTAGTAGGTAGGTATGGTGGACTCATTGGAATAACTTGGTTTAGGGAGTTGGATGCATGAGTGGAACTCATACTTGGTTGTGGAGGCTAGCAAAAGACTGGGAGCAACAAACTAAGAGAGAAATAATGGCCATAATCATGCAGAGCGACAAAACATCATTGATCAAAGCATAAAGTGATACTAGAAGTTGAAAACTAAAGGATCATAAAGGCTATGGTGACTTTGGATACTCATAACATGGTGTGAGCATGCGCCAAGTCAACCCAAATAAAGCATCAAAGGAGAATACCACTATACTATGCTTTAATATGCTAAAACAACGCATGATTCATCCAAGGCACATTAAGCAATCTCAATTGTTTATAAAAAGTCATGCTATATTAAAGAATACTAAGCATAAAGCCAAAACAATATCAGGCATGGCATGACAGAGCACAGGCCACAGTCAAAAACGAGCTCTTTTTACCACATAAGAATGAACTTTCCTACTCTTTTCCAAACCAAACCAAACTATTTGCAAACCAATGTATGAAAGAGGGGGTCCAACCAATTTATTCAGCAAACTAAGAAAACCAAAGCAAATGAAAAACCAAAAAGAAAACGAAAAAGAAGACGCTCCAAGAAAAACACAACTGTGCATGAAACAATAAAAATGAAGCGTTTGGAAGAAACCTAGGATTTTTATTGATGAAGAAGGGGATGCCTTGGGCATCCCCAAGCTTTTATGCTTGTACTTCTTGGATATTTCTTGGGTTTACACGTGTGTAATCCCCAAGCTTGAGATTTAGTCCATCCTTCATCTCATTACTCATTCCTTCCATACACCTGAAAAGTTTCCGTCATACAAAACTTCACACAATCTTTATTAGCAACATTAGTGCCCTCAAGATAAATAAGTCTTAAGGTTCAGTTCTAACACCAAATAAACTTCCATTAGAACACTAGCTACTGTAGCACTTCCCTTAAAAATCTCAATTCCCCAAAAGAACTCAAAAAGGAACCAACAAGAAGCAAATGCACAAAATGGCAGAAATCTGTCAAAACAGACCAGCAGGTAAAGACGAATTTTTTCGAAGACCTTCTGTTGCTCAAATCAAAAGGTGTTGACATAACTCAAGTTAGATAACAACCTGGGGCAGAAGAACAAAAATTCACGCCTCAAAAATACGTTCAGAGATTTTACACGAATTTTTACGGTGAAGCACAGAAATCTGTTTCAGGACAGCAACTTTCCCAATTATTACTTATCTCTCATTAGAGGTTACTCTTGGCACAAAAAAGAAAATAAAAAGGATAAGGAGCGGTTATTACAGAGGCAATAACTTCCAAGACTCATCTAAAACATTTGGGTTATCTCCCAATAAGTACTTTTCTTTAACGCCTTTAAGTTAGGCATAAGAAGCAAGAAAAAGAATCAAGTGTTCTCAAATGAAGAAGCATTAAGACCAAATTTTGTTTTCATAGGAGAGGCACAAGAAATCTTCTCTCTCTTCTTGGGGAAGTGTTCTATACCTTTCTTGAGTGGGAGTTGATATTTAATGGTGCCTTCTTTCATATCAATGATGGCACCAACAGTTCTAAGAAAAGGTTTTCCCAAAGTAATAGGACAAGAAGCATTGCATTCAACATCCAAAACATAGAAATCAACAGGGACATAGGCATTGTTAACCATAATAAGAACATCATTAAGACTCCCCATGAGCTTCTTTTTAGCATTATCATCAAGTGGGACATTCAAATAACAATCTTCAAGAGGAGGCAAATCAAGCATATCATAAATCCTTCTAGGCATAATAGAAACACTACTATCAAGATCACATAAAGCTTTGAAATCAAAGTCATTCACTTTCATATTAATGATGGGTTCCCAACCATCTTCTTGTTTTATAGGAATAGAAGGTTTATGTTTCATCTTTTCTTCTTTAATCTTTATGAGAGCATTAGTAATGTGTTTTGTAAAGGCCATGTTCATAGCACTAGCGTTAGGACTTTTAGCAAGCATTTGTAGGAACTTAATAACTTCAGAGATATTGCAACCATCAAGATCAAAATCAAAATCATCATCTAAAGTAGTAGAGCTATTACTAGCCTCAACACTAGTGGTGGTGATAGTAGAAACACTAATGTTTCTAGCAATTTCATCTTCTCTTTCCCACTTAGCATGTAATTCAGCTAATAGTCTAACATTTTCATCAATTCTTACTTGTATAGCATTAGTAGATGCAAAGGGATTATCATTATTTTCAGGTTTAGCAGGCATTTTATTCAAAGAAGATTGAGCTTCAGCCAAAGATGCTATATTTCTTTCAGTATTAGAGAGTTTTTCCTCAATAGTCTTGTTGAAAGCAGTTTGTTTACTAATAAACTCTTTAAGCATAACTTCAAGTTTAGAGGGAGCACTCCTATTATTGTTGTAATAATTTCCATAATCATTACCATTGTTGGGAGGATATGGCTTGTAATTGTTGTTACCAAAATTACTCCTAGAAGCATTACTGCCAAAGTTGTTATTTCTTATGAAGTTCACATCAACTTGCTCTTCTTGAGCAACCAAAGAGGCTAAAGGAACATTATTTGGATCAATATGGGCTTTCCCATTAACAAGCATAGACATAATAATATCAATCTTATCACTCAAGGACGAAGTTTCCTCAACAGAATTTACCTCCTACCTTGTGGAGCTCTCTCAGTATGCCATTCAGAATAATTAACCAACATATTATCCAGAAGTTTAGTTGTAGCACCCAAAGTGATGGTCATAAAGGTACCTCCAGCAGCAGAGTCCAATAGGTTCCTTGAAGTGAAGGAAATATGCCCTGAGAGGCAATAATAAAGTTGTTATTATGTATTCCTTGTATATGGTAGATGTTTATTTTGCATGCTATAATTGTATTGATAGGAAACATCAATACATGTGTGTTTAATAAACAAAAAGGGTTCCTAGTTATGCCTCTCTTATAAACTAGCTTGTTGATTAACAAGATGATCAAGGTTTCCTGATCATGGACATTGGATGTTGTTAATAACAAGGTCACAGCATTTGTGAAATGATGTGATGAACATTCATCCGAAGTATAGAATTACGATCAAGTCATTATGTTTATATTGCTATAACATCATACGAAGTAATCTTTATCCTTAGACCATGAGATCATGTTAATTGCTAACACCGGAAGAGGATCTTGATAACATCAAACGTCACACCGTAACAGGGTGACTATAAAGATGGGTTCAGTACTACGAAGGTGTTATGTTGAGGCTCATGGATCAAGAGTGGAATTTGTCAATCCAGATGACGGATAGATATACTCTAGGCCCTCTCGGTGATATCACATTAGGATAGCTTGGAAGCAAGTGATGTGATCACTAGAATGTTATATCACGGGAACGAGAAAAGAGTGCATGTCAGTAACGAGATCAAACTAGTTATGGAGATACCGATGATCGAATCTCGGACATGTAATATATCGAGAGACAAAGGGATTTAGTTACAAGCGTTAAAGGTTCTCACGATCACAGGAGTCATCGTTGAATGTGTAGGAGTCAGTACGGATCTCCAGGTCCCGCTGCTGATTATTGATCGGAGAAGGGTCTCGATCATGTCTGCATTATTCGCGAACCGTAGGGTGGCACACTTAAGAGCTACCGGACACCATTTTGGAGCACATATGTTTTAGACGAAAGAATTGCAAAGCGCAGGAATTGTTTCAATAGAAACCGGAAATTGTTTCGGGTGAAATTGCAGAAGGTGGTTCTGCATGTGATATTGAAATATTGCAAGGGGATATATGTGAGTGTTTGTTAATTAAAGTAATTAACAAAATTCTGAATAAATTTAATAAAAAGAGTTTTATTAAAGGAGAGAGCATTAAATTTGGAGAAATTTAATGCATTTAAAGTGGAGACTTTAAAAGGGAATGTGAAGAGGCATTTTAATGTGGAGGGGTTACCACCACATGAATGGGGGAGGTGAGGGGTCACCCCCCATGCGCTGGCCATGGAGAGAGGGGGCACCCCCCTCCTCCTATAAAAGGCCACCCATTCCCTCCTTCATCCACACACCTCCTTGTGAAGGATCTCTCTCCCCCTCTAGAATTATTCCCCCATGGTCTCGGATTAGCGAGATACATGTTCTCGGTGGCATTTCGTCTGGAAGGATTTGCTGCTTCCGCTGGATCGCTGGAGCGAGGAGGTGGAGGTTATCTGGTGGCTTGAACGTGTGTGCGAGTGTGGATGCGCTGCTGAGTTGCGGCGCTCGGACTTCCTCACAATCTTGAGATCGGCAAGTGTACGACTACATCAACCACGAGTTCCTACTCGTTAACAAAGCTCGTTGTCTATGAGGGTAAGTTCTCGTTGGATGTATGTCCACCCGTTGCTTTGTACCTAGTAGATAGATCTTGGCATGTAGTTCACACCGTAGGAAATTTTTTGTTTTCTATGTCATGACCCAAAGGGTATCGAGCCTGATCTATGCGTAGGTGCTTTGCACGAGTAGTACACATATGTTTATATGTGGGCGATGATGATCATGTTATTGCATCTTCTATGTACTTTGGATATTGGTGGCATAGTGGGATGAAGCCCGACCAACCTTACATGTCATCGTACATGAGACCGGTTCCACGACTGACATGCAACTAGTTTTGCATAAGTGGCTAGCGGGTGTCTGTCTCTCCTACTATAGTCAATATCTGATTTACAACGAGTTGCTAATAACTTGGTTATCCTCATTGTGGTTCATGTTCGTAGGTAAGACCGGTTCTATCTCCGAAAGCCCTAAGCCACGTAAAACTTGCAATTGATAAATTAGAGGCGTCTAGTTTAGATTGTTGTTGGGCTAGTGTGTTGATATGGTATTGTTGTAAGTAGATGTATGGTGGATACTCTTACAACACACTCAACGTGTAAGTTCCATAGACCTTGTCCTTACACACAAAGGAATGATAGAGATCATACCATGATGCAAGTGATAGAGATCAAATGCATGGACCATATCATCTCACTTTACACATTACATGTTAGCATCTTATACTGCTAGTTTGGCGCTTTTGGTAGCATTATAAGATGATCCCTCATTTAGATATCAAGATAAAATGTGTTCTTCCTTAAGTATGCGCCATTTTGTGGATCGTGCTTTGAGGCATCACGTGATGATCGGGTGTTCTCGACTCTACGCTTTCATACAACGGGTGTAAGACAGTTTTACACACGCAAATACTAAGGTTCTTACTTGACGAGCCTAGCATGTACAGACATGGCCTCGGAACACGGACCGAAAGGTTAAGCATGAGTCATATAGTTGATATGATGCCCATATAGATGCTCGCCTTTGAAGCTACACCGACTCACGTGATGATCGGACTTGGTATAGTGGATTTGGTTCATGTAATCACCAAAAGGACACGAGGGATGTCGTTTTTGAGTGGGAGTTCATTAGTAATTTGGATTAGTTGAACTCAATCTATCATAAACTTAGTCTAAATATATTTTACAAATTCTATTATAGATGGCACCACCTGCTTTTAATTTCAATGTGTTCATGGAGAAAGAGAAGCTTGCTGCAAATGGTAGCAACTTCACCAACTGGGCTATGAATTTGAGGATTCTCCTCACTGCTGCACAAAAGCAATATGTGCTAGAGGCGCCGCTAGGCCCCCCACCAGCTCCTGATGCCCCTGACAAGGAAAAGAACGTCTATATAACTCGTTAGGAGGACCACAACTTAGTTCATTGCGGCATACTGTATGGGCTAGAGCCAGAACTTCGAAAACGTTTCGAAAATGGCAATGCCTTTGATACTATGGGAGAATTGAAAATGATTTTCGATACCCATGCTGCCGTAGAGAGTTATAATGCTTCTGAAAAGTTCTTTAGCTGCATGATGGAAGAGAACAGCTCCGTTAGTGAGCATGTACTCAAAATGTTTGGGTACGCCGATAAGCTTGTGTCCTTGGGAATAACGATTCCCATTGACTTAGGCATACATCTTGTTCTCCAATCTCTGCCACCTAGCTACAAGAGCTTCATGATGAACTATAATATGCAGGGCATGAAGAAGTCTCTTCTCGAGCTTTTGTCAATGCTTAAGACTGCAGAAGTAGAGATTAGGAAAGAACATCAAGTGTTTATGATCAAGAAGACCACCGGTTTCAAGAAGGACAAGAAAGGCAAGCAGAAGGGAAAGAAGGGCGGCAAATCTGTTGCCGCGCCTGAAAATAAACCCCGAGCTGGCCCTAAGTCCGATAATCGAAGTGCTACTATTGCAAGTGGACTCGCCATTGAAGCAAATCGCCCCAAGTATTTGGCGGACAAGAAGGCGGCAAGGCAAACAAAGGTATATGTGATATACATGTTATTGATGTGTACTTGACTAGACTCGCAGTAGCACCTGGGTATTTGATACGGGATCGGTTGCTAATATATGTAACTCGGTTCAGGGCTGCGGAACAAGCGACAACTAGCAAGGGATGAGGTCACGATGCGGGTCGGCAATGGATCAAGAGTTGATGTGATCGCCGTCGGAACGCTGCCTCTCCATCTGCCGTCGGGATTAGTTATAAACCTGAATAATTGTTATTTGGTGCCTGCACTGAGCATGAACATTGTATCCGGATCGTGTTTGATGCAAAGTGGTTATTCGTTTAAGTCTGAAAACAATGGTTGTTCGATTTATATGAATAATATCTTTTATGGTCATGCACCTGTGTTGAATGGTTTATTTCTGTTGGATCTCGATAGTAGTATTACGCATATTCATAATATTGATGCTAAAAGCATTAAACTTGATAATGATATATCTACATATATGTGGCACTGCCGTCTAGGTCATATTGGCGTTAAACGCATGAAGAAACTCCATTCTGATGGACTTTTGGAATCACTTGATTTTGAATCATTTGATACATGTGAGCCATGCCTTATGGGCAAGATGACTAGAACGCCGTTTTCTGGTTCAATGGAACGGGCGACAGATTTATTGGAAATCATACATACTGATCTGTGTGGACCAATGAGTGTGTCGGCGCGAGGTGGATATCGTTATTTTGTTACTTTCACGGATGATTTGAGTAGATACGGGTATATCTATTTGATGAAACATAAGTCTGAAACCTTTGAAAGGTTCAAAGAATTTAAGAATGAAGTGGAAAATCATCATAACAGAAAGATCAAATTTCTGCGGTCCGACCGTGGAGGAGAGTATCTTAGTTACGAGTTTAGCACACATATGAAAGACTGTGGAATAGTTTCACAACTCACGCTTCGGAACACCACAACGTAATGGTGTGTCGAACGTCGTAATTGTACTTTATTGGATATGGTTCGATCTATGATGTCTCGATCGACTTGCCATCGCTATTTTGGGGTTATGCACTAGAAACCGCTGCATTCACTTTAAATAGGGCAACATCAAAATCCGTTGAAAAGACACCGTATGAATTATGGTTTGGAAACAAACCTAAGCTGTCATTTCTTAAAGTTTGGGGATGCAATGTTTATGTGAAGAAACTTCAACCGGATAAACTTGAACCCAAAGCGGAAAATGCGTCTTCATAGGAAACCCTAAGGAAATGATTGGGTATACCTTCTATCACAGATCCGAGGGCAAGGTCTTTTTTGCCAAGAATGGATCCTTTCTTGAGAAGGAGTTTCTCGCGAAAGGTGTGAGTAGTCGGAAGGTAGAACTCGAAGAGGTTATTGAACCTTCTCTTCATGAAATGGCGAGTAGCGCAGCTCCAGAAGTTGTTTCGGAGTTGACTTCACCTAATGAAGAGAGAGCTAATGATATTGATCATGAAACTCCGAAAGAGGACACTACCGAACCTCGCAGGTCAAGTAGGACACGTGCAGCTCCTGAACTGTACGGCAATCCTGTTATGAATTTCATGATTGATGAAATAGATGACCCTGCGATGTATGAAGAAGCGATGATGAGACCTGATTCCAACAAATGGCTAGAAGCCATGAAATCCGAGATGGAATCCATGTACGAAAACCAGGTTTGGACCTTGGTGGACTTACCTCACGATCGAAAGGCCGTTGAGAATAAATGGATTTTCAAAAGAAAAACTGATGCTGATGGTAATGTAACCATTTATAAGGCTTGAGTTGTCGCAAAGGGGTTTCGACAAATTCAAGGAGTTGACTACGATGAGACATTCTCTCCCGTAGCGATGCTTAAGTCAGTTAGGATTATGTTAGCAATTGCTGCATATTTCGATTATGAAATATGGCAGATGGATGTCAAAACTACGTTCCTCAGTGGTAATATTGAAGAAGAGTTGTATATGATACAACCTAAGGGTTTTGTCAATCCTAAGGATGCTGATAAGGTGTGCAAACTTCAGCGATCCATCTATGGACTGAAGCAAGCATCCCGGAGTTGGAATCTCCGCTTTGATGAGGTGATCAAAGAGTTTGGATTTGTCCAAACTTATGGAGAGGCTTGTATTTACAAGAAAGTGAGTGGGAGCAATGTGGCATTTCTGATATTGTATGTGGATGACATATTATTGATTGGAAATGATATAGATATTTTAAACAGTGTTAAAAGTTATATAAACAGCAAATTTTCGATGAAGGACCTTGGTGAAGCTTCATATATATTAGGCATTAAAATCTATAGAGATAGATCAAGACGCCTAATTGGGCTATCGCAGAGTACATACCTTGATAAGATATTAGAAGTTTAATATGGATGGAAGTAAGAAGGGGTACTTACCTATGTTGCAAGGCAAGACATTGAGTAAGACTCAAAGTCCGGCTACGGCGGAAGAAAGAGAGATAATGGATAAGATCCCCTATGCCTCAGCCATAGGCTCTATAATGTACGCCATGCTATGTACAAGACCGAATGTGGCACATGCTATTAGTTTGACTAGTAGGTACCAATCTGATCCAGGTTCGGAACACTGGATAGCGGTCAAGAATATCCTTAAGTACTTGAGAAGAACTAAGGATATGTTTCTTGTATACGGAGGTGAAGAAGAGCTAGTCGCTAAGTGTTATGTCGATGCTAGCTTTGACACTAATCCGGATGACTCTAAGTCTCAATCCGGATACGTATTTCTCTTGAACGGAGCAGCAGTTAGTTGGAGGAGCTCCAAACAACCTGTGGTGACTGGATCAACGACGGAGGCAAAATATGTTGCTTCTTCAGAAGCAGCGCAGGAAGCGGTTTGGATGAAGGAGTTCATAACGGAACTAGGTGTGGTTCCTAGTGCATTGGACCCAATGGTGATCTATTGTCATAATAATGGAGCCATAGCCAACGCCAAGGAACCAAGGTCTCACAAGAATTCCAAGCATATTAAGCGCTGGTTTCACTCCATCCGCGAGCATGTCAAGGATGGAGATATAAAGATTTCTAAAGTGCACACGGACCTGAATATAGCAGATCCGTTGACTAAAGTACTCCCTAGGGCAAAACATGATCAACACCAGAACTCCATGGGTGTTAGATTTATCACTATATAAACTAGATTATTGTCTCTAGTGCAAGTGGGAGACTGAAGGAAATATGCCCTGAGAGGCAATAATAAAGTTGTTATTATGTATTCCTTGTATATGATAGATGTTTATTTTGCATGCTATAATTGTATTGATAGGAAACATCAATACATGTGTGTTTAATAAACAAAAAGGGTTCCTAGTTATGCCTCTCTTATAGACTAGCTTGTTGATTAACAAGATGATCAAGGTTTCCTGATCATGGACATTGGATGTTGTTAATAACAAGGTCACAACATTTGTGAAATGATGTGATGAACATTCATCCTAAGTATAGCATTACGATCAAGTCATTATGTTTATATTGCTATAACATCATACGAAGTAATCTTTATCCTTAGACCATGAGATCATGTTAATTGCTAACACCGAAAGAGTATCTTGATAACATCAAACGTCACACCGTAACAGGGTGACTATAAAGATGGGTTCAGTACTACAAAGGTGTTATGTTGAGGCTCATGGATCAAGAGTGGAATTTGTCAATCCAGATGACGGATAGATATACTCTGGGCCCTCTCGGTGATATCACATTAGGATAGCTTGCAAGCAAGTGATGTGATCACTAGAATGTTATATCACGGGAACAAGAATAGAGTGCATGTCGGTAACGAGATCAAACTAGGTATGGAGATACCGATGATCGAATCTCGGACATGTAATATATCGAGAGACAAAGGGATTTAGTTACAAGTGTTAAAGGTTCTCACGATCACAGGAGTCATCGTTGAATGTGTAGGAGTCAGTACGGATCTCCAGGTCCCGCTGCTGATTATTGATCGGAGAAGGGTCTCGATCATGTCTGCATTATTTGCGAACCATAGAGTGGCACACTTAAGACTTACCGGACACCATTTTGGAGCACATATGTTTCAGACGAAAGAATTGCAAAGCGCAGGAATTGTTTCAATAGAAACCAGAAATTGTTTCGGGTGAAATTGCAGAAGGTGGTTCTGCATGTGATATTGAAATATTTCAAGGGGCTATATGTGAATGTTTGTTAATTAAAGTAATTAACAAAATTCTGAATAAATTTAATAAAAAGAGTTTTATTAAATGAGAGAGCAATAAATTTGGAGAAATTTAATGCATTTAAAGTGGAGACTTTAAAAGGGAATGTGAAGAGGCATTTTAATGTGGAGGGGTTACCACCACATGAATGGGGGAGGTGAGGGGTCACCCCCCATGCGTCGGCCATGGAGAGAGGGGGCACCCCCCTCCTCCTATAAAAGGCCACCCATTCCCTCCTTCATCCACAAACCTCCTTGTGAAGGATCTCTCTCCCCCTCTAGAATTATTCCCCCATGGTCTCGGATTAGCGAGATACATGTTCCCGGTGGCATTTCTTCTGGAAGGAGTTGCTGCTTCCGCTGGATCGCTGGAGCAAGGAGGTGGAGGTTGTCTGGTGGCTTGAACGTAAAAGGAAAAGTGCGGATGTGCTGCTGAGTTGCGGCGCTCAGACTTCCTCACGATCTTGAGATCGGCAAGTGTACGACTACATCAACCACGAGGTCCTACTCGTTAACAAAGCTCGTTGTCTATGAGGGTAAGTTCTCGTTGGATGTATGTCCACCCATTTCTTTGTACCTAGTAGATAGATCTTGGAGTGTAGTTCACACCGTAGGAAAATTTTTGTTTTCTATGCTGCGGACCCAACATGAAGAATAGTTCAATCCTGCATAAAAAGTTTGGATGATCATCCAAGCAGTCAGTCCATGAGTGGGACAATTCTTTACCAAAGATTTCATTCATTCCCAAGCTTGAGCAACATGCTCATTATCAAGTTGTTTAAACTTCATTATTTCACTTCTCATGGATATAATCTTAGCAGGAGGATAGTATTTTCCAATGAAAGCATCGTTTCATTTAGTCCAAGAATCAATATTATTCCTAGTTAGGGAATTCAACCATTCTTTAGCTTTTCCTCTCAAAGAGAAAGGAAACAATTTCAGCTTAATAATATCACCATCTATATCCCTATGCTTTTGCATCTCACAAAGTTCAACAAAGTTATTTAGATGGGAAGCAACATCTTGATTACCAATACCAGAAAATTGTTCTCTCATAACAAGATTGAGTAAAGCAGGTTTTATCTCAAAGAAAGTATCTTCAGGCACGGGTGGAGCAATAGGTGTGCTCATAAAATCATTGTTGTTGGTGCTAGTTAAGTCACACAACTTAGTGTTTTCAAGAGTAGTCATTTTTTTGTGTTTTTAAATAAGAAAGAAAACTAGTAAAACTAATTTTTGTGTGTTTTTTATAACAAAACAAGCAAACTAAGCAAAACAAAAATAACAAAGTAAAGAGATTGGTTATGAGGGACTCCCCTTGTGAAGATGTCCTTGACTCCCCGGCAACGGCGCCAGAAAAATGCTTGATGGCTCTGTGTATGGCACCCATAAAAATGCTGGAGCATGGTTGATGTAGAGCTCGTTGGCAACCCCAAGAGGAAGGTATGATGAGCACAACCGCAAGTTTCCCTCAGTATGAAACCAAGGTTTAATCGAACCAGTAGGAGCAAGGAAACACCCCAAAGGTGTTACTAGCTGAGCTTTGGCAGGGCGCACTACCGGTGCTACTAGCAACGTGGATACCTGCATAACATAACCACAGAACTTTGTCCCAACTTGCGATGAGTTTGTCAATCTCACTGTGTTTTGCGGAAAACAAAGGATTAAACGTATCAAATGGAAACAAGTAATAGTTTGCAGAAAGTAAACACAAAGAAGTAAACAGTTTATAGATTGAATGTAAAAGACAAGGACCGGGATCCATAGTTCACTAGAGGTGGCTCTCCTTAGATAGATAACATGCTGGGTGAACAAATTACAGCGGGGCAATTGACAAACATCGAGAAAGCATACAAGCATATACTAATCATCTTGACTCCTTTGAGACTTGATTGGGCATTACAACATTATACAAAGACTGCCATCCAACTTCATCTATGACTAATAATCCACTTTCAGGTTATCATCTAAACCCCCTCCAGTATTAAGTTGCAAGCAACAGATTATTGCTTTATGAACTGCGTGTAAAGTAAACAATATGATTGTTCTATGAACAAAGGATTGTTGTTTTCTCCCTAGTAGCAACAACACATATAGTACCTTAGAGATTTTTTTCACTTCCCCAGATTACCAGAGGCATGAACCCACTATCGAGCATAAATACTAACTCTTGGAGTTGCTAGCATCTACTTGGCCAAGATAGCTACTAACAACGGAAAGCATGCAAAATCACAAATAACAAAGACATGATAGAATAAATAATCAATCTGAAATAGCATCTCAATATCCATCAGATCCCCGCAAACACAACATGCAGAATTACAAATAGATGATCTTGATCATGAACGGAGCTCACAAGATCTAGACATGAAAGCACAAAGGAGGAGAACCAGCCATCTAGCTACTACATGGATCCGTAGTCCAAGGATGAACTACTCACGCATCACACCGGAGGCTTGCATGGTGATGAAGAAGGCCTCCAGGGTGAATTCCCCTCTCCGGCAGGGTGCCGAGAAGAGCTTCAGATCCCTCCTGATCTAGGGATGGAGATGACGGCGGCTACAGACTCTTTCGTGGATTTTTTGATTAGGCACTTAGGGTTTTCGTCCCGAGGGCATCTTATAGGCGGAAGGGGAGACCGAGGGGGTGCCAGGGGCCACCACACCACCTCCTGGCGTGGGCCCAGCTTGGCCGTGTGGCCAGGTGGTGTGGCTGGCCTCTAGCCCCTCTCCGTCTCGTATTCTGGCATCCGATGACTTCCGGAAAAATAGGCACTTTGGCTTTTGTCCCATCCAATTCCGAGAATATTCATTTTCTGACTTTCCTAGAACCAAAAACAGTAGAAAACAGGCAGTTGGCACTGTGGCTCTTGTTAATAGGTTTGTCCAAGAAATCATATGAAAAGTACTCCAAAGTTGGAACAAAACACAAGAAAGTGGATAAAACCAAGCATGGAACATCAAAAATTATATATACATTTGCAATGTATCGGTGTTCATCTTCCTTTGACTTGTGTTTCTTATCAGGGAAAGGCATAGGTTTTTGGACCCAAGGCTCTCTTTCACTACCATGTTTCTTAGCAACAAAATCTTCTTTAGTGTATTTAGTTTTCTTAGTGTGCCTTTCAGGTTCTTCTTCAACTTTTTCTTTATCAGGAACATCATTTTCCTCATTACCACTTTCAGTTTCAGCATCAGAAACAGATATACTATTAGGATCTTTAGCAGGTTCGGAGGATTCTACAATAGTTTTATGTTTCTTTTTCCTTTTCTTAGGAGAAGTGCCACTATTTTCAATTTGTTGAGAATCTTGCTCAATTCTTTTAGCATGTCCTTCAGGATATAGAGGATCCTGGATAGCAGCATCACTTCTAGTTCTAATTTCATAAGCATGTTTTTCTTTAGCAGCATTAACTAGCAAGTCTTTTTGTACCTTAATAAGCTGATCAATTTGAGTTTGAACCATTTGAAAATGTCTAACAAGCATTTTAAAATCATTAGAGGTTCTTTCCACAATATCTTTTAACTCAACAATAGCTCTAGAGTTTTCCATTAAATGATTTTGCACCCTTTTATTGAAATTATCTTGCTTAACAATAAAAAGATCAAATTCTTCTAAGCATTGATCAGGAGGTTTAGAGTAAGGGATATCACCTTCATCAAAATGTTGGAGAGAGTGTACCTCAATAGTGGATGAGTGGGGGATTGGCTTACATAATTCTTCTATAGGAGGTAAATTCTTCACATCTGCAGCTTTAATTCCCTTCTCCTTAAGACATTTCTTAGGTTCCTTCATCACTTCATCATTTAGTTCAATAACTTCCCTCTTCTTTGATGTTGGTATAGGCGCAGGAATAGCTGGTTCAGGTATAATTGTCTCAGGTGTAGCTGGTTTAGGAGGAGTCCAATCTTCATAATTCTTGCTTATTTTAGCCATTAATTCCTTAGCTTCCTTGGGAGTCCTATTCCTGAAAACACAATCAGCACAACTATCCAGGTATGTCCTAGATTCTTCAGTTAGTCCATTATAAAAATATCAAGAAGCTCATTCTTAGGTAATGGACATCCAGCATGTGCATGAATCAAAGCACAAAACATTGCCCATGATTCAGGCAATATCTCGTTTTATCCCTGTTTAAAATCAAAAATTTCCTGCAAAATAGCATGTCTAGCACTAGGAGGAAAATATTTCTAAAGGAAGGTACTAATCAAGCAATCAGGGCTATCAATAGATCCAGGAGGTAAATTATTAAACCAAGTTTTAGCTTCTCCTTTTAGTGAAAAAGGGAAAAATTTAGCAACAAAGTAGGTGTGTATCTTAATATCATTAGAAAACATGCCACTCATGGTAGAAAGCTCAGTCATATGTGCTACCGCACTTTCATTCTTAGTCCCACAAAAATGTTCCTTCTCAACAATAGCTATGTAAGATAAATCAAGAGAGAAATCATAATCCTTATCTTTAATGTTTATGGGAGATGCAGCAAACTTAGCATTAGGAAAAAATTTGGGTTTTATAGTATGCCTCTCAAGGAGACTCTTAATATCACTCCTATCATGGGTGTTTTGACATTCTTTAATAAATTCATCGGTCATCTCTATATAACCGTCTTCAATATCATAGCTCTCTCTAGACTCAGGTGAACTGACAAGTGTACTAGTGTCTTCATTAGGAGTTTCAGTATTTCTAGTTATAGTTCTAGCAATTGTAGCATCTAGGAAAGGACCTAATGAACCACTCTTATCAAGCACAGTAGAAGCAGCATCATAAGTATCAGAAGTTTCAGATTCAGCAGTAGTAGCAGTATGTGTAGTATGTGTATGTGGTGGTGTAAGGAGCTTACTCATAACAGATGGTGAATCAAGAGCAACAGAGGTGTTCAGAACCATACCTCTTCTTGTAGTTGATGGTAAAATAGGGACTTTGCCATCACGAGACTTACCAATGATGGATGGATGGCAGCGAACAATAGTGATTCCAAGTGAACTTGATAAATAGAGCTATGATCCCTGGCAACGGCGCCAGAAAATAGTCTTGATGACCCACACGTCTAGGGGGTGTATCGCAGTATTTTCGAGGGAAGTGAAACCCAATTTATTGATTCGACACAAGGGGAGCCAAAGAATATTTATAACCCTTAACAACTGAGTTGTCAATTCAGCTGCACCTGGAAACAATCTTGCTCATAGCAGTTTATTAGTAGCAACAGTTTTGTAATAGCAATAGACAAGCAATAGCAGTAATAAAGTAAAAACAGTAGTAACAATTGCATTAAACAGTAGGATTAAAGCGTGGTTGGCATAGGGATGGATGGACGGGCATTGCATGGACAAGACAATTCATATGGCAATCAAAACATAGGGCATTTTCAGATAAATAAGATAAATCATCCAAGTACTAAATAATCATAGGCATGTGTTCCATATATAGTCATATGTGCTCGCAATGAAAACTTGCACAACATCTTTTGTCCTGCCAGCCCATTTGCAGCGGGGCCTCAAGGGAACTACTGGCAATTAAGGTGCTCCTTTTAATAGAACACCGGAGCAAAGCATTAACACTCCGTGAACATATGTGATCCTCACATCAAAGCCATTCCCTCCGGTTTATCCCGATCGCTGTCACTTAGGGGCCTTTGGTTCCAGACAAGAACATGTGTATACAACTTGCAGGTAAGACCATAAACAATACTATCATAATGAATCAATAACATGTTCAAATCTGAAATCATGGCACTCGGGCCCTAGTGACAAGCATTAAGCATAACAAGTTGCAACAAAGTCAAAAAGCACTAATAATAGATACTAGGCACCATGCCCTAATAATCTGATGCCATTACACGAATGTTCTCATCCAATCCCTACCATCCCCATGGCCTATAGCGGGGTATTACTCACTCATAGATGGGGAAACCTGAGTGGTCGATGGAGAAGCGATGGTGACGATGATGGCGATGATCTCCTCCAATTCCCCATCCCGGCAGGGTGCCAGAACGGAGTTGCTGGTTCTGAATCATGGAATCTGGTGGTGGCGGCGCAGCAGAACTCTTTCTGGAAAAACGTCGAACCCCCCTTGGTTTTTAGGTCAAGATCCAACTTATAGGCGAAGAGGGAGGTCGAGAGGGTGACCGAGGCGGCCACACCACCCCCAGGCGTGGCCTGGCCTGGCTTGGCCCACGCGGCCAGGTGGTGTGGGCCCCTCGTGGCCCTCCTCCGTCTCGTCTTCTGGCTCCGTGAGTCTTCTGGTGAAATAGGATTTTTGGCATATTTTCCGGGATTTTTCCTGATAGTTGATTTTCTGCACAAAAACTAGACACCAATGTAATTCTGCTGAAAAAAGCGTCAGTCTGTGTTAGTTGTATCCAAATCACACAAGTTTAGAGGAAAAACAATAGCAAAAGTGTTCGGGAAAGTAGATATGTTTTGGACGTATCAAACGGCGCTAGAAAATAGTCTTGATGACCCACAAGTATAGGGGGTTTATCGTAGTATTTTTGATAAGTAAGAGTGTCGAACCCAACAAGGAGCAGAAGGTGTTGACGAGTGGCTTGGAGCAGGAATTCTCTATAAATACTTAGCAAATGGATTTTTTGGGGTTTTTGATAATGTAGATAAATAAATGCGAGTAAACAAAAGACAATGATAATAAATGCAGCAAGTGGCCCAATCCTTTCTTTAGCAAAGGACAAGCCGGTTGCATTACTTAAGATGACCAAACGTTCTCAAGGACACATGGGAATATTGTCAAGTGCTTTCATTTCATATAGTTGATTAATCTTCTTTAGCTTGATAAGTGTTGTGCGAGTGAACTTGTGCTAATGTACTAACCTTCCTAGGACTAATACATACTTGTGATTATACCCCTTGCAAGAATCCGCAAGTAAAAGATAGTAATTAAGATAGAAACCTAACCACGGCTTTAAACTCTTAGATCCTAACATCCCTTGTGCAAAGGTTTCCTAACAGGGGTTCAGGTTTCTGTCACTCGGCAACCCCTACGATTAGTAGCCAAATACACAATGCATTCCCCTAGGACCATAAAGGTGAAGTGTCATGTAAGCGATGTTCACATGACACCACTAGAAGAATAACACCACAACATAAATAGCAAACTATTGAATCTCTCTCAACACAATTCTAATACTAACAACATGACTTCTCCCATGTCCTCAAGAACTAAACGAATTACTCACAAGACATCATATGGATCAATATCAGAGATGACATAATGATAAGCAACAATCTGAACATAACAATAATTCAATGGTTCCACTCAATAGCATCAACTACAACAAGTAATCAACACCGGGAAAGTTTCCCCTAAGAACTATGCAAGGTTCAAACCAATTGTTACAGCGGTATGAAGTGGTGATGATGGTGATGATGGATATGATGATGGAGATGATGGTGATGATAATCCCGATGAAGTCCAGCTTGATGGTGGTGTTGATGGCGACGATCTCCCCTCTCCGGGAAGAAATTTCCCCGGTAGATTTCTGCCTGCCGAAGAGCTCTTTCTCTCTGCAGTTTCCTCCAGAGGCGGAATCTTTGTGGTCGCTCTCCAGGCTTAGGGTTTCGTGGGATAATATACGCCAAAGGGAGAGTGGGAGGGGTGGCCACACCACCTGGTGGCGTGACCAGGGGTGGCCCGCGCCAGGGGGTGGTGTGGGCCCCCTATGGCCCAGCTCCGCTCCCCCTTCTAACATCCTTCGTCTTCTGGAAAAATAGAATTTTCCATGTATTTTATGGAATTTTCTGATCTTCGCGAATTTCGCCTCCCAACAGCGCTTTTTTCATTAGAATCCAGACTTCAGCGGTCCATGCTCCAAAAGTCATCAACCATGCAAAAACAGATGAAATAACATAAGTATCATCTCTTAATATGAAATATATCAATGAATAACAGTAAATTATTATATAGAATAGTGATGCAAAATGGACGTATCATGGCATACGGAGAGTCTTCATCGATTATTTGACCCACGATCCGTAGGTGATAAGGCAGGGTAACCAGATGGTGTGGGTAAAGTGTATAACCTCTCTAGAGTGTAAATCTATTCGAATAACCGTGCCCATAGTTATGGACGGGTTGGCCAAACTACTATAGAGCAGTGCTGGTTTTGTTTTCAAAAAGGATTTCAGAAAAGAAAGTGTTTTAGAAAACTGCTGGTCTGAAGGACACTAGGGAAGGTGAGGTGATCGGAAGGATCACGGAAGATGGAATGTCTGGTCGATTGATGACCGTGAGATGAGAAAATGGGTGCCCCAATCCTAGTGTTTTACAAAACTTTTCAAAAGATTTTCAAAATGTTTTACAAAAGTTTTCAAAAAAGATATGCAGATGCTATATCTACAAGAGAAACTATTTTAGGAAAGAACCTCTCATGGAGCCTTCCTTCTACCATAGCCATATTGCATATCCTCTTTTTTGTTATTATATTAAGGTGGTTTGCGAGTACATTCGAAGTACTCACTAGCATTGTTCCTGGCTACTAACTTGGTCAGATATCAAGAAGAAGGTGATGTTGACGACTATCCGAGTTAGGACGTTCTCCCAGTCAGCTGCCTCTAGGTTAAGGCATGGCTTGGGATCTACTCTTGATGAAGTTCTGCTGATGTTGATTCATGTATCCATAATGGCAAATAAGGTATGACATGTATTCGCTTAAGAAATGGATGTTTACTTTGATACTTGTCGGTTATGTGCCACGACACACTGATCATGGTGTCATGGTGATATGCATAACAGGTAAACCTGGAATTGGACCGGAGTCCAAGTCCAAAAGGCACATGACCACCTAGTGTCCATTCTAATGTGGTCCAAATCCATATCCAATCCAAGTTTAAATTTATAATATCCAAGTCCATCCAATCCAATTAGCTGTAAATATTGGATATCCACTGTCCAATGGACTTCCGCTGGCAACACGCGAGCAACTGTCGTAAATGGGTTGTGCACATGTAGCAGTAGCATGCATGGAGCTACGAGAGGAACATCGTGCGGCTTCAGAACAGAGACCGGCAAGCCTGGGTTTATAGCGTGCGTGCAGCAACAACTAACGCATGCGCAGCCGGCCGTTGTCGAAACATATTGACGCGATTAGAGCAGGGCTTGACGAAGCAGTCCAATGAATATTGGACTGTCCATATTATAGATCCAAAGTCTGTTAACGTTTTGGACCTTAATATCCATCTGATGTCCAAGTCCAATTAAGTCCAATCCAATCGAATCCAGCAAAGTTAGGTCCAAAGTCCATTGGACTATACAAATCCAATTCCAGGTTTAATAACAGGGATTCTCGGAGGATTAATCCGGGGCTCCACATTTATCACTTAAAAATATCATATTGCAACATAATATGATAGTTCCAATTGATATATTCATAAGAGACTTAGTAATTCGGGATCCTGTTGAAACAAGGACAAAAGGTGCGTGCAAACGCAGTAAAATACCAAAATCCCTATTCTACTTATGAAAAAACGGAAGGTAAATATGCTTCAATTTTGGACTCATGATGGCACGAACAAGGTGTACGTGTGTGGGATGAGCACAAATAGGAAGAATTTGACCTATGAGCATTGTTGTCTGTAACCATCAATGATTGGCCTTCTTTTAGTAACCTTTCAGGATAGACCAACAAGAGATACAATGCATGCACACTCTGTTTAGGTGATACTAAAAGTATATATTTGGATAAATGTAAGAAGAATGTTTACCTGAGGAATCGACGATTTCTTCCAGTCAGGCATCCCTTAAGAAAGAAAGGAAAGCATTTCAAAGGTGACACAAATCACCGGAGGAAGCCTATCCACCCTACTAGTGATGATGTATTTGGTATGGTCAAGGATTTAAAAGTAATCTTTGGAAAGGGTCCTGGCAAACAATATGTTCCAAATGACGATAATGGACACGCACCCATGTTCAAGAAGAAATCTATATTTTGGGAGCTGCCCTATTAGAAAGTCATAGAGGTCCGCTCTGCAATCAATGTGATGCACCTGCCGAATAATCTTTGCGTGAACCTGTTAGGATTCATGGTTGTGTATGGGAACACAAAAGATACACCAGAAGAACGACATGACTAGAAACATATGAAAGAACGAGACAGCATACATCTAGAGCAGTATCAAGGTCCTGTCAGCTACACCTTTACAAAAGAAGAGAAGGAAATATTTTTTGAATGCCTGAGTAGTATCAAGGTCTCATCTGGCTGCTCGTTGAATATAAAGGGAATAATAAATGTGGCAAAGAAAAAATTCCAAAACCTAAAGTCTCATGACTACCACATGCTTATGATGCAACTACTTCCGGTTGCAGTGAGGGGGATTCTACCAAAGAATGTTCGAATACCCATTGTGAAGCTATGTGCATTCCTCTATGCAATTTATTAGAAGGTAATCGATTTAGAAATTGTACAAAGATTACAGAATGATGTGGTCCAATGTCTTGTCAGTTTCGAGTTGGTGTTCCCACCATCCTTCTTCAATATTATGACGCACCTCCTAGTTCACCTAGTCAAAGAGATTACCATTCTCGATCCTGTATTTCAACACAATATGTTCCCCTTTGAGAGGTTCATGGGAGTCTTAAAGAAATATGTTCATAACCATGCTAGGTTAGAGGGAAGCATCTCCAAGGGTTATGGAACAGAGTAGTTCACTGAGTTTTGTGTTGACTTTATTCCTGACGTTAATCCGATTGGTGTTCCTCAATCGCGGCATGAAGGGAGACTGAGTGGAAAAGGCACGCTAGGAAAGAAAGCAATAATAAGTATGGACGGGCATTCTTTCACTCAAGCAAACTACACATTTCCACAAAATTCTACATTGGTGGCTCCGTATATCTAGGAACACATGAATATTGTACGCTCAAAAAAACCTAGGGATTCTAACTACTGGATTAAACATGCACACATGGTAACTTTTGGAGGTTGGTTGCAAACACATCTCATGAATAACACCATTTTTGCAGATCAGCTGTACTTGTTGGCCATGTCACCATCTTCAACTATATTGACTTTGCAAGGGTACGAGATAAATGGGAATACATTTTACACGATAGCCCAAGATAAAAATAGCACTAACCAAAGCAGTGGTGTCCGCTTTGATGCAAAAAAAAACAATGGGCAAAAGGACACATATTATGGATACATAGAGGAGATATGGGAACTTTCCTATGGACCTTCTTTTAAGGTCCCTTTGTTTCGATGCAAAGGGTCTAGCTGATAGGAGGCAGGGTAAAGGTAGACCAGTAGTTCGGAATGACAAAAGTGGATCTCAAAAATCTTGGGTACAGAGACGAGCCATTCGTACTAGCCAATGACATGGATCGGGTCTTCTATGTGAAGGACATGTCTACCAAACCGAAACAAAGAAAAGATAAGCAAATGAATACATCATACAATGAGCCAAAGCGCCACATAGTTCTTTCAGGGAAAATAAACATCGTGGTAGTGGTGGATAAGATAGACATGTCAGAAGATTATAATAAGTTTGATGAAATGCCGCCTTTCATAGTGAACACTAACCCAATCATCCTGTTAAATAATGAAGATGCTCCATGGATACGCGCAATCATAAGCAAGGGACATACACGAATAAAAAATGTATACCCCAACACTAGATGGGGATGTTGGTGATGTGTAAGAATTTATTAAACCCTTTATGAATTGTAGTTCAAATCTAATCATGTAACTGTAGTTCAAATCTGATCATGTACATGTAGTAAATGTAGTTCAAAAAGTTCAAATCTGACCCACTTCCTGCCGAAGGTTTTTTTGTGATGTAATCAATATTGGCACATTATCACAAACTATCGGGAAGAACCAAAATACCGGAAATAAAGGAAAACAATCAACACGTGACATCGATGCAAATCTCAATCAATAATGATGATATGTCAAGTTAAATATGCTGGAATTAAACCCTAGAACATGCTTAAAATATTAAACAGGGTTCGAGGGGTATAACCTCTAATTCTAGGAAAACCCCGGAATCACCTATGAGGGGTCATTTTGTTCTTCTAAATAAACATGCAATTAAATTTTCTTAACAATACATGAGTTTTATACCAAAATGTAGATCTCATTTTTCGAAACATTTTGATATATTATACATATTTTTCTTACTTAAAATGAATTAGTTATGAATTTCTCCGTAATTAATTCATTTTTAAAACAATTAAAAGAATTTTGGAGTATATAAAATATTTTTCTAGCTGGAACCACATATCATACTTTTATTCCTTTTAGGAAATGATTTCAGTAATTGATAACATGTTGACATGTACTGCCCATAGGGATTTAATATAAACTGATAAAATAATGAAAAAAGCCCATTTAGTCCTGGTAGGCAATTCTCGCTGGCGGCCGATAATATCTTTAGTCTCGGTTGGTGGCACGAAATCGTACTAAAGGCCAGGCCTTTAGTCCTGGTTCATGCAACCAACCGGGACTAACAAACTGGGACTAAAGGGTTCGTGGTATATAACCCCACGCCTTCTCCCCTTCCCTCTCGATCGTCTTCCTTGTCGCCACCGCCATCGTCGTATGCAAGAGGAGGAGGAGGAGGGTGCATCTGTTGTACGCAACAGGAGGATGAGGGCGCGATCGTCGGCTGCAAGGAGGAGGCCATTGAAACCTTCGATCCGGATTACAGATATAGCATAGCTCTTTTTCCCTAGTAGACCTAGGTTTATCGAATCCTCGGGAAGCAGAAGCATAATGAAGTTACTTTAACAGACCTTCAGAAGTTTTAGAATTCCTTTTGTGTTTTTACTGGACCAAGAGTTTTCTTCTTTTGTTGTTGTCGATGATGGAGAGAGCGAGGGCCTAGGGCATTCGGTTTCACCTGTAGCTGTGCAAAGCATCTGTTGGGAATAAAAGATAAAAATAAAGTATGCATGTAATTGTTAGAGCAAGATAAATTATATGTGGGCAATGCATCCATAATTGTTATTGCCTCCGCATCCTCTTATAGCAATAACCTACTAGTCTAATCCATAGAAGAAAGAGAACTAATGATATGCATAGTGACGTCACCATTAATCCCAAGTAAAACCCTCACATACAGCCGTACTACCCCTTCTGTCACTGGGGTTCCCAACCTGCAGATTAGTCATTACTCATACTCCCTATACCTGGCTCAATCCTCGGGGTCTTGGGTACCTGACAAGTCCTTAGATTTAGGCAAGAGAGGATACAATAATCATCATGTCATACAAACTAATACATGATCCCATCTATGATAAATAACATGCACAAAAGCTACATAGCTAGGCCGAAGCCCTTAGCCCAAGGAGAATTACTCACACATAGAGATGAGATCAAAGATCATAAACATTGTAATGGAAATCATGAGATTGATAGCAAATAGTCTAACAATGTCGCCAATTGAAGATGAGATCTACTATTACAAGTGGTGGAATATGGCTATGGTGATGGAGAAGGTTTTGGAGATTAGATCTAAGTCTATTCCTCTAGCGGCTCTTCGGTGTTGTGGATGCAGGGTTCTGGATGCGAGGGGGCGAGGAAGGGCTCATTTCTCGTCTACCGAGGCCTCTTTATATAGGGGCCCCTTCATGAAAGTTGTTCTGTTTGACCTAGCGATGGCGGCGGCAACTATACGGCCAGAATTTTATTCCTGTCGTATAGTTGGTCGTTAACGCATCTACATCCACTTCACGACTCCTGGTTTCTTCGGGTTGTTGGAAATCTCATATCTTTGACTATAATGTAGTGATTCCCATCATCAAACGTCATTATCTGCGTAGGGAAAAATAACAAGAAAGGATTGCATACCCCTTTGATCATTAGGCATTAGTGGCAGGGTTTAGAGAGATATTTCATCAAAAATATGAATAATATCCAGTTTATATGTGGATGTAGATGGCTATATTTCAGAGCCATCAGTTGGCAACCATCGTTGATCTGCAAAGGAGGAGTCGACGCTGCCATCTGCACTCTGAGCTTGTCCCCTCTCCCATCTCCCCTCCCTACCATCGCCGCTCACCGCCGTCGGGAGGAGGAGGGTTAGCCTTGTAACATCACTGTTACGTCATGCTAACATCATCGCTCGCATAGCAGCTGGAGTTGGCCCCGGGCCCCCTCTGTCAGCCTCTCTAGCTAGGGTGGCCCTGGGTAGAAAACATGTGATTTTTTTCCAGAAATATATTAAATCTTGTATTAATCTTATAAATTCAATATCTTTTATCCTGTAAATCAAAAAAAATAAGTGTAACATATAAAAATGTTGAGAAAAAAGATCTGCATGGTAGTAGAAAATTCATACATTGTTAATCAACTTCAATTAACAAGTTTCTTAGAAGAACAAATCAACCCCTCATAGGCATTCTGAGGTCTTTCGGGGAATGTTGTACTTAGAGCATCCCAACTCCATTTAAATTGATGGTCTTGTATTAAGTGTTTTTTACATACCCTTAACAATGGCATTTCATTCATTGTGCGCATTGCATTGATGCTTGTGTTAATTTTTGTAGCTTCCTTTCCGGTGTTCCTGTTTTAGGGTTTGCAACCCTCAGACCCTGTTTACAAAGGACAAGCATGCCTTAGATTTTCATTTCAATACCATTTAACTTGTCATATCATTATTCTTTCTTGATGCCATCTATTTATTGTTTCCCGTCTTTTCTGGTGTTTCATCTTTCTTTTAGATTAGTTAAGCTATGGACACCCACATCAGAGACGATGAAGAGATATTGTTCGACTTTAAAGCCACTTGATAAGATGACGGCTCACATTATTTGAACAACTCTAGTGAGGGAATGGAACTAGAACTAAGAGACGAAGGGCAAACAAGCAAAGATGGCAAAGAAAATGTTGGACCCTTAACAAAGTCCGGCGAGCTATACTAAGCCTCTAGTGATCACTAGATGCATTAATTTATTTATATATATATTAACGAATCTTTCTTCTTTTAGCCCTTCGGATCGAGCCAATCTGCTAGAAGGCAACAAGGCCCGACCATAAAGTTGGCTGATGGTCAAAGGTTCATGATCAATAAAGTCGTTGAAGATGGAGAAACAATTGCTCCCAAAGCGAATGAACATTTATTTATAAAAAAATGTGGAGTTATTGTTAGGGACAACATCCCTATCACCACTCGAGAATGGAATAAGACAAAGGTATATGGAGTTAGTTATGTCGATCAAACATCCAAACACCAGCTTTGGGATACGCTCTTGTCACATTTCAACCTACCGCTAGATCCCATAGAAGATGGTCAAATTTGACAAAAAGTCAAGGAGTGGGCTCTTAAGAAGATGGCCACACAATTCTAGACCTTCAAGAAAAGATTATACAATGACTATATCAAGAAAAAAAAGACTCCAACGTTCACTAGAGCACTAGAGAAGATAAAAAATCACTAGGAAGCATTTGTGGAGTACAAGACATCATCTGAAGCTCAACAAAGGTCAGAAATAAATAAGAACAATTATGCAAAAATATATCACCATGTTCTGGGGACGTGTGGCTACAAGAGTTTCGTGTCTAAGTGGGAAAAACTAAGGATACCCTAATTGCTAAAGGGATCACTCCAGCAACAATGGATTGGCCCAAACAGTCAAAGTAGTGGCTTTACGGGCATGGGGGATTGTTGGACCCACAAATAGGGTAAACTATTATTGGAAATAAATAAATTAAAGAACCCTCTGTTGCCCTTGTTATAGCAATAACCGATGTTCGAGATGGAAAGTTCTAGCCCGATAGAGAGCACGACGAGCTGACACGCGTCATCGGGAATCCTGAACACCTAGGACAAACACGAGGAAAAGGTATTGTTCCATGGAGGACTTGGTTTTGCGAGTGCAATGATAGTTATAGAAGCCGTCAGAGAAAAAGAAGCAGGAGGGACAGAGGTTTCTGAAGATAGAAATAAAGAATGAGGAATTGGAACAAATATCAATGCGGCAACAGGAGCAACTGGATGCAATTAGCCTGGAAAGGGTATCTCAGCGGCAGCAAGATCCTGCATTCGATAGTAGCAGTCCATCTCAGCATAAAAGTAGCGTGGCTTCCACGGGGGTCTAGACTGATGATGCACCGATGACTCACTACCCCATGGATGATATCACGGAGAGTGAAAATTGTGAGCTATATCAACCACTGAAGAACATATCCATGAAGGTGGTGGTCGGCTTTGCTTTACCTTCTGGACCTAGAGCAAGCTTCCATGGCGGTCAGATTCCACCTGGCTATGCTTGTGTCAGAGTGGATGAATTTCTAAAGGGATATGAGTTACTGGAGATTAACATCCGTGCAGGTGAAGGGGAGATGACACTGCGAGAAGACACGCATGTTATCATTCTATGGAAAAAAGGAAAACATCGTGTTTCCAGACTCGGTGCCAAGGAAACCGACTCCTCTGGGTAGCAATACACCTCCAAGTCCATGCCTCCTCAATAGGAACCCAGCGCGAGTCCATCTCGATCTCTAGCGCGTCAGCCGACTCCGCCCACTAAGTCCTAGGGGCAAAAGCGGAAGACCATCGCTCCGTCGACTAGTACCACTCGGAAAAAAGGTATAACAAATAAAGGCAAGGACAAGGCTCCTGCCAAGTTAGCTTACAAAATGACTAACGAGGTAACCAAAATGGTCGTGGATGCCAAAGTGAAAAGCCATTTTGCACCGGTATAGCCCCAGCCAAAGGACAAAATTCCTACGAAAATTGTTCATTACTTTGTGGACATGCTTGAGCGACCATCGTCACATCTGGCTAATATGCCATCAGATTATGACCGTTGTATTCAGAAGTCATATAAAGAACAAATGCAACATACGTTAAGTAGTGCATACGGGAAAAAAGTTCCTAGCTCGGAGGACAAGAAATACAATCGATACCCCCACTTAAGGTGTTTTCTGGTCAGGACATATACAACAAAATTGCTAGCAACCTTGATCTCAGTGTTGCTCAATTGATAGGTGGCGCAGACATCCCCAAAGCTGATCTAGCATGGAAATATGTCCCCTGGTAGCCTCTATTCAAACTTGAGCATGTTTGGAATCTACCAACACAAATGCGAAGATTGCATGAGTGGTACATGAGAGTCATAAAGGAACATGGAATCATGCTCATGGTGCAATTTAAGAAATAGCGTTGCTATCATGCTGACCAGATATGTATTATACTTGAAGAACTTTTTCAGTTATACTATCAAGATGCCCTCGACAAATCTATTGTCAGGTGCAACCAAAGAACCGCCTACTAGCAATTCAAAAGGAGTTGGCGGGATTTTTTCTTACGAAGCTCATATCTCAAACCGGAGAATACCATTGCTGCTAATGCCTCCATGTAATTTAACGATCTCGATGTAATTAAATATATATACCAAATTGTATATATATATGTATGCTTTTGTAAGAGAAATTATATTATATATACATCAACGTGTACAATATGTAGTAGCATAGAATATGTATACAAAAACTTGTTTGAAATAAAAAATAATTGAATGAAAAACATAAAATTACAAGGAAAAGGAAAACACAAAATAAAAAATAAAAAATTAAAACCCTAAACCCTAACCCCTAATAAACCCTAAAACACAAAATCTTTAGTCCCGGTTGGTGTTACCAACCGAGAATAAAGGGCATCTAGCCCCAGCGCTTGACCGCAGCCATGGGGAGTCCTTTAGTTCCGGTTGGTAACACGGCTGGGACTAAAGGTCCTCCAGCCCAGTGCTCGACCGCAGCCACATGGAGGGCCTTTAATCCTGGTTTGTGGCCAACCAGGACTAAAGGACAGGACAATTAGTCCTGATTTCATAGGCCCGGTTGGCAAATCGGGACTAGAGCCCATTCTCAACCTATTCTAGAGACCCTTTTTCTACTAGTGTGTCTAGTGGAATATGATTTTCTTGTCTCTGTTTCTTACCCTTAGATGAAAAACTTAGTGCCGGTGTCCCTGTCTTTGATGTTGGATGTTGCTTTGTGTTGTAACTATTCTGTTTCAGAACTCATGGTGCAATTTTGACATGTAGTTATCACAAAGAATACGTATACTAACCCAATAAAAGGATATCATACAAGTTGATACTATTGGTGTTGATCTGTCATGTTTAACAGGAAAATACAGAGTCAAATAAAAGGGTAAAGATAAACCAACGTTAAGTAAAAGGGGGCCCACCAAAACCAATGAGATGGGCACCTCATATGCTACCTAACACACCCTGATCGGGGGCACCTGAACCAACTAATGGCTTTAGGTCCCCTGTCGCCTGCGCCGTATAAAGGTGGGGAGGCTGGCAGCGATCGACTCTCTCCTAGCTCTCGATCTGCCCTAGCTCCTCCACCACATCCCCAAAACCCTACCGATCTAGGGACGCACAAAAGCGACGGGAAGGCCAGCCTACACCCCGCCGGTGCCAGGGCAGTGCCGCTGGAGGCCGGAGGGTTCCGTACCTTCCCCGCACTATCTCCCTCGACTACACCACAAGTATATATCAACCAAGCAGGAATGGAGTAATCCTCGACTCTAGCACCTCGTAAAGCTCTAATCTACTACTCCTTATTATGTTGATCAGGTGTTCTAGTTGCCGCTTGTATCGATCTTGTGGTAGGCCTAATGTTTTTTACCTAACAATGGTATCAGAGCCATTAATGAGTAGCACTAGAATCCTAATGGAGATCTATTGATCTCTTTTTTTGTTATATGGATCATGTATTAGGCAATTAAGATGATATGGACTAAATTATGTTGATCAGCCCCTACAAATTGTGTTTAGATCTAATCTGGTTCCAAATATGTATTTGAAGACATTCATAGATCAATATCAATCAACAGATTACAGTACTAATGAAGCTCATGATGTATCTACATGTTATTTTTTGATCTATTGATACGAATTTGCAAGCAATTTGATCCAGAGAAGCACAAGTTGCATTCTAAAGAACCCTAGCTAATTCCCCAATTTTGCACATCTGAGCACGAGCACAAGTTAGGGGAACCTGATCACGCCGTCGGGTCATCGCCTCTCCCTTCAGGGACCACCGGAGCACCCACAGCTCCGGCGAGGGCGAGGATCCCGCACCATCGTTCACTCCCAACGGAGCAACGCGTGGGTTGACGTGCGATAACGCACGGAATGAAAACTGGCGTCGGTGGCCATCCTACCACCTGCCGTTGTCGCCTCCTTGACGGCAGCTGACCCCGCTAGTGAGCACCACCCCCCATATGAAAACATTGACAGGGCCATACTCGATGGAAGAGCATGTCGTACTTGGTCTAGGGAATGCTCTCTCATCGAGCATGGCCACCGCGCATCGGTATGGAGGAAGGGGAGCATGGGCTCGCGCCGTTGCAGTCTGCCTCAAGAGGTTGAGGGGGCAAAGTGGGTGAGGCAAGGACGGAAAAGGAGGTGTCGGCTACCATTTACGATGTGCGCCACTGCAGCTCCCTTGCGCCGGCTGCCGCTGCTTCGGATGCGCGCCGCTGCAGCTCCCTTGCACGGGCTACCGCTCCCGATGTGTGAGGCTACTGCTCTCTCTGCATGCGCGCGGCTGCCGATGCGGCTGGGCGAGTGGGAGCAAGGTGGGCACGGTGGTATCAAGGCAGGCGCACCGCGATCATCGAGGCTCACTCACAGGAGCCATTGATGAGGGGAGGTGCAGAAATGGATAGGTTTAAGGTTGGAATAGGCCACCCCCCCCCCCATGTTGACCAAGGTGCAGCTCATTGATAGTCGTCGGATGGAATCCGATGGCCGAGAGTGATCCGGGGGCACTTACATGCCTCAGCCTCTAAATGGGCTGAAAACGAAGCTAGGTCGTGGCCCAGTTTTCATTACTGCAGCGGAATTTTTTTATTTTCAACTATTTTTTCTATTTTTCAGTGCATTATGTTTTATACTATATGTTTTATTATGCACTGTCTTAAAATTTCCTAAATTGTAAAACATGTTGTTGTTCTGGACTAAAATGAACCAACGAGATTTTTTGTCTAGAATGTTTAATGTGTTTTAATGGTGTATGACCATTTTAGGCATCGAATAACGTTAAATTTCCTTATGTTTCATTTCGTTGCTTATTATGAGAATGTCATGACTGTAAAGTTAATTCTGACCAATGTTGTGTTAATTTTGCATGTCTTTCTCCTAATGGTGTTTTAATCTTGTGTCACTTCCGCCCAACGGCGTTTTCACATAGAATTGAAACTTTGATGTTTATGGCGTGTTTTAATTTATATTCATGCAATTTACTAATGAATTTCCATGTGAAAATTTTCAGCTTCCGCTGCGATACGCTATGACACTATCAAGCCAAGCCACTGACAGGAAGCAACTTCCCTCATTCGAAGAACTCCATCGAGTTAAGATTGGATTCCAGTGATTTTGATTATGCCTTAAGGGAGGATAAGCCACGGCACCCATGATGAGTCCAAAATTGAAGCATTTCTACCTTTTGCTTTTACATAAATAGAGTAGGGATCTTTGTATTTCACCGCGTTTGCAAGCGCCATTTTGTTCTTATTTCAACAGGATCCCAAATCATTGAGTCCTATATGAACATATCAATTGGAACTGTCATTGAAGAGAATATGCCCTGAGAAGCAATAATAAAGTTGTTATTATCATATTCCAAGTATATGATAGATGTTTATTTTTCATGCTATAATTTTATTAATTGGAAACATTAATACATGTGTGTTTAATTAACAAATAAAGGATTCCTAGTTATGCCTCTCTTATAAACTAGCTCATTGATTAACAAGATGATCAAGGTTTCCTGATCATGGACATTGGATGTTGTTAATAACGAGGTCACGATATTGGTGGAATGATGTGATGAACATTCATCCAAAGTATATCCTTACGATCAAAGTCAGTATGTTTATATTGCTATAACATCATACGAAGTAATCTTAATCCTTAGACCATGAGATCATGTTAATTGCTAATATTTGATGAGTATCTTGATAACATGAAACGTCACACCGTAACAGGGTGACTATAAAGGTGGGTTCAGATACTCCGAAGGTGTTATGCTGAGGCTCAAGGATCAAGAGTGGATTATTTCCATCCTGATGACGGATAGATATACTCTAGGACCTCTCGGTGATATCACATTAGTTAGCTTGCAAGCAAGTGATGTGATCACTAGAATGTTATTTCACGGGAACAAGAAAAGTGTGCATGTCGGTAACATGATCAAACTAGGTATGGAGATACTGATGATCGAATCTCGGACATGTAATATATCGCGAGACAAAGGGATTGAGTTACTAGCGTTAAAGGTTCTCATGATCACAGAAGTCATTGTTGAATGTGTGGGAGTTAGTATGGATCTCCAGGTCCCGCTTCTGATTATTGATCTGAGAGGGGTCTCAATCATGTCTGCATTATTCGTGAACCGTAAGGTGACACACTTAAGGAATACCGACACCATTTGGAGAAAATTTGTTCCAGAGATAAGATTGACAAAGTGCTGGAATTATCTCAATGGACACCGAAATTGTTTTGGGTGAAATTGCTGAAATTGGTTCTGCATGTGACATTGAATGTTGCAGCGGGTTTTATGTGAATGTTTGTTAATTAAAGTAATTAACAAAATTCTGAATAAAATAAATAAAAGAGTTTTATTAAATGAGAGTTGTATTAAATTTGGTGGATATTTAATGCATTTTGAGTGGGATTTTGAGTGGAGAAAATGGAGGGCCAAATTTATGTGAGTGGAGCTTCACCACATGAATGATGAAGAGGTGGGGGAACCCACCATGGCCATCGGCCATGGGGAGGGGCTGCCCCCTCTCCCTCCTTCTCACTGACACCTCCTCGTGAAGGATCTCTCTCCCCCTCTAGAATTATTTCCCCATGGTCTCAGATTAGCGAGATACATGTTCCCAGTGTCTTTTCATCTGGAAGGAGTTGCTGCTTCCGCTGCATCGCTGGAGCGGGGAGGTGGAGGTTGTTCGGTGGCATGAACATGTGTGCGATCATGGATGCTCTATTGAGTTGATGTGCTGGACTTCTTCTCGATCCTGAGATCGACAAGCATTCGACTGCATCATCCATGAGTTCAACCTCGTTACACTTCGTTGGTCTAAAAGGGTATGTTCTCTATGGATGTATATCCACCTGTTGCTTGTATCTAGTAGATAGATATTGGCGCTTAGTAGTTCCCATTGTAGGAAATTTTTTGTTTTCTATGTTGCGGACCCAACAGTGGTATCAGAGCCTGATCTATGAGTAGATGCTTTGCACGGGTAGAACACATAAGAGTATGTTGGCGGTGATGATCATGTTATTGCATCTTATATGTATTTTGGATATTGGTGGCATAGTGGGATGAAGCGGTCACGACTAACTTTACATGTCCTCGCACATGAGTCCTGTTCCATGCTTTAAATGCAACTAGTTTTGCATAAGTGGCTAGCGGGTGTCTGTCTATCCTTCTATAGTCAATATCTGATTTACGACAAGTTGCTAATAATTTGGTTATCATCGTTGTGGTTCCATGTTCGTAGGTAAGAATGGTTCTATCTTTGAGAGCCCTTAGCCACGTAAAAAACTTGCAATTGATAAATTAGAAGCGTCTAGTTTAGATCGTTGCTGGGCTAGTGTGATGATATGGTAATGTTATAATTTGAAGTATAATTGATACTCATGAAAATTATAGCATGCCCATCATGTAAGTTCCATTGACCTTGGCCTTACACAAAAAGGAATGATAAAGATCATACCACAATGCACATGATAGTGATGAAGTGCACGAACCATATCATTTCACTTTACACATGATGTTTGCATCTTATATTGCTTGTTTGGCGTTTTAGTAGCATTATAAGATGATCCCTCATTTAAATATCAACATAAAAATGTGTTATTCCTTAAGTACACAATGTTTTATGTTTCGTCGCTTCAAGACATCATGTGATGATCGGGTGTACTTAAATCCACGTTCGTATAACGGGTGTAAGACAGTTTTACATACGCGAGTACTAAGGTTCTTACTTGGAAAGCCTAGCATGTCCAGACATGGTCTCGGAACACGGACCAAAAGGTTAAGCATGAGTCATATAGTTTACATGATGCCCATATAGATGCTCGCCTTTCAAGCTACACCGACTCACGTGATGATCGGACTTGGTGTAGTGGATTTTGTTCATGTAATCACCAATAAGACACGAGGGATGTTGTTTTTGAGTGGGAGTTCATTTGTAATTTGGATTAGTTGAACTCGATCTATCATAAACTTAGTCTAAACTTTACAAATTATGTTCTAGATGGCACCACCTGCTTTTAAGTTCAATGTGTTCATGGAGAAAGAGAAACTTGTGGAAAATGGTAGCAACTTTACCAAGTGGGCCATGAATTTGAGGATTCTCCTCACTGCTGCACAAAAGCAATATGTGCTAGAAGCGCCACTAGGCCCCCCACCAGCTCCTGATGCCCCTAACGAGGAAAATAATGTCTATTTGACTCGTCAGGAGGACCACAACTTCGTCCATTGCGGCATATTGTATGGGCTAGAGCCAGAACTTCGAAAGCGTTTCAAAAATGGCAATGCTTTTGATACCATGGGTTAATTGAAAATGATTTTTGATACACATGTTGTCATAGAGAGTTATAATGCTTCTGAAATGTTCTTTAGCTGCATGATGGAAGAGAATAGCTATATTAGTGAGCATGTACTCAAAATGTCTGGGTATGCCGATAAGCTTGTGTCCTTGGGAATAACAATTCCCATTGACTTAGGCATACATCATGTTCTCCAATCTCTGCCACCTAGCTACAAGAGCTTCATGAGGAACTATAATATGCAGGGCATGAAGAAGTCTCTCCTCGAGCTTCTGTCAATGCCTAAGACTGTAGAAGTGGAGATCAAGAAAGAACATCAAGTGTTGATGATCAATAAGACCACTGGTTTCAAGAAGGACAAGAAGGGCAAACAGAAGGGAAAGAAGGGTGGCAAATCTGTTGTCGCGCCTAGAAAGAAATCCCGAGCTGGCCCTAAGTTTGATACCGAGTGCTATTAGTGTAAGGGGTCTGGCCACTGGAAGCGCAACTGCCCCAAGTATTTGGCGGATAAGAAGGCTAACAAGGCAAAAAAAGGTATATGTGATATACATGTTATTGATGTGTACTTGACTAGTACTCGCAGTATCACCTGTGTATTTGATACTAGATCGGTTGCTAATATATGTAACTCGAATCAGGGGTTGCAAAACAAGCAACCACTAGCAAGGGGTGAGGTCAAGATGCATGTCAAAAATGGATCAAGAGTTGATGTGATCACCATTGGAATGCTACCTCTCCACCTACCATCGGGATTAGTGATAAATCTAAATAATTGTTATTTGGTGCCTGCACTGAGCATGAACATTGTAACCGGATTGTGTTTGATGTGAAGTGGTTATTCATTTAAATCTGAAAACAATGGTTGTTCGATTTATATGAATGATATCTTTTATGGTCATGCACCTGTGATGAATGGTTTATTTCTATTGGATCTCGATAATAGTGTTACAGATATTCATAATGTTGATGCTAAAACGATTAAACTTGATAATGATATATCTGCATATATGTGGCACTACCGTATAGGTCATATTGGCGTTAAACGCATGAAGAAACTCCATTCTGATGGAATTTTGGAATCACTTGAATTTAAATCATTTGATACATCTGAGCCATGCCTTATGGGCAAGATGACTAGAACACTGTTTCCCAGTTCAATGGAACGGGCGACAGATTTATTGGAAATCATACATACTGATGTATGTGGTCCAATGAGTGTGTTGGCGCGAGGTGGAAATCGTTATTTTGTTACTTTCACGGATGATTTGAGTAGATATGGGTATATCTATTTGATGAAACAGAAGTCTGAAACCTTTGAAAACTTCAAGGAATTTCAGAGTGAACTGGAAAATCATCATAATAGAAAGATTAAATTTCTGCGGTCGGACCATGGAGGTAAGTGATGCGCTCGACTTTCGACGTAGATCTCGTTGGGAACCCCAAGAGGAAGGTACGATGAATATAGCAGCAAGTTTTCCCTCAGTTATGAAACCAAGGTTTAATCGAACCAGTAGGAGCAAGGAAACACCCCAAAGGTGTTACTAGTTGAGCTTTGGCAGGGCGCACTACTGGTGCTAGTAGCAACATGGAGACCTGCACAACACAACCACAGAACTTTGTCCCCAACTTGCGATGAGGTTGTCAATCTCACCGTGTTTTACGGAAAACAAAGGATTAAACGTATCGAATGGAAAGAAGTAAAAGTTGGCAGAAAGTAAACACAAAGCAGTAAAAGATTGTAGACTGTATGCAAAGAAAAAGGATCGGGATCCATAGTTCACTAGAGGTGGCTCTCCTTAGATAAATAACATGCTGGGTGAACAAATTACAGCGGGGCAATTGACAAACACCGAGAAAGCAATACATGCATATACTAATCATCTTGACTCCTCTGAGACTTGATTGGGCATTAAAACATAATACATAGACCGCCATCCAACTGTATCTATGACTAATAATCCACCTTCAGGTTATCATCCGAACCCCCTCCAGTATTAAGTTGCAAGCAACAGATTATTGCTTTACGAATTGCGTGTAAAGTAAACAATACGATTGTTCTATGAACAAAGGATTGTTGTTTTCTCCCTAGTAGCAACAGCACATCTAGTACCTTAGAGATTTATGTCACTTCCCCAGATTACCAGAGGTATGAACCCAATATCGAGCATAAATACTAACTCTTGGAGTTGCTAGCATCTACTTGGCCAAGATAGCTACTAACAACAGAACGCATGCAAGATCTCAAATAACAAAGACATGATAGAATCAATAATCAATCTGAAATAGCATCTCAATATCCATCGGATCCCCGCAAACACAACATGTATGAATTACAAATAGATGATCTTGATCATGAACGGATCTCACAAGATCTAAACATGAAAGCTCAAAGGAGGAGAAACCAGCCATCTAGCTACTACATGGATCCGTAGTCCAAGGATGAACTACTCACGCATCACACCGGAGGCTTGCATGGTGATGAAGAAGGCCTCCAGGGTGAATTCCCCTCTCCGGCAGGGTGCCGGGAAGAGCTTCAGATCCCTCCCGATCTAGGGATGGAGATGACGGCGGCTACAGACTCTTTCGTGGATTTTTGATCAGGGACTTAGGATTTACGTTCCGAGGGAAATATATAGGCGGAAGGAGAGGCCGAGGGGGTGCCTGGGCTAGCCACACCACCCCGTGGTGTGGGCCAAGCCTGGTCGCGCGGCCAGGTGGTGTGGCCGCCCTCTAGCCCTTCTCCGTCTCGTATTCTGGCACTTGATGACATCCAGAAAAATAGGCACTTTGGCTTTTGTCCCGTCCAATTCCGAGAATATTCATTTTCTAACTTTCCTGGAACCAAAAATAGCAGAAAAGCAGTACCGCACTGTGGCTCTTGTTAATAGGTTAGTCCAAGAAATCATATGAAAGGTACTCCAAAGTTGGAACAAAACACAAGAAAGTGGATAAAACCAAGCATGGAACATCAAAAATTATAGATACATTTGCAATGTATCAGTAAGTATCTTAGTTACGAGTTTAGCGCACATATGAGAGATTGTGGAATAGTTTCACAACTCACACCTGCGGGAACACCACAACGTAATGGTGTGTCGGAACATCGTAATTGTACTTTATTGGATATGGTTCGATCTATGATGTCTCTGACTGACTTGCCACTGCCATTTTGGAGTTATACACTAGAAACCGCTGCATTCACTTTAAATCGGGCACCATCGAAATCCTTTGAAACGACACCGTATGAATTGTGGTTTGGAAACAAACCTAAGCTGTCATTTCTTAAAGTTTGGGGATGCGATGTTTATGTGAAGAAACTTCAGTCTGATAACTCGAACCTAGAGCAGAAAAATGCGTCTTCATAGGATACCCTAAAGAAACAATTGGGTATTCCTTCTATCACAGATCCGAGGGCAAGGTTTTCATTGCCAAGAATGGATCCTTTCTAGAGAAAGAGTTTCTCGCCAAAGGTGTGAGTAGTCAAAAGGTAGAACATGAAGAGGTTACTGAACCTTCTCTTTGTGAAATGGCGAGTGGCGCAGCACCAGAAGTTGTTTCGGAGTTGACTTCACCAAATGAAGAAGGAACTAATGATAAAGATCATGAAACTCCAAAAGATGATACTACCGAACCTCGCAGGTCAAGCAGGACATGTGCAGCTCCTAAACTGTACGGAAATCATGTCGTGAATATCAGGGTAGATGAAATTGATGACCCTGTGATGTATGAAGAAGCGATGATGAGCCCGGATTCCAACAAATGGCTAGAAGCCATGAAATCCAATATGGAATCCATGTATGGAAACTAGGTTTGGCTTTTGGTGGACTTACCTCACGACCGAAAGGCCGTTGATAATAAATGGATTTTCAAAATAAAAACGGATGTTGATGGTAATGTGACCATCTATAAAGCTCGACTTGTCGCAAAAGGGTTTCGACAAATTTAAGGAGTTGACTATGATGAGACATTCTCTGCAGTAGCGATGATCAAGTCAATTAGGATTATGTTAGAAATTGTTGCATATTTCGATCATGAGATATGGCAGATGGATGTCAAAACTGCGTTCCTCAATGGTAATATTCAAGAAGATTTGTATATGATACAACCTAAGGGTTTTGTCGATCCTAAGGATGCTGATAAGGTATGCAAGCTTTAGCGGTCCATCTATGGACTGAAGCAAGCATCCCGGAGTTGGAATCTCCGCTTTGATGAGGTGATCAAAGAGTTTGGATTTGTCCAAACTTATGGAGAGGCTTGTATTCACAAGAAAGTGAGTGGGGGCAATGTGGAATTTCTGATATTATATGTGGATGACATATTATTGATTGGAAATGATATAGATCTTTTAAACAGTGTTAAAAGTTATCTAAACATCAAATTTTTGATGAAGGACCTTGGTGAAGAATCATATATATTTGGCATTCAGATCTATATAGATAGATCAAGGCGCCTAATTGGGCTATCGCAAAGTAGATACCTTGATAAGATATTAAAGAAGTTTAATAAGGACGAAAGTAAGAAGGGGTTCTTACCTATGTTGCAAGGCAAGACATTGAGTAAGACTCAAAGTCCAGCTACGACGGGAGAAAGAGGAATAATGGATAAGATCCCCTATGCTTCATCCATAGGCTCTATAATGTACGCCATGCTATGTACAAGACTGGATGTTGCACATGCTATTAGTTTGACAAGTAGGTACCAATATTATCTAGGATACATATTTCTCTTGAATGGACCAGTAGTTAGTTGGAGGAGCTCCAAACAACCTGTGGTGGCTGGACCAACAACAGAGGCGGTATATGTTGCTGCTTCAGAAGTGGCGCAGGAAGCAGTTTGGATGAAGTAGTTCATAGTGGTACTAGGTGTGGTTCCTAGTGCGTTGGACCCAATAGTGATCTGTTGTGACAACAATGGATCCATAGCCAACGCCAAGGAACCAAGGTCACACAAGAACTCCAAGCATATTAAGCGCCGGTTTCACTCCATCCACGAGCATGTCAAAGATGGAGATATAAAGATTTGTAAAGTACACACGGACCTAAATATAGCAGATTCGTTGACTAAAGTTCTCCCTAGGGAAAAACATGATCAACACAAGAACTCCATGGGTGTTAGATTTATTACTATGTAAACTAGATTGTTGTCTTTAGTGCAAGTGGGAGACTGAAGGGAATATGCCCTGAGAGGCAATAATAAAGTTATTATTATCGAATTCCAAGTATATGATAGATGTTTATTTTTCATGCTATAATTGTATTAAATGGAAACGTTAATACATGTGTGTTTAATAAACAAATAAAGGGTTCCTAGTTATGCCTCTCTTATAAACTAGCTCATTGATTAACAAGATGATCAAGGTTTCCTGATCATGGACATTGGATGTTGTTAATAACGAGGTTACAGCATTGGTGGAATGATGTGATGAACATTCATCCGAAGTATACTAGTATGATCAAAGTCATTATGTTTATATTGCTATAACATCATACGAAGTAATCTTAATCCTTATACCATGAGATCATGTTAATTGCTTACACTGGAAGAGTAACTTGATAACATAAAACATCACACCATAACAGGGTGACTATAAAGGTGGGTTTAGATACTCCGAAGGTGTTATGCTGAGGCTCATGGATCAAGAGTAGAATTTGTCCACCCCGATGACGGATAGATATACTTTGGGCCCTCTCGGTGATATCACATTAGTTAGCTTGCAAGCAAGTGATGTGATAACTAGAATGTTATATCACGGGAACGAGAAAAGACTGCATGTCGGTAACGAGATAAAACTAGGTATGGAGATACCGATGATTGAATCTCGGACATGTAATATATCACGAGACAAAGGGATTGATTTACTAGTGTTAATGGTTCTCACGATCACAGAAGTCATCGTTGAATATGTGGGAGTCAGTATGGATCTCCAGGTCCCGCTTCTGGTTATTGATCTGAGAGGGGTCTCGATCATGTCTGCATTATTTGCAAACTGTAGGATGACACACTTAAGCGATACCGACACCATTTGGAGCACACGTGTTTCGGAGAAAAGATTGACAAAGCGCTGGAATTATTTCAATAGACACCAAAATTGTTTCAGGTGAAATTGCTGAAATTGGTTCTGCATATGATATTGAAAGGTTGCAGAAGGTTTTATGTAAATGTTTGTTAATTAGAGTAATTAACAAAATTCTGAATAAAATAAAGAAAAGAGTTTTATTAAATGAGAATTGTATTAAATTTGGGGGAAATGTAATGCATTTTGAGTGGAGCAAATGGAGGGCCAAATTTATGTGAGTGGAGCTTCGCCATGTGAATGAGGAAGAGGTGGGGGCACCCACCATGGCTTCCGGCCATGGGAGGGGCTGCCCCCCCTCTCCCTATAAAAGATCCCCTCTCCCTCCTTCTCACTCACACCTCCTCATGAAGGATCTCTCTCCCCCTCTAGAATTATTTCCCCATGGTCTCATATTAGCAAGATACATGTTCCGGTGGCTTTTCGTCTGGAAGCAGTTGCTGCTTCTGCTGCATCGCTGGAGCGAGGATGTGGAGGTTGTTTGGTGGTCTGAATGTGTGTGCGATCACGGATGCGCTGCTGAGTTGCGGTGCTGGACTTCTTCTCGATCCTAAGATCGGCAAGCGTTTGAATACATCATCCACGAGTTCAACCTCATTACACTTTGTCGATCTACAAGGGTATGTTCTCTATGGATGTATATCCACCCGTTGCTTGTATCTAGTAGATAGATCTTGGCGCTTAGTAGTTCCCATCATAGGAAAAAAATTGTTTTCTATGCTGCAAACCCAACAGTCATATTGTGCAACTATATGATATTTCTAAGTGATAAAAGTCATTTTATCGATTTACCTTCGCACCTGGGAGAATACCAAAAGAGGAGGAGCAACTAGTACCGATAATGACCGGTGGTACGGGTGGAGTCTGCCCGTACTGTCCGCTCGTACCAAGTGCCATCGTGATCGTCTCGTCAAATACTTTCTCTTGGCAAAGACGAGAGGGGATCCGACATTCACAACCACCAGAAACCACGAAAACCCACATCTGAAAGGGATCTGAAGCTTCACGAATCATTGGAGGACAACACATCATCCCCTTCATCATCAACCGCTACATCTCCATTACCACCATTACCCCCATCTTTCATCTATTAGATATCGTTGTAATTCCAGATTCAATTGTGGTTTGCATTAGATCTACCTCCGTACTTTTATCCATTCATTTGATTATGATGATGTTGTTGATTGCTTCCATGAGTGAGTAGTTCTCTTGTTCTTTGGGAGATGGACAAACCCTACCACCATTATGAATTCTTCATAAAGATGATCTATTCTTGTGTCCATATGACTTGGACGTCTATGATATAATTATGATTTGTGTTTGATCTCTCTCTTTAGATGGTATGTGTAGTCGGCCGCATATCAATTGCCCTCGGGACTAAAGGGAGGGAGAAATCCTTTGGACGTTGATGACTGCAAGTGCACAGATTGTTTGTAGCTAGTTTCAAAATAAAGATATCAATCCCAAAAATAAAAGACTTAGCAAGACAAAAATAAATAACCAAAAACTAAAAGACCTATAGAGCTTAGCTCCCCGGCAACGGCGCCAGAAAATAGCTTGATGACTGCAAGTGCACAGATTGTTTGTAGCTAGTTTCAAAATAAAGATATCGATTCCACAGGGAGCAGGAGTCTAAAGTCTAATAACTCTTGAAATAAATACTACAATAGAAATGCTAAATAAAGTTCTAAGTGACAAGATAAAGTGTGAGTATTGTGTAAAAAGGTGTTTTCGGGTTTTTGGTGTAAGAGCAACAATAAGTAAAGTAAAACAACGTAACACAGAAAGTAAGTATCGTGTATGTGAGAGAATGGAACTGCAATAGGGAAAAAGCATTCTCAGGGAGTAGCGGATACACCACTAGGATTATAAAGAACTAAGGTAAAGATTATTATCATGAACATTCTTAACTATGTATGTGTCGGAGGAACTCTATATTTGGACAAATAGGCAGCAAAAATTGCTCACATCATCCTCATAACCACAGTAGTCAACAATCGACATCAATCGAATTACTGTGCTATTAAGGGACCTAATCTCGTAGGACGTATCCCATGGCATGGATAGTGTTCCGTGAGTTTCCTCGGTTCCCAAGTTGATACGTAAGGGGTGCCAACAGCTTTATAGTCACTGTAAGTGCTAACACACCTCCGTCTACCAACAAGTAGTTCCCTCCAACAAGTCCCCATGAGAGGCAAATATTGAGAGGTCGACTTCTCCCAACATCAAGATGAAGACAATCAAACACATGGTCACAGTGATGAATATCATAATAAACTTTATCTTATTTCAATCTCATACTAGGTTTCTCCATATCCCCAAGAACTAATGATCTACTGAGACATGGAGGCAATCAACATCATGGCAATAATAATGGAATCTATCATAGATGAATATTACTTGTATAAATCCACAACGAGTACGGAAGTTACAACAAGATCTAGAAAAGATGTAGATGGGATGGATGGAGATGGGGGTCATGCAGTGGTTTATGATGAAGATCGATGCCTTAGCCTCTCGGAATTTGCCCAGGGCGAAGATAGATCCTCGGTGGACAAGTTCCCCTTCTAGATGCCTTTCGGAGGTGAGGTTTTCGGCGATTTCCGGTTGTTCTGTATGTGGTCTCCCTGATCCAGTTGCACGGGGTGAAACTATTTGAGGAGGTAGTGGTGGTGCCAACTATACGGCCGGAAAATTTATTCCCGCCGTATAGTTGGTCGTTAAACCGTCTATGTTCCTTGATCGCTTCGGGTTTTCTTCTGGTATTATTGATATTTCCCAAATAAGCGATTTACATTGTTTTTTACTCCTTTTCTCCCCCAGTATAATTGCTCCAAGAATTATGTCCATTGTATCCATCATCGGTCCTGATCCTGGTGAAAATAGACATAAAATGTGCACGCGAGCGCCGTAAAATACCAAGATCCTACATCTACGATGCAAAATAATAATGTAAAACATGATGCAAATATGTACTCATCAACTTTCCCAAGCTTAGACTCTTGTTCGTCTCGAGCAAGTTTAGCTTAATGGATGTGATCCTCATATTCATAAAGCTGAGTCGATAAAATAAATGAGGCAGTTGCAGCATGTGTTTATCATATATGACACATAGGAATAATTTCATGAATAATACCTTACTCAAACCATCCGAATAATATTAACAGGCTTCCACACCTTAGCATTTAACATTTCACAAAAGATCACTCTCAATATGATGTAAAAGTATTCAGTTCAACCAAATGAGTTAGCGAGGTAGTCCCAAGTGTTTTAGGATTAACATATTTACTTGGGATTCAAATCTCATAGCGTCTCTTTGTCATACTACAATATAGTGGTGTATGCCTATTTGCTCTTTGCACATTCGCTCTTTTTCTTCTTCTATCTTATATATATATATATATGCTCACATTTTTGTTTAAATGTTGTGCAAAGGAGCTAGCCATACATTCCACTTCATGTAGGAATTCAAAGTTTAACGATCTCAATTACCAAATTCCAATTGTATATGAAGCAATCTGTGTAGCTTGAATATTCTACCTCGTCATGTTCTCACTCTAATTTGATAGAACTTTTAATTCTCCTTTGTTCAAGGTTTCTTTTTCAACTTAACTTATTAGATAATTTTTCTTTCTTTGTAAATCAAACCATGTACTTACAACATATTGACCAAATTATCTTTGTATATTCCATTAATACCAATGGTGTGGAAGACTCCTATTGCTATCATCAAGTGCAAGTAAAATTATACTCAAGCCATTCATATATATGATAGTAAACTCGGAATTTCATGAAAGGGATCAACTATACCTGAAGGGAATTATAATGATGCAAACTTTTATTTCTAGTTTGAACTAATGCAAAACTAAAATAGTAATGTAAAACTTATAAGATAGATTACATGGTTTTAAAGATCTCCCCAAGCTTGGAATCAAGCCAGGCGGGATCAAATAATCCCTTGCGATTATTTGATACCGTGATTATTGTAGATCACTTTGGTGCCATGGCATGTAACACCATGGTGCGTACCTTCTTGTTGGTATCCTCCAGAGCGGTGATGCGGCTATTGCACCTACGCAAATCAGATTGCAAAGTGTCCACTTTATCTGCGAGTTTAGTCACCAATGGGAGAAGATCATCCTTCTTCTCTATCTCCTTGAGACGGTGATGGACTTCGACACGATGGAGTAGCTCCTGCTTCTGATATATCTCTAGTGCTCACGCACAATCCTTGGTCCTGGGAACAACTTCTTCTTCCTCATCCATAATTGATGGATCGGGGAAGTAGAAACTGTTCCAACACTCTTCTTGAGGCTTCACCCTCATATGTGATGGGTTCGTAGCATGGAAAACAAAAAAATTCTACCACAAGAACAAACAAAACCCAGATCTAATCTAGATAAAAGCCAAGATCTAATCTATTAGACATGTGCAACGAGATAGATCTGTACTGACGCTCGTAGATCCGAAAGCGTTACAAGATTGGATCTTGTGGTTGATGTAGTCGATCACTTGCCGATCTCAAGATCGTGTGGACGATCCTTCCGGCGCCGCATTCCGGCAGCACTTCCGCAGTTGGTCACACATGCGTAGTCGAAGCAGACCTTCCTCTCCCCGTTCCAGCGAGCAGCGGAGGTAGTAGATCTTCTCCATGGAATCCCAGCAGCATGACGGTGTGGTGGTGGTGGTGGAGTAGAGAATTCTGCAGGGCTTCGCCTAAGCCTGAGCAGAGGGAAGGAGGAGGAGAGAGGCGGCGGCTAGGGTTTGATGTGTAGGGAGCAAGGGGGTGGCGCCCCCACCCCTCTATTTAAAGGAGGGAGGAGCCATGGGAGGGGGAGTCCTAGTAGGACTCCCCTCCCTTCCTTGGCCGGCGGATTGGGAAGGGGGGAGGAGTCCTCCTCCCCCACGACTCCTTGACTTGCCCTACAAGGATTCCTTGATCCTTTCTTGGTTTTCAAGCAAACTCCAAGAAATCTTCTAGAACCTTCCGGAACATTCCGAAACCTTCTAGAATCCCCATACAAATACTCCGGAACATTTCCTAACTTAGAAAATGATCCCCAATATATGAATCTCATTCTCCGGACAATTCCGGATCTCCTCGTGATGTCCCGGATCCAATCCGAGACTCCGAACAACATTCGGTCTCCAACACACATTCCATATCTACTTGAAACAACTTCGAACCTTAAGTGTGTCACCCTACGGTTCGTGAATATGCAGACATGATGAAGACACCTCTCTGATCAATAACCATCAGCGGGATCTGGAGATCCATAATAGCTCCCACATACTCAACGATGACTTCGTGATCGATAGAACCATTAGCATACGAAACCAATTCCCTTTGTCACGCGATATTCTACTTATCCGAGGTTTGATCGTCGGTATCTCCATACCTAGTTCTACCTCGTTACTGATAAGTACTCTTTACTCGTTCCATGTTATGTCATCCCTTGTGACCTAGTCACATGCTTGCAAGCTAACTAGATGACATTCCACCGAGAGGGCCCAGAGCATATCTATCCGTCATATGGATGGACAAATCCCAATATTGGTCCATGCGCTTCAACACATACTTTCAGAATACCCAATGACACCTTTATAACCACCCAGTTACGAAGTGGTGTTCGATGTCATCAAAGTACCCATCCGGTGATGGTGATTAACATAACCTCATGGTCGAAGGATTAGGTTACTATGCATTTGAAAGCTTATAGCAATACGAACTTAATGACTTGATCTTATGCTACGCTTACTATGGGTGTGTGTCCATCACATCATTCTCCTAATGATATAACCTTGTTATTAATGACATCCATTGTCCATGATCAGGAAACCATGATCATCTACTAATCAACAAGCTAGTTCAACAAGAGGCTTACTAGGGACTCTTTTATGTTTACAAAACACACATGTATCAGTGTTTCCTTATAATACAATTATAGCATGGGATGTAAACATTCATCATAAACACAAAGATATAATAATAACCACTTTTATAATTGCCACTTGGGCATATCTCCAACAGTCTCCCACTTGCACTAGAGTCAATAATCTAGATTACATGGTAATATACCTAACACCCATGGCGTTCTGGTGTTGGTCATGCTTTGCTCTAGGGAGAGGTTTAGTCAACGGATCTGCCACATTCAGATCAGTGTGTACTTTGCAAATCTTTATGTCACCATCTCGTACATACTCGTGAATAGCATGGAAACGTAGCTTGATGTGCTTCAGCTTGCTATGTGACCTTGGCTCCTGTGCATTAGCTATGACACCTGTGTTGTCACAGTAGATGGCCATCGGGTCCAACACACTGGGAACCACGCCAAGTTCAGTAATGAACTCCTTCATCCATATGGCTTCTTGTGCAGCCTCTGAAGCAGCTATATATTCCGATTCAGTTGAAGATTTCACCACAACGCTTTGCTTGGCACTCCTCCAGCTCACTGCAGCACCATTCAAAATAAATATGTATCCAGACTGTGACTTCGAGTCATCTGGATCGGTGTTCCAACTAGCATCAGTGTAACCGTTTACAACAAGCTGTTCATCACCTCCATAAGAAAGAACCATATCCTTAGTCCTATTCAGGTACTTTAGGATATTCTTGACCCGTCCGAGGCTCCATTCCAGATCACTTTGATATCTCGCTAGTCAAACTAACGGCATGTGCTATATCCGGTCTTGTACACAGCATGGCATACATGATAGAACCTATGGCGAAGCATAGGGAATATTATTCATCTTTCTCTATCTTCTGGCGGACTTTGAGTCTTACTCAAGGTCTTACCTGACAACATGGGCACGAACCCTTTCTTGCTCTCTTCCGTTCTAAACTTCTTTAGAACTTTGTCTAAGTATGTACTTTGTGAAAGCGCTATTAGGCGTCTTGATCTATCTCTATAAATCTTGATGCCTAGAATAAATGCCGCTTCGCCAAGATCCTTCATCGAAAAACTATTATTCAAATAGGTTTTGACGCTATTAAGAAGTTCTATATCATTCCCAATCAACAATATGTCATCTACATATAGTACTAGGAATGCTACAGAGCTCCCACTCACTTTCTTGTAAATACAAGCTTCTCCATAAGTTTGTATAAATCCAAAGTTTTTGATTACTTTATCAAAATGTTGATTCCAACTCCGGGATGCTTGCTTCAGTCCATAAATGGAGCGCTGAAGTTTGCATACCTTGTCAGCATCTTTAGGATCGACAAAACCCTTGGGTTGTACCATATACAACTCTTCCTCAATGTCACCATTAAGGAACGCCGTTTTGACATCCATCTGCCAAATCTCATAATCAAAATATGCAGCAATTGCTAACAAAATCCTCACAGACTTTAGCTTCGCTACTGGTGAGAAAGTCTCATCATAGTCAACCCTTGAATTTGTCAGAACCCTTTCGCGACAAGTCGAGCTTTATAGACGGTAACATTACCATCAGCATCTGTTTTTCTTTTGAAAATCCATTTGTTCTCGACAGCCTTACGGCCATCCGGTAAGTCCACCAAAGTCCACACTTGGTTTCCGTACATGGATCCCATTTCAGATTTCATGGCTTCTAGCCATTTGTCGGAATCTGGGCTCACCATAGCTTCTTCATACGTCGCAGGGTCATCAGTGTTGTCCACCAACATGATGTTCAAGGCAGAGTCATACCAATCATGAGTGGTACGAAACCTCATTGACCTGCGAGGTTCAGCAGTAACTTCGTTCGAAGTTTCATGATCACCATCATGAGCTTCCTCTCCAATTGGTGCAGGCGGCACAAAAACATCTTCCGGTGCTGTGCTACTCTCAACTCTTAGAGAAGGTTCAATAACCTCATCGAGTTCTACTTTCCTTCCAGTCACTTCTTTCGAGAGAAAGTCCTTCTCAAGAAAGGATCCATTCTTGGCAACAAAAACTTTGCCTTCAGATCTATGATAGAAGGTATACCCAATTGTTTCTTTAGGGTATCCTATGAAGACGCATTTCTCCGCTTTGGGTTCAAGCTTATCAGGTTGTAACTTCTTTACATACGCCCATAACCCCAAACTTTAAGGAACGACAACTTAGGTTTCTTACCAAACCACAATTCATACGGTGTCGTTTCAACGGATTTAGATGGTGCCCTATTTAAAGTGAATGCGGCTGTCTCTAATGCATAGCCCCAAAACGATAGCGGTAAATCCGTAAGAGACATCATAGACCGAACCATATCTAAGAGAGTTCGATTACGACGTTTGGACACACCATTACGCTGTGGTGTTCCCGGCGGTGTCAACTGTGAAAGTATTCCACATTTCTTTAAATGCATGCCAAACTCATAACTTAGATGTTCACCTCCACGGTCGGAACGCAGAAACTTAATCTTCTTGTTACGATGATTTTCCACTTCACTTTGAAATTCCTTAAACTTCTCGAAAGTTTTGGACTTATGTTTCATAAAGTAGATATACCCATATCTACTTAAGTCATCCGTGAAAGTGAGAACATAACGATGTCCACCACGCGACGCTACACTCATTGGACCGCACACATCGGTATGTATTATTTCCAATAAGTCTATAGCTCGCTCCATTATTCCAGAGAATGGAGTCTTAGTCATTTTTCCCATTAGACATGCTTCGCATCTTTCAAGTAATTCAAAATCAAGTGATTCAAGAAGTCCATCAGAATGGAGTTTCTTCATACGCTTCACTCTAATGTGACCAAGACAACAGTGCCACATGTATGTAGAATTATCATTCAATTTTATTCGTTTAGCATCTATGTTGTGAACATGTGTATCACTACTATCGAGATTCAATAAGAATAAACCATTCATCTCAGGTGCATTACCATAAAAGATATTACTCATATAAATCGAACAACCTTTATTCTCAGACTTAAAATAGTAACCGTCTCGCAATAAACAAGATCCAGATATAATGTTCATGCTTAATGCAGGCACCAAATAACAATTATTTAAATTTAAAACTAATCCCGACGGTAGATGTAGAGGGAGCGTGCCGACGGCGATCACATCAACCTTGGAGCCATTTCCAATGTGCATCGTCACCTCGTCTCTCGCCAGTCTTCGTTTATTCCGCAGCTCCTATTTCGAGTTACAAATATGAGCAACCGAACCAGTATCAAATACCCAGGCACTACTACGATTACTAGTAAGATACACATCAATAACATGTATATCGAATATACCTTTCTTCTTGATGTTGCCGTTCTTCAGATCCGCCAGGTACTTGGGGCAGTTATGCTTCCAGTGACCAGCACCCTTGCAGTAGAAGCATTCAGTTTCAGGCTTAGGACCAGCCTTGGGCTTCTTAGCAAAAGGCAGCTTTCTTGGTCCTTCTTGAAGTTGCTCTTTTCTTAGGCTTGCCTGTTTCTTGAAATTGGTGGTCTTATTGACCATCAACACTTGGTGCTCCTTCTTGATCTCCACTTCAGCAGTTTTCAGCATGAGCGATAGTTCGAGCAACGTCTTGTTCATGCGAGGCATATTGTAGTTCATCACAAAGTTCTTATAACTCGGTGGTAGTGATTGGAGGACACGGTGAATCCCTAACTCATTAGGAATCGTTATCCCCAACTCTTGGAGCTTGTTTGTGTGCCCAGACATGGTGAGCACGTGCTGCATAGAGCTTCCCTCTTCCATCTTATAGTTAAAGAACTTTTCGGAGGCCTCATTGCTCTCCACGGCCGCGTGAGTCTCAAAAATGAGCTTGAGCTCCTTAATGATCTCGAACGGGTCGTGGTTCTCAAAGCACTTCTGAAGCTCCGTTTCTAAATCGTACAGGATGGCACAATGAACTGTGGAGTAATGATTTTCCGAGTGGCGTAAACATTCTTTACGTCATCGGTGGCATGTTCTGCAGGTGGGTCACCTAGCGGTGCTTCGAGCACATAGGTCATCTGACCAGCCCTGAGGACAATCTTCAGACCACGGAGCCAGTCCGTGAAGTTGCTTCCATTGTTCTTAAGCTTTTCTTTCTCTAGGAACGCATTGAAATTGATGGAGAGATTCGCCATAATCTACAACAAATTTGCAAGTAGTTTAGACTAAGTTTATGATAAATTGAGTTCAATTTTAATTCTTAAATTAACTAGGTGAACTCCCACTCAAAACAACATCCCTCACATTGTCTTAGTGATTACACGAACCAAGTCCACTACACCAAGTCCGATCTTCACGAGAGAGGATGTAGTTTCATCGGCGAACAATCTTCATGTTCATCATATCACTTATATGACTCGTGCTCTACCTTTCGGTATTCCGTGTTCCAAGACCATGTCTGTACATGCTAGACTCGTCAAGATTAACCTTAGTTTCCGCATGTGCAAATCTGGCTTGCACCCGTTGTATGCACACGTAGAATCTATCACATCCGATCATCACGAGATGCTTCGGGACGACGAGTCTTAGCAACGGTGCCAACTAAGGACGAACACTTCATTACTTGAAATTTAGTGAGAGGGATCATCTTATAATGCTACCGTCGCGATCTAAGCAATACAAGATGCATAAAGGATTAACATCACAGGCAATTCATAATTAGTGTGATATGATATGGCCCTTTCTTCTTATGCCTTTCATCTCCATCTCCAAAGCACGGACATGATCTCCATCATCACCAGCATTGCGTCAAGGTCAGTGGCGCCGCTTCATGGTTGTTCATCATCACCAGCAACTATTACAACTACTTGGAATAAAGCTATTGCAAGATGAATAGACACGCAGGTCTTAACAGAATTAAAGACAACCATTAGGCTCCTGCCGGTTGCCATATTACAACAAGGATCATTGCATACGTCAAATATAATAACAATCACATGATGGCCATATCACATCACAAAACCCCTGCAAAAACAAGTTAGACGCCTCTAATTTTCTTTGCATGTTCTACGTGGTTTGGGGCTTTCGAATAAGAACGGATCTTACCTACGAAACTGAACCACAACGTTGATACAAGTGCTATCAAGTGCAAAGTGTAAATTGGATCTATACTATTTGTGGGAGAGACAGACACCCGCAAAGCCACTTGTGCAAAGCAAGTTACGCGTCAAGCGTGGAGCAAGTCTCATGTGCGATGACATGTAAGGTTAGCCCGAGCCGCTTCATCCCACCATACCGCAAGATGCAAAGTACACAAAGCAAAAGACGGCACGAGCACCAACGCCCACAAAACCAGTTCTACTCGTGCAACAGATCTACGCATAGACAAGGCTCTGATACCACTGATGGGTTCGTAGCATGGAAAACAAAAAAATTCTACCGCAAGAACGAACAAAACCCAGATCTAATCTAGATAAAAGCCAAGATCTAATATATTAGACATGTGCAACGAGATAGATCTGTACTAACCCTCGCATATTCGAAAGCGTTACGAGATTGGATCTCGTGGTTGATGTAGTCGATCACTTGCCGATCTCAAGATCGTGTGGACGATCCTTCCGGCGCCGTGTTCCGGCAGCGCTTCCGTAGTCGGTCACACGTGCGGAGTCGAAGCAGACCTTCCTCTCCCCGTTCCAGCGAGCAGCGGAGGTACTAGATCTTCTCCATGGAATCCTAGCAGCACGACGGTGTGGTGGTGGTGGTGGAGTAGAGAATTCTACAGGGCTTCGCCTAAGCCTGAGCAGAGGGAAGGAGGAGGAGAGAGGCGGCGGGTAGGGTTTGATGTGTAGGGGGCAAGGGGTGGCGCCCCCACCCCTCTATTTAAAGGAGGGAGGCGCCATGGGAGGGGCAGTCCTAGTAGGACTCCCCTCCCTTCCTTGGCCGGCGGATTGGGAAGGGGGAAGGAGTCCTCCTCCCCCATGACTCCTTGTCTTGCCCTACAAGGATTCCTTGATCCTTTCTTGGTTTTCAAGCAAACTCCAAGAAATCTTCTAGAACCTTCCGGAACATTCCGAAACCTTCTAGAATCCCCATACAAATACTCCGGAACATTTCCTAACTTAGAAAATGATCCCCAATATATGAATCTCATTCTCCGAACAATTCCGGATCTCCTCGTGATGTCCCGGGTCCAATCCGAGACTCCGAACAACATTCGGTCTCCAACGCACATTCCATATCTACTTGAAACAACTTCGAACCTTAAGTGTGTCACCCTATGGTTAGTGAATATGCAGACATGATGAAGACACCTCTCCGATCAATAACCATCAGCGGGATATGGAGATCCATAATAGCTCCCACATACTCAACAATTACTTCTTGATCGATAGAACCATTAACATACGAAACCAATTCCCTTTGTCACGCGATATTCTACTTATCCAAGGTTTGATCGTCGGTATCTCCATACCTAGTTCTACCTCGTTACTGATAAGTACTCTTTACTCGTTCCATGTTATGTCATCCCTTGTGACCTAGTCACATGCTTGCAAGCTAACTAGATGACATTCCACCGAGAGGGCCCAGAGCATATCTATCCGTCATATGGATGGACAAATCCCAATCTTGGTCCATGCGCTTCAACACATACTTTCAGAATACCCAATGACACCTTTATAACCACCCAGTTACGAAGTGGTGTTTGATGTCATCAAAGTACCCATCCGGTGATGGTGATTAACATAACCTCATGGTCGAAGGATTAGGTTACTATGCATTTGAAAGCTTATAGCAATACGAACTTAATGACTTGATCTTATGCTACGCTTACTATGGGTGTGTGTCCATCACATCATTCTCCTAATGATATAACCTTGTTATTAATGACATCCAATGTCCATGATCAGGAAACCAAGATCATCTACTAATTAACAAGCTAGTTCAACAAGAGGCTTACTAGGGACTCTTTTATGTTTACAAAACACACATGTATCAGTGTTTCCTTATAATACAATTATAGCATGGGATGTAAACATTCATCATAAACACAAAGATATAATAATAACCACTTTTATTATTGCCTCTTGGGCATATCTCCAACAATATGAGCACCAATGGTAGGCTTCAAGAGTGGTACTGTCGCTCCCTTGCTAGCACATGCACCAATATTAGGTAAGTCCTTATGCTTGTGCGGCCTGGGGTCCGTGGTGATGAACTTGACCATATCCACACGCCCTTTTCCATGCGGCTTGTGACCTTCTCTCTCTTCTTGAGCTCTCTTCATTGCCGCCCAGTTGATCTCCGGAGGATCATAGACATCACGGCAGTTGTAGATGTCACTCCAATCTTCATCGGGATCGTTGTTGTAAAAGCTTGGCTCGACGTACTCCTTGTACCCCGGGCTAAACCTCTCCACCTCCTTGTTGTCGTCCTCCATGGACGGGCTGTGAGAGCGGTCCCTGGAAGGAGCAATGAAACCCAGGGGTTTTCCACGGCCTGGGACGGGATAACGCATGGCTAGATTGGTTCCTGGTGATTATGATTTAGAGAGAGAGACAGTGGCAGTATATAAGGGGGGTCAGAGGTCGGTAAAACTCATGAGAAACACCAATTCACGCCCAAGAAAAGAATCTTAACTAAACAGGGAAAGAAATCGTGGATTTGGAGGAGTCCTGCCGTGTAATGACTAACTATACAGGCGTGACTCGTATAGCTCCGGCCGTATAGTTAGTTCCGGGCAGATATTTCCAAATATCTCGATTCCAAGTCGATTAAGTTAGGACTCGGAACCAGCAATAATGGTTTTTTATCAGGGGGAAAATAAAAAAGTAAACGAAAATGTCTAAGAGTTTAACGACCAACAATACGGCCGGAATATTATCTTCGGTCGTATAGTTGCGACCTTATAGATACAGACATCAAAAATCGAAAGTGTCTGAGAGTTCAACGACAAACTATACGGCCAGAATTTTATATCTGTTCGTATAGTTACGACCATATAGATACAGACATCAAAAATTAAAAGTGTCTGAGAGTTCAATGACCAACTATACGGCCGGAATTTTATCTCCAGTCGTATAGTTGCATCCGTATAGATATAGACATCAAAAATCGAAAGTGTCTGAGAGTTCAACGACCAACTATAAGGCCAGAATATTATCCCCGGTCGTATACTTGCGACCGTATAGATCTAGACATCAAAAACAATTTCACGAAGAAGATACATAGGGTTTAATGACCAATTATACGGCGGGAGATTTTTCTTCGGTCGTATAGTTGCGCCCGTATAGTTGGTAAAAACCTTCAGAAACTTAAAAAGCACAAGGAATTCAAAGGAAAAAATTCAGAAGTAAAATCTGTGAAAACAAATCATTTATTTGAGTAAGAACACTTACCTTGAACTTACCGTTTACTTATTTGGGGATGACAAGCTCCTCCAACAACAAAGACTTCTTCTCTTTTGGAGGAATTGGCCTTAGTTCATTGAATAAATCTCATTAGTGAAAATCACCAGGACTAAAGTTCCTCTCAATAAGATTGGTTTCTTGCTGGGAAAATATGGACACTGGATCCAACATCTTTATTTCTTGCCTCTACATAATCTGCAACTCAAATTCTTGAAATAAAAGAATCCAACAGATCAGTCTTGGCTTATGATTTTTCCTCTCAAGGAGTTCTTTTAAACCATCACGATCCGTATGAACTCTTACTTTTGCATCAACTATATAAGAACGAAATTTACCGCAAGAGAAAAATACAATAAAAGGTTCCCTTTCTTCCTTAGGATAATTCTTTTGAGCATTGTTAAGAGTTCTACTAGCATGATGTATAATAATAAATCTATGACCGATGTGTTGTCCCAGAGTTACTCCTACAGCATCATCACTAGCTTCACATATTAAGTCAAAAGTCATATCCCAGATAGGTGGTTTAATGATAGGAGCACAGGATAAAGCATTTTTAAGTTTATCAAAGGCTATAAGACATTTATCATCAAAATTAAATCTTACTCCCTTTTGTAGGAGGTTAGTCAAAGGTTTAGATATTCCAGAGAAATTTCTAATGAACCTTCTATAAAAACCCACATGACCAAGGAAACTTCTTATACCTTTAATATCCCTAGGTTGTGGAATTCTCTCTATGGCCTCAACCTTAGCTCTATCCACTTCAATTCCCTTACCTGATACCTTATGTCCAAGGACTATACTTTCTTTGACCATAAAATGGCACTTCTCCTAGTTTAAAAGAAGATTGGTCTCTTTGCAATGCTACAAAACTCTTTTGAGATTATCCAAGCAACTAGAAAATGAAGTTCCATAGACAGAAAAGTCATCCATAATTATCAGTTCTATAAAATCTGCAAAAATAGCAGTCATGTATCTTTGAAAAGTAGTTGGAGCATTACATAAACCAAAACGCATACGTCGGTAATCATGTAAACCATAAGGACTAATGAAAGTTGTTTTAAGTTCGTCATCAGGATGAACAGCTATTTGAGAAAAACCAAAGTATCCGTCTGTCAACACCCGGATTTTAAATCCCAGATGCCCGTTATGCCATACCTCGCAATCCCAGGATTACCATTTTTGCGAGACATAACGGATTGGATATCACAGTACATCATCTATTACAAACCATACATACGGTTTTACACAAATAAGGATCTCATGATCCAGTCTTTAATACAACAAGCAGCGGAAATAAACGATAGCGTAGCGGTGGGGTCCATCTTCAGGCACGAGCAATGCTTGTGAAGGCGACTAGTCCTAGTTATCATAGCTGTCCTGCTGACCATCATCTTGATAATCTCCTTCATAGTCTGGCCATGATAATAGCCAGGGGCAAAAGCCATGAGTACTCTTTAAGTACTCGCAAACTACTACTAACAAGGATTGTAATTCTAAGTTAAAGTGCTGAATTTAAAGAATAACTATCAAGTTAAGTTTGAAACCTAAGCTGAGTTCTGAAGCAAGAAAAGATAAAGTAAAGTTCTAGAATCACTTAAGTTGGGAAGCTAATTTCATTAACACAACCCTGTTGTGGTCAAGTCAAAGGTCATCATTCATTTCAAGTTATTTAGAAAACATCTGACAACGAAACAGTATGGCCATTCCAATCGTCCATAATCATGACGCGGCTATTCGAATAGTTTGACACTCTGCAGATGTGGTACACTTTCACCACAAGATTCGATACATCTGTCAGGGATAACCCTGAATCATCATACTTAGTATGCAGATAATCAAACATAACCTTCCCTTTACACACCCTAGTACAAGCACCTCTCCTATGAGCATGGCCTCCCAACCATGACCATCAGTCATCTTGGGGCCTTTGCATAGGTGGACATCATTGAGAGGTAGCCTCAGCTCAAACCTCTCCATGAGAACTAATACTAATGCATATAAATTTCCAGCTAAGCCATACCCAATTCAGGTAATGTGGTTGTACGGTAAATTTGGAATGGTATCGCATCCGAATCCAACCATCAGTTTTATAAAAGAGTTAAGGCTCATGCCTTATCATTTTTCATCATCATAAACCCATTGTGTTTCTCAACACATGTCAAAACATCTCAATAGAATGACTCATCATTCCAAGGTTTTCATAACTCATTTTCACCAAGTGTTCCCATCTAAAGTGACTCAAGTTTTTGAGCTACTCTAAAATACTAAGTTCAGAGTGTTCACTAAGGTGGAAAGATGGGATCAATCTCATGCCATAGAATGACATCTAAAGGTTTATAAGTAGGTCAAGTTTTATACTTTTTATGCTACCTTCAAAATTAATTAAAGAACTTTGTGTAAACTAAGGGGGTAAAACTTGTCAATAAGACTTGGGGTACTAATAGTTAAAGGGGTGTGATCAAAGTATGCTTAAGGCATTTTTACTAAACCATCTAGTTTTATTCTACCTTGCTAACAATAGCTTACTAAAGCATGTTTGCAAGGGTTAGCTTGCCACTAATAGCTTGCCTTGGTTGGTGCATTGGTTGAAGTTTTCTTCTTCTTCTTGGTAGAACTCCTCCTCCTCGAAGGCTTGGTCGGTACTATCGTCTAGAAATACATAGGGAGTGCACAATCACCAAACAATACTTAACTAGGATAAGTAGTATTCTAAACCACACAATTGATGATCTATTATCATCCCAAACATCACAAGTTTAATTCAATAGTTTCAACCTTTTTATTTTGGAAAAGTAATTTCTACTCATTGAAAAATTAACTAAAATTCAATATTCACCACCAAAATATGGGATCATGTAGACACATGTCCTCAACACATATTCTAACATGTGGGAATGAGATTTAAAGGTTGGATCAATATTACTTTGGTTTAAGTTTATTATTTAATGATTTAAAGTGACTATAAATGCCTATATAGCATTATTTTGGTACTAGTCCAAAGTCACTGCTTGTAAACCTTAATATTATTACATACTTGGATAGATATGATGAAATGTGATTTTTGAGAGTTGGAATCAACTCAAAAGCTAACTTGGTTGATTTTACAAAAATGTTCCAAGTTGCAAAAGCTTCTGTCTTCTTATTTTTATTAGGAGAAATCTGTAACTCTAAATGAATTAAATCCAATAGGCTTGGATAGAGCATTTCAATACCTTTCAGACAAAATTAGTTTCATGTAATTTGGATTTGTCAAACTCACAGAATTGAATTTTAAAACACTGGACAGAAACTATATTCTAACTAAAAAGAAAAATCTAGATTTGAATCTACGGGCTTGCGCGGGAAAGGAAATGGGCTAGCCCAGTGGCGCTACGCGGCGTGGGGCTCATCTGATAGGAGGGGTCCACTTGTCAGTGGCATTTAAAACGCGAAACGGTACGCGCGCTGTGGGCCGTGCGATTAGAGGCTAGATCTACGGCTGAGGGTCGTCGTCGATGACGGACAGGTCGCCGGCGAGCTCAAACCCTAGCGGCTCGGTGGGGGTCTCTGGGCGCACTGTGGCTCCAGTGGGTCGGCGCGGTGACGAAGTGGAAGACGACGGCAAGGCGAGGCGTGGTCGTGGCGGAGCTTGGGGTGGCCAGAATCAACGGCACCCTTCTTCTCCAGAGGCGGCGGCTCTGGCTCCAATTCCGGCGAACTGCTGCTCTACTTGCTCCGGCGAGAGGTGGGTGAGGTTCAGAGAGGTGAGGGGAGTGGAATGGTGTGAGTCTTTGGTGCTAGGGAGGGCTCCTTTTATAGGCTCGACGGTGAGACCGAGCGGGATGGGCGGTCGACGGTGGCGACATGGCTACAGCGAGCTAGCGGCATGGCTGGGGATTGCGATCGGTGGGCGGTTCCCTGGCGGTGCTCTAGTGTTTTAATGCGGCCGTAGGGGCGGTGGCATGCGGTCGGGGCGAGGTGGCGCTCTGCGCGGCCGAAGTGGCGGTGTCCACGGCGAGCGGTGGCTGTGGGGCTTTGGGTGGCGAACGGAGGTGTCTGGGGTGTTCTCTAGGTCGAGGCGGAGCGGTGGGCACGGGCTGGTGCCAAGGGGCGGTTGGTGCGAGCGGGGACAGTGCATGCTCTGCGGGCGGGGTCGGCATGGTCGACAGGCTCGGGGCGCGGCAGTTCCTGGTTGTTCTGGTCGTTGTCCTTGGGCTAGGACTGGTTGGGCGGTGGAGGTGGACCACGGGCTATCTCCAGGACACGGTGGATGGCGCTGGCGGCGGCTGTGGCTTGTTGTCGTCGGTGGGGTGCCCAAGTGGGGGCTCGGCCTTAATGGCCATGACCATTTGGTCTTGGCACAGTGGGTGGCTAGGCTAGAGAGGGGTTAGGGGGAGTAGTGGAGAGGTTTTGGTAGCAAGTTGGGGAACAAGTTTGGCCAGAACACTATTTAAAATAGTGAAATTTGTTTAGTTTGAAATCTGCCTGCCAAGTGTTCGATGAAATGGCCGCAAGATAAAAAGTTTTGAATTTTGAGTTCAAAAATTTTGGGTGATCTCCACTAGTGCTAGGTAGTCTCTGGTTGCAAGGGTTTTGAAAATGGTGCTCAATTAGCTGGTTTTTGAAATAGGGGTGATCTATGCATATGCATTAGATTCAATTTTAAACTGTCATTTAAAATAGTTTACAGAATGTTTTTAGTAGATCAAAAGGTGGGCCTTGGTACCTCATTATGTGTACTAGCAAGGGGTGCAAAGATCAAGAATTGTTTCTATTAAGAATTGGGTACTAGGAATAGCCAAAATAGGCATGAGAGTTAAATTTGTCAAAATGACCATTCTTTCATTTTAATTCTTTTTGATTTGATTTTCTTTAGGAAAAGTTTGGGAATGATGTAGATGATGTTTAAATCACCTAAGAAACATTCTACAAGCATTGGATCAATCAATCATGGCAATTCAAACAACTCCTAAATTAAATGCACACATATATGAATGCTTTCCTTTTAAATTTGGAAAAGTTTTTGTTAACCCCAATTTTGGATGATTGGATCTTAATAAGCTTGGATTAAAGTTTTGGGATGTTACAAACCTTCCCCCCTAAAAGAAAATCTCGTCCCGAGATTTACAAAGAAAACTAGGAACTAAAGAGATCTGGGAACTCTGTCCTAATGTAATCCTCGCGCTCCCAAGTGGCTTCCTCCTCAGTATGGTTGCTCCACTGAATCTTGAGAAACTTGATACTCCTGGTCCCGGTGGTTCGTAGGGCTTCTTCTAAGATGCGGATGGGTACTTCCCGATAGGTCAGGTCATTGTTGATTTCCACTGCTCTGTGATCGATATTCTTGAAAACTTCAGTCTTCTCAGGCACTTCCAAGCATTTGCGGAGTAACAAGATATGGAACACATTGTGGATGGTTGACATCTCTTCAGGCAATTCCAGCTGATACGATACTTCTCCTTGGCGGTTCAGAATCTTGAAAGGTCCGATATATCTGGGAGCTAACTTTCCTTCAGACTAAAGCGTTGGGTTCCCTTCAATGGTGAAACCTTGAGATATACGAAATCTCCGACATTGAAAGTCAGGTCTCTCCTTATCTTGTCAGCATAGCTCTTCTGTCTGGATTGGGTGGTCTTGAGGTGCTCACGAACTTTGTAAACTTTCTCTTCTGCTTCTCGGAGGATGTCGGGTCCAAAGATCTGACTCTCTCCTACTTGCGACCAATTCAAAGGGGTACGACACTTTCTTCCATATAGGAATTCAAATGGTGCCATATGCAAACTAACTTGATAACTGTTGTTATATGAGAATTCTGCTAAAGGCAGGCAGTCTTCCCATTTTGATCCGTATTCCAACACACAAGCTCTAAGCATATCCTGCAAGATCTGGTTGACTCTCTCAGTCTATCCATCCAAACTTCTTGTCCTTCTTCAACAATTGGGTCATTGGTCGGGCTATGCTCGAGAATCCTTCTACGAACTTGCGGTAATATCCCGCTAATCCGAGAAATGAATGAACTTGGGTTTGATTGGTTGGTGCTTCCCATTTTTCGACATCTTTGATCTTGCTGGGATCAACAGAGACTCCTCCGGCAGACACAATATGTCCTAGGAATCCTACTTCTTTCAGCCAAAACTCACACTTGCTGAACTTGGCATATAACTGATGCTCTCTCAGGGTTTCTAGGATGATTCTCAGATGTTGCTCATGTTGGAGATATGCCCAAGAGGCAATAATAAAAGTGGTTATTATTATATCTTTGTGTTTATGATGAATGTTTGCATCACATGCTATAATTGTATTATAAGGAAACACTAATACATGTGTGTTTTGTAAACATAAAAGAGTCCCTAGTTAGCCTCTTGTTGAACTAGCTTGTTGATTAATTGATGATCATGGTTTCCTGATCATGGACATTGGATGTCATTAATAACAAGGTTATATCATTAGGAGAATGATGTAATGGACACACACAGCCATAGTAAGCGTAGCATTAGATCAAGTCATTAAGTTCACAGTGCTATAAGCTTTCAATACATAGTAACCTAATCCTTCGACCATGAGGTTGTGTTAATCACCATCACCGGATGAGTACTTTGATGACATCAAACACCACTTCGTAACTGGGTGGTTATAAAGGTATCATTGGGTATTCTGAAAGTATGTGTTGAAGCGCATGGACCAAGATTGGGATTTGTCCATCCATATGACGGATAGATATGCTCTGGGCCCTCTCGGTGGAATGTCATCTAGTTAGCTTGCAAGCATGTGACTAGGTCACAAGGGATGGCATAACACGGAACGAGTAAAGAGTACTTATCAGTAACAAGGTAGAACTAGGTATGGAGATACCGATGATCAAACCTTGGATGAGTAGAGTATCGCGTGACAAAGGGAATTGGTTTTCGTATGTTAATGGTTCTATCGATCACGAAGTCATCGTTGAGTATGTGGGATCCGTTATGGATCTCCAGATCCCGCTGATGGTTATTGATCGGAGAGGTGTCTTCATCATGTCTGCATATTCACGAACCGTAGGGTGACACACTTAAGGTTCGAAGTTGTTTTAAGTAGATATTGAATGTACGTTGGAGACCGAATGTTGTTCGGAGTCTCGGATTGGATCCGGGACATCACGAGGAGATCCGGAATTGTCTGGAGAATAAGATTCATATAATGGGGATCATTTTCTAAGTTAGGAAATGTTCCAGAGGGTTTGTATGGGGATTCTAGAAGGTTTCGGAATGTTCCGGAAGGTTCTAGAAGATATCTTGGAGTTTATTTGAAAACCGAGATAAGAGAAGATATCTTGGAGTTTATTTGAAAACCGAGATAAGAGAAGATATCTTGGAGTTTATTTGAAAACCGAGATAAGATAAGATAAGATAAGGGGAGTTTAAAGGGGAAACTTGGGGGGGAAGGACTCTCCCCCCAAGCTCCCTAGTGCGCCTCCCTCCCTCTATATATAGAGGGGTGGAGGCGCCACCCCTCCTTGCCCCTTCCCACTCCAAACCCTAGCCGCCTCTCTCTTCCACCTTCCCTCTCCGCTTAGGCGAAGCCTGCAGAGTTCTCTACTCCACCACCACCACGCCGTCGTCGCTGGGATTATGGAGAAGATCTACTACCGCTGCTCGCTGGAACGGGAGAGGAAGGTGCTTTGACTCATACGCAGTGACCGTTTGGAAGCGCTAACGAGCGGCGCCGGAAGGATCGTCTACTCGATCTTGAGATCGGCAAGTGATCGACTACATCATCCACGAGATCTAATCTCGTTAACGCTTTCGGTTCTACGAGGGTTAGTACCGATCTATCTCGTTGCTCATGTCTAGTAGATTAGATCTTGGCTTTTATCTAGATTAGATCTGGGTTTTGTTCGTTCTTGCGATAGAAAATTTTTGTTTTCCATGCTACGAACCCATCAGTGGTATCAGAGCCTTGTCTATGCGTAGATCTTTTGCATGAGTAGAACACAATGGTGTTGTGGGCGTTGGTGCTCGTGCCGTCTTTTGCTGTGTGTACTTTGCATCTTGCGGTATGGTGGGATGAAGCGGCTCGGGCTAACATTACATGTCATCGCACATGAGACTTGCTCCACGCTTGACGTGCAACTTGCTTTGCACAAGTGGCTTTGCGGGTGTCTGTCTCTCCCATCATAGTATAGATCAAATTTACACTTTGCACTTGATAGAACTTGTATCAACGTTGTGGTTCAATTTCGTAGGTAAGATCCATTCTTATTCGAAAGCCCCAAACCACGTAAAACTTGCAAAGAAAATTAGAGGCGTCTAACTTGTTTTTGCAGGGGTTTTGTGATGTGATATGGCCATCATGTGATTGTGATTATATTTGATGTATGCAATGATCCTTGTTGTAATATGGCAACCGCGTGAGCCTAATGGTTGTCTTTAATTCTGTTAAGACTCATGGTTCTATTCATCTTGTAATAGCTTTATTCCAAGTAGTTGTAATAGTTTCTTGTGATGATGGACAACCATGAAGCGGAGCCACTGACCTTGATGCAATGCTGGTGATGATGGAGATCATGTCCGTGCTTTGGAGATGGAGATCGAAGGCACAAGAAGAAAGGGCCATATCATATCACACTAATTATGAATTGCCTGTGATGTTAATCCTTTATGCATCTTGTATTGCTTAGATCGCGACGGTAGCATTATAAGATGATCCCTCTCACTAAATATCAAGTAATAAAAGTGTTCGTCCTTAGTTGGCACCGTTGCTAAGACTCGTCGTTTTGAAGCATCTCGTGATGATCGGGTGTGATAGATTCTACGTGTGCATACAATGGGTGCAAGCCAGATTTGCACATGCGGAAACTAAGGTTAATCTTGATGAGCCTAGCATGTACAGACATGGTCTCGGAACACGGAATACCGAAAGGTAGAGCACGAGTCATATGAATGATATGATGAACATGAAGATTGTTCGCCGATGAAACTACATCTTCTCTCGTGAAGATCAGACTTGGTGTAGTGGACTTGGTTCGTGTAATCACTGAAACAATGTGAGGGATGTTGTTTTTGAGTGGGAGTTCACCTAGTTAATTTAAGAATTAAAGTTGAACTCAATTTATCATAAACTTAGTCTAAACTACTTGCAAATTTGTTGTAGATTATGGCGAACCTCTCCATCAATTTCAATGTGTTCCTAGAGAAAGAAAAACTTAAGAACAATGGAAGCAACTTCACGGACTGGCTCCGTGGTCTGAAGATTGTCCTCAGGGCTGGTCAGATGACCTATGTGCTCGATGCACCGCTAGGTGACCCACCTGCAGAAGATGCCACCGATGACGTAAAAAATGTTTACGCCACTCAAAAAAATCATTACTCCACAGTTCAGTGTGCCATCCTGTACGGTCTAGAAACGGAGCTTCAGAAGCTCTTTGAGCACCACGACCCGTTCGAGATCATTAAGGAGCTCAAGCTCATTTTTGAGATTCACGCGGCCGTGGAGAGCTATGAGGCCTCCGAAAAGTTCTTTACCTGCAAGATGGAAGAGGGAAGCTCCGTTAGCGAGCACGTGCTCACCATGTCTGGGCATGCAAACAAGCTCCAAGAGTTGGGGATAACGATTCCTAATGAGTTAGGGATTCACCGTGTCCTCCAATCACTGCCACCGAGTTATAAGAACTTTGTGATGAACTACAATATGCACTGCATGAACAAGACCTGAACTATCGTCCATGCTAAAAACTGCTGAACTGGAGATCAAGAAGGAGCACCAAGTGTTGATGGTCAATAAGACCACCAATTTCAAGAAACAGGGCAAGCCTAAGAACAAGGGCAACTTCAAGAAGGACGGCAAGAAAGCTACCGCACCTACTAAGAAGCCCAAGGCTGGTCCTAAGCCTGAAACTGAATGCTTCTACTGCAAGGGTGCTGGTCACTGGAAGCGCAACTGCCCCAAGTACCTAGCAGATCTGAGGAACGGCAACATCAAGAAGAAAGGTATATTCGATATACATGTTATTGATGTGTATCTTACTAGTAATCGTAGTAGTGCCTGGGTATTTGATACTGGTTCGGTTGCTCATATTTGTAACTCAAACAGAGCTGGAATAAACGAAGACCGGCGAGACGAGGTGACGATCGCGTTTGAAATGGCTCCAAGGTTGATGTGATCGCCGGCACGCCTCCTCTACATCTACCTTCGGGATTAGTTTTAAATTTGAATAATTGTTATTTGGTGCCTGCGTTAAGCATGAACATTATATCTGGATCTTGTTTATTGCGAGACGGTTACTCTTTTAAGTCCGAGAATAAAGGTTGTTCGATTTATATGAGTAATATCTTTTATGGTAATACACCTGATATGAATGGTTTATTCTTACTGAATCTCGATAGTAGTGATACACATGTTCACAACATAAATGATAAACGAACAAAATTGAATGATAATTCTACATACATGTGGCACTGTCGTCTTGGTCACATTGGAGTGAAGCGTATGAAGAAACTCCATTCTGATGGACTTCTTGAATCACTTGATTTTGAATCACTTGAAAGATGCGAAGCATGTCTAATGGGAAAAATGACTAAGACTCCATTCTCGAATAATGGAGCGAGCCATGACTTATTGGAAATAATACATACCGATGTATGCGGTCCAATGAGTGTAGCATCGCGTGGTGTATATCGTTATGTTCTCACTTTCACAGATGACTTAAGTAGATATGGGTATGTCTACTTTATGAAACATAAGTCCGAAACTTTCGAGAAGTTTAAGTAATTTCAAAGTGAAGTGGAAAATCATCGTAACAAGAAGATTAAGTTTCGCTCGGCCATGAGGTGAATATCTAAGTTATGAGTTTGGCATGCATTTAAAGAAATGTGGAATACTTTCAGTTGACACCGCCGAACACCACAACAGAATGGTGTGTCCGAACATCGTAATCGAACTCTCTTAGATATGGTTCGGTCTATGATGTCTTTTACAGATTTACCGCTATCGTTTTGGGGCTATGCATTAGAGACAGCCGCATTCACTTTAAATAGGGCACCATCTAAATCCGTTGAAACGACACCGTACGAATTATGGTTTGGTAAGAAACCTAAGTTGTCGTTCCTTAAAGTTTGGGGTTGCGAAGCGTATGTAAAGAAGTTACAACCTGATAAGCTAGAACCCAAAGCGGAGAAATGCATCTTCATAGGATACCCTAAAGAAACAATTGGGTATACCTTCTATCAAAGATCCGAAGGCAAAGTTTTCGTTGCCAAGAATGGATCCTTTCTTGAGAAGGAGTTCCTCTCGAAAGAAGTGACTGGAAGGAAAGTAGAACTCGACGAGGTTATTGAACCTTCTCTCGGGGTTGAGAGTAGCGCAACACCGGAAGATGTTTTCGTGCCGCCTGCACCAAATGGAGAGGAAGCTAATGATGGTGATCATGAAACTTCGAACGAAGTTACTACTGAACCTCACAGGTCAACGAGGGTTCGTACCACTCCTGAGTGGTATGACTCTGCCTTGAACGTCATGTTGGTGGACAACACTGATGACCCTGCAACGTATGAAGAAGCTATGGTGAGCCCAGATTCTGACAAATGGCTAGAAGCCATGAAATCGAAATGGGATCCATGTATGAAAACCAAGTATGGACTTTGGTGGACTTACCGGATGGCCGTAAGGCTGTCGAGAACAAATGGATTTTCAAAAGAAAAACAGATGCTGATGGTAATGTTACTGTCTATAAAGCTCGACTTGTCGCGAAAGGGTTCCGACAAATTCAAGGTGTTGACTATGATGAGACTTTCTCACCAGTAGTGAAGCTAAAGTCTGTGAGGATTTTGTTAGCAATTGCTGCATATTTCGATTATGAGATATGGCAGATGGATGTCAAAACAGCGTTCCTTAATGGTGACATTGAGGAAGAGTTGTACATGGTACAACCCAAGGGTTTTGTCGATCCTAGTGATGCTGACAAGGTATGCAAACTTCAGTGCTCCATTTATGGACTGAAGCAAGCATCCCGGAGTTGGAATCAACGTTTTGATAAAGTAATCAAAAATTTTGGTTTTATACAAACTTATGGAGAAGCTTGTATTTACAAGAAAGTGAGTGGGAGCTCTGTAGCATTCCTAGTACTATATGTAGATGACATACTGTTGATTGGGAATGATATAGAACTTCTTAATAGCGTCAAAGCCTATTTGAATAATAGTTTTTCAATGAAGGATCTTGGCTAAGGCATATATTCTAGGCATCAAGATTTATAGAGATAGATCAAGACGTCGCTAGCGCTTTCACAAAGTACATACCTAGACAAAGTTCTAAAGAAGTTTAGAATGGAAGAGAGCAAGAAAGGGTTCGTGCCCATGTTGTCAGGTAAGACCTTGAGTAAGACTCAAAGTCCAGCTACGGCAGAAGATAGAGAGAAGATGAATAATGTTCCCTATGCCTCAGCCATAGTTTCTATCATGTATGACATGTTGTGTACATGACCGGATATAGCACATGTTGTTAGTTTGACTAGCAGATATCAAAGTGATCCCGAATGGAGCATCGCTGGCGTCAAGAATATCCTTAAGTACCTGAATAGGACTAAGGATATGGTTCTTTCTTATGGAGGTGATGAACAGCTTGTTGTAAACAGTTACACTGATGCTAGTTGGAACACCGATCCAGATGACTCGAAGTCACAATCTGGATACGTATTTATTTTGAATGGTGCTGCAGTGAGCTGGAGGAGTGCCAAGCAAAGTGTTGTGGCGAAATCTTCAACTGAATCGGAATACATAGCTGCTTCGGAGGCTGCACAATAAGCCATATGGATGAAGGAGTTCATTACTGAACTTGGCGTGCTTCCTAGTGCGTTGGACCCGATGGCCATCTACTGTGACAACACAGGTGCCATAGCTAATGCACAGGAGCCAAGGTCACATAGCAAGCTGAAGCACATCAAGCTACGTTTCCATGCCATTCGCGAGTATGTCCGAGATGGTGACATAAGGATTTGCAAAGTACACACTGATATGAATGTGGCAGATCCGTTGACTAAACCTCTCCCTAGAACAAAGCATGACCAACACCAGAACGCCATGGGTGTTAGGTATATTACCATGTAATCTAAATTATTGACTCTAGTGCAAGTGGGAGACTATTGGAGATATGCCCAAGAGGCAATAATAAAAGTGGTTATTATTATATCTTTGTGTTTATGATGAATGTTTGCATCCCATGCTATAATTGTATTATAAGGAAACACTAATACATGTGTGTTTTGTAAACATAAAAGAGTCCCTAGTTAGCCTCTTGTTGAACTAGCTTGTTGATTAATTGATGATCATGGTTTCCTGATCATGGACATTGGATGTCATTAATAACAAGGTTATATCATTAGGAGAATGATGTAATGGACACACACACCCATAGTAAGCGTAGCATTAGATCAAGTCATTAAGTTCACAGTGCTATAAGCTTTCAATACATAGTAACCTAATCCTTCGACCATGAGGTTGTGTTAATCACCATCACCGGATGAGTACTTTGATGACATCAAACACCACTTCGTAACTGGGTGGTTATAAAGGTATCATTGGGTATTCTGAAAGTATGTGTTGAAGCGCATGGACCAAGATTGGGATTTGTCCATCCATATGACGGATAGATATGCTCTGGGCCCTCTCGGTGGAATGTCATCTAGTTAGCTTGCAAGCATGTGACTAGGTCACAAGGGATGGCATAACACGGAACGAGTAAAGAGTACTTATCAGTAACAAGGTAGAACTAGGTATGGAGATACCGATGATCAAACCTTGGATGAGTAGAGTATCGCGTGACAAAGGGAATTGGTTTTCGTATGTTAATGGTTCTATCGATCACGAAGTCATCGTTGAGTATGTGGGAGTCGTTATGGATCTCCAGATCCCTCTGATGGTTATTGATCGGAGAGGTGTCTTCATCATGTCTGCATATTCACGAACCGTAGGGTGACACACTTAAGGTTCGAAGTTGTTTTAAGTAGATATTGAATGTGCGTTGGAGATCGAATGTTGTTCGGAGTCTCGGATTGGATCCGGGACATCAGAGGAGATCCGGAATTGTCCGGAGAATAAGATTCATATAATGGGGATCATTTTCTAAGTTAGGAAATGTTCCAGAGGGTTTGTATGGGGATTCTAGAAGGTTTCGGAATGTTCCGAAAGGTTCTAGAAGATATCTTGGAGTTTATTTGAAAACCGAGATAAGAGAAGATATCTTGGAGTTTATTTGAAAACCGAGATAAGATAAGATAAGATAAGGGGAGTTTAAAGGGGAAACTTGGGGGGGAAGGACTCTCCCCCCCAAGCTCCCTAGTCGCCTCCTCCTCTATATATAGAGGGTGGGCGCCACCCTCCTGCCCCTTCCCACTCCAAACCCTAGCCGCCTCTCTCTTCCTCCTTCCATCTGCTCGGCTTAGGCGAAGCCTGCAGAGTTCTCTACTCCACCACCACCACGCCGTCGTGGCTGGGATTATGGAGAAGATCTACTACCTCCGCTCACGGAACAGGAGAGGAAGGTCTGCCGACTCAAGACGTGTGACCGTTTGAAGCGCCACGGAACGCTTGGCCGGAAGGATCGTCTACTCGATCTTGAGATCGGCAAGTGATCGACTACATCATCCATGAGATCTAATCTCGTTAACGCTTTCGGTTCTACGAGGGTTAGTACTGATCTATATCGTTGCTCATGTCTAGTAGATTAGATCTTGGCTTTTATCTAGATTAGATCTGGGTTTTGTTCGTTCTTGCGATAGAATTTTTTTGTTTTCCATGCTACGAACCCATCAGCTCATGCTATTCTTCTGACTTGGAGTAGATAAGGATGTCGTCGATAAACACAACTACAAACTTATCTAGGAAATTCATAAAGATCTTATTCATGAGATTCATGAAATAAGCAGGGGCATTGGTTAATCCAAAAGACATAACCGTATACTCGTATAAACCATAGCGAGTAGTAAAGGCGGTCTTCGGAATATCCGTTGCACGAATCTTAAGTTGGTGATAACCAGTCCTAAGATCAATCTTTGAGAATACCTGAGCTCCATTCAACTGATCAAATAGATCCTCTATCTTTGGCAAGGGGTACTTGTTCTTGATGGTGACATCATTCAACTTTATGTAGTCTGTACACAGACGGTTGCCTCCATCTTTCTTGTCAACGAATAACACTGGTGATCTCCATGGAGATGCACTTGGTTGAATCAAGCCGGTTGCTAACATGGCATCCAACTGCTTCTTCAGTTCTACTAACTCTGAGGGGTTCATGGTATAGGGTCTCTGGGCTATAGGTCTGGTTCCGGGGATTAGTTCGATAATGAACTCAATATCCCTATCCGGGGGCATACCTGGCAATTCATCTGGGAATACGTCGGGGTATTCACAGATTACTCTGACTTGGTCAATGGTAGGCAGGGCTACACTTTTGTTGCATTTGAATTGACGGGGTAAGGTTTCAGAGATATGTTCTACTGTTACTCCAGAACTACTGGTCATGGTGATGGCTTTCTTAGCACAGTCTAGTAGTCCTTTATGCCTTGACATCCAGTCCATACCTAGTACTACTTCCAAACCTTTGGTTCCAAGTACAATTAGGTTGGCATAAAAATCTATCCCATGAATTCTGATAGGTATAGCTTTGCAAATTTTTCTAACTTTTGTAGTTGAACCAGGGATTTGAACTATCATGAAATGCTTCAGGTTGGTTGGGCGAATCTTACTAGTGCATACAAATTCTTTGGTGACAAATGAATGCGATGCTCCAGAATCAAACAATACTCTTGCTAAAACTGAGTTGACAGAAAACATACCCGGACGACATCCGTGCTTCCGGCTTCTTCTGCGTTCATGTGGAAGAGACGACCGTTCTTGGTTGTGCGGGTTTCGGGCAAATCTCCTCCTGGTTGAACACGCGCTGCTTTTGAGCTGGGGCATTCACGAGGCGTTGGCGGCGATCTTCTTGGGACACTCATTGGAGTAGTGACCCTTCACTCCACACGAAACAAGTGATCCGGGACTTGTCCTTGGTATGACAGTCTGACATTGCTGCCGAGGGCGATGTTGTTGTTGTTGCTCTTGGGAGGGGCACGGTTGAAGTTGTTGGCGTTGCCGGAGTTGTGATTGTTTCCTCCGGGCTTCACATTTCCTCCGCTACGGTTGGGGTAGCTTGGATGAGAATTTGGGGGTCGGTTGTTCCTTGGTGCATATCCTGGTGAGGGTTAGGGCGGTACTTCGGTGACTCTGGATCGATCTGCATCATACGACGCTTGCGGTTGTCATTTGCCTGGTTAATCTTCCCTTCCATCTGAATGGCAGAGTCGACTAGCTCTTCAAGATCCTAGAAACGGATGTTGACGAGGACAGTCTGCATCTCATCATGCAGTCCGTTTAAGAATCTCTCTTTCTTCTTGGCCTCCGTGTTGATCTCATCTGGTGCATATCTGGCAAGTGACAAGAATTTGTCACGGTACTCTACTACAGTCAATCTTCCTTGCTTCAGTTCACGGAATTCATCTCTCATCCTGTTGACAAGACCTTGCGGCACGTGGGTGCGGCTGAACTTGACCTTGAATGCTTCACAGGTCATCACCTGGCCATGGTTCATGTTGCGGATGCTATTCCACCAAGCTCTTGCATCTCCCGCCAGATAGTGGGTGGTGAAAAGAACTTTCTCATTCTCCTCCACTCCTGCAACTTCGAGGTTGTTTTCCATGGTCTGTAACCAGTCATCAGCATCTAATGGGTTTTTAGATTGGTTGAAGATTGGGGGATTGGTGTTCTGAAAATTTTTGAGTTTAGATCCATGGTGATCCTGATTTCCATGTCCTTGGTTGTTGAGAGCCATTTGGGCGATCTGCTGCCATGTTGCTAAGTTGGCTTGACGCTCGGCCCTGCTTGCTTCACGGTCCGCGATGAGATTCTGCAAGATCTGCAGCATTGGGTCCTGTGATGAGCTGCTCCCTCCTTGGTTTCCACGAGTCATCTGAAGATTGAGATAGGTATAGGGGTAAGAGGGAAATTCTAAGGTTCATGGTTTAGGGTTTTCAAAACTAAAGCTTGGAGTTAAACTCAGGTTTTTCAACTAACTTCTTTTTCATTCATGCAAGCAAGCACACGATACAACACACACCACAACAAGCAAAGGGGAAAAACAGACGGTTTGAAGAACCATTCTGCAAACTACGATACAATGAGATGATACATCTCATGCTACGACAGTGCTCTAGTGCATCTACTCATCGTTGATGAAGTCGGAGTCTTCATCATCAGTGTAGAAGTCCACAGCATCCTCTGCCAGAAAATCATCATCGTTGCTGAGGTAAGAATCCATATCTCCCTGGATGTCTTCACCCTCATCATCTTCTTCTTTGGCGGCAAGCTGAGCTTCCTGCTCCTTGACGGTCTTCTCGAGGTCGGCCACCTTCTTGCGAAGACGGGCAATGGTGCGATCCTTCTTTGCACACTGGCGACAAAGAGACTGACGATCTTGGACAAGCAATGCGAAAGTCTGGGCCTTCTGGTCGGCAATCGCACGGTTCTGGTTTGCTAACTCTCTGGCATTGTCTAGTTCCTGTTGTCGGTCATGAAGCAAGAAGTCAAAGTTCTCCACTTGACGCCTCAACTCTGGGTGACTTGGCATCTCCATCGGCATTCCCATGAAGTCACGTCTTGCATAGTGGGCAAAACGGGTGCCTTGAATCTTGTTGACACTAAGGGCACATAGACGTGCGAGAGCTTCATGCATTGCCCTGGCTAATCCCTCTAGCCAGTTGTTCTCTCTCACGGAGAACTGAATTCTCCCGGAAGTTGGTGCTTCAATGCTTCCTCGAAGATCTGCGGTGACTAGCCATTGTAGGTCTCCTCCTGGGGGTCCTGGAAGTTGAGCTTCGAGAAACTCCGGATGTGGGCGTCCCAGTAACTCTGACAGTGAATCCAGATCCCTCTCGAAGATCAGCTGACCTCCGTTTCCCAACTGGTAAAACTTGCTGAACTGAGTCTCCATCTACAAGAATTTAGGATGAGGAAATTAGTGAAGTGATCAAGTGTGTCAAATTTTCAGTAGTAATGTAAGAATTTTGAGGAACATGTATTTTTGAGAAAGAATGAGTTCACAAGGGTAAGAGGGGAAATAGTTTTTCATAAATACTCACTTTGGTTTTGAAGCTAAGTTTTGGTTTGGACGTCCATTCTAACTAGGGTCTCCTATGGTCAGGATGGCTCTGATACCAACTTGTCAACACCCAGATTTTTAATCCTAGATGCCCGTTATGCCATACCTCGCAATCCCAGGATTACCATTTTTGCGAGACATAACGGATTGGATATCACAGTACATCATCCATTACAAACCATACATACGGTTTTACACAAATAAGGATCTCATGATCCAGTCTTTAATACAACAAGCAGCGGAAATAAACGATAGCGTAGCGGTGGGGTCCATCTTCACGGCACGAGTGCAATCTTGTAAGGCAGATAGTCCTAGTTATCATAGCCGTCCTGCTGACCATCATCTTGATAATCTCCTTCATAGTCTGGCCATGATAATAGCCAGGGGCAAAAGCCATGAGTACTCTTTAAGTACTCGCAAACTACTACTAACAAGGATTGTAATTCTAAGTTAAAGTGCTGAATTTAAAGAATAACTATCAAGTTAAGTTTGAAACCTAAGATGAGTTCTGAAGCAAGAAAAGATAAAGTAAAGTTCTAGAATCACTTAAGTTGGGAAGCTAATTTCATTAACACAACCCTATTGTGGTCAAGTCAAAGGTCGTCATTCATTTCAAGTTATTTAGAAAACATCTGACAACGAAACAATATGGCCATTCCAACTGTCCATAACCGCAGATGCGGCTATTCGAATAGTTTGACACTCTGTAGAGGTGGTACATTTTCACCACAAGATTCGATACATCTATCAGGGATAACCCTGAATCATCATACTTAGAATGCAGATAATCAAACATAACCTTCCCTTTACACACCCTAGTACAAGCACCTCTCCTATGAGCATGGCCTCCCAACCATGACCATCAGTCATCTTGGGCACTGCATAGGTGGACATCATTGAGAGGTAGCCTCAGCTCAAACCTCTCCCGTGAGGGAACTAATACTAATGCATATAAATTTCCAGCTAAGCTGTACCCAATTCAGGTAATGTGGTTGTATGGTAAATTTGGAATGGTATCGCATCCGAATCCAACCATCAGTTTTATAAAAGGGTTAAGGCTCATGCCTTATCATTTTCATCATCATAAACCCATTGTGTTTCTCAACACGTGTCAAAACATCTCAATAGAATGACTCATCATTCCAAGGTTTTCATAACTCATTTTCACCAAGTGTTCCCATCTAAAGTGACTTAAGTTTTTGAGCTACTCTAAAATACTAAGTTAAGAGTGTTCACTAAGGTGGAAAGATGGGATCAATCTCATGCCATAGAATGACATCTAAAGGTTTCTAAGTAGGTCAAGTTTTATACTCTTTATGCTACCTTCAAAATTAATTAAAGAACTTTGTGTAAACTAAGGGGGGTAAAACTTGTCAATAAGACTTGGGATACTAATAGTTAAAGGGGTGTGATCAAAGTATGCTTAAGGCATTTTTACTAAACCATCTAGTTTTATTCTAGCTTGCTAACAATAGCTTACTAAAGCATGTTTGCAAGGGTTAGCTTGCCACTAATAGCTTGCCTTGGTTGGTGCAGTGGTTGAAGTTTTCTTCTTCTTCTTGGTAGAACTCCTCCTCCTCGAAGGCTTGGTCGGTACTATCGTCTAGAAATACATAGGGAGTGCACAATCACCAAACAATACTTAACTAGGCTAAGTAGTATTCTAAACCACACAATTGATGATCTATTATCATCCCAAACATCACAAGTTTAATTCAATAGTTTCAACCTTTTTATTTTGGAAAAGTAATTTCTACTCATTGAAAAATTAACTAAAATTTAATATTCACCACCAAAATATGGGATCATGTGGACACATGTCCTCACCACATATTCTAACATGTGGGAATGAGATTTAAAGGTTGGATCAATATTACTTTGGTTTAAGTTTATTATTTAATGATTTAAAGTGACTATAAATGCCTATATAGCATTATTTTGGTACTAGTCCAAAGTCACTGCTTGCAAACCTTAATATTATTACATACTTGGATAGATATGATGAAATGTGATTTTTTAGAGTTGGAATCAACTCAAAAGCTAACTTGGTTGATTTTACAAAAATGTTTCAAGTTGCAAAAGCTTCTGTCTTCTTATTTTTATTAGGAGAAATTTGTAACTCTAAATGAATTAAATCCAACAGGCTTGGATAGAGCATTTCAATACCTTTCAGACAAAATTAGTTTCATGTAATTTGGATTTATCAAACTCACAGAATTGAATTTTGAAACACTGGACAGAAACTATATTCTAACTAAAAAGAAAAATCTAGATTTGAATCTACGGGCTTGCGCGGGAAAGGAAATGGGCCGGCCCAGTGGCGCTATGTGGCGTGGGGCTCAGCTGATAGGAGGGGTCCACTTGTCAGCGGCATTTAAAACGCGAAACGGTACGCGCGCTGTGGGCCGTGCGATTAGAGGCTAGATCTACGGCTGAGGGTCGTCGTCGACGGCAGACAGTCGCCGCGACTCGAACCCTAAGCGGCTCGATGGGGGTCTAGGCTCCAGCGGGTCGGCGATCTTGGGCGAATCGAAGTGGAAGACGACGGCAAGGCGAGGCGTGGTCGTGGCGGAGCTTGGGGTGGCCAGAATCAACGGCACCCTTCTTCTCCAGAGGCGGCGGCTCTGGCTCCAATTCCGGCGAACTGCTGCTCTACTTGCTCCGGCGAGAGGTGGGTGAGGTTCAGAGAGGTGAGGGGAGTGGAATGGTGTGAGTCTTTGGTGCTGGGGAGGGCTCCTTTTATAGGCTCGACGGTGATACCGAGCGGGATGGGCGGTCGACGGTGGCGACATGGCTACGGCGAGCTAGCGGCATGGCTAGGGATTGCGATTGGTGGGCGGTTCCCTGGCGGTGCTCTAGTGCTTCAATGCGGCCGTAGGGGCGGTGGCATGCGGTCGGGGCGAGGTGGAGCTCTGCGCGGCCGAAACGGCGGTGTCCACGGCGAGCGGTGGCTGTGGGGCTTTGGGCGGCGAACGGAGGTGTCTGGGGTGTTCTCCAGGTCGAGGCGGAGCGGTGGGCGCGGGCTGGTGCCAAGGGGCGGTCGGTGCGAGCGGGGACAGTGCCCGCTCTGCGGGTGGCGTCGGCATGGTCGACAGGCTTGAGGCGCGGCGGTTCCTGGTCGTTCTGGTCGCTGTCCTTGGGCTGGGACTGGTTGGGCGGTGGAGGTGGACCACGGGCTATCTCCAGGACACGGTGGATATGCGCTGGCGGCGGCTGTGGCTTGCTGTCGCCGGTGGGGTGCCCAAGTGGGGCTCGGCCTTAATGGCCATGACCATTTGGTCTTGGCACAGTGGGTGGCTAGGCTAGAGAGGGGTTAGGGGGAGTAGTGGAGAGGTTTTGGTGGCAAGTTGGGGAACAAGTTTGGCCAGAACACTATTTAAAATAGTGAAATTTGTTTAGTTTGAAATCTGCCTGCCAAGTGTTTGATGAAATGGCCGCAAGAGAAAAAGTTTTGAATTTTGAGTTCAACAATTTTGGGTGATCTCCACTAGTGATAGGTAGTCTCTGGTTGCAAGGGTTTTGAAAATGGTGCTCAATTAGATGGTTTTTGAAATAGGGGTGGTCTATGCATATGCATTAGATTCAATTTTAAATTGTCATTTAAATTAGTTTACAGAATGTTTTTAGTAGATCAAAAGGTGGGCCTTGGTACCTCATTATGTGTACTAGCAAGGGGTGCAAAGATCAAGAATTGTTTCTGTTAAGAATTGAGTACTAGGAATAGCCAAAATAGGCATGAGAGTTAAATTTGTCAAAATGACCATTCTTTCATTTTAATTCTTTTTGATTTGATTTTCTTTAGGAAAAGTTTGGAATGATGTAGATGATGTTTAAATCACCTAAGAAACATTCTACAAGCATTGGATCAATCAATCATGGCAATTCAAACAACTCCTAAATTAAATGCACACATATATGAATGCTTTCCTTTTAAATTGGGAAAAGTTTTTGTTAACCCCAATTTTGGATGATTGGATCTTGATAAGATTGGATTAAAGTTTTGGGATGTTACACCGTCCAAGTAGCAAAAATGAGTGTGGTTTGCTAACCTTTCTAAAGTTTGATCTATGAACAGTAAAGCATAGTGATCTTTCCTAGTTTCTTTACTCAATTTCCTGAAGTCTATGCACATCCTATGCCCAACAATAGTTCTAGTAGGTATCAATTCATTGTTTTGATTAGGAACAATAGTAAAACCGCCCTTCTTAGGGACACAATGAGCATGACTTACCCATTCACTTTCTTTAACAGGATAGATTATACCTGCGTCCAGTAGGCATGCAATTTCTTTTCTTACCATTTCCTTCATTTTGGGCTTCAGTCTTCTATTAAATTCTCCAACTGGTTTAGCACCTTCTTCCATGAATATTCGATGGACGGTTATCATGGGACTAATGCCCTTCAAATCATCCATTTAGTACCCAAAGGCCTTGCGGTGCTCCTTATGTATTTTCATGAGTTCTCCTTCTTCTCCTGAAAGATTAGCACTAATAATAACAGGAAATTTATTTGTATCATCTAAAAATCTGTATTTAAGATTATCTGGTAGAGTCTTTAATTCTGGGGATGGTAATTCCTCGTCCCCTCTCTTTTGTGGCTCTTCAAAAGCCTCATTAGTTGGAGGCCCTATAATGGGAAGTGAATCGAATTCATCTTCTAGTTCTTCTAGGGACTTGTCCTCCATAACTATTTCTTCATAATTTAAGTCTTCATTTGTTACTTCTTTTTTATCACTAAAGAAGAGAGTTGCCATTTCCTCAATAGTTTTCTCTTTCTCTTCTTCATAAAGGATTCTTCCGTGAAAGAGTCTAGTTCAATTTTATTAGGTTCAATTAAACCGCCACAAAAGATATGCAATAAATACCATTCAGGCAAATCATGATGAGGACATAGATTAAGTAAACTTTAAATCTGATATAAGCTCTTACTAGTCCCTCATTAGGACGGTTCCTCGAAGTCATTATAGGACACCTGATTCCAAAAGATTTTGATAATGGAAATATTTTGCTATAAACTCATAGGCTAAATTATCCCAGGTAGTAGTGGTTTCTAGGGGTAGAGATCTATACCATGAGAGAGTTGTACTAGTCAAAGTATGACTAAAAAGTTTAACCCTTACCTCATTAGCAGTATATCCTGTTAATTGAAAAGTGCCACATATATATTTGAAACATGCAATATGCTCATATGGATCAAGATCTTCTTCATCCCCAGTAAATTGCTTCTTGTGTAGAATACCAAGTAATAGAGGATTTATTTCAAACCCCCTTGTCTTCTCATTGGAGTTGTCTGTTTTATAAATATCATAGGGCTTCCCAAAGTGGCTGAGTGGGTTAGCACTAGTCATATGATCAAACTCCATCATGTTGGTGGAAACCTGGAACTCAAAACAAAACTTAGCAAGACAAAAATAAATAACCAAAAACTAAAAGACCTATAGAGCTTAGCTCCCCGGCAACGGCGCCAGAAAATAGCTTGATGACTGCAAGTGCACAGATTGTTTGTAGCTAGTTTCAAAATAAAGATATCGATCCCACAAGGAGCAGGAGTCTGAAGTCTAATAACTCTTGAAATAAATACTACAATAGAAATGCTAAATAAAGTTCTAAGTGACAAGATAAAGTGCGAGTATTGTGTAAAAAGGTGTTTTTTCGGTTTTTGGTATAAGAGCAACAATAAGTAAAGTAAAACAACTGAACATAGAAAGTAAGTATCGTGTATGTAATAGATTGGAACTACAATAGGGAAAAAGTATTCTCAGGGAGTAGCGGATACACCACTAGCATTATAAAGAACTAAGGTAAAGATTATTATCATGAACATTCTCAACTATGTATGTGTGGGTGGAACTCCGTATTTGGACAAATAGGCAGCAACCACTGGTCACATCATCCTCAAAACCACAGTAGTCAGCAATCGACATCAATCGAATTACTGCGCTATTAAGGGAGGATTTAATCCCGTAGGACGTATCCCATGGCATGGATAGTGTTCCGTGAGTTTCCTCGGTTCCCAAGTTGATACGTAAGGGGTGCCAACAGCTTTATAGTCACTGTAAGTGCTAACTGTTGGGAATATGCCCTAGAGGCAATCATGGTTGATGATATTTCCCAATGTATTCATAAGGTAATGGTCCATGTATGAACTGCTGATATGTATCATCGAATATGTGATTTGATTGTGGAACTATATATTCATGTTGTTCATACTTATTGTCCTTGGTCATTGAGGTTGTGCTGGACACACAACTTAGACCAATGTGAAAGTCGGCAGATGACTAGGTTCCACTTGTCATGGGCATGGAGATGCTATTCTGACTTACACGGATTTGGCTAAAGAGTTTAGCGAGTTGGACTGACCCATATTGAGATGCAACGAACAAGTCGTCATTTGTATATCTCAATCAATGTAATCCTTAGACCTGAGGTTATTGCACAATCCGAGTTGAGGATCACCGACTTAGGTTCTGTTAAACGTTGTTCCGTCACTAGGCAATTATAATGGCGGAGTTCGGGTCGACTGAGAATCAAGCTGGGTGATGTGAATAACCGGGATGGGATTTTTCCCCTCCATCTGGAGAGATATTCTCTGGGCCCTCTCGGAAGATACGATTCGGAAAGCATGGCCATGCGTGACTCGGTTAAGTGTTAACCGAGGCGACCGACTAAGAGTTAGTCGGATGAATCACTTATCTCGGATCGAGAAAGAGAGTCGGACTATTTAAGGGATGACGATCATTCGCCTATAGTCTGACAAGGTATATCGTGAGGCAAAAGGGACTCAGATGAAAGTCGCATTGAAAGGCATGTCGTCATGACTCTTTGGTACTTGGGAGTTGGCACGTTCTGCTAGGAGCCGCTACCAACTGATCGGTCACGAGTGAGACTCGGAATCGTGTCCGGTTTACCATGAGCCTGTCGGGTCACACACTTAAGAGCGGGAGCAAGTTTGGGTTAGACCCAAACAGGAAATCTATTTGGGTTGGACCGAAATAGAGACATGGACTTAGTCAGCAAGTGGGACTTGCAGTGGCTAATATAGGCCTTTTAGTGAATGGGCCACAAGTGAGTGGAGCCCACTTTCACTCCCTATATAAGCTGGGGCGCAGGTGCTTAGAGCACACGGTTAGGTCACTCCATGTGTTGGAAACCCTAGCCCTAGTCTGTCATGTCGCCGCCGTACCGGACCTAGCAGTCCATCGCCGGCGCTCCTCCTCGTACGTGTGGATACCAGCGGAGGTGCTGTACGTTCAGCACTTCGACGATCGTGGAACCGGAACTGATCATACAGTCGTGGAACAGGAACGGATCGTCAGGACTGCACTACATCAAGCGATGTGCTTCATCGATTCTGCAACCGCGCGTCTAGTGGTAATTCTCATGGCCTACTACCTCAGCTGGATCTTGGGTTCACCGTGTAGGGAAAAAGTTTTGTTTATCTCTACGTGGCCCAACACTAACACACCTCCGTCTACCAACAAGTAGTTCCCTCCATCAAGTCCCCATGAGAGGCAAATATTGAGAGGTCGACTTCTCCCAACATCAAGATGAAGACAATCTAACACATGGTCACCGCAATGAATATCATAATAAACTTTATCTTATTTCAATCTCATACTAGGGTTCCTCCATCTCCCCAAGAACTAATGATCTACTCAGACATGGAGGCAATCAACATCATGGCAATAACAATGGAATCTATCATAGATGAATAGTACTTGTATAAATCCACAACGAGTATGGAAATTACAACAAGATCTAGACAAGATGTAGAAGGGATGGATGGAGATGGTGGTGATGCAGCGGTTGATGATGAAGATCGATGTCTTAGCCTCCCAGATCTGCGCAGGGAGAAGATGGATCTCGGTGAACGAGTTCCCCCTCCAGATGCCTTCCGGAGGTGAGGCTTCGCCGATTTCTGGTTGTTCTGTATGTTGTCTCTCCGATCCAGTTGCACGGGGTGAAACTATTTGAGGAGGCGGTGGCGGCAACAACTATACGACAGGAACTATACAGCCGGAAAATTTATTCCTGCCGTATAGTTGGTCGCTAAACCGTCTGTGTGCCTTGATCACTTTGGGTTTTCTTCTGGTATTATTGATATTTCCCAAATAAGCGATTTACGTTGTTTTTTACTCCTTTTCTCCCTAGTATAACTGCTCCAAGAATTATGTCCATTGTATCCATCATTTGTCATGATCCTGTTGAAAATAGAAATAAAATGTGCACGCGAGCACCATAAATTACCAAGATCCTACATCTATAATGCAAAATAATAATATAAAACATGATGAAAATATGCACTCATCAGATATGTCTTGGAAGCATACCCAGAATGGCCATGTGACAGACTGGTGTCGGCTCGTCACTGATGGCTCAAAATGTAGAGCTCGTTGGGAACCCCAAGAGGAAGGTATGATGAGCACAGTAGCAAGTTTTCCCTCAGTTACGAAACCAAGGTTATCGAACCAGTAGGAGCAAGGAAACAACTGCAAGGTCTTGCTAGCAACTTGGAATCCTGCACAACACAACCCTAAAACTTTGCTCCCAACTTACAGTAAGGTTGTCAATCTCACCGGTTTTGCTGAAAACACAGGATTAAACGTATTGTGTGGAAGATTGTAATTGTTTGAAGAAAGTAAATAGTAAATAGTAACAATACAAGGTATAGCAATGGTAAAAGCATGGACCGGGGTCCATAGTTCACTAGAGGTAATTCTCCTTAAGATAAATAACATGCTGGGTGAACAAATTACAGCGGGGCAATTGACAGGTTCGAGAAAGCATACAATGCATATACTAGACATCTTGACTCCTATGAGATTTGATTGGGCATTACAACATTATACATAGACCGTAATCCAACTTCATCTATGACTAATAATCCACCTTCGGGTTATCATCTGAACCCCTTCCAGTATTAAGTTGCAAGCAACAGATAATTGCATTAAGAAAAGTGCGTAAAGTAAACAATACAATTGCCCCATGGACAAAGGATTGCTGTTTTCTCCCTAGTAGCAACGGCACATCTAGTACCTTAGAGATTTCTGTCACTTCCCCAGATTACTAGAGGCATGAACCCACTATCGAGCATAAATACTCCCTCTTGGAGTTGCAAGCATCTACTTGGCCAAGATAGTTACAAACAACGGAGAGGATGCAAGATGACAAATAACATAGACATGATAGAATTAATAATCAATCTGAAATAGCATCTCAATATCCATCGGATCCCCGCAAACACAACATGTAAGATTACAATAGATGATCTTGATCATGAATGGAGCTCACAATATCTAAACATGATAGCACAAAGGAAGAGAACCAACCATCTAGCTACTACATGGACCCATAGTCCAAGGATGAACTACTCACGCATCACACCGGAGGCAGGCATGGTGATGAAGAAGGCCTCCAGGGTGATCTCTCCCCTTCAGCAGGGTGCTGGGAAGAGTTTCAGATCCCTCCCGATCTAGGGATGGAGATGACGGTGGCTACAGACTATTTCGTGACATTTTGATCAGGTACTAAGGGTTTTCATCCCGGGAGGCTTTTATAGGCAAAGGGGCAAGGTCGGTGGAGTACCAGGAGGCCCACACCCCCTGGTGGTGCGCCCTAGGGCTAGCCGCGCCGCCACCAGGTGTGGCCGCCCTGGTGCGCCACGTTGTCTCCCCTCCAGACTCCATGTTGCTTCGGGTAAAATATTGACTTTGGCTTTTATCCGATTCAATTCCGAGAATATTTCCTTACTAGCTTTTCTAAAACCAAAAACAGCAGAAAATAGGCAACTGGCACTGTGGCATCTCGTTAATAGGTTATTCCTAGAAAATGTATAAAAATACCTCAAAGCGTGAAACAAAACATAAGAAAGTAGATACTAATCAAGCATGGAACATCAAAAATTATAGATACGTTTATGACGTATCAACATCCCCAAGCTTAACTCCTGCTCGTCCTCGAGTAGGTAAGTGATAAAAAGAGTAATTTTTTAGGTGACATGCACCATCATATTTCTAAAGCATTGATAGCTGGGATCAAAGTACTCTAATCATGAACATAAAAGACAGAGTTCTAACAGTAAGACATAGCAACTATGTTGTAACATGAAAAAGGTACAAACAAAAGATTCATGAATAACAATGCATTAAAAGATATTTGTTTATTTCACATATAAAAACATAATAAGAATGGTATTTAGCTTGTCCTTCATGATATAGCAAAACATAAATGCATAGTACACCTTTAAAGTTCATAAGGGTGACTAGATACAAATTATTTAAGAACAAACAATATCACAATTATGAATCAATCAACAAGTTTTGGAACAATGCACATTAAACTAAGAATGGTCACTATGCTCTCTCAATTGGTGCATTAAGATAGAAGATGGAGACTCAACATAAGTAAAAAAGAAGGTCATTCATAAGCAGAGATTTCAAGTTTCATAAAGAGCTTCCAAAAATTATGGTACTTATTAGCTTTCAGCTCTCATTACCCCTATCATAAGCATCTTTTAGGTTATTAAGGTTAAAGTGAATAAATATGAGGATATCCTTGCAAGTTATAAGTCGAAAATCTCATGCCCCTTGCCTACAAGTCCCAGACCTCATGCTACTCAACTTTAGTCACAAGTAAGTTCTTGTCATTGTAAGTACATGTGTATCATGGAGAACCGCCAACGGGGTACCCCTTGCCCCATGATACAGGAGCTATCCCATATCAAAATGACAAGGCAAGCAGACAATGAGCATCTTAGCAATCTTTTTATTTGCTATTTGCATAGGTTTTTATTGAGGATACTTCACAGAATGCTCACTATGGTTATGTTGCAAGTTTCCACCATGATTAGGCATGGCTTAGGCTAGCCTCCTAGACATTTCTCTAACACATATACAAACTCCATGATCTTACAAGCTCCCCTTTTATTTCACACCGCTGGGATCCATAAACAAAAGAACATGATATCAACTGAATAATAAGTGCAATGTTGAAAACGTTCCCCATGACAGCATGGTTCTGCTAATTCTCAACTTATAAAGTGCAAGCATATACGCAACATAGATGGAAGCAATGGTTCAAGTTTATTAAGTGCAAGAAAGTAAAGTGTGCCATCAAGTTCGTGAGAGCCTTAATCACTAATTTTCACATAATAAATTGGAAGGGTAGATAAAAGCATGAATATACTTGGAATGGTGTAACACACCATGCATAGGAATTTATAGGGGACACTTTGGAATAGCTTGGTTTTCTTGGGAGTTGGATGCATGAGTGGAACTCATACTTAGTACATGTGGAGGCTTAGCAAAAGACTAGGAGCGACCAACTAAGAGAGCACTAATGGCCATAATCATGCAAAGTGACAAAATATTATTAATTTAAAGCATAAAGTGATATTACAAGTCAAAAACTAAATGATCATAGAGGCTAGAGTGACTGATACATAGTCTTAACATGGTGTAAGCATGTGCCAAGTCAACCCAAATAAAGCATCGAAGGAGAATACCACCATATTATGCTTTTGTATGCTAAAACAACACATGATTCTTTCAAGGCACATTTTGCAATCTCAATTGTTCGAAACAAGTCATGCTACAGCAATAATTACGAAGCATAAATTCAAAGCAATATCAAACATGACATGATAAAGTCTAGGCCATAGTCAAAACAAGACTCCTTTTGTACCACTTATAAGTATGAACTTTCCTACTCTTTTCCAATCACCAATCAACTTATTTGAAATATCATATATGAATGCGGTGGTCCATCAAATTTATTTAAGCAAACCAAAAAGAAAACTAAAAGCAAAAACGAAGATGCTCCAAGAACAACACAATTGTGCAAGAAATATTAAAAATGAAGTGTTTGGAAGAAAACCTGAGATTTTTATTGATGAAGAAGGGGATGCCTTGGGCATCCCCAAGCTTTGACGCTTGTACTTCTTGAATATTTCTTGGGGTGACATGGGTGGCATCCCCAAGCTTGAGCTTTTGTCCATACTTCATCTTATCACATTATTCTTCCCCTACACTTGAAAATTTTCCTTCATACAAAACTTCACACAATCCTCATTAGCAACATTAGTGTATTCAAGATAATTGGTCCTATGGTTTAGTTTTATCACAAGTAAAACTTATATTAAAACACAAGCTACTGTATCAATTCCTTCTAAAAGCTCAAGTGATCAAAGAGAACTCAAAGAGAAAGAGATTAAGAGGCAAATGCAAGTAATGGCAGAAATCTGTCAAAACAGACCAGCAGGTAAAAACCAATATTTTCGAAGACCTTATGTTGCTCAAATCAAAAAGTGCTAAACTAACGAAAGTTAGATAATAATCTGGGGCAGAAGTAAAAACAATTACAGCTCAATCCGATGTACAGAGATTGTTCAAGAATTTTTGTAGTGGAGCACAAAAATCTGTTTCGGGATAGCAACTTTCCCAAGTCTTACTTCTCTCTCATTAGAGGTTATTCTTGGCACAAAAACCACACAAAAAGGATAAGGAGAGGTTATTACAGAAGTAATAACTTCCAAGACTCAGCAAAAGAAAAACGTACTGAATAGAAATTTGGGTTATCTCCCAATTAGTGCTTTTCTTTAACGCCTTCGAGCTAGGCTCAGTAATTTGAGAAGATACTCACATAAGAAATATGAATTGAAGCAAAAGAGAGAATCAAGGAGCAAATATGATACACATTTAATTCTAACCCACTTCCTATGCATAGGAATCTTGTAAGAAAATAAATCAAAGGAGCACATAGTAATAAGAATGGATAGATAAAACAAGAGCAACTTTGGAACTTTCAATATAAAGAGAGGTGTTTTAGTAACATGAGAATTCCAACTACCATATTTTCCTCTCTCATAATGATTTTCAGTAGTATCATGAACAAACTCAACAATATAAATATCACACTCATCCTCCTTTGGTAAGCATGGAGGGCGATCAAATAACGTATTAGTTAAAGAGTTACTCTTATTGGGAGGTAGACATGGGCAGCTGCTCCATTCTTCCTCCTCTTGATCATCACTCTCCTCCTCTTTTTCATCCAATGAGCTTCCAGATTCAGTAATTTCTTCTTCCATAGGCACCTGCAAGGCATTAGTCTCTTCCGTTGGTGGAGAGCATCTATTAAGATATTCAAGAATATAGCCATTTTATTCCTTGTAATTATCAAAGCAAAATTTAAGTATATCATAAACCTCATATTTATAAGGTGCATCATCAGTATTTTCAAGCAAGTAAGCAAGTTCGAATGCGCCCTTCCAAGAAATAAATTCTTCAATTTGTTCCACATCATAAAAGTAATAATTTCCCTTAACATAAGAAGATATAGTAACATCATCATTATACTCACATTGAAAAGGGAGGTGTTTATACCTCTTACGGCAACAAGATTTATCAAAGAAATAAGTAACATTATAAGTAGAGCACACGTTTCTAGCAATGGTACACAATTTATTAATTTGTTCCCATAAGTGTTTCCCTTTTTGTGACAAGCAGTGTTCCTTATAATAATATTTTTGTTCTTCCGTGAACCCACCTTGCCAATAAGATTCAGTTTCAAAGAAACCAACCATTGATAGAAAGCATGATAAAGCAAGACAATAACAGACCAACGAAAATAACAACTATAGTAGGAACTAATTTTTTTGTACTTTTGATAAAAAGAAGCAAGCAAACAAAGCAAAAATAAACTAAGCAAAACAAAAAAACAAAGTAAATAGATTGGATGTGAGAGACTCCCCTTGTGAAGATGTACTTGACTCCCCGGCAACGGCGCCATAAAAAGTGCTTGATGGCTCAAAATGTAGAGCTCGTTGGGAACCCCAAGAGGAAGGTATGATGAGCACAGTAGCAAGTTTTCCCTCAATTATGAAACCAAGGTTATCGAACCAGTAGGAGCAAGGAAGCAACTGCAAGGTGTTGCTAGCAACTTGGAATCCTGCACAACAGAACCATAGAACTTTGCTCCCAACTTACAGTAAGGTTGTCAATCTCACCGGTTTTGCTGAAAACAAAGGATTACATGTGTGGAAGATAGTAATTGTTTGCATAAAGTAAATAGTAAATAGTAACAGTAGAAGGTATAGCAATGGTAAAAGCATGGACCGGGGTCCATAGTTCACTAGAGGTGATTCTCCTTAAGATAAATGACATGCTAGGTGAACAAATTACAGCGGGGCAATTGATAGATTCGAGAAAGCATACGATGCATATACTAGACATCTTGACTCCTATGAGATTTGATTGGGCATTACAACATTATACATAGACCGTAATCCAACTGCATCTATGACTAATAATCCACCTTCGGGTTATCATCTGAACCCCTTCCAGTATTAAGTTGCAAGCAACAGATAATTGCATTAAGAAAAGTGTGTAAAGTAAACAATACAATTGCCCCATGGACAAAGGATTGCTGTTTTCTCCCTAGTAGCAACAGCACATCTAGTACCTTAGAGATTTCTGTCACTTCCCCAGATTACTAGAGGCATGAACCCACTATCGAGCATAAATACTCCCTCTTGGAGTTGCAAGCATCTACTTGGCCAAGATAGTTACAAACAACAGAGAGGATGCAAGATGACAAATAACATAGACATGATAGAATCAATAATCAATCTGAAATAGCATCTCAATATCCATCGGATCCCCGCAAACACAACATGTAAGATTACAATAGATGATCTTGATCATGAATGGAGCTCACAATATCTAAACATGATAGCACAAAGGAGGAGAACCAACCATCTAGCTACTACATGGACCCATAGTCCAAGGGTGAACTTATCATGCATCACACCGGAGGCAGGCATGGTGATGAAGAAGGCCTCCAGGGTGATCTCTCCCCTCCGACAGGGTGCCGGGAAGAGTTTCAGATCCCTCCCAATCTAGGGATGGAGATGACATCGGCTATAGACTCTTTCATGGAATTTTGATCAAGTCCTTAGGGTTTTCGTCCCGAGAGGCTTTTATAGGCGAAGGGGCAAGGTCAGTGGAGTACCAAGGGGCCCACACCCCCTGGTGGCGTGCCCTAGGGCTGGCCACGCCGCCACCAGGTGTGTCCGCCCTGGTGCGCCACTTTGTCTCCCCTCCGGACTCCGTGTTGCTTCGCGTAAAATATTAACTTTGGCTTTTGTCCGGTCCAATTCCGAGAATATTTCCTTACTAGCTTTTATGAAACCAAAAACAGCAGAAAATAGGCAACTAGCACTGTGGCATCTCGTTAATAGGTTAGTCCAAGAAAATGTATAAAAATACCTCAAATTGTGAACAAAACATAAGAAAGTAGATAATAATCAAGCATGGAACATCAAAAAATTATAGATACGTTTAGGACGTATCAGTAACCTACACGGTCAAAGGAGGATCAAAGAGGGACTCCCTAAGCTAATTCCAATATCCACGGGGAAACCCTTAATTGCAGTGGTTTGTATGGGTGACTACTCTCAGACGCAGTGGTTATTTAGAGGTGACCTCACTCTTGCTCAACAAAGTGCCTTCCTACGAGCCTTGTAGTGAACTTATTATGGAGCTCTCTCCACACATATCATGATACAAGGAGTAAGTTATCTTGATTACATATAACAATAATACTATGCTAGAGGTGTATCCTACATCTCCGAGAATGTTTTAGCCCTGTTGAGTTCAACCATGCTTTCATACAAACTTGTTACTTGTTTTCGTTTACTTGTTTTAATTACTTTTCTACAAACAACCATAAACCTTTCAAACACCCTTTACTTGAGATCAAAGGAATCTTATAATTATCCTTTGGTAGAGAGTAACGAGGGGCATAAAGACATTTACCAATACCTCTTGTGGGTTTGATATCTTTACTTTGAAGCTAGCTACAATTGATCTATGCACTTGCAGTCATCAAGCTATTTTATGGCACCGTTGACGGGGAGCTAAGCGCTTTTGGTCTTTGTTCTTAGTTACTTATTTTACTAGTTGTTTTACTAAAGTTGTTTACTAGTTTTAGGTAAACACCATGACTACACTCGGACTGATTAATCAGCTCGATACCACTAAATACCTCGGGAATTTTAATAGAGGACTCATCAAGGAATTCCCGAGTGTGAGTGAACCAGAATACGAGGTTAACCCTCGTTTTATCAGTATTATTAAAGAAAAAATGCAAGATATGATCTAGATGAGGATCCTTATACTCATCTAATGCATTTTACTGAGCTATGTTGGACCCTTAAATTGAGAGGCTATTCTGATGATGAATTAAAACTTAAACTGTTTAGCCAATCTCTAGCCCAAACCTACTTTGGCTTGGTATAGAATTTGCCCTACAGATAAAATTGATACTTGGGAAAAAGTTAAAGGAGAATTTGTTTTTCTATTCTTTCCCAAGTTAAAAACTTCTGAAGTAAGAAGGGCAATTACAAATTTCAAGAACCGTCCAGGTGAAGGTTTGGTAAGGGCCTACAAAAGGTACAAGTCTCTACTTAATAAATGTCCCCATCATGATTTACCTGAATGGTATGTTTTGCATATTTTCTGTGGAGGACTTAATCAATAAATTAAGCATGAGCTTGACACGAATTCAGGAGGCTCTTTCATGGAGTTAACTATAATTAAAGCTTGGGAACTTTTAGAATGAATTCGCCGTAATAGAGAAACATGGGGATTTGATTTAGGAGGCGAAGGAGGTATAGAAATTGAATATGATTGTCTCAATGCTTATAAAGACTCCGGTAAAGTAAAAGAAACTACTAATGAACTGCAACTTGATGATGATATTATTTTGCAAATCCTTCAGTATTTTATAGAACATATTGAAGCTCTTAAGAAAGACTGGATTCATTATACTCCACCACGTGAGCCAGTTGTAGAAGATGATCCAGTAATCACGACACCTGTTGAGCCATTAAAGGAGGTATCCCCATATGTTGAACCCTTTCCTTTCCCAAGGACGGTGAGAAAACATATGATGGCTCAACAACTAGAGGATCAATGCAAAGAAGAATAAATGTTTCTCAAGGAGCTGGAAGAGGAGACACGAAGAAGGAAGACTGAATAAGCACGTGTACAAGAGGCAGAGGCATCAATGAAGGAAGATATTTTAACAATGTTTGCACACTGTAATGTAATTGCTAGATACTGAAGCTTTGCAATTCATCGAAGGAAAGGTAAAAGCTAAAGAAGTTGGTAAGCCTATTCTCCCTTGAACTTTCGGAGGAACTTCCTATTATGGTATTTGTGACATCGGTACAACTGCTAACGTTATCCCTTTTAATTTTTATTTAAAGATTCAAAATGAATTAACTCTAGCTGAACTAGAAGATATAGATATGACTATAATGCTTGCAGATAAAACACTTAGAGTCCCCATGGGAATAATTAGGAATCTTCCAATTTGTGTTCGACCATACAAATATCCCATTGATTTTGTGCTTATTGATATGCCTACTGATGTTTATTGTCCCATCATTTTTGGAAGAACTTTTCTAAATACCGTAGGAGCAAACATAGATTGCAAGAGACAAATTGTGTCCCTCAAGTTTGGTGAAGAAAAAATGGATTTACATTTCTCTAAATTTAACCATAAGCCAGCTATAGAAGAATTGGATGATGATGAGTACGAACATGAGGAAGAAGGTAACATTGTAAATTTAGCCTCAATAGTCATCGAGACTCCTGACGATGATTTAGCAAGAAGTTTAGTCAATAATAATAATATCCTCCAAGACATAGAAAAAGCTGAAATGGATGATTATCTTGACTCCACACCTGAGGTGGACACCGAGATTAATCAAAAATATGAAGAACCCATAAGGAAAGGAGACGAGGCTCTTCCTCCTCTAATCCTTAAAACTTTACCAAAGGAACTAAAATATAGGTTTCTTGATGAGGCCAATAAGTTTCATGTTATTATAAGTGTTAACCTTGCAGAGAAAGAGGATGAAAATTTAATGAAGGTTCTCCGCATGCATTGAAATGCTCTTGGGTATTCGATGAGTGAGTTGAAGAGGATTAGTCCTTCGATAGCCACCCATAGAATATTCATGGAAGAAGGAGCCCAGCCGGTCGTAGACTTTCAGCGACGTCTTAAACCTCACATAAAAGATGAGGTAAGAAAAGAAATAATACGTTTGTTGGATGCAGGTGTCATCTTTCATGTAGAAGAGAGTGAATGGGTAAGTCATGTTCATTGTGTTCCTAAGAAAGGTGGGTTTACGGTTGTCAAAAATGAACATAATGAAATGATACCTACTAGAACTGTTGTTGGTCACAGGATGTGCATTGACTATAGAAAACTTAATAAGGAAACTCGGAAGGACCACTACCCTTTACCGTTTATAGATCAAACTTTAGAAAGGCTTGCTATGCACTCTCATTTTTGTTATTTAGATGGCTATTTCGGGTTTTCCCAAATTGATGTTCACCCTGATGACCAACTTAAGACTAATTTTATGTGTCCTTATGGCCTTTATGCTTATCGTCGTATGCCTTTTGGTCTTTGCAATGCTCCTGCCACTTTTCAAAGATGTATGACTGCCATATTTGCTGATTATGTTGAAAGTATTATGAAAGTATTCATGGATGACTTCTTTGTTTATGGAACTTCCTTTAATCATTACCTCCATAATATTCATAAATTTTTGCAGAGAAGTGAAGACACTAACTTAGTCTTGAACTGGGAAAATGCCATTTTATGGTAGTAATAGAAAGGTTACCCCCTCCCTAAGACATAAAAGGTATAAGAATCTTCTTAGGTCATGTAGGATTTTATAGAAGGTTCATTAAGAATTTTTCAAAAACTGCTAGGCCTTTAACTAACCTTCTTCAAAAGGATGGTTGTTTTAATTTTGATGAAAAGTATCTTATTTCTTTCAACATATTAAAACAAGCTCTCCTTGAAGCTCCTGTTATAAAACCACCTAATTGGAAGAAACCCTTTGAGCTATTTTGCGAGGATAGTCATGAAGCTGTAGGAGAAATTCTTTGTCAGTATGATGGTGATGACCTTAATATCATTCATCATGCTAGTCGCACCTAAAACGGGACCCAAAAGAACTACCCTATGGCAGAAAAAGAATTCTTTGCAGTGGTTTTCTCCTGTCATAAGTTTAGATCTTATATCATGCACTCCAAGGTAAGAGTCCACACTGATCATTTTGGCTTAAAGGAAATCCTAATAACCCCCCCCCCCCCAGGTCACTTTGGGCCCACATGTCAGAGACAGCGTAGGGGGGTTATGATCAACATAATCACCAACTGGGGGGGTTATCGTCAATTGTCCCTCTGTGTATATACCTGTGGGAACCATACTACCAAAAAGGAAGTTCTCGCTTTCTTCTTGCAATGGTTTTGGTGATTTTCTACAACCAACTTTATTTGAAGAGAGGAATAAAAATATACTCAAATGAATTCATGTTCCCTCGATGATCAAAACTTATGAAATCCTGAAAACATCTTTGTTCTGGATGATTTCCTGTTGTTTCTTTTCACATTTCTGAATTCATTTTGTTTTTCTAAGTTCATTGTTGGTCTTACGAGGTTGGTACGGGAGGGCAGTATAGCCGGATCCGCCCGTACCACTGGTCGTTAAGCCCGCTGGTGCCTTGGTTTCATTTTCGCATAATTGGTACGACCGCATCGTACGGGCGTAGCCCCCGTACGGCTGGTCGTTATCTGTTATGTGCCCTTCTTCTGCTTTTTGATTTATGAAAAAAAATTGAGGCTGCAAAGTCAGAACGTATGGGCAGTACGGACAGAACACGCCTGTGCCGCTTAGTCGATTGACTATTACCGAATTCTCGAAGGCGTGATTTTGGAAACGGCCCGGTACGGACGTGCCGTACAGGCATCCACCAGCTGGTCGTTACGATCGCAATTCATTCTTTTGCACTTATTTGTTTCCATACTTGTTGGGATTCTTTTCTTGGGTGAACCTTTTTGTTCCAATACGAGTTTCTCCCTGCTCCTAACCCTTAATAAGCCTTCCAGAGGGGCTCTATCCTTGTATTGACAATATAGATCTTATCCACATTGCTTCTTCCTCGTGAGAACCTTGAAACCATGTCCTTCACATAGGTTATCCTTCAAGGGAAGGAAGATCCCTATGAATCATCCTCGAGGGTGATGGAGGAAGACAAAGCTGTTGTGCTAGAAGAGAAAGAGTTAGAAGACGAGGATAGATTCAAGTTAATGGAAACGATAGAGGATGGGCGTAAGGTGTTCAGCCTTGGCATTGGAAAAAAAAGGTGACACGATGAGGTTAAACTTGATCTAGAAGGAGATGGGGAACTCTTCTTGAGGAAAGTGAAGAAACAAGGAGAGGAGATTCAAGCCTCCCTGGACAAACTTGACCACCGCATTAAGAAGGTCGAGGTAAAATCTCCGGGATCTTCTAAACATATTGAACTATTGCATCGTTACCTGGACCAGATGGATTTGAAGATAACGAAAGTACTAGAAGTGAATCTCAACATCAGCCTTCGATCCATCAACACACAGAAGCAAACAATAGAGATATACAAGGCTCTTGTTGAGAAGTTGGAGAAAGTTAGCAAGCAACGCCTAATGTCTACGCACGCTTCTATTCTTGTAGACAGTGTTGGGCCTCCAAGTGTAGAGGTTTGTAGAACAGCGGCAAGTTTCCCTTAAGTGGATCACGCAAGGTTTATCAAACTTAGGGAGGAAGTGGTCAAAGGTATCCCTCTCAAGCAACCCTGCAATCAAGATACAAGAAGCCTCTTGTGTCCCCAACACACCCAATACACTTGTCAGGTGTATAGGTGCACTAGTTCGGTGAAGAGATAGTGAAATACAAGTAATATGGATGATTATAAGTGGTAATTGCAATCCGAAATAAGAGTGGCAACAAGCAAACATGTAACAGAACTGATTGTAAACGGTGTTTCAATGCTTAGAAACAAGGCATGGGGATCATACTTTCACTAGTGGACACTCTCATATAAATATCTTCTCTTCATGATGCTATCCTGAACTACTCTCTGGTTGGACGATGTAGGGTTATAACAACACACCTTAAAGTTCACATTCCCATTCTAGATAACCCCTCACTATCACCTTGAGCACTAGATGGTTCCAACAAACACCACAATCTCATAGAGACATCCACCTCAAATTATACTCATGATAAGTATTTATGTAACCTTAGCCAAAGTGCCACATGGTGTGCACACTGTCAACTTCACACAGATGGGGATAAGTAGAGATTAATTAAAGCACTTGAGTAGTAGAATAGATCTACTTATTCAACTAGATTACAAAGCTCATGATCTCAATAAGATCACGCATAGAGAGAGATATGAACACATAGCTACCGGTAGAGCCCTTAGCCTCGAGAGAGAACTACTCCCTCCTCATCATGGGAGTCAGCAATGGCAATGGAGATGGCGGTGGAGTCAATGGAGATGGCTCCGGGGGCACTTCCCCATCCCGGCAGGGTGCCGAAACAGAGACTTCTGTCCCCCGAATCTCCTCTTCGGTGGCGGTGGCGCTGCGGAACTTTTCATGGAAATTTGATCTGGTCCTTAGGGTTTTCGTCCCGGGGGAATATATAGGCGAAGACACGATGCCAGAGGTGGGCCAGGGTGGCCACACCACCTAGTGGCGCGGCCAGGGTGACCCGCGCCACCCTAGGCTGTGCCTGCCCCTGGCTCCCATTCGTCTCATCTTGGGACTCCGTGTCGTGTCGGGAAAATAGGAACTTCAGCTTTTGTTTCGTCCAATTCCGAGAATATTTCTTTTCTGGCTTTTTTGAAACCAAAAACAACAGAAAATAGGCAACTGGCACTTTGACATCTTGTCAATAGGTTAGTTCCAGAAAATGTATAAAAATGCCTCAAAGTGTAGACAAAACATAAGATAGCTGATACAAAACAAGCATGGTGCATCAAAAATTATAGATACGTTTACGACATATCAACATCCCCAAGCTTAACTCATGCTCGTCCTTGAGTAGCTAAGTGATAAAAAGAATAATTTTTGAGGTGACATGCACCATCATCATCTTGATTAAGGTATTGTAAATCATTGATGGCTGGGATCAAAGTACTCTAACATGAACATAAAAGACAGAGTTCTAACAGTAAGACATAGCAACTGTGTTGTAACATGAATAGGTACAAACAAAAGATTCCTGAATAACAATGCTTTGAAAGACGTTTGTTTGTTTCACATATAGAAAACATAATAAGAATGGTATTCAACTTGTACGTCATGCTATAGCAAAACATAAATGCATAGGACACCTTCAAAGTTCATAAGGGTGAGTAGATACAAATAATTTAAGAAGAAGCAATATCAAAGTTATGAATCAATCAACAAGTTTTGGGACAATGCACAGTAAACTAAGAACGACCACTATGCTCTCTCAATTGGTGCATAAATATAGAAGATGGAGACTCAACATAAAAGTAAAAAAGAAAGGCCCTTCATAGAGGGAAGCAGCGATTTCAAGTTTCATAAAGAGCTTCCAAAAATTATGGTACTTATTAGCTTTCAGCTCTCTTTGCCCCTATCATAAGCATATTTAGGTGATTAAGGTTAAAGTGACACAAATATGAGGATATGCTTGACAAGTTATAAATTGAAAATATCATGCCCCTTGCTTATGAGTACCGAACCTCATGCTACTCAACTTTAGTCACAAGTAAGTCCTTGTCATTGTAAGTACATGTGTATCATAGAGAACCACCAACGGGGTACCCCTTGCCCCATGATACAGGAGCTATCCCATATAAAAATGACAAGGCAACAGATAATGAGCATCTCAGTGATCTTTTTATTTGCTAGTTGCATAGGTTTTTATTGAGGATGCTTCACAGATTTCTCACTATGGTTATGCTGCCAGTTTCCACCATGATTAGGCATGGCTTAGGCTAGCCGCCCAGGCGTTTCTCTAACACATATACAAACTCCATGACCTTACAAGCTCCCATTTTATTTCACACCGCCGGGATCCATAAACAAACGAACATGATATCAATTGAATAATAAGTGCAATGTTGAAAGCGTTCCCCATGGTAACATGATTCTGCTAATCCACAACTTATAAAGCACAAGCATATACGCAACATAGATGGACACAATGGTTCGAGTTTATTAAGTGCAAGAAAGTAAAGTGTGCCATCAAGTTTGTGAGAGCTTTAATCACTAATTTTCACATAACAAGTTTAATTCGGAAGGTAGATAAAACATGAATATACTTGGAATAGAAATAATGCTAATAGGTAGGTATGGTGGACTCTTTGGAATAACTTGGTTTTATTTGGAGTTGGATGCATGAGTGGAACTCATACTTGGTACATGTGGAGGCTAGCAAAAGACTGGGAGCAACCAACTAAGAGAGCACTAATGGCCATAATCATGCAAAGCGACAAAACATTATTAATTAAAGCATAAAGTGATATTACTAGTCAAAAAACTAAATGATCATAGAGGCTAAGGTGACTGATTCATAGTCTTAACATGGTGTAAGCATGTGCCAAGTCAACCCAAATAAAGCATCGAAGGAGAATACCACAATATTATGCTTTTGTATGCTAAAACAACACATGATTCTTTCAAGGCACATTATGCAATCTCAATTGTTTGGGACAAGTCATGCTATAGCAATAATTACTAAGAATAAAGTCAAAGCCATATCAAACATGACATGATAATGTCTAGTCCACAGTCTCAACAAGCTCCTTTTGTACCACTTATAAGCATGAAACTTCCTACTCTTTTCCAACACCAATCGAAAACTAAAGCTAAACGCAGTGCTAGCAAAGGAGAACACTCACAAAACAATAAGAGTGAAAACTAGAGTGTTCTAGGCAATGAATAATGGGGTCTGTCTCTCTCCAAAAGAAGTGTGTTGGGATCCAACCAACTTATTGCGGCAAATAAGGCAAAATAAAACTAAAAACAAAGACGCTCCAAGAAAAACACATAGTGCATAAGGTAATAAAAATAAAGTGTCTTGAAAGAAGACATGCGATTATGGATGAAGAAGGGGATGCCTTGGGCATCCCCAAGCTTTGACGCTTGTACTTCTTGGATATTTCTTGGGGTGTCATAGGTGGCATCCCCAAGCTTGAGATTTTGTCCATACTTCATCTCATCACATTATTCTTCCCTACACTTGAAAATTTCCTTCTTACAAAACTTCACACAATCTTCATTAGCAACATTAGTGTATTCAAGATAATAAGTCTTTGGGTTTAGTTTCAACACAAGTAAAACTTCCATTAAAACACAAGATATTGTAGAAATTCCTTATAAAATCTCAAGTGATCAAAGAGAACTCAAAGAGAAAGAGATTAAGAAGCAAATGCAAATAATGGCAGAAATCTGTCAAAACAGACCAGCAGGTAAAAACCGATTTTTTAGAAGACCTTCTGTTGGTCAAATCGAAAAGTGCTAAACTAATGAAAGTTAGATAAAAACCTGGGGCATAATCACATAAAATTACATCTCAATCCGACGTACAGGTATTATTTCACGAATTTTTATAGTGAAGCACAAAAATCTGTTTCGGGACAATATCTTTCCCAAATCTTACTTCTCTCTCATTAGAGGTTATTCTTGGAACAAAAACCACACAAAAAAGGATAAGGAGAGGTTACTACTGAGGCAATAACTTTCAAGACTCAACAAAACAAAAATAAACTGAAAGTAAAAATATAATGGGTTGTCTCCTAAAAGCTCTTTCTTTATAGACATTAAGATAGGCATGATAATTTCGATGATGCTCACATAAGAAATATGAATTGAAGTAAAATAGAGCATCAAGAAGCAAATATGGAACAAATTTAAGTCTAACCCACTTCCTATGAAAAATAATCTTGTAAAGAAACAAGTCATGAAAGCACAAAGCAACAAGCATAGGAAAGCAAAACAAGTGCAACTTCAAAATTTTCAACATAAAGAGGGGAAACTTAATATTGTTGAGATACATAAAACCATGTTTCCCTCTCTCATAATAACTTTCAGTAGCATCATGAATAAAATTAACAATATAACTATCACATAAAACATTCTTACCATGAGCCACATGCATAAAGGAATTAATACTCTCCACATAAACATAGTCATTCTTATTAATTGTAGAGGGAGCAAATTCAACAAAATAGCTATCACTATTATTCTCCTCACCATAATCATCAAATATAGGAGGCATATTGTAATCATAATTAATTTTCTCCTCAATAGTAGGTGGACTGAAAATATCATATTCATCATTGTAATCATCATATATTGGAGGTTTGGTATCATCATAAGCAATAGAATAGCTATCTTCCAAAGCTGGGGAACTAAAAAGATCATTTTCATAAAAACTAGCTTCCCCAAGCTTAGACTTTTCCATAGCATTAGCAATAATGGTTTCCAAAGAATTCATACTAACAAGATTGTTATTAGCATGCAAATAAAGTTCTAAAGGTTTTTTAATTTTCTCTTCAAACACTTCATGTCCTAACTCAAGATAAATACTATAAAGCTCTCTAATTTCTTTATTGTTTTCCATTAAGCCTAGCTAGTGAAAATAAAAACAAGAAACAAAAAGATATTATTACAGAATCTAAAGGAAATAACTTCGAGCACTCACACACCAGCAATAGTACTAGAAGATAGCTTAGTAGCCAGAGGATGTGAGTACCTTTTACCTTACCTCCCTGGCAACGGTGCCAGAAAATAGCTTGATGGCGCGTGGTTGACCTAGGAGCTTCTTCTTCTTCAATTCCCTGGCAACGGCGTCATAAAATAGCTTGATGTCTACGCACGCTTCTATTCTTGTAGACAGTGTTGGGCCTCCAAGTGCAGAGGTTTGTAGAACAGCAGCAAGTTTTCCTTAAGTGGATCACCCAAGGTTTATCGAACTCAGGGAGGAAGTGGTCAAAGGTATCCCTCTCAAGCAACCCTGCAATCAAGATACAAGAAGTCTCTTGTGTCCCCATCACACCCAATACACTTTTCAGGTGTATAGGTGCACTAGTTCGGCAAAGAGATAGTGAAATACAAGTAATATGGATGATTATAAGTGGTAATTGCAATTTGAAATAAGAGTGGCAGCAAGCAAACATGTAACAGAACAGATTGTAAATGGTGTTTCAATGCTTAGAAACAAGGCCTAGGGATCATACTTTCACTAGTGGACACTCTCATATAAATATCTTCTCTTCATGATGCTACCCTGAACTACTCTCCGGTTGGACGATGTAGGGCTATAACAGCACACGTTAAAGTTTGCATTCCCCATTTAGATAACCCCTCACTGTCACCTTGAGCTCTACATGGTTCCAACAAACACCACAATCTCATAGAGACATCCAACTCAAATTATACTCATGATAAGTATTTATGTAACCTTAGCCAAAGTGCCACACGGTGTGCACACTATCAACTTCACACACGTGGGGATAAGCAGAGATTAATTAAAGCACTTGCGTAGCAGAATATATCTACTTATTCAACTAGATTACAAAGCTCATGAAATCAATAAGATCACACGTAGAAAGAGATATGAACACATATCTACCGGTAGAGCCCATACCTCGAGAGAGAACTACTCCCTCCTCCTCATCAGAGTCAGCAACGGTGATGGAGATGGCGGTGGAGTCGATGGACATGGCTCTGGGGGAACTTCCCTGTCCCGGCAGGGTGCCGGAACAGATACTTCTATCCCCCGAATCTCCTCCTCGGTGGCGGCGGAGATGTGGAACTTTTCGTGAAAATTTGATCTGGTCCTTAGGGTTTTCGTCCTGGGGAGAATATATAGGCGAAGAGGTGATGCCAGAGGTGGCCCAGGGTGGCCACACCACCTGGTGGCTCGGCCAGGGAGACCCACGCCACCTAGGGTGTGCCTGCCCCCTGGCTCCCCTCCGTCTCACCTTTGGACTCCATGTCGTGTCGGGAAAAATAGGAACTTCAGCTTTTGTTTCATCCAATTCCGAGAATATTTCTTTTCTGGCTTTTTTGAAACCAAAGATAGCAGAAAACAGGCAACTGGCACTGTGGCATCTTGTCAATAGGTTAGTTCTAGAAAATGTATAAAATGCCTCAAAGTGTAGACAAAACATAAGATAGTTGATACAAAACAAGCATGGAGCATCAAAAAATATAGATACGTTTACGATGTATCAACGCCGGATCCATATCTTGATCTTGGAGACATCAAACAAGATGATCCATGCAAGTCCTCGTGATTCTGGAGTTTCTCCCCCTGCAAACTAGAAGAGCACGCCACGGTATCAAATAATCGCAAGGGATTATTTGATCACTCGGCTTGATTCCAAGCTTGGGGGATCTGTGAGAACCTTGTAATCTATCTTACAGTTTTAGCATGTTTACTTTTCTGCACGCATGTTAAACTTTAATTCCCGAATTTGCATTAGTTGCATCAACTTCGAGCTCCCTTTTTTCAAGAGAAGATTTATATCCATTGAGTTATGAGACTTTATGATAATTGAAGTTGTGATTGATTCATGATTATTACATTAGATGATTGAACTAGGTTGAGTGTTATAATACTTGTACAGCTATCATGATTTTATGGACTTCCACACCAACGAAAGTATTGATTAAGTTATGAGAAGAAGAATTCTGGTAGCATATTATAATCAAGAGTTTTTGAAAGCCATTGAATTAGTGAGAATGATCCAATAGTTATACTAAAAATAAGAAAAATAAAAAGATTGGAAGATGAGGAAGTAAAAATATAGACATGCGGTTATTGAAAAGAAAAGGAATAGAGCAGCTATCAAAAGAATCAAAAATAGAAGAAAAAGAATGATCATGAATCTTCATTACTAAACTTAGTGCCCTATATCTCTAAACTTTGTGATTATATGATATGTTGAATGATTATCAGCTTCTTACGATTTCATTAATACTAGAAAAGGTGTGGAAGCCTCTAAGTTATGTAATGTGTAAGGGTATGGTAATACCCCCGAAGTATGTCTACATCCAATGTTGTATTCCTGTTTCAATTTCTACATAATTTATTGTAATGACTTGTGTCTCATGAACATGATGATCTTGTCCATAAACCACCATCTTGCTCGGGGACGAGCAAGAGCCTAGCTTGGGGGAGTTGATGAGTCCAAAACTTAAGCATTTCTACCTTTTGTTTTTGCATAATAGAATAGGGATCTTTGTATTTCACCGCGTTTGCATGCGCCATTTTGTTCTTGTTTCAATAGGATCCCAAATCATTGAGTCTTATATGAACATATCAATTGGAACTATCATATTATGCAATTATATGATATTTCTAAGTGATAAAAGTCATTTTATGGATTTACCTTTGCACCTGGGAGAAGATCAAGCGAGGAGGAGCAACCAGTACCGATAACGACCGGTGGTACGGGCGGAGCCCGCTCGTACCGTCTGCCCATACCAAGTGCCAACGTGACTGTATCATCAAATACTTTATTCTAGCAAAGATGGGAGGGGGATCCGACATTCACAACCACTAGAAACTATGAAAAACCACATCTGAAGGAGGAACTTGGTTGGGGCACAATCCCAGCTGCTTCACGGATCATTGGAGTACAATGCACCATCCCCTTCATCATCAACCGCTGCATCTCCATTACCACCATTATCCCCATCTTTCATCTATTAGATCTTGTTGTAATTCTAGATTCAATTGTGGTTTGCATTAGATCTACCTTCGTACTTTTATACATTTATTTGATTATGATGATGTTGTTGATTACTTCTATGAGTGAGTAGTTCCCTTATTCTTGGGGAGATGGAGAAACCCTAGCTCCATTATGAATTTGCAATAAAGATGATCTATTTTTGTGTCCATATAACTTGCCATCTATGATATATTTATGATTTGTGTTTGATCTCTCTCTTTAGATGGTATGTGTAGTCATCCGCATATCATTTCCCTCAGGACTAAAGGAAGGGAGAAATCCTTTGGACGTGTCTTGGAAGCATACCCAGAATGGCCCCGTGATATATTAGCGTCGGCTCGTAACCTACACGGTCAAAGGAGGATTAAAGAGGGACTCCCTAAGCTAATTACGATCTCCACGGGGAAATCCTTAATTGTGGTGGTTTATATGGGTGACTACTCTCAGACATCATAGTGGTTATTTAGAGGTGACCTCACTCTTAGCTCAACAAAGTGGCTTCCTACGAGCCTTGTAGTGAACATCTTATTATGGAGATCTCTCCACACATATCATGACACAAGGAGTATGTTATCTTGATTACATATAACAATAATACTATGCTAGTGGTGTGTCATACATCCCCAAGAACGTTTCAGCCCTATTGAGTTCAACCATGCTTTCATACAAACATGTTACTTGTTTTCTTTTACTTCTTTTAATTACTTTTCTGCAAATAACCATAGACCTTTCAAACACCCTTTACTTGATATCAAAGGCATCTTATAAGTATCCTTTGGTAGAGAGTAACGAGGGGCATAAAGACCTTTACCAATAGCTCTTTGTGGGTTCGATATCTTTACTTCGAAACTAGCTACAATTGATATGTGCACTTGCAGTCATCAACCCACTATTGGTGCTGAGGGGTATGAAGACTTAAAGAAAGCTTATGACTACAAGAAGGAGAAGTGGGAAAGATCTAATCATGTGGCTATGGTATTGATGAAGTCTTCTATCTCACCTGAGATTATTGGGGCTCTCCCCAAGAAGGATACTCCTAAGGAATTTATGGCATCCTTGAAGGAGCGGTTTCAAGGCTCCGAAAAGGTTTATGTGCATGAGCTTCATCACAAGCTACTTGGAAGTATAAATGTAATGGAGAAGTCAGGAGCCATATAATGAAAATGGTATCTGCTTCACAAAAGCTGAAGACATTTAAGTGTGAGCTCACTGACAATCTCCTTGTCATAATGATATTGGAGTCCCTCCCTGATGAATTTGATCAATTCAAGATCAACTACAACTCCATGAAGGAAAAGTGGACTGTTCCTAAATTAACCCCTAAAGTTGTTCAGGAGGAGGAAAGGTTCATGAGGCAGAACAAGGACCAAGCCTTCCATGTTGGCTCCCAAAATAGAAAGCATGATGGGCCAAGTTCCCCAAAGCCTCCAAAGAAACCCTTCAAGAAATAATTTCCAAAGTCTAAGGGAAATAAAGTTGGACAGTTCTCTAGAAGCGTAAATGATGATAATGTGTGCTTCCATTGCAAGCAAGGAGGTCATTATAGGAAGAACTGTCCATAATACCTCAAGTGGATGATGAAGAGAGGTACAGATGAAATTACTTTTGTTGATGAATTACATTATGCAAATTTCTCTTGTACTTCATGATGGATTGACTCAGGAGAAACTTCTCATGTTGCTAACTTCATGCAGGGATTAAGTATGATCCAAACTATAACAATAGGTTCAAGAAAGCTTAAAGTGGCGAATGGAGTTGAAGACAACGTTTAAGCAATAGGGTCACTCATCTTGGAGCTTCACACCGGCTTTAGTCTTCATTTAAATAATGTTATTTATGTACCTACTTTGAGTAGGAGTTTAATTGCTGTCTCTTGTTTAGATAATGAGATGTTCGAATGCTTGTTTGGTCACAGACAATTTATTTTGGAATATTGTAATAAAGATGTTGGCCTCGGTCTCAGACGAGGCAAATTATATATATTATCTCGCAATGATTATGTGACGCATGTGAGTAATGTTTTGAATAATGAAAAGAAATGGAAGGGAACTAGCACTTCTTCGAAATTGTGGCACCGTCGATTAGGCCATATTTCGAGGGGGAGAATGGAAGGACTTATTAAAAATGATGTACTCCTTCCATTAGAAGTTTCGGATGCAGACAACTATGTAGACTACATTAAAGGAAAATATGTGAAAACAATTAAGAAAGGATCCGTTAGAGCCATAAGGGTTCTCTAACTTATTCACACTGACATATGTGGACCTCTGAATGTTAATTCTATAGATAGTTTTGATTCGTTCATCGCATTATAGACGATTACTCCTGGTATGGGTATATGTACCCCATACGCGATCGATCGGAAGCTTTGGACAAATTCAAAGTGTTCAAAGCCGAAGTTGAGAACCAACTAAATGCAAAAAATAAAGTTGTATGATCTGATCGTGGGGGAGAGTATGATGGAAGGCATGCCCCGTATGGGAAAATTCCAGGACCTTTTGCCAAGTTCCTATCTAAAAATGGAATTTTTGCCTAGTATTCAATGCCTGGCAAACCTCAGCAAAATGGTGTAGCTGAGCGTAGAAATCGCACACTCATGGATATGGTGTGAAGCATGATTAGCCATGCAGATTTGTTAGTAAGCCTATGGATGGAGGCTTTGAAGACAGTCGCACATGTACTAAATCTTGCTCCTACTAAAGCAGCACCGTGCACACCTTACAAGATGTGTACGGGAAGGAAGCCGAGGTTGAACTACCTACATGTGTGGGGGTGTCCTGCTGAAGCTAGAGTTTTCAATCCACAACTAAAGAAGCTAGATCCAAAAACAGTTAGTTATTTCTTTATTGGATACCCTCATAGGGCAAAGGGATATAGTTTCTATTGTCCAGGTCACACCACTAAGTATGTGGAGACACGGCAAGCGGTATTTTTTGAAGATAATAAAGTAATGGAAATAATGCAGATCGATCTTGAGGAGAAGAGGGTGTGTGCCCCATGCCCGAATATCCAAGAAATCGTTATGCCAATATCAAGGAGAGTAACTTCTCACATTTCTGAATCTGATAGTTTAGGCCCTCCACCTAATGGAGTTGCTAAAACTAACAAAAATAATAATGAAGATCCTCACCAGTCAGATTATTAGAACTTTTGGTTTTATGGAAAATCTTGTGGACGAGTGCATCTATGTTAAGTTTAAGGGCAGTAGGATCACAATATTAGCCCTATATGTGGATGACATATTGTTGGCTTGCAGTGATAAGGATATGCTGCACGAGACCAAGAAATTTCTGTCTTTCAATTTCGATATATGAAAGATCTCGGTGAAGCCTTGTATGTCCTTAGCATAGAGATTCAGTGATATAGGTCTAAAGGTGTATTGAGACTATCACAAAAGGCATACTTTGAGTGAGTACTAAAGAAATACAATATGCATAAGTGCTCAGCCTCACCTGCTCCAATAGTCAAGGGCAATAAGTTTGGGACATTTCAATGTCCAAGGAACCAAATTGAAACTGATCAGATGAAGTCGGTTCCTTATGCTTCAACTGTCAGAAGCATCATGTATGCACAAGTTTGTATGCTCCCTGACTTGGCTTTTATAACAGGAATGCTTGGCAGATTCCAATCGAATCCAGGATTTGTTGGAAATATGCCCTAGAGACAAATAGTAATAAGGATTATTATCATATTTCATAAAGTTTATGATTAAGTTTTATATCATGCTATAACTATATTGAAAGGAAACGGCAATACACGTGTGATATATAAACAACCAGGGGTTCCCGGTGATACTCTAGTCACTGGTTCATTGGTCAACAGATGATCAAGGTTTCCTGATCATGTGGCATTTATGCTAGTTGGAAATGGAGTCACCTCATTGTGAGAATGAGATGATGAACTAATACCCAACCTAAACATCGTGACCCAATCATGTCACGAAGTTCAAGTTATGATGATTAGAATACACCTAGTGGATTATTTCTTAGACCGTGAGGCTATTTCAATCATTGTCTCCCGTGGGTACTCCCTTCGTTCGCAAATAAGTGTACTTCTAGATTTGTCCTAAGTCAAACTTAGTAAAGTTTGACTAACTTTCTAGGAAAATGTAGCAATATTTATGACACTAAATTGGTATCATTAGATATGTTATCAAATTTAGTTTCATAATATTTCAATTTGATATAGTATATGTTGCTATATTTATCCATAAAGTTGGTCAAATTTGGTTAAGTTTGACTTAGGCAAAATCTAGAAGTACACTTATTTGCGAATCGAGGGAATAGTTTGATAGCATCAAATGTCACACAGTTAAATTGTGATCATAAAGGTGCGTTCAGGTATTCAGAGGAACAATAGAGGTATTATACATCAAGAGCTGGATTTGTCCATTCGTGTGATGGAAAGATACTCGAGGGCCCACTCGGAGAAGTTATATCCAATAGTTGCACAGCGTTCGATTTGATCATAGGGATATCACTTGTCAGAACGAGTCAAGTAGCATTTGTCGGTAACGAGATTAAACCCAACATGGTGATGTCATTGATCAGATCTCGGGCAATGCAAGTATCGAGAAACAAAAGGAATATGACACGACGTTCATGGTTCAAACGATGAAAGATTTTGTGGAATGCACAGGGGTCACACGGCCATCTAGGTCCCTCTGTTGATCATTGGTTCGGGAGGGTCCTGACCATGTCAGGAGTGTTCCTGAACCATGGGGTATCACGCTTAAGGGCTTGGTGATGCTTACAGAGTGTTTATAGGATGGGTAGAATCACCGAAGAAAGAGAAAAGAGAAAACCGGAAGGGATTCGGTAAGTCCGGAGGATGTCTGGAGTGGAGGGGGAAGGTGTTCCATAACGATGAAGATTGAATATATGTGAATGAATTTTAAATGTTGATTTAATCATTTATTCATAATTATTTAATAAAAGGGAAAATCGATTAAATGGTCAAAAGGCTTAATGGGCCAAATCCCAAAAGGGAAAGGGCCCAAGAGGGGGCCGCACCCCTAGGAGGGGCCAAGGGGGTTGACCAGCAGCCCTAGTGGGCCTTCCCACATGGGTCCCATGGTGGGGGCTGGCTGGCGGTGATGGCTCAATCCACGACGCCCAGAAAAATGCTTGATGGCGGTGTTGATGTAGAGCTCGTTGGGAACCCCAAGAGGAAGGTATGATGAGCACAGTAGCAAGTTTCCCTTAGTTATGAAACCAAGGTTTAATCGAACCAGTAGGAGCAAGGAAACACCCCAAAGGTGTTACTAGCTGAGCCTTGGCAGCGCACTAAGTGCTAGTAGCAACGTGGAGACCTGCACAACACAACCACAGAACTTTTTCCCCAACTTCATGGCGAGGTTGTCAATCTCACCGTGTTTTGCGGAAAACAAAGGATTAAACGTATCGAATGGAAAGAAGTAAAAGTTTGCAGAAAGTAAACACAAAGCAGTAAACAGTTTATAGATTGTATGTAAAGAAAAAGGACTGGGATCCATAGTTCACTAGAGGTGGCTCTCCTTAGAGAGATAACATGCTGGGTGAACAAATTACAGCGGGGCAATTGACAAACATCGAGAAAGCAATACATGCATATACTAATCATCTTGACTCCTTTGAGAATTGATTGGGCATTACAACATTATACATAGACCGCCATCCAACTGCATCTATGACTAATAATCCACCTTCAGGTTATCATCCGAACCCCCTCCAGTAATAAGTTGCAAGCAACAGATTATTGCTTTACGAACTTCATGTAAAGTAAACAATACAATTGTTCTATGAACAAAGGATTGTTGTTTTCTCCCTAGTAGCAACAGCACATCTAGTACCTTAGAGATTTCTGTCACTTCCCCAGATTACCAGAGGCATGAACCCACTATTGAGGATAAATACTAACTCTTGGAGTTGCTAGCATCTACTTGGCCAAGATAGCTACTAACAATGGAAAGCATGCATGATCACAAATAACAAAGACATGATAGAATCAATAATCAATCTGAAATAGCATCTCAATATCCATCGGATCCCCGTAAACACAACATGCAGAATTACAAATAGATGATCTTGATCATGAATGGAGCTCACAAGATCTAAACATGAAAGCACAAAGGAGGAGAACCAGACATCTAGCTACTACATGGATCCATAGTCCAAGGATGAACTACTCACGCATCACACCGGAGGCTTGCATGGTGATGAAGAAGGCCTCCAGGGTGAATTCCCCTCTCCGGCAGGGTGCCGGGAAGAGCTTTAGATCCCTCCTGGTCTAGGGATGGAGATGACGGCGGCTATAGACTCTTTCGTGGATTTTCGATCGTGTACTTAGGGTTTTCGTCTCGAGGGCAATATATAGGCGGAAGGAGAGGCCGAGGGGGTGCCTGGGCTGGCCACACCACCTGGCGCTGGACGTGGCTGCTGCTGCCAGGTGGTGTGGCCACCCTCTGGCCCCTCTCCGTCTCGTATTCTGGCACTTGATGACTTTCGGAAAAATAGGCACTTTGGCTTTTGTCCCGTCCAATTCCGAGAATATGCATTTTCTGACTTTCCTGGAACCAAAAACAGCAGAAAACAGGCAGCTGGCACTATGGCTCTTGTTAATAGGTTAGTCCAAGAAATCATAAGAAAAGACTCCAAAGTTGGAACAAAACACAAGAAAGTGGATAAAACCAAGCATGGAACATCAAAAATTATAGATACATTTGCAATGTATCAAGCGGCGCCTCCCCCACCTCCTCCCTTGTTTAGTCCCACCCCGGGACTTTGAGGGAGGGAGTACCTCCACTTCCCCATATATATAGTGGGGTATGCTGACCAAATAAACACAACACAATATTTAATAAAGGTTTCCTCACTTTTGGGGAGACCTCCAATTTATATTCTCTCTCTCCCGTGATCGTGGTCCCAAGTCCGGACTGCACGAACGAGAGACATCTTCACCGTGGAGCGCCGTCGCGCTGCAGGATTCGGATCTAGGAGCTCTACTTCCACAATTGTTGCTGGATCAGTGAAGCGGGAGTCATCGCCAGGCACTGGATGCATGTAACTCCCTGCGAGGTGCAACATTTGAGGCACTAGAAGGCGTTGGAGCCACAGGAGGGCAGGAACTTCATCACGACCTTAAGGTCGGCTTCGGCTCATCTACATCAACCACGCTCTCCCGAGCGTTGACAACGCTTTTCAGTCTTCAAGGGTAAGTTCATGAAAATCCCCTCTTGTTACTGCATTACTAATAGATAGGTCCTGGCAACAAAGGGGTTCAGGGGCATAGAGTAAAATTTATTGTTTTCATACGCGAAGGTATCAGAGCTAGATCTATGCGTAGTATTGCTAGTACAGGTAGAACACACGAGATGTAGCGTGTGGGCGTTGATCTTTTAGTTGTTACCCTCCCACGTGTACTTGTGTATATCGCAGCGTTGATCAAACTTCTCTATGTGGGTTGCGAGTCTCCATGTTCTCCTTAGCAAGAATGACGTGGTCGACTATATACACAACGAGATGGATTTGGAGCAGCCTAGTATCTTAGAGACCCCAGAGCAGTAGGAAGACCGCTATTACTATCATGAGATGTCCACCTTCATATCAGTGACGATGCATTTCAGGATGGTGGATGAGCTGTGGCCAGTCGTGGGTAATCTTGACCCTCATACGGAAATGGTACAGCTTAGGACACATTTCGTGGAACAAGCACGCATAGGAGCATGAGCTGATGGGAGATTTCCTCTCCATTAAGATGGAAGAGAACTCTTCACTTGAAGACCACTTGGAGCGCATGCATGAAGCGTACATGAGGCCTGCATACTTCCTGGATAGCTGGATGATGAGCTCTTTTGCAAATGGCGTTGTACTGCGGCTGCTTCCACCAAGCTACCAAGCACATGCCAGGATTTGCATCATGAGAGGCGATATGGAAACATAGGATTTCCACCGGTTCATATCACATCTCAGGAATGTGAAGGTTGAACCCATTGCGGGTGAGGTCATCGATGACAAAGGTATATATTTGATATACAATTTTATAAATGTTATAATCTTGCAAACACATATTGTAGTGTTAAGTATATTTGATACTTGTTCTATTTTGCTGAAAACGGGTCCTTCTGCATGAGAGGTGCTTGCTAGAGAGCAGGTGACATTGCGTGTTGATGGAGAGCATGATGATGATGGCCAACGACACTCTCCCTCGACATTTATCACTTAGTTTATCATTTTTGGATAGTTATTGTAATCGATAGGTTATGAACTTCTTTAGTATGTCACATATTTCGTGAGACGGTTATCCATATGAGTTTGTAACAAACAGTTGTTCCACTTTTATGAATGATTTATATTTGCGTTCATATCTTGTTCGATTATGTGTGAATTATCCTTGCTGTTGAAACTAATTAATAATGCATGAACATTTGTAAAATATTGAAAATGCCTTGAAAATTACTCAACTTAATGATGTATTCATTTTGAATAAAACCATTGTTTAAATTCATAGTTATGTTGATAATATGTGAAAGATATTCGTTTTCTTTTCACATATAAATCATGCCAAGTTTGACAAGATAACTTAAACACCATGTATTACATGAATACAAAGTGTTTGATGAATTGTTGAAAGGAAATGCATATTCGATGTATTGTGTTTCAACAAAAAATGGTAATTATCATTATATGATTGTTTAAAATGTGTAAAGAAGTTTACCAAAGGAAACATGAGCATGAAACTATTTGATATGATCAAAGAATTTCAGCATATGAAGGGTATAAAGATAAAAGAGAATATAATTACTACGTGACATGGGTATACCCTACAGGTACTCGAGCTTGGTATATACAGCCTGAATACATAGAGGCCCACGGTGTCGCCAAGGCCCAAATGAAGAACTCGAGTAACCTACGGACTCTCGATTGCTTGAAGAACAAGAAGAAGTTAGAGATAGAAAGTTCAAAGGAGAAAACCCTAACCTGTAACCGACTCGACCTGCTACCCGAGACCTATCCTATCCATATAAAGGCTAGGAGGGGGCGGCGAGGAGGACACACGCAACCCTATTTTCCACAACCCTCGCCAGATTGCATCTGCACACCATTGTAATCCTCGATTCCTTTGATAATTCCACGAGCAGACAAGCAGGAGTAGGGACCTCTATGAGGCCTGAACCTGGGTAAATCTTCGAGTCCCCTATGCGCTTGTTTGCTAGCCGATAGATGTCTCCAGTGCTCCCTCCTTCTCCAAAACCCAAGTCCATAACAATGGGCATTGATGAGTTAAACCCTCGTCAATTGGCGCCGTCTGTGGGAATTGGGAGTCTGATGTTGTGGCTTCTTCGGCCCCATCAACCACGATCTACAACTCCGCAACAGCGGAGATCCGCCAGCTCTTCGACGCGTTCGACTTCACCGTCCACACGCCGGCCACTCGCCCGGCTTTCGAGTCCGTGGGCGACGGAATTAGCCTGGCGATCGGGAGCTTCCGCTTCCAAGTTGGTCAGATGGGCACGTTTCGCATGCCTGACCAGCCGACGGTACCATCGATTGCTCCAGCATCGTGGTTCCCTCCATCTAGCGGCACCCTCAGTGAGCTCAACGCCCCGACAACAGTCGAGAACACGGTCAGGGACAACAGTCGTGACTCCGATCTGAGCGATCTGGCAACTGAAGATGGAGCCTACGGCTCCGGATCTAAAAGTTGTGGGAGAAGCAGCTTCCCCAACCACTTCATGTGCGCTGTCATCAACGCGGGCGACACCTCCACCAATCGCGACAACACGGGCAACCGTGGCAATGAAACCGACCCGCCTAACGGCGGCATACCCAATGGCGGACCACCACCCAACGGCGGCAACGGCACCCCCGTCAACAATGGAGGAGCAATCGAACCTCCAACCATAACAAACGAGCAAACCGGCGAACGCGTCATAATCAAGCTCAACGAACAAGAGTGGGCTCACTACCGCGAGGCTTTACGAGGCAACCCTCTACCCTTCGGATCTCCGCAAGAACTGCTATGGGCTACCATTGGCTCCTAAAGGAAGAATTCAAACGCCAAGTGCAAACAATCGCGCAACTCGAGGCGCGCAAAAAGGCGGCAGACGAGTCGAGCCTTCGACATGCTGGGCTCTCCTCCCACGGAGGATCCTCCTCAAAGGGCAACGAGTACATCGCAAACAAGAGGCGATCTCGGATGGCCCATCTCACCGAGCAAGAACGCATAGAAGCTGCAAAGGTCCTCGACTTCAGCTCTATGACAGTCGATACACGGGGCAACGTGGTCCCCAAGACGCCGTAGGCCGCAGTGACAGCAGCCACCATGTACCTCCTCAACAACCAGCCGCTAGCTGGAGATCCCCGAGCCGCCATGCACCGATCTATGATCACGGGCTTGGGACTAATCGAGGCCGCCCTCGACAAAGAACAAGGACCGGAGCCGAAAAAGGGCAAAGCGCTACTCCTCGCCTTCATCCAGCGACGACAGTCACGACCTGTCTCGACGTCGCCGCTCACGGCGACACGACCACGACTATGATGCGCCCGATGACCTCACGCAGTGCAAGATCGACAAATCAAGGGCACGACGTGCTCGGTCGACTGACTCAGAAGACGAAGATGTGGAGCTCTGTGGCGCCAGATGCTTCAGCAGGGCCATCAGGCAAAAAAGAATGCCCAAGGGGTTTAAACTCCTATCGGAGAACCCGAAGTTTGACGGCCTACAGGACCCGAAGATTTGGCTGGAGGACCACATCTCCTCCATCAAACTCCATGGCGGAAGTCGAAGCACGGCCATGCAATGCTTACAGCTACAGCTGCAAGGCGGCGCCCGACCATGGCTCAACAACCTCCCACGCGGATCCATTCGCAGTTGGGAAGAGCTGGTTTACAGCTTCGTGCGCAACTTCAAGGGCACATACAAGCGGCATGCATCAATCGAAGAGCTGAGATGCTGCCAGCAAAGATCGGGCGAATCGCTACGCTCCTACATACAAAGGTGGTCCATCATTAAGAACTCCGCAGAAAATATCTCGGAGGACCGTGCAATCGATGCATTCAACAGCGGCGTCCGCCGCATAGAGCTCAGGGAGGAGCTGGGCCATTCGAAGCCCAAGACCATCGACCACCTGATGGAAATCGCAAATCGGTGGGCTGATGGAGAAGATTCGGTGAAGAATCGCGTTCACTCCGACGAGGAGGCAGAACTCGAGCGCAAACGCGACCGCCGAGGCAAACGCCGCATGCGCATCTACGATGACCGCGACGACATCAACATGGTCGCAGCCGGCTACGCCGACAGACGCAACGATAACCGCAACAAAGGATACCGCAGTGGTGGATACCGCGACTCCGGGAAAACCACGCAAGTGTGGCAACGCTGCAATCGTGATGAGACACCCGTGACATCCATTGAAGACAAACTATCTGGGCCATGTACGGTGCACTTCTACATCGACAAGCATGATGGAAAGAAGAAGTCCAGCCCCCTCCTCAAGGACTGCCGTGAGTTCCTCAAACTACATGAGGGATTGGTTCGGATGAATCGCAACACAGTCGAAAGGGGCTATGGATCCACTCCAGGCGCCGTGGCACATGGCGCTCCACCACCACCGCCTGGACTACCCCCAAATGCAGCCACGTCGGACCAGCACCAGGGAGGCGAACCATACCCGCGAGCCATGGGTACCATGACGATCCAAAAAAGACGCCCCTCGAATAGGGTGCAGAAGGCCATCACTCGCCAAGTCAACTTGGCCACAAATTTGCCACCATCTACCACTGAGTACCTCAGTGGAAGTGAATCCTGCATCACCTTCCACAAACGCGATCATCCGCCTCAAGTACCTCGCCCAGGCCATTGTCCCCTCGTACTCGAGGCGCAAATCGGAGGTTTCGACATGAGCCGCGTCTTCATGGACGGCGGAAGCGGCATCAACCTTATATTCGCGAGTACCTTGCGAGTAATGAGGATCCCTCTGACTTGCTTAGAAGCCTCGGACACAACATTCCATGGCATCGTCCCAGGAAAAGGCGTGTATCCCCTGGGCAAAATAAACCTCGACGTCATCTTCGGCACGCCAAAAAACTTTCGGCGCGAGCGCATCGACTTTGAGGTCGTCGACTGGCCCTCACAGTACCACTGCATCCTCGGACGATTCGCGTTCGCTAGGTTCATGGCGGTACCACACTACACCTACCTGCAGATGAAAATGCCAGGTCCTAATAGCGTCATCATAGTCAACGGGAGCTTCGAGAGATCCGACAGTTGCGACAGGGAATTCAACAGAATTTCCCAGTCCTTCGGCATGCAGGAAGAACTCGCGAGACTAAAGGAGTCGACAGACAACAGTCTGCCTCCCCTGAGCCGGCCAAGTTCACCCAACCTATCTTTCGACTCATTGGTGCACACAAAGAAAGTACAGGTCCACCCATCGGATCCCGCCAAGACGGCCCTCATCGCCAACAACTTGAGTCCCGCATAGGAACTCGTGATTCGAATGAAGGAGGAGGATCAAGAAAAAACAGCGTTCACAATGCCCTTTGGAGTGTTCTGCTACAACACAATGCCCTTCGGGCTAAAAAACGCAGGAGCCACCTACCAGCGATGCATGCAGGCTTGCCTCAAGAACCAACTTGGTCGCCACATTTAAGTCTACGTCGACGACATAGTAATCAAGACCAAAGAGGAAGCCTCTCTAATCGACGACTTGCACGAAACCTTCGCCAACCTCGACCGCTACCGGATCAAGCTCAATCCGGACAAATGCGCCTTTGGTGTACCATCTGGGCAACTACTCGGGTATCTCATCTCCGTGAGAGGAATCGAAGCAAACCCGAAGAAAATAAAAGCTATACTGGCCATGGAGAAGCCGAAAAACATAAGGGGCGTCCAACAACTGGGTGCGCGAATCGCGCATCTCAGTCGATTCATCAGTCGGATGGGTGAAAAGGCGCTGCCCTTCTACCAACTCCTCCGCAAAGCTGACAAGTTCGAGTGGACCAATGAGGCACAGAAAGCATTCGAAGACCTCAAGCGCCTGCTGTCCACTTCGCCAGTACTGGTGACCCCACGAGAAAGGGAACCGTTGTTGCTATATATCTCCGCCACCAACTAGGTGGTCAGCACAGTGCTCGTGGTCGAACGAGTCAAGGAAAACAAGGTCCACGGGGTATAGCGCCCAGTCTACTACCTCAGCGAGGTCCTCACGCCAACAAAATAGCGGTACCCGCACTACCAGAAGCTAGCATACGGCGTCTTCATGACTGCCCGGTGACTGCTCCACTACTTCCAGGAACACCCAATCGTGGTGGTCAACGACGCCCCGCTGGGGCATATCCTCAACAACCCCGACGCCACGGGGCGAGTCACGCTTTGGGGAATCGAACTATCTCCATGAGACATCACATACGAAAAGTGTGGCGCAATCAAGTCGCAAGTTCTCCCTGACTTCCTCGTGCATTGGATGGAGAACCAGCTCCCCAAAAAACCAGATATGTCCTACCTCTGGACAATGCACTTCGACGGATCCAAGCAGAAGGATGGAGCTGGTGCAGGTGTCATACTGACATCGCCCCAGGGGGACAAGCTGAAATATATCCTGCGAATGCAGTTCACCGCCTCCAACAACGAAGCTGAATATGAGGCCCTGCTACACGGGATGAGGATGGCAAAAGCCTGCGGCGCCAAGAGGCTCATTATATACGGCGACTCCAAGCTGGTCGTCAACCAAACAATGCATGAGTGCGATGCACTGAACGATAACATGATCGCTTACCGCGACCTCTACGACACACTCGAAGGGGATTTCGACGGCTGCAAGCTGCGGCACATAGGACGCGAAAGCAATGAAGAGGTGGACACACTCGCCAACATAGGCTCTACCTGCGCCCCCATACCATCTGGGGTATTTCTTGAGCGCATATGTGAACGCTCCATCAAGCCAAAGGCCGCATAGAAGAAAACAAGCGCAACAACGGACTCGGGGGCTACGCCGCCCAATGAGCCAATGAAACTCGATGACTTGGAGTTGGACACAGGACTTGAAGGACCAATGAGCGTCATGATGATCGAGCAATCCTGGACTCAACCGTACATCACGTACCTTCTCAGCAAGAGGCTACCGGACGATCTGACTCATGCACGGCACATCGCGCGGCGATCCAAGGCATTCGCTATTATCAACGGCGAACTATACAAGCGTAGCATCACAGGAGTACTCCAATGATGCGTCTCCACGGCCGATGGAAGAGCTGTCCTCCTCGACATCCATGAGGGGACTTGCGGGCATCATGCCGGCAGTCGCGCCCTTGTTGCCAAAGCTCTACGAGCTGGATTCTACTGGCCTATGGCCATGCGCGACGCCAAGGACATCGTCCAGAAATGCAACGCATGCCAGCGATTCGCGTACAAGCCGCACACACCTGGCGTAGAGCTTCGGCCAATTCCATTGGCCTGGCCCTTTGCGCAATGGGGACTCGACATGGTCGGCAAACTCCCAAGGTCCTCACAAGGAGGCTACGTCTACCTCTTGGTCATAGTCGACAAATTCACCAAGTGGATAGAGGCCATGCCGATGACTAACCAGTCAGGAGCCAGCACAGTCAAATTCTTCGAGTCCATCATCTACCGCTTCGGAGTGCCACACGGCATCATCACGGACAACGGAACCAACTTCACATCCAAAGAGTTCCAAGAATTCTGTGAGAATCTGGGAATCAACATTAGCTATGCCTCCGTGGCACATCCTCAGACCAACGGTCAAGTCAAAAAAGCTAACGGGCTCGTCTGTGGCGGCATCAAGAAGCGACTCATCAGGCCACTCGAACAGGACGCGGGTTGCTGGCCATACGAGCTGCAATCGGTACTATGGAGCCTGCGCACAACTCCAAACAGCGCCACGGGATACACCCCGTCCTTCATGGTGCACGGGGCTGAAGTGGTGCTACTCGCTGAAGTACGATACAAAGCACCACTTGTGGTCGCTTACAGCGAGCAGGAGTCAACCCTGACACTCGAAGACTCCGTCGACCTCCTTGACGAGGCAAGGGAAATCGCCGCGGAAAGATCAACGATCTACCAGCAGAACCTGCGCAACTACCACAGTAGGAGGCTACGCCCTAGATCCTTTGTCGAAGGCGACCTGGTCCTGCGACTGAAGCAGCAAGGACATCTCAAGCTCGAGTCCCCCTGGGAGAGACCATACGTGATTACAGAAGTAATCCCGTGTGGCGCCTATCACCTTCAAGATTTAGAGACAGGAGTCGCATACTCCAACCCCTGGAATGTCGCGCAGCTGCGACGCTTCTACCCTTAGTCGTTTTTACTTTTACATTGCAAATAAGGCTACTCAGCCAACGCTACTTAGCCACACATTGTACTTCATACTGTCCCGCGAATAAATAAAGCTAAGTGCCCCAAAACTCTGTGTTTTCCTTTATTTTTTCGCAACTTATCCACTCGAGGGCTGCGCCACCCTATACACATCTGTTCTACGAACTACAACGCGATATCCCGAGTAGCTGGCACACCAATCGAAACCCTTGACAAAACATCAACCTAGTTGCAGCGCACCTGACAGGTTGACAAGGGACTGAGATAAACACATTGCCAGGCTAACGAAAAGGAGTCGCATAGTGCAACGCACTCACAAAAAATACACGCTGAGAAGCTCTTTATACATCATCAAAAATCAATTATACACAGCATATATACGAACTTTTCAACATTGGTACACTTATGTGCAGGATACAAACTAAGCTACTATTGCAACAAGAGAACGTTGGTTTGCTCCTCGAAGAAGTCGACGATCTCCTCTGCTGGGCGATCCACCACCTGATAATGCGGCACCATATTCCAAGCAGAGCCCGCTGGTGGCACAGATGGTCCAGCCGCAATTGCCGCAACGTATACATCAGGCCAATGTAATCGCACCAGCGATAGAGCGGCCTTGGCACCAGCCACCAACTGCTGTCTTACACACTCACGAACCGCAGTCAGGTCTTGGAACTTGGCAAGGAGGGCCAGCAGGCTCGATGGCACAACATCCAGCGGAAACATCGTCCGATAAATGTTCTTCAAGCACGATTGCGACTTCTTCAGGAAGTGCAGCACTCGCGACGTACGATCCTGCAGGGTCGCCAATGCGATTGCACAATCATGATCCACCCAGAAATATCCACTCTCTTGAAGCTGCTCTTGGCTCAGATCGTTCATGCGAATAGCAATCCTATCCTTCTCATCCTGCGGATGGCGCGCGCTGACAACTATACAAGGCAAAAGCGGAAGTATGAGGATAGCACACCATCGCGAGTGACTACAAGGAAAAGATAAGAGTAAGAAAGCTAACATTTAAATTGGTCGCCCAGCTGCGTCACCTCCCCCAACAGATATTGTTCTCGGGCGGTGGCCTTCTCTGCCTTCGATTTCCATACATCCACATTACCGCGGAGTACAGGCAATTCACGCTCCAACTGCTTCACGCGATCATGGAGTCGCGAGAGCAGAGACAGCTCATCCACCCTTGAGCGCGGTGGTGCCAAAGTGTCATCAAGGGGTGGCAAATCCTGAGGTATCCTCAAAGGATCACTTGATGTGCCCTATCACAAGCCAATCAAGAAGCAATAAGAAGACCAAATCGATCCGCAGATAAAAGATTCGAGTGCATTCAAGATTAGAAAAAGTATCAGCAGATACACTCGCCAAAGGGCATGTTTTCGACAAAAGACATAAGATATCTAACTATTACAAAGCTATTGAGGAGCAACAGGTTTCTTCGACATGGACTTTGGCTTTGGGGGCCTCATCGAGTCTGTGGAAGTATCAGATGCCACTGACTTTCCGCCGGCCCCTGACGCCATGGCCTTCGCAGCTTTCTTGGCTCATTGCAGCTCCTCAGAGTACTTTGCAACGGTGTTGATCAGTTGTGGCCCATATTTGCCACAAGCAGTCGCAAAAGGAGCAAACACTACCTACTGGCCATCCGCGCTGACGGGCATCGCCCTTGAGACTGCTGCAGGATCAACTTTGACTCCGTGGGCTTGCACCATCGTGAGTGACATTGATGCACCAGCCGAACGGAGCGAGTTCTTGAAGCCCGCAGGAACGCCTCCGGCAAGTGACTCCACCAGCTCATCAAGATTTTCAATCAACTCAGCCTTGGGTGTCATCTCCTCCCGAAGACGGCTGAGCACGCCTTTAGCCTTGGCGAGCGTACCCTGCACAGCAGCGCTGCGGTCTTCAACTGCCGAGACAGCACCCGCCAATGCGTCATCACGACGAAGTGCCTCTGCATCAAAGCTCAGACCACTAGCATCTACACAAGAATCAAGCATTGGCACGACGTCAGCAGCAAATAGCAACATCGAAGGCAATCGAAAAATAGGCAGTTAGTCACAATGCAGACCAACAAAATACTTGAGAGAGCCTTGGCAATCGAAGAAAGCTGTTCTTCGAACATCTTCTCCCTAGCTGCGACGGTGGCACGTAGACCCTCTTCGCGCTTCTGCGCCTCGTCACGCGCCGTGATTGCCTCATCCCGACTCTTCACAGCCGTGGCGAGCGTCTTTTCCATGGTGGCGGCATCGCGAAGAAGGGCATTATGTTCAGCTGCAAAATAAAACAAAAAGATAGACTAGCAGTCGACTACATAACAACGATGCAGAAGAACAAGAAGTAACAGGCACTTACTTTCCACCATGCGATGGCGAGTATCCAGCATTGCATGCTGGTGACCCATCGCAAGCACCTGCTCCGCCAGGTGAGCAGCTTCCTTCACAAGGAGCTATCAAAAAAACAAAAACAACAACGGATCAGCAAACGACATAGATAAAAATCGACTGCAACACCAGAAAACAGAGATACTACACTTACATGACCCTCCAATGACTCCGAAGTCGATTGATGAGCAGTCATCCGAGCAACCATCCTATGCTCCCCATGGTGTGGAGAGCTTGATGAGTTATGCCCGGAGTGGGCCGCCAATGGAGGAGAAGGAGAACGCTCAACTTCTTTCTTGGCCCTGGAGGTCATGACTCCAGATTCTTTCAAAAATTGGACGTCGCCAGAAGATGAAGACGCCTGCTGACTGCAAGACCAAACCAGCATCACGAAAAGGCATCTCCAAAAGAAGAACCACAAAGGAAGACTCGAATACCTACCAATCAAACTTATCAAAGTCAAAGGTTTGATTCCCCGACTCTGACGACGATTCCTTCGGCAGCCGCATCTTCTTGCGAGAGGAGGGCGCCATAGAACTCACAGGAACGGCAGGGATTGGCGACTCCGCGCCAACGCATGCACCTTCTGGAGTTGAAGGAGACGATGCATCCAAATCTTTTCTACGCAAACGCTTGCGAGTATCTGGACTACTCGACTCGGGGGCTTCCTCCTCCACATCAGATGGGACGGTCGACTCCGACTCGTCCTCTTCCAAAGCTTCACGAGGAATAACCCCCTCGGGAAGAGGGGGCATACAGGGCGATACCGCCCAATCCTGCATACAGGAAACAAATTTAACATAAAGTAAAGCAACGGCAAAGAAGCAATCGACAAACAAAGCTACTACGTAGCACAACCGTACCTCAGGAGGAGGGTTAGAAGCATCGAATGGAGGAACGACTGGCTCACTGGGGAGCACATCCTTGACGGTGTACTTGGTGACCAGTCGAACCCTTTTATCTACCTCACTCGCGGACATGCCATCGGCAGACACGCGAGTGACATCGTCCGCGCCAGCCCACTGGAACATGGGGTGGACTCTGGCCTGCAGGGGCTGGACACGACGGCACAGCCATGTGCGAATGAGGGTGCAGCCTCCCTCCTCTTTGCCCATGTGACTCTCGAGGTCGCAGACGCGCTCGTACAACACATCTGTCTCCGTGGATTCGCCAAGCATAATCACATTCTTCCAGGAGCGCCTCCTCTTGCACGGTGTCGTGGGATCGAAGGGCGCGAGTCCGTAGTGGTCTCCGTCGGCCTTCTGGTCACGGATGTAAAACCACTTGTCCCCCCACCCTTAGATGGACATCATCAGCTTGATGTCGAAGTATGTGGCGGATGGATCGACGTGGATACCGCAGCCGCCTACATCATAGACTACAGAGCCAGACGCCGATTGGCGCTTCAATTTGAAGAGGCGCTTGAAGAGGCCGAAGTGCGGCTCAATTCCGAGCCAGCACTCGCAAAGGGTGATGTAGCAAGCTACATGGAGGATGGAATTGGGGGACAGCTGATGGAGTTGAAGCCTGTAAAAACAAAGTAGGCCCCTAAAGAAAGGATGCAGGGGCAACGAGAGGCCGTGGATGATGAACACTAGGAACATCACCCGAAAACCGGCAGGAGGAGAGGGGATTACCTCGCCGCCAGGGATGCGTGCGTCGGCGACTGCGGAGGACAAAACTCCGTCTTGGCGAAGAAGATGAAGTTCTGAGGACTTGATCATAGAGGGACGCCACGCGCCATTTGTGACGCGAGTGCCCGCGCCCTTCTTTCCGCCGGCGGCGGCGCTGGTGCTCGCAGCGGTGGAGCCACCCTTCTTCTTCATCGCAGCAGTGGCAGCAGTGGAATCGGCCACAGCACCTCTCTTTTTCTTCCCCATTCCGCGGCGGTGATGTGACCGGAGGAAGTAGCTGGGAAATACGCGGAGCTAGTCCAGCGCCGCGAAGGAAAAGGAGCGCAGAGAAGCAGAGGAGCAGCGGCAATGGCGATGGAAGCAAAGGATGAAAAGAAGTAGATGTGAATTTTACCGTCACCGCATCGCTACTTAACCCCCTGGATGATGCAATCCAACAGCTCAGAAAAACCCTACTAGACATGTGGAGTTCATCGCGCTCGACACGTGGAGGAGCTGAAGTGCGAACCGTCCCCCACTACTCCCATTACGTGCGAAAATCGAGGAGGTGCAGTTGAAATAAAGATTATGCACGCCCGGTCAAATCAGAGTCAGGGAATGGGACCCACCTCTCGTCACGTCCTGTCAAACTCGCTCACGCGGGCAACTGAGGTCATGAAATCGTCAGCACTGACGTCATCAAAACTACGCAGCAGAAGACTTCGACTACTTTAGTCCTTGCTCGAGTCTTCGACTCCACCAAGCACTCGGGGGCTACTCCCATAGGGAGCGCTGGTCGCGCACCCTATGATTTTTCTTCTTCTTTTGCAGGAACACGGACAATCAAAGCAAACCCAACCACTCTAAACACGGTTCGACTATGGACATGGGTTACTCCCATAGGGAGCGCCGGAAGCAAATTCGACTGAAACAAGCAAACAAAAGATGACAGCAGTCGCAAAAGTTCTTTAGTCCCTACCTGAGTCTTCGACTCAACCAGGCACTCGGGGGCTACTCCCATAGGGAGCGCTGGTCGTGCACCCTATGATTATTTGTACAAAGTACTGTGTGTTGATAACATCCACACTCGAAGCTTATGGCGACACCGCCTCATGACTTTTCCCTACAAAGAGACTGCGTCTCCTGGGTTACCCGAATCATCTCCGTGATGATAAAATTCTAGATGCCGCGCTTACAGCGTGAAGATAAGACCTGAATAAGGCCTGGCAACGAATTAGTTGCGCACTACCAGAAATATATCCGTGCCTACAGGTACGATGAACATGCCTTGATGGACGTGTCGAGTGCTCACACCCATATACTGGAATTCGACTCCTGTAAGACCTCCGCGGCTTGAGTCGAATTACACCAGCACTTTTACGGATTCGAGTCCAGGGACTCGAGTTCGAGTAGATGGCGTTGTTTTACCCTAAGGTAGTTAACTGATACCGACACATCGGTTAAATCAGGCACGCACATCAACAATCCCTATGACATAAACGGGGCAGTCAAAAAACATACTCAGTCATGCACTCGAAAGGCTTCATAAAGTCTCTAGTTGAATCTGCGATTCCACTGGACACTCGGGGGCTATTGACATGGGTATACCCTACAGGTACTCGAGCTTGGTATATACGGCCTGAATACATAGAGGCCCACGGTGTCACCAAGGCCCAAATGAAGAACTCGGGTAACCTACGGACTCTCGATTGCTTGAAGAACAAGAAGAAGCTAGAGATAGAAAGTTCAAAGGGGAAAACCCTAACTCAGAACCGACTGCTACCCGAGACCTGGCCTATCTATATAAAGGCTAGGAGGGGGTGGCGAGGAGGACACACGCAACCCTAGTTTCCACAACCCTCGCCAGGTTGCATCTGCGCACCATTGTAATCCTCGATTCCTTTGATAATTCCACGAGCAGACAAGCAGGAGTAGGGACCTCTACGATGCCTGAACCTGGGTAAATCTTCGAGTCCCCTGTGTGCTTGTTTGCTAGCAGATAGATGTCTCCAGCGCTCCCTCCTTCTCCAAAACTCAAGTCCATAACAATGGGCATTGATGAGTTAAACCCTCGTCACTATGATTTGATCAATAGTAATGAAATTCGACATTATAAGATTGGCATAAATAAATTTGTGAAATGCAATGCGTTTGAAATGTAAGAATGCAAAGCATCACAAAGTGATATTAGATATCAAAGTGGGTGAAAATATGGTGCCAAATAAATTGTTGTAGTGTAGATGTAAAGAACATTAGTTAGAAATAGTTAGCACTCAATTAGAATATATAGTGAACCATCTGAATTCGTGAGATCGGTGCCATATCTTGTATGGATCGTCGTAAAAAATTTGGTGTTATTCGATATAAACAAAACAATAGCGAATAAGTCCTTGTAGAGTATTCATTGGAAACTTTGAATACGAAATCCATGGCTAGAACCAAAAGAAAGGCAAAACTAGTGTTGCTTAAATTTTGATGTTTTTTTAGGAAGTTTGTGTTCTCGAATGAGGAGCTTACGGAAGATAGTGAAGAACATGATGAGGATACAAAACCCTGCATCAAAGTGTTGAGAAGTGCAACAGAAAGCGTTCCTGAACGATTCTCTTCATAAAGGAAATAATCAATGATAATGATCATTGTGTTTTCCCCACTGGTGTTTTCACTACATGAAGTAGGATTCGAAATGTACCCCATATCTTGTATGGAGACATTTGAGAATCATTTGACATATTACTGGAATATGACATACCTACAACTACTAAGGAAATAATGGTGAACTAAAATTATGAGAAATCCTAGAGGCAGAATTCACTTAAGATTAGAAAGCAATTTATTGCTGAATCTTAACAAGTAAAGGGGTTACTTGAATTTTCCAAACGATTGCAAAGTCATGAAGGAAAAGGTGAATGACAAATGCACAATTTGTCATGAAAAATGTATTGGACAAATTCAAATGAGTGATGAAAGTCTAGTGGATTTAAAACTAGTAAGGTACTAGCATCTCGTAATAAAACTCTCAAGTTTGATATTTGATCAAAGGATTTTGAAGTCATTCAAAATAGTGAGTGGATATACAATTTGCATGAAATTGAGTGGGAGTTGTAAAATTCTTCCTAAAACAATATGTGAATGACATATTTTTGAGTGGGAGCAATATAAGTCTCGAAATCAAGTATGTTGGGAACATATTTTGAGTGGGAGCTTAAAAGAGTGATTCTTAAGTGTGTATACGACACATTAAGAATAAAAGTGCAAGTAACGATAAATAATGATTTATAGGGTTTAGAAGTCGATAACGAGTATATTATGATATTATGTAGTATTCCTAAAAGGGATTCTGAAAAGAGTTTTGGAATAGGAATTGATTAAGGACTAGTCCTTGATCAATTCAAATTAGGAATAGCATTAAGTTAAACATCGATGGTTAAAAGAAAGAAAAGGATGATCATCATCCACTATGTTGAGGCATAGGTTCTGTCTTAAAAAACCATGATGACAACTTAACATAATATATGATCTAAGAAGGAACGTTTGAAAAGTGATTGAACACGAATCACGGAACGTTGAGCTAAGTTTATCCATAGTGTCTAATCAAGAACTGCAGACATGTTTTTCCAAATCCATGAAGGATGACATATCTTAAAAGCGTAAAGGGTTATGTTGTAAGAAGATTGGAAACTCCTATATCGATAATACCGACGAAAGTCAAGTGGGAAGCAAGGTGACCCAAACATCGAAAGTTGCACAGGGTGCACTAGTGTTTCGATAATTACATTTATAATAATAGATAAGGGTACCATCTAAAGTGATATATACTGTTATGGCAGGACTAGTTCGTCTTTAACACAAAATGATGTGTCCCAGGGCACAGTGCCCATGAGAAAGCCCATGAGGTTGATCTAAAGTCATTGTAGGCTCCTAGAAACCACCTCATTCTATTGCCATAACTACGATACATACACAAAGATGTTATCATGTGATGATAAAGTATTAATGTCAATCAAGGTGACATTAGTAAGTTGCAAAGGATTTGGGACTATAAAGTACAGACCCAAGACTCAACATATTCCATGAGCAAGCATGTTCAAGGTACTAGGATACATGGTGCCAATGATTAAGAACAAATGCAGCTAGTTTATTTATACTCTGGTGCAAGTGGGAGAGTGTTGGAAATATGCCCTAGAGACAAATAGTGATAAGGATTATTATCATATTTCATAAAGTTTATGATTAAGTTTTATATCATGTTATAACTGTATTGAAAGTAAATGTCAATACACGTGTGATATATAAACAACCAGGGGTTCGTGGTGATACTCTAGTCACTGGCTCATTGGTCAATAGATGATCAAGGTTTCCTGATCATGTCACATTTATGCCAGTTGGAAATGGAGTCACCTCATTGTGAGAATGAGATGATGAACAAATACCCAACCTAAACATCGTGACGCGATCATGTCACGAGGTTCAAGTTACGATGATTAGAATAGACCTAGTGGATTATTTCTTAGACTGTGAGACTATATCAATCACTGTCTCCCATGGGTACTTGGATAGCATCAAACGTCACATGGTTAAACGGTGATCATAAGGTGAGTTAGGGTATTCGGAGGAACAGTAGAGGCATTATACGTCAAGAGCAAGATTTGTCCATCTGTGTGACGGAAAGATACTCAAGGGCCCACTCGAAGAAGTTATATCCAATAGCTGCGTAGCATGTGATTTGATCACAGGGATATCACTTGTCGGAATGAGTCAAGTAACATTTGTCGGTAACGTTCATAAACCCGACATAGTGATTTCATTGATCAGATCTCGGACAATGCAAGTATCGAGAGACAAAAGGAATATGACACGACGTTCATGGTTCACACGATGAAAGATTTCATGGAATGCACAGGGGTCACATGGCCATCCAGATCCCTCTATTGATCATTGGTCCGGGAGGGTTCCGACCATGTCTGGAGTGTTCCTGAATTGTGGGGTATCATGCTTAAGGGATTAATGATACTTAGAGAGTGTTTACAGGATCGGTAGAATCACCGAAGAAACAGAAAAGAGAAAACCGAAAGGGTTTTGTTAAGTCCGGAGGATGTCCGGAGTGGAGGTGGAAGGTGTTCCATAACCATGGAGATTGAATAATATGTGAATGAATGTTAAATATTGATTTAATCATTTATTCGTAATTATTTAATAAAAGAGAAAATCAATTAAATGGTCAAAAGGCTTAATTGGCCAAATCCCGAAGGGGAAAGGGCCCAAGTGGGGGGCGCACCCCTAGGAGGGGCCAAGGGGGTTGGCCGGCAGCCCTAGTGGGCCTTCCCCATGTGGGGCCCATGGCGGGGGCTGGCCGGCGGCCCCTTCCCCCACCTTCTCCCTTGTTTAGTCCCACCTCGGGACTTTGAGGGAGGGAGTACCTCCCCTTCCCCCTATATATATAGTGGGTTATTTTAACCAAATAAACACAACACAATATTCAATAAAGGTTTCCTCACTTTTGGGAGACCTCCAATTGATATTATCTCTCTCTCTCATGTGACCGTCGTCCCAAGTCCGGAATGCGCGAACGAGAGACATCTTCACCATGGAGCGCCTTCGTGCTGTGGGATTCGGATCTAGGAGCTCTACTTTCACAACTGCTGCTGGATCGAGGAAGTGGGAGTCATTGCCAGGCACCGGATGCATGTAACTCCCTGCAAAGTGCAACATTTGAGGCACTAGAAGTCGTTGGAGCCACAGGAGCGCAAGGACCTCATCATGACCTTGAGGTCGTCTTTGGGTCATCTACATCAACCACGCTCTCCCGAGCTTTGACAACGCATTTCGGTCTTCAAGGTTAAGTTCACGAAAATCCCCTCCCATTACTGCATTACTAATAGATAGGTCCTAACAACAAAGGGGTTCAGGGGCATAGGGTAAAATTTATTGTTTTCATACGCGAACCCCTACAGGATTGGACCACTAGAAGGCTGCAAAGAAAGTGTTGTGTTTTATGCAAGGCACTAAAGACTACAGTCTTACATATTCGACTGATAGCCTAGAAGTTATTGGCTATTCAGATGTTGATTATGCCGGTTGTGTGGACAGAAAGAAATCCACGCCAGGTTATGTGTTCACACTTGCTGGAGGAGCCATGTCATGGAAAAGCTCCAAGTAAACAATAACTGCCTCATCTACGATGCAAGTAGAATTTATAGCATGTTATGAGGCCATTGGGCAGGCTGTATGGTTAAAGAATTTCATTCCCGGTTTTAAAGTGGTTGACAGCATTTCTAAACCACTTATATTGTACTGTGATAATGAACCCACGGTTTCTATATGAGTAACAACAAGTCAAGTGATGCTGCCAAGCACATTGACATAAAGTATCATATTGTGAAAGATAGAATCCAGGAGCATACTAATGATGTTAAGCATATTAGGACTACTCGTATGCTTGCGGACCCGCTAACGAAAGGCTTACCTCCCAGTATTTTTCATGAGCATGTTGCCGGCATGGGACTACTGGAAGCCTTATGATTCTGAAATAAAGGGACCATTACAAAGAACCACTCCCATTAAGTAAAATGTTATCCATTTCGAAATAGGCTGGTATGTCATAAGTGTTGAAGTTCAATAGCATTTCATTGGCTGTTGCAACGCCTATATTATTCCTATGGAGAATGGGCAAATGAAGTTAAACCTAACGATCAAGGGGGAGAATATTGGTGTTGCTCTGTCATGTTTAACAGGCAAAGACAGAGTCAAATAAAAGGGTAAAGATAAACCAACGTTAAGTAAAAGGGGGCCCACCAAAACCAACGAGATAGGCACCTCGTACGCTACCTAACATGCCTTGATTAGGGGCACCTGAACCAACTAATGGCTCTAGGTCCCCTGTCGCCTACGCCATATAAAGGTGGGGAGGCTGGCAGTGATCGACTCTCTCCTAGCTCTCGATCTGCCCTAGCTCCTCCCCCACATCCCCAAAACCCTACCGATCAAGGGAGGAGCAGCAGCGACAAGAAGGCCAGCCTACACCCCGTCGGTGCCAGGACAGTGCCGCTGGAGGCCGGAGGGTATCCGTACCTTCCCCGCCCTATCTCCCTCGACTATAGCACAAGTTTGCATCAACTGGGCAGCGATGGCATCTTCCTCGACCCAGCACCCCGTAAAGCTCTAATCTACTACTCCTTATTATGTTGATCAGGTGTTCTAGTTGCTGCTTGTATCGATCTTGTGGTAGGCCTAAAGTTTTTGACCTAATAGATATTACTAAGTTTACGTTGTGTTCATCTGCTTTCACGTAATATCCTTCTACCATTCTATTGGTGAAGGTGACAGAGGTCACCAAGGAGATCATAGCCAAGGAGTCATGATCCCAGCTCCTAGGATAAGACGGACAGCTGGACCGCTAGGCCTTACCAGAATCCATGCGGTACTTCTGAATTATCCATCCATCAGTGAAGTTAGAGTTCAGCTACTTGGATAGCATTCACTTAGCTAAAACATCTTATATTTCTACGTATATTCGTTTTACAAAGCTAAAACATCTTATATTTCTAGACGAAGGTAGTACAAATTAGGATCGGTGACCGATCATACTGGAGAGCGCCATCCCACTCTTGCTCGTTCTCCGCCTCCACTACTAACTCGCCACGATCAGAACAACGCGAAGAGGAAGACCTAGTCTACTCTGAACTTAACTGAAGCTCTTTGTCAGTCGTGACATGTACAGAGACATGTGACTCTGAATGTTATCCAGAGAACTACAAACTAGTCTAACGGCAATAAGATTATACAGAGCTATGAAGCTCTTCGTTTTTTTCTGTTTTCAGTGGAGCGAACCGCACGGAGCTAGCCGAAGACCCGTCTCCCACCCCCCACCCCCACCCCACCCCACCCCACCCCCACCCCTGCTATAGTTCCTGAGTGGATCGTCCCGCGTGCCGGCCCGATCCGAAGCCGACCTCGCTGGCGCCACCGGTCGAGGGAGGTGGAGGAGAGGCGCCGGCGCCTATAGGGTAGCTGGTAGATGTAGGTTTTGGCTTCTTGCCGGTAGTTGGAGTAGAGATCGAGTTCTCGGCGGCCAGATCTCGGTCATCTCGTGTTGGCTCGGCGGTGGCGGCGCTCGAGCTGGAGCGTGCGGCGGCGGTCTTGGCGGCGAGGATCTCCTCAATAAGGTTGTGCTGCGGGTGCTCCTCCTCCGGGATTCCTCCCTGACTCCTCCTCTTCCTCTGGCCTGCCTCGGTGGCGAGGGGAGGAAGAGGGGGTGCTCGTGAATGTCTCTCCACGAGGGGCCTTGCGTGCGGGTGGCTGCTGTGAAGCCGCTCGTCTCCGATCTGGCTCCTACTCCCGCTGGCCGTGGTGGCGGGGGGAGCGGACCATGTCGTGGGGTGATGGGGCTTCGCCCGCTACTCCTGCGTGCGTGTGAGCGGCAGCAGGAGGTCGCCAGATCCCCCCCCCTTCTCCCTTCTCCAGTGGTTGGAATTAGCAAAAGTGGGTGTGGACCTTGTGGCTCTATCTGCATAAAGCTCGTCGGCCTCTTCGTTGCGTCTAAGGTGATTGGTGATTCTTCCGTCTTTCGGCCGGCCGTGGTGGCGAGGGACAGATGGAGGATGGACCAGCTGTCGAGGATGAAGCGGAGGTCGAAGGTTCCTGAAGCTGCGCCCGAGAGTTCTTCTTCGCAGTGGTCCTCTAGTGGCGATAAGGCTGTCGGGCCGCTGCCTGTTCTGGTCGAATGGCGACCCAGGGGTTTAACCTCCATCGGAGGCCCTTCTTCGAAGCTCACCTCCGGTGCTCGCCGCCTCGCCGTCAGCAAGTGGTGTGTACCCGCAGACTGCCTGGCGGCCAGTGGTGGTGCTTCTTCTCCGGTCCATGGAGCATCACGAGCAAGAGTCTCACGACCTCGCCGTTGGCTGGAGGTCGCCGGAGATTGGTGGCAGAGGCACTCGAGGACCTAATTGCTTTTTATGTTTTGTCTGAGGGTGTTGTTTGCAAGGGAGAGGTCCCTTTCTGTTTTGTCTAGTTTTGTTAGAGTTTTTGTGTTGTGGACCTTTCTGTAATTTGTACCTGTCACTTTTTTTAATTGCAGCTTCTTGGTCCTCTGGACCTTTTACCGTTCAGAAAAAAACAGTGTAGCACATGCCTTGAAGGCTGGCATGCGCGTAACTGCATGTGTTGCTAGCTAGCTGCTACTACTACTATTTTAAATCTCCTGGCCTTTGTTATATACTCCTCCGTTCGGAAATATAGACATTTTAGCTTTGTGAAACAAATGTATATAGACAACTTTTAGCGTATAGGTTTATTCCGAACCTCTACGAACCTATACATTAAAACACGTCTAGATACGTTTGATTCACAAAGCTAAAACGTCTTATATTTCTAAAGGGAGGGAGTACTACTACTTGTTGCTAGTGCTACGTTGCACGGGTTTGGCCGTTGGGAAGTCCAGTCCGGCCATCCATGCATGCTGATCCACTCGTGATACATGTTGTATGGACCTGGATCAACAGCACTGTGTTCTCGAGATAGGCTCAAACAACAGAGCTCTTTTCAAGTCGTCTTATCAACATACCACGTAGGCGTTGCATCGTGCATGTAAAGGACCTAACAGATTAGTCCCACTAAACCGCATCCAGAAAACATATCAGAGCTCGCGCGTCAACATGCGTCCGTACAACATATATAGATCATGGGTTAGTTAAAGCCAACTGAAGCTGCGTTGGCTCTACGTGCATGGTGCCTGGTCATTTGTCGTACTCGTTCTGTGTTAAACAAGAAGAGCGCACAACCACATGGAAATTTTCATGAGCAATCTAAAAGAAAGAGTGTCAAATTAAAGAAAAGGGTACTTACGAGTACGGCCAAAAAACAAAATAGTACCCTTTTAGTCTAGAAATAATTGACTTGCCTTTGTCTAGAATCAAATGTATCTATACACGAAAACATATCTAGATACATACGTATTTAGACAAATCCAAACCACTTATTTTTGAACGGAGGGAGTAATTAAGAAGAGCACATTTCAAAGTTAAAAACCGTACATAATTGATTACCTGGATAATGTACACCTGGGTCAACTACCCGCAATGACAATGGGAAGTAAATAAGGCTTGCAACGACACATTGTTTTGTCTTTTTACACAACCGAGAAAAAATATAGGTTATTCGCCAAACTTTACTCGTGAGCACATAGAATGTGGAGATGCACACACATTATTTTTGGGGGAAGTTTTGAACAATTTGAAATGTAGGTATGATTTTGGTAAAAGGAGCATATGCACATGGGATCAGAAGTGAATTTCCCCTAGAGAAGTTATGTTTTATGCTTAGTCTTTGTCAGCGAAATGTGTTCTCCACTTGCGCACAAACTATATGAAAAGTCGGACATATACTGGAAATCCAATTCGGCTCACGGATCCAAATGAATCCATTGTTACAAAACATATTTCAAAATGTCAAAAAAATTAGAAAAAATATATGCATGTACAGCTAGACCTTATATGTTCGCACATCTCTATACTACTTATTGAACATAATAACAGTTGTTTTGTACCGTCATCCCGCTGCAACTAAGATTAACGTAATTTCAAGAAACCTAATATTAAGCTATGCATATTTGTTTGACATCACAAAAACATATAAGTATATATTTGAATGTCCGTTTGAAGCAACAATTCAGACTTGGCACACATTGCATCCCAACATTTTAGCAACAAAAGCTTAGCGTACTGGAACTATTATTCCAGATGGGTTGCTTTTGTTGACAGGAAGTGTCGTTTATGAGCTGTTTCTCCCAACCAACGAATCCATCCACTTCTTCAAGATCACAGGGCTAGTCAAAGTTAGTACTGTAAAGCCTTAGTACACAGTCAGACTATCTGGATCAGAGTCACTCTGTACTTGTATAGCTGGCTCATATTATGCTTTGGTGACACACAAATGTGTGACACATGCTAGGTAAAGGCTTGCTTTGGCCGCGACAAGCAAACAAGAGATCGACAGAATAACAGAAGGCGCTGCACTAGCTGAACTAAACTACTATAGTGCTTTCAGGGCGCCCACGATTAACCGCCAGCTCTGGATTTATATGCAGGTCGTTGCGATGCCGAAGCGACCCCCACTATACGGCCTCTCCCTCTCCCGAAAAGATCTTCGCATTTTCGATCGGCCTATGGATCGGAGGTTTTGATCCGTTTTGCAGCCGCGTGATTAGTTAACGTCGCCATCGGTCTAACCAGATGCCGCTTCCTGATCTGCACCGGCATCTGTCTATATAAGGGAGTGCAGGAGTATGCCTTTGACTCATCACTAGCTTCCTTGGTCTTGTAAGCCAAGTACCACTGATAGCAAGCTAGCTAGCCATCGGCAGGCTCATAATTTGTCGAGTTACCAAGTTCTGTGTGTTCATTCATGGCATCTTCAAGGACGGCGACGGTGGCGATGGTGCTGTTCTTGATCTGCACTCTCGGGGTGGCCAGGAAGATGGAAGCGGGGTGGACGAGGACGATGCAAATAGGTGAGGTTTTGGTGGCTAATAATGGAGGCGGCGGTGGCGGTAATGCCGTGTTCGTCGGCCACCGTCCGAGGCTGCTTCTTGCGTCGTTCACGAGGCTTGACGACGAGGTCGGGCCACAGCCGTCGAGCCAGGCCGCCGACGGTGGAGACGGCGAGAAGAGGGAGGTGCCAGGCGGACCGGACCCGATACACCACCACCACGGTAGCCAGGGGCCTGACGGTAGCATGCCGCCATCTTCGGCTATTGCTCCATAGAGCTCGGCAGTCAAAGAGCAAACCGATGACGTGCTCGTGCATGCGGGTGTATGTACGTGCCCACGTACGTACGTTGACACTGCCGCACCACCAGTGGTACGTCGAATAAATTTGTTGTAGTAACATGTATGTGTGGTTATTAGTTAATTTGATGAATCTATCTACGAGAGTGCACGCACATGGCCGAACTCAGGTGTGGCGCCAGATCGAGCTCACGATAAAAAGGCCAGCACAAGTTGGTTTACTTGGGATTTTATACTATGATGAAATTTGAACTATTTGACACTTTGGTTTGTGAGGCTTCACGTACAAAGTATACTTTACTAGCCAAGGTCTATTTCCAGCTATATATCTGCATGGTGAGCAACAAAAGAAAGTATTTTCCAGCTACGCAACAAAAGATTTCCATGAAAGATTGGGTAGCAGTTTTTTTTATGAGCGAAGACCTGACTTCATTGATCAGTTAACCAAAATACTAGTACATGAGATCGAATGACATAAAATATATTCCCACCATTCGTTATGTTTAAGCGACACAATATGCAGTTTGCACATGCACGATGTCGCCAAGCAGCTAAGATCATCTCCACTGGACCGATCCAAACGCGCGATCGAAACGGTCTGTTTCTATCTGTTTGGGTTGGCTCGCTGTCATTTTGGGTCCGCAGTCCGGCCTGTCCATCGCGCCCAGCGGCGTGACCCAAATATCTGTGCCTGCAAAAGCCTGTCACGGATGCCAGTGCCGGTGTATATCCAGTTCGTTCCCGCCGCTCCGCCGCCTGCCGGCTTTCTTCCAGTTGTTTCCCGCCTCTTCCCCGCTGATTCTCGCCTCATCTAGGCGTTTCCTGCCGCGTCCAGGCGCGTCCATAAAAAGGGGAGGCCGGCCGATGTAGGTACAAACTAGAAACCCTACCTCTCCACGCCGCCATGCCTGGCCTTCCTCGTCACCGATCTAGCAGCCGCGACAATCGCCCAGAAATCCCACCGCCCTAGAGCGCCTCCCGCCGCGTCGCCCTTTCTACAACCGTCATGTGATCACCGGCGAGCCTTTCACAATGGAGGTGGCAGAACGCGTCTTCCTGCCAGAGCACCGGCGATGGGACCAGCTGGCATTGGTGCGGGCCGACCTTCGGGAAGCGGTGCGGGCCAATCCTGACGATGCTTCCCTGCGTGCCCGCCTCGCCCAAGCTGTAGAGGAGTTGCAGATACAGGAAGCGATCATCCGGTCTCTTAATGATGAATGGTGTCTTTGATCCATTTAGTTATGTAGTTTAGGTGTGCCTGTGGTATGCTTGTAACAAAAGTTATAGGGCTTGAATAAAGCTTCTCATTGCAAGTGTGGCCAATGTCTACATCGATACATGGTACATGGCGCGCGCACAGCCTAAACCTACTTGCCGGTGTCGGAGTCGGAGTCAGAGATCGGGCAGTACCGTCTCTGGCAAATGCTATCGTCGAAGACGCTGACACCAAGATTTCCTTCGCCGTCGTACTTGAAGACGAGGATGTTACCCGCTTCGATCTTGTGCATGCGTGCGAAGCACTCCCAGCCGTTGTCGAGGTGGTCAACCTGCAGAGCGACCGGGTACCTGCTGGTCCTGAGACCGTTCGCCCGCAGGATGACGATCGGGGGCGGTTGGTCGCTGACCAGGGTCACGAATGTGCGGGATGGGAGCAACATGTCACTTGGCATGCCGGCGTGGATGGCCACGGCGAACTGGATGCCTGGGTCGACCTCTTCGGGCGACGACGGCGTCGAGGGAGAGCGTGGTGGCACGCTGACTTAGTCGCGTCCTCGGCACCCCCCTCGATGTCCACGGTCGGCACGCCCTCCCATCGATCCCTCGCCGTCGGCCATTGCTAGCTACAGGTAGTGGAGAACGGAAAGGAGGAGAGGAGAGAAAGGTGTGGTGTGGGAGAAACTTGTTGTGGGAGGCCAGTTAAAAAGGCCCGACAGCGGATGCCAGTGCGGAGGCCGAAGAGACGGTATTGACGTGTCTAGACAGTCAGTGTGCCGTCTCATCATCATTGATGATGCAGGCTGCCACCGGTCAGCCTTCTGCCACTCTGAATCGCTGCCCTGGTTGCGTCTGAGTCGATGCCGTTGCGCGCGTCTAAACCAACGCCGCGGTGGCTGACGGGTAGGCCAGAGGCACCAACGGGAAGGACACGCCCGCGACCCGCCCGTGTCCGGGCCGACCAGTGGTCACATAAATTAGGTGCGCCGATGGGTCGAACCAGACGCGTCTGGACGGATGGGTCGAGCCGCTAGGACACCACGTACGCTCCGGATGTCCGCGCGGACACGCCCGGACAGGTTGGGTCGGGCGGGTGGAGATGGCCTAAGGCGAACGAACGAGTGCGGCACCCTGATAAACAAGTTGGAAGTCTCGTTTTCAGATGGGAAATGATAGGGATCCTCCGAGGGATGGCTAGCTTTCATCCCCCGGATCGCACCGAACGCTAGCGAGCGCGCGTGGTGGGCCCGCCTTATCTCCTCCTTCCTCTAGCTTCTTCCTCTGTTTTCTGACCGCGTATTTTTCCAACCGTCGTACGCCCGCTCGCCATTGCCGCACGCTGGCCCTGCTCCTCACGCCTCAGCTCGGTGCTCCCAGCCGCCTGAGCTCGCCACACCGCCGCTCCTCCCGCTCGAGTCCGGCGCTCCCCGCCGCATGAGCTCGCCCCGCCACCGCTCCTTCCGCCTCGAGTTCGGCGCTCCCCCGCCGTCCTTCCGCTGCCGCTGGGACCGGATCCCCGTGTCTCCGCCGTCGCATGCACTCGCATGTGCCGCCCGCCCCTCCCTGTTCTGCTCCTCCCGGTGGCGCCACCCATGCCCTGCTTCTTCCCCAGAGCGCCACGGGTGCTCCTCTCCAAGGCGTCGCCCCGCGCTCCCCGTCGCTTGCAGGTCCCCATGGCGTGTCGCTGCCACCTCTGGCCCGTCTCCACTGGCCGCACGCGAGCTCTGGAACGCCCCGCGCCAGCCATCCTCCATTGGCGGTGGTTGCTACATGCGGCTGTGGAGGTTGCTACAAAAGGCGGATGCTGCTGCTACAAGCATCGCTGCAATGGCATCTTCTCTGGCGATGGCGGTTTTTCCTTGCTACAAATATGTGTACTTTTATTTTGCTAACATAGTTTTATGTGTCTGCTATAATAGCCCAAATGTTTTGCTACAATGTCTCGTGGCGAATGACTCGGGCAAAGTCATGCTTGCTACATTAGTATTTTTTTTGCTACCAGGTGGTAGATCGTTTTGCTACAATACTGTAAATTTTTTGCTACGAGGTTTTCTCCAGCGAGGTCTCCGGTGATATTTTTCTAGCGAGGTCAGATCTGCTACATTAGCACAAGTTTTTGCTATAGGGTCGCCGGCGAGGTCTCCGACGATGTCCCTTTTTGCTATATTAGAAAAAATATTTTGCTACGGCTGTTTTGCGGGTTTGCTACAATAGCGTAGAGTTTTTGCTACACGGTCTCCGACGAGGTATACCGGCGAAAGTCTCCGGCGAGGTCAGATCTGCTACATTAGCACAAGTTTTTGCTACAAGGACGCCGGCGAGGTCTCCGGCGAACTCTCCGGCGGATTCAGTCTATCCATTCTTTTTTCTAGGCCGAACCGTTTTCTGCTATATGTAGCAAAAGCAAGGCTATTAATAGCAAAAGCGGGTCGGTTTGCAGAAAAGCGGAATTACAAGCTGGTTTGGGGACACGTGGCGCGCTGGGACCCAGGAAATCGGGGGCAATTATCCCAGGGGACAGGTAGCGTTGCCCTTTTCAGACTTGGTGAATAGGCTGATCAGGAACCCGGGTCAGATTGAGCTTCAGATCATCATTCTCGGCTGGAAACTACACTGGTTTTCACGACTAGTTGTGGGACGATCGATGGTGAAGCCTGCTCGCGCTTGCTAATCTTATTGGGCCTCACTGAGCACATTTGGGGCCTTTGTGGCACAAAATTTCAGCAAAGAGCACGTTGGAATGGAACATTCTCGCGTGAAGATCAGAACAGCCCGTAAGCATGACAAAGCCTGGTTTTATATGATTTTTTTTTAGGAAAGCTTGGTTTTATTTGGTACCACTCGGTAATTTCGAGACCTTCTATTCACCATGGAGGATCCTATGTTCTTCTCGTTGCGACCGTATCTGGCGCTCCTTTATTTTTATTTTTTTGCGAGGACCCTATCTGGCGCTCCGCCCAAAGAACGTCCATCCTGGATCCCCCCATTTACAAGTTTGATTTCTTGTTTTTCCTTTTATTTTTTTCTTTCTTACATTTTCTGTACATGTTTCTGTTTTTTTATGTTTTATTACGTAATATTTTTATGTTTATATTTTATTATTATTTATTTATTCAATTATTTTCTAAAATGTTCAGATTCAAAAAATGTTTTGCTTTTGAAATTGTTTATATTTTAAAAGAGTGTTTAGATTTAAAAATGTTTGAATTTGAAAATGTTTAGATTTTAAAAGTGTTTAAATTTAAAAAAAGTTTTTTAAAAAATATTCATATTTAAAAGATGTTTAGATTTTATAATCCCGCAGTTTACTTTTTTTCTTTTTTTGAAAAAAAATCAATTTTAAAAGAGTTGCAGATTTTGAAAAAGTTTTTAAGAAAAATGAAAAATGGACTTCACCTGTTATTACGATGCATTGGTGCACCCATGAAAGAAGCTTCCAGGGGAGCCTCGGTCGCTTCGCAGCAAGCATGGTATAGGTGCTCCACTCGTGTGCGGTTTCTAATGGGTTATTCCCATCGTGGCCCGGTAAGGAGAGGTACATTTTGCTTTTATGTTCTTTCTTCTTTTTATTTTTGTATTTTATAACTTGAAAAATTGTTTAGATTTCAAATCTGATTAGATTTGATTTTTAAAAATTTAAAATTGTTCAAATTTAAAAAGTTATGTTTTGAAATGTATAAATTTGAAAGTTGTTTGGATTTAGAAAACGGTTTGTTCAAAAAATATTTGAATTTGAAAAATAGAAAAGAACAAAGAAAGCAAAAAAAATGCAGTCAAAAGATAACCAAAACATAAAAACCCACAAAAAATCCAAAAAAATCGCCGAGAAAAACAACAAGTTTGATGCAGTCCAGCATATATGTCCGTCACCATGCGACCATTGGACCAAGTGTTTCAACTCATATTACTCCAACAAAAACACCCAAGGTGAATTCTTTCCACGTCTTGTCCTCAATTAGTCCCCATGTGAATGGAATACCACTTGAGACAAATATTGATGATGTTACTAGGTCTTCGCCCATGATCATGATGCCAAGAATAGATGCAAAGGATGTCCGAAGAGCCAGCACAATCAAGCATGAAGTCTAGAACAACAGGAAGAAGTCTGCTTCAACTACATCGAAATCTCTTGCCCGGCGAGTTCCTCTCCAAACCCCTAGAGTTTGTTTTCCTATGTACTCGGTTCAGAGACAGTCAGAAGATTAGACCAGAGTCTCTGATCGTAGCGACCCTAGACGGGAGTCTCCGGCAATAAAGGAACTACATACCTAAAGTCATTGGATCATAGCCCATGTAATGACCCAAACCTAGTTTATGCCTAAATTACCCTTGTTTAAGCCACCCTCGCGGCTCCTTCCCGGGAGCCAAATTGCGTCACTACCTGCAGGAGCTGCTGCGACCATGGATATGGTGTGTGCTACCATGTTGCAACAAAAAAGGAAGCAGGAGTATTTCAGCGACCAGACACCTCCCGCAGAAACTCTCCCCTTATTTGTACCTTCTTCCTCACTGCGAAATTCCAAACCTCCATTACCCCCTAAAGGAAATATGCCCTGAGAGGCAATAATAAAGTTGTTATTATGTATTCCTTGTATATGATAGATGTTTATTTTGCATGCTATAATTGTATTGATAGGAAACATCAATACATGTGTGTTTAATAAACAAAAAAGGTTCCTAGTCATGCCTCTCTTATAGACTAACTTGTTGATTAACAGGATGATCAAGGTTTCCTGATCATGGACATTGGATGTTGTTAATAACAAGGTCACACCATTGGTGGAATGATATGATGAACATTCATCCGAAGTATAGCATTACGATCAAGTCATTATGTTTATATTGCTATAACATCATACGAAGTAATTTTTATCCTTAGACCATGAGATCATGTTAATTGCTAATACCGGAAGAGTATCTTGATAACATCAAACGTCACACCGTAATAGGGTGACTATAAAGATGGGTTCAGTGCTACGAAGGTGTTATGTTGAGGCTCATGGATCAAGAGTGGAATTTGTCAATCCAGATGACGGATAGATATACTCTGGACCCTCTCGGTGATATCACATTAGGATAGCTTGCAAGCAAGTGATGTGATCACTAGAATGTTATATCACGGGAACGAGAAAAGAGTGTATGTCGGTAACGAGATCAAACTAGGTATGGAGATACCGATGATCGAATCTCGGACATGTAATATATCGAGAGACAAAGGGATTTAGTTACAAGCGTTAAAGGTTCTCACGATCACAGGAGTCATCGTTGAATGTGTAGGAGTTAGTACGGATCTCTAGGTCCCGCTGCTGATTATTGATCGGAGAAGGCTCTCGATCATGTTTGTATTATTCGCGAACCGTAGGGTGACACACTTAAGAGTTATCGGACACCATTTTGGAGCACATATGTTTCAGACGAAAGAATTGCAAAGCGCAGGAATTGTTTCAATAGAAACCGGAAATTGTTTCGGGTGAAATTGCAGAAGGTGTTTCTGCATGTGATATTGAAATATTGCAAGGGGCTATATGTGAATGTTTGTTAATTAAAGTAATTAACAAAATTCTGAATAAATTTAACAAAAGAGTTTTATTAAATGAGAGAGCATTAAATTTGGAGAAACTTAATGCATTTAAAGTGGAGACTGTAAAAGGGAATGTGAAGAGGCATTTTAATGTGGAGGAGTTACCATGACATGAATGGGGGAGGTGAGGGGTCAGCCCCCCCCCCATGCGCCGGCCATGGAGAGAGGGGGCACCCCCCTCCTCCTATAAAAGGCCACCCATCCCCTCCTTCATCCTCACACCTCCTTGTGAAGGATCTCTCTTCCCCTCTAGAATTATTCCCCCATGGTCTCGGATTAGCGAGATACATGTTCCCGGTGGCATTTCGTCTGGAAGGAGTTGCTGCTTCCGCTGGATCACTGGAGCGAGGAGGTGGAGGTTGTCCGGTGGCTTGAACGTGTGAAAAGCGGATGCGGATCTTGAGTTGCGGCGCTCGGACTTTCTCACGATCTTGAGATCGACAAGTGTATGACTACATCAACCACGAGTTCCTACTCGTTAACAAAGCTCGTTGTCTTCGAGGGTAAGTTCTCTATGGATGTATGTCCACCCATTTGCTTTGTACCTAGTAGATAGATCTTGGCGTGTAGTTCACCGTAGGAAAAATTTTATTTTCTATGCTGCGGACCCAACACCCCCTCCCCCCCTCGAACTTTTTGTCCCAGTGGTGGCTAATCTCCCGACGGCGAGTCCTTAGTCACCAGGCCAAGCTGTAATGATGACGAGTGATCGACCCCTTCGTTGGTAGGGGTAATAAGTTCAAATTGCCTCAATTCCTTTGTAGGATTAGTGTTTGCTTGCGATCCCGGATTTTCCAATTTTGCCTCGATTGAACTCGGATTCTCCGCAATTTCATGTCTGCTAGGACCTCATGAGCATGGACTATGCTCCAGACTCCATCGAATACCCCCACATTCTATGGCATAGCAGTGGACTATTTCGAGGTGTGTCGCGTCCATAAGTTTGAGCCTGTCAAGTGTGTTGCATTTGAAAGAAGCGACATTGGTTGTAGACTCTACCTTTGTTCTGTGTAGAATGTAAGTTAGCACATCCAGTAGCTTTTGATTTGTCACATGCTAACTCATTCACCAGCTATAAGCATGAACTTCTGATTGGCAGGAAATCAGAAAATGTGGGTTTGTGACTTGGTTGGATAAGAAATGTCTAGAAACAACGGAAAATGCATTAGAAAGATTCTGGGAAATGTATCATGACAGCAACAGTGCAAGAATTGATCATAGAATTCAGAATGCCAAGCTGGTGAAGGAGCTTGCTGATGAGAAAAACAGGACTAAGAAGAAGTACTTAGGTCTCTTAGTTTTTGTGGAAAAAATTACGGATAAGCTAAGAAAAGAGTTGTGGAGGAGAACTTGTCCGGTATTAAGGAGAAGGAGAAGAAGATGAATTTACGGAAGAAGGAAGTAGATATGCTGAAGTACCGCACGCAGCAGCATTTCACTTTTCACCTGCGGCTACTCTCTTCCAAACCCTACACCACCGCGTGGAACAAAATAAACAGATTGAAACCCTGCAAGCCCGTCAGCACATATCCAAACTAGTAGAGGCGGATTTTGACGGACGTGGCAGCAAACCAAACCTGGCCGCCCGACCCCGCGACACGAGTTTACCACCGCGGGGCGGGTCGATCCTCCATGGTCCCGTGCGTGCAGTACTTCCGCGCGCCTCCCCCACCGCCCGGAGCGATTTATTGAGGTTGGTTCGATGTCCAGATACAGGTAGATAGATGCTTCTTCAAAGAGCTTTGCGGTGCGGCCGGGATGGTCCTAGCAGCAACAGACCCACCGGAGGTAGTAGTACGTGGTAGATAAATCCATAGATCGATCGTCCTCTGGAATCTTGATTTGGGCTCCGCCCATGCTGTTGCATCTGCTCGTCACCGCTTCAGAATTCAGATCAGGGGGTTGCTTTTCACGTGCGCGGTGCTTCCCACCTCACCTAGCAAGAGGAAGAAGGAGCGCGACCGGCGACCCTGGCTCTCGCTCGCGTCCGGTGCGCATGGTTGGATCCTTCCTGGTGGTCGAGTTACTGGTTCCCACGCAGGCGAGGTGAGTGTGAGTGCGTGCCATGCGTGGAAGTGCTGGCATTGTCTGCTGCGTTTGGACGGTGGTCCGGTTTCAGCAGGTTTGTTGGTTGGGTCCAGTTCTAGAAGAGCTACTAGTACTACTGAGTTAGCTAGGCGTGCTTACCGGCTTAATTAGCTTGCAGTCTGGTACATACAGTACCTCTATGCTAAGTAGGTTATGGAGCAGAGCAGACAAGCTTAGCTGCATTTCTGCAAGGACCAACTGTGCGCATTTGTGCTGCAGCGACCAAGAAGTTTGGGCTTACAGTATTTGTTCTTGAACTGATATTGTTTGTTTTGTTTTGTTTTGTTTTGTTTCTACGGTGTGTGCGCGCGCTCGCATAATTCATTCTCTTTTCTGGTCGGCAAAGGATATTCGGAGAACAAAATATTTCTAACCGCCGTCATACTCAATGTATGAAGACTCATCGAAACTGTTTGGTGTTCTTCTCTTTTTCAAAAGCGCCAGCTTTCTCACATCGAGACTGCCTCTTTCCTCTTCCAGGGGCAATGTTTAGGTTGCATCGCCATCAAATAAAGAAACTGATCTGATCAGAGAATGTGTTAGATTGCGCCATCACATATAATCCTAGAAAAAGTAGGACAACCTTAATTCTTGATTACGACACTTAACTAGAACAGCCAGCTTCATCTCCCATAAGAACCGACCGAACTACCAGCCCAACAAAAAGTACTAGCACCATGCAAATTCTGGCCCGTGAAAAAATAATGGAATTCTATTATTGGCGTTTCATTTTCCCTTTTGCAGACATCGATCTTGGAAGTTTCCAATTGTCCAAGAAAAAGACTGCAGCTTGATAGATCGGGCTCAACTACTTCTCTTTGATATAGATCGTGCTCAGCTACCGATACTGCTGAATGTAGCATTATGCAGTATGAACTGAGCATTATTCGAAGCTTTTTTCGCTGGCGATCGATCGAGGCCCACGCGCATGCACAGGGAAAAGGACCCCGCCCCATTTGTTTTCTCTGCTGTAAGTAGGAATCGATTCCGTTCCAGGCTGCAGCAGGCAGCTGCATCCATGCACGTTCTCTGGAGAACCAAACCACAGTGTTCAGCCTCGCCAACAACTAAATCCTGCCAATTTTAGCATAGTGTTAGGCTGTTACCTGGAGTACTGCTGTCGAGCTTGCGCGCGCGGAGTCCCTTTCTACCGTTGGGTAATACTATAGAAAATAAATGTTGCGCAGGGATGAATGAATATCTTCTCGTTTTATAGTCAGAGAATTTATGAATATCGCCTTGGAAACTCAAAAAAGATGCTGTAGGTTTTACAGGCGGCCATCCTGAAAAACACCATGTATATGCTCATTATTCTATCTCTGCAGAGCGTGATCAGTCAAAGTTCCCAACAAAGACGCGCAGTAGCCGTTGAGATCCTGGCGACAGTGTCCTCCATTCAGCATCAAATACTCTGGAGCATTGGCTAATCAAATCCTCTTAAATAAATAAAATGGATGCATGTGGCATGTAGCATGATCTGGAGTTTTTGTGTGATTGTGTAGTATTCTGAAGGTTTGCTGCCAACCCATGCATGCACGTTCTATCCTCTTCGCATTGATCAGGGTGCGACCTCACATGCGCAGGTTTTGTGTAGTAGTTAAGACCATGTCGCTCCTGTGTAGTACTAAAAGTGGCTAAGCTCTCTGAGCTTCGCCCTGTTACTCTAGCAGAACATGACAGTGAATGTGCAACACGCACATCGTCCCCTTGTTCGCCTTTATCTTCTTACGGTAGGTATGTACGGCCGCCGGCGGCTAAGATAGCACGCAGCTGAAGCTACTTGCAGATTGTACTACACTCCCCAGCAGAGCAGAGAAGTTTTCTTTGCTGCAGGACAAAGTTTGGACTAATTGTGCGTAGGTCGTCATCATGCTCAACAAACAAAGAGGTCACGGGGAACTAATAGTGAACCGCGTACAATAAACACACTTAAATACTAGCGTCACCTAGGAGGCAAGAGGTGCCGTACTGTGGCCCGTAGTCCGTAGACCCCGTAGCTTGATTTATGTAAGCTTAATATAGGTACCGTCCCTTCTGTTTTCTTGTTAACTTGAGTATGTATGAGATCTGAGCGACGCGCAATCTACCATCGCACAGAAGAGCGCCAACCTGTGCTCTGCTTTCTTCGCAACGTTGAGCGCATACCATTCTTTTCTGTGGTTACAAGGAAGGAGAAAAGGTACCTATGCTATGTGTACGTATGCCATGTGCGTGGGTTCTTGAGAACCGTGAGATGGTTAGACAAGGATCCATCACCACCATCACATGATCCCCGCAGATGGATATTAATACTACTAGACTAGAGTAGAGTCTGGAAGAAAATTCAATATACTGTATTAAGACTAGCCCCAACGAATGTATCATAGGTAGTATTATCTCTGTTTGGAATTATTAGTCCTAAGAGCTTTTCTACATTGTTTGAGATTATAAGGGCTATCTCATTTATTAGTCTCTCATCCAATGCATGTTCTATTTTTCCTCTTACTTCTTCATACATGTAAAATTATTGGTGCATGCATATTTTAATGAGAGAGTTATGAGGTGTTTTGGTATTAGCAACTTGGCCCTTAGGACTAATAATCCCGAACAGAGATTGTATTATGCATGCCATGTTAGTAACATTCTGACGTGACATGCTAATTAATGATGAAAAAGATTGTGTTGGTATCATACCTATACCGTATCATAGCACGTAGAACTAGAAAAACTAATTCTAAATGAATCTTGTACAAATTTCCATTCAGATTCTACAAAATAATAAATATAGTAAAATTATGATACTATGCATTGTGGAGATAGTATCAAATACTAGTATCATATACATGATAGTATTATACTCCCTCCGTCCTAAATTACTCTGCGTTTTAGGTTTGGTCAAAGTCAAACATGTTAAAACTTGACTAAACATCTTCAAGAATAATAATATTTATAATATCAATTGTATACCATATAAAAGTATGTTTTATGGCGAGTCTAACTATATTTATTACATATTTTAGATATTAATATTTTTTTATATTTATAGTTAAAGTTTATAAAATTTGACTTTGACTAAATCTAAAACGCAGAGTAATTTGAGACAGAGGAGTATGATACTGCTCATTATGACTAGTCTAATCAAAACGGGGGTTGGGAAATGTGATTGTTGCAGTAACTTGAAGATGTAGCAGAATGTAAAAAAAAAGCGTCAATACAGCATTACTAGTACTCTCTAGCGTAGTGTATGATCAAAAAACGCATGCTTAAATTCTTGTCTTTCGAACAGGCCCGAGCATTACTAGTCTTCCATTCCTTTACTAATTCCTACGCTCTCCAACACAAAGCTTTGGCCGCATGCATCGAGTGTCGCCACTGACCCCTGCCTCGGGAGGAAGGATAGACATGGCGCTGCGACCAACAAATAGTTATGGCTCAACAACCGCGGCGCCTAGGGCTCCTTTTTCAGTGGCTGCCATTGCGCTCGCCCGGATGACATGATCTGGAGTACACTGCTGTAGCCTGTGGGTGCATTGGGGCAGGCAACCATGGGACCGGATGCCGGAGCCATGGAGTTGGGGCATTTGTTAGTACAAAACAATCAAGTTGGGACAAGGCGATTCATGTTGACTTCGGGAGCACCGACTGATTTCTGTAAATGTCTCGACTTTGACTTTAGCTTTAAAAAAATTGCGCATGTCATATAGGATGAGCATCTTTCAGGCTTAATATATTGCCAAAACATAGTAGTAGCAAATTACCCACTTCAAAGTACAATATACATTCACACTTCAAAAAAAATACATCCTCCGTTCAACATGGTTTATGCATTATACAGGTAGATAGATGCTTCTTCAAAGAGCTTTGCGGTGCGGCCGGGATGGTCCTAGCAGCAACAGACCCACCGAAGGTGGAGTACGTGGTAGATAAATCCATAGATCGATCGTCCTCTCGAATCTTTATGCATTAAAATGACCATTCTAGGTTCAGTCCATCTATAAGTTCTCCTATGAATTTTCAAATCCCTTTCTTGCACAAGTGCTTTTGAAAAAGTAAAGCCTCACCGGAAACAGGTTTTTTTTTTGCATGATTTGTAGAAAATAAATGTTCTTATGATATTAGGTAGGGGTGTAATACTTATCATAACAAGGAACCAAAACATGTCGTTCTCGTGGACAAGATGAAACAATTCAATATCTTTTTTTTTCCATGTCAGCATGGTTTATTTTGTGTTGTGCACATACTGCTTTCAACCGCTACGATCTTGCGGGTGTTCACCACATTTTCTAGGAAGAGTTAAATTCATTGTTAGTAACTGAATCTGTCCGACAAATTCAATACAATCATTGTACACTGGGAATACAAATTTACGGTCACTGAATACACGTCGGAGCTTCACACATGGTCACTAGAGCTGGTACATCATCGTATTTGCTGACGTGTCATTACATGGAACCCATATGTCAGCCAATAATCATTCACAGGGACTATTTTCAAAACATAAAAAACAACAGGGCTAAACTAAAAAAATGGCAGAGATAAGGTTGACATCCCCTTTCTCCACCCCCTCCTCCCGTCGCACTGGTGAGCCCCTAGCTAGCGAATCTTGGTTGCAGCATGTCTGTCGTAGCGGAGCACCAGCCGGCCGTGGATTTATTCTAATAATTATTATCCGGTTTCAATATTATGAGAGCAAGTTATTGTTCAAATAATTACTATATTCCATAGTTGATAGATCAACCATTATGAATCTTGTTGGTGAAATAACATTCATAAAACTAAATGCTAAATAAAGTAGATATGCCCTAGAGGCAAATAATAAAGTGTTTTATTTGATGTATCTCTTGTATGTTTATAATACATTTCATGCCATGTATAATTGTGCTAATATAAAACATTGATACACGTGTGGTATATAAACAAAACGTGTCTCTAGTTACCTCTAGCAAACTAGCTCATTGGTCAAGTGGATGATCTAGGGTTCTGAGATGATGGACATGTATGCCAATTGACAATGAGGTCATAGCATTGGTTGAATGATGTAATAGACAAACACTAGATAGTTATATCATAATGAGATCTAGTTATAAATGTTCATCATTAATGATAACAAAGGAAACCTCGCAACCTGATCCTTAGACAGTGAGATAATACAAACCACCGGTACTGGAGGGAGCTTTGATGGTATCAAGCATCAAGTCGTGAAAGGGTGATCAAGAAGGTGCCATTCAGGTTTCCCAAAGGAACATATAGAGGAGTACATATAAGGACCAGAATTTGCCGATCCAAGTAACAGATTGATACACGTGGGCCATCTAGGTGACGTTGCATTAACAAAGCTTGCAAGCGTGTGGCTAGATCACGGAATGCAACGTTATAGGAATGAGTAAACGATTTCATCGGTAACGAGATCGAACTAGGTATGGAGATATCAAATATCAAATCTCGGATGAACTAGGTATCAAGTGGCAAAGAGAATGGGTCGCGACGTTGAAGGTTCAAACGATGAGATTCGTGAAACGCACGGGGGTCATTATGGGCATCCAGGTCCCGTTGATGATCATTGATACGAGAGAGGTCTCGGTTATGTCCTGAGTGTTTCCGAATCAAAGGGTGTCACGCCTAAGGGTGGGGACACATAGGGATTGATGCGGCACCGCAAGAGAAATGAGAGAGAGAAACCGGAAAAGTTCCGTGTAACACCTGATGTTGATCGGAGGGGTCCGGAAGGAGTTCCGGAGTGAAAGATATAATATATGTTTTATATTAATTAGTTGAATTAATATTAAAATATATATTTTTATTTTATTTTAATAGGCAGTCAATTGCTAATGGGCCTTACCCGGAGGGGAGGCCCAAGAGGGCAAGGCGCCTAAGGGAGGAGGGCTAGCGAGCCTTTTCCTAGTGGGCTCCCCACGTGGGTCCCACCTAGGACTTTAGGCTTCCCCTTGGTGGTCGTCAGCTATGGGGATTAGTCCCACACTGCCTACCCCTTGGGTGGTGCCCCTCCCCTCCTATTATAAATATGGGTCACCCCCTCCCCTTAGAATCATCTCATTCTCTCTTCTCTTTCTCTTATTTTCTTTAAGGTATTCTCTGTAATATTTAAGAGGACCTTGAGAGACTTGAGTTCTCCACCTTTGAACTACCATCGTGTACTTTTTGGTCCGCAATCTTTCTTCTTCCACTCCTCGGCTGGATCGAGCTCGGGAGACGTCGTTTACACCGTATGTGTGTAGAACTTAGGAGGCACCATACTTAGGGCGCTTGGAGCTGCTCGTCTTCATCAACATACGCTTACTTGCGTAAGGCGTACCTCGGTATTTCAAGGGTATGAATCCGTTACTTTTGTCTGCATAGAGTAGATCCTGGTTATAGTGTTCACGTAGTTAGAATTTTTTTTGTTTTCTGCTGCGGAACCCTATACTTAACTGTGACACCACCGTTTGAGTTATATTGGAAATAAAGACATGAATAAACTCCACGTTAATGGAATTTTAAAGTCAAATTGGTTTCGAATGAATAGACGCTTGTAAGACTTTTCTATGGATAAAAAAATTGTTCACACGCAATAGTTGAACAAACGGCTAATTTAGTGGAAGTAATAGATGTTGATGCATGTGTTCCATTATGTAAAATCGTGTGTGGTGAATTATTCTACTTCATATATTTTCACCAAGGACTTGAATAGATATATGAGCATATCTTTTTAATAAGGAAAATTATAAGACATTTGAAACATGTTCAAAGGTTTTAGCGTGACGTAGAAATTATTGTAACAAGAAAATCAAGAGTTTATGATTGGATCATAAAAGAAGATATGATATTTGGGTTACAAATTTAGTAAACATATGAAATTGTTTTATAAACTTGAGTTTCCCAAGGCACCATAACAGTATGGAATGTTTTGAGAATATAATCGAACCTAGTTTGACTTGGTGAGATCAAATATAAATGACCATTATGATTTAAAAGATTGTGTTATAGTGACATGTCGTTTTTATAATGAAAAGCGCAACATCATGATCCGATGAAATAGAAAGGAGTAAAACCCAGTTTGTCTTTTATCAAATTTTGGTATGCAAGGCACATGTAAAATGTTTACGAAACTAAAGTATGCACATCGTTGTAAGTTATCCCAAAACAATAATTAGGAATTCCTCCACCGTAACACTTAAGACAAAAGTGCTTATCGCTAAAACGTGAGTTCTTTGAGAAGTAATTCTTCGTGAAAAGCTAAGTGGTAGGACAATAGAAATTTTGATGAGTTTATTCGAACCTAAGTGACATGATCAGAGTACCGTAATGCTAGAAAAGTTCTGGAGGCTGCTACAATGCTGATGGCTACCGTTTCTACAAACATTGTAGTTCCAAAAATCTAAGTTCCTATTAAACTATGTGGATCAGGTGATAATCAAATAACAAGATTTGAGGACAAGTGTCATTATTCGACAATGATATCCCGAATACATGCAAAGAAGCGATGATGAGTCCTGACTTCGTTAGATGGCTAGAGGGCATAAGAATTAGTGATAGTATTCATACACGAAAATCAAGTTATGAATTTTGTAGACCCTTAGGAAGGCGTGAAGCTTTTTAAAGTGATAGGATCTATAAAGAAACAGACATGGATGTTTCCGTCCGTGAAATAGTCGACATGTCGGAAAGTAGTTTATGACAAAGATCAAAGAGTTCACTGCGACAAGATTTGATCTTCCGTAGTGATATTTAGTCTATACGGGTTATTGTAGCAACTACTACAGATTGAGATATGGTAGCTGAATATACAAAACAATGTTCTTTTAAAATAATGGTTGCCTAGGATATGTACATGACATTATCCAAAGGGTTTTGTTAATTCAAAAGGTGCTAAAATATATGCAAATTTCAATAGTTGAAGAGCAATGTGGAGTTGAAATCTTCACCGTGATGAAACTATTAAAGAGTTTAATATCATCAGAAACGATGAAGATGCTTATATTTACAAGAAAGTAAGTGGGAGCGTTAATACATATTCCCAATGCTTTACGTGAAAGATATTTTGTTGATTAGAAATTGTGTATCTTTTGATAAACGCAAGTTAAGAATTTTATTAAAATTGGATTTTGATGAAAGACTTAGGCAGAACTAGAATATTAGACATCAAAGTCTATACAGATAAATTGAAATGATAATGATTATGTTAAAGTACATATATGAAATATTGAATTAGTTCAATATGGTGGCATATTTGAGTAGGCCATGTGTGAGTTTCTTGGTTAATATTTGACAAGAAAAGTTCTTGCCACATGGTAGCAAGATCAATTGAATTGACAATTAATAAGTGAAACCTCATGATTTGATTAAACATGAAGGCCATGATATGCACATATCTATGTGAGTCCTAGGCTCTAAGAGTTAGGAGCATATACCAGAGTGATTCATAGGATGATAATTGGGCAATGGTAATGATATTCTTGTGTACTTTGCAAGAAACAAGAATATGATATCTATGTAAAAGTACGAAATAGTTCAATGTAATGTGTTATAGTGATGCAAATTTTTGTCACATATACAAATGAAGTTTATCTCAAATTAGTATATGTGTTTAGAAAGAGGGTGGCAAAATGTAATGGAAGTAAGTTCCATGATGGATTTGGACTAGTTCCAAAGTGTAACATTGTGACGGATACTACAGCAACGACTGAGTATATGACTGCTCTAGCAGCAACATATAGAAGGATTTTGTGTAAAATAATTTTTTATCAATACTAGGTGTAGTTCCAAGTGGGCTCTACTATGAAGATCTATTATACAACAATAGTGTGAACATAGTTTTGGCTTGAGGAATTGAAGTGTCACCAGAAGACTTAATATATACAATGCCCTTGCATTTGAGAATGAGTAATGCGTACTAACACATAGACATGCAAATATACACAGAGCTGAAAGTGTCAGTTCTGGAGATTGGGTTTACCACAAGCAACGTGTGTGGATAACACCATAATGCCATAGGTGTTAACTTCGTGAAACAATAACTAGATTATTGACTCTAGTGCAAGTGGGAGACTAAAGGAGATATACCCTAGAGATCAATAATAAAGATGTTCTACTGTCATATCTCATTAGTTTGTAATAGTTTTATACCATGCTATAATTGTATTAGTGGAAACATTGGTACACATGTGGTATATAAACAAACTAAATCCCTAGTATCGTCTAGATAGTTCGTTGGGTAGCTAATGCTTGAGGTTTTCCAATCATGGACTTTTCCATGCCAACTGACAACAAGGTCACTTCATTAGACGAATAAAGTCATGGACACACACCCAACCCTAGTATTGTAATGTGACCAAGTCACAAAGTTCAACATTGCGATATCTATTAAATCGTAGTAACTTATTCCTTTGACTGTAAGATCATGTTTAACCACTATCACCCGAGGCTGCTTTGACTGCATCAACTGTCACATCGTAACATGGTGATCATAAAGGCGTACATTGGTATTCCAGAGGGGTATGTTGGGGCATATGCATCAAGATCGGTATTTGCACATCCTAGTGATGGATAGATACCCTGGGCCCACTCGGTGAGATTACATCTACAAGTTTAGAAACATGTGACTAGGTCACGGAAATGTAATATCACGGGAACAAGTAAATATGTTTGTCGGTAACAAGATCAAACTAAGTATGTCAATACCGAAGCTCAAGTTTTGGACAAACTAGGTATTGTAGAGCAAAGGGAATCAGACTTGACGTTCAAGGTTCAAGCGATCAAGTTATTCATAAAATGCATGAGGGTCATCATGAGTTTCCAGACATTGATGTTGGTCATTAATCCAAGAGGTGTCTCGATCATGTATGTGTATTATAGAATCTTATGGCGTCACGCTTAAGAGTAGATGATTCTTAGGGATTGATTCAAGATTGTAGGAGAAAAGAGAACTCCGGAATAATTCTAGGGTGATACCGAAATGGTTCCGGGGATATCCGATGATGATAGAAGGGGTCTGAAAGGTGTTCCAGAGTGATAGGTACTAAATAATATGTATTTAATATTAGTTAAATGAATTAATATTAAAAAGGTATTTTGCTAATTGATTTAATGGGGTAGCCCATCTAAATGGCCTCCGGAGAGGCCCAAGAGGGGGTCACGTGTCCTAGGAAGGCCAAAGGGGGCCAGCATCCACTAGTGGGACTTCCCCCACGTGGGGCCCATGTGGGAGGGGCTGGCTGGCGGTGGGATTAGTCCCACCCTCCTCCTCCCATGTGGTGCCACCCCTCCTCCACATATATAAAGAGGGGAGCCCCCTCCCCTAAATTCAACTTCATCAATTGGCTTTTTCCTACTCTCTCTTCCTCTCTCTCATGTGTGGTTTCCAAGTAAAAACAAGCATACGGAGATAGGGGTTTCTCCACCATACGCACGTCGTCGTGTTGCTGGACTCTCGGTCCGGATTAATATTCTTGCACTGCTTTGCTGGACCGGAGCCCAGGAGACGTCGCTACACCGGATACATGTAAAGCCACGAGGCACTGCCACTTGTGGTGCTAGTCGTTTGGAGCTTGGACGTCTACGTAATCTTGAGGTCGGCTAAGCCGTACGACTATATTATCCACGTTTCTCGTGAAACGTTAACCGCTTTTGGTCTTTAAGGGCATGAACAACGAATCCCTCTTGTTACTTTTAGTCTACAATTTTTTATTTTCTTCTACGGAACTCTTCAGAGGGGGCGATAGGGTTTTCCTCCCGCCGCCACACGGAGGTGGATAGGAGGGATGGGCCTTTCACTAAAGTACTTAGCAACTTTTACCTCTTCTTTGAGGTGTGAACTCGGCGTATCTGCATCGACGTCTTTATGTAGGGGAAATCAAGATGTTTGTCATCTGCCTCTCCATGTCGAACATTCACCAAGATGTATATGTCATCAACTATGCCCTCACAACTAGCATGCCCCGCATCTACATGCACAAGATTGGATTCAGATATCTAATTCATCTGCGTGTCATTAGTAATCTGTGACTTCTTGGCATGCACTACCTCAAGCGTGTGGGCCTGGCACACGTAGAAAGACGTGCTGCACCATAGAAGCGGCATGCTTTGTATTGAGTTGGTCGGTGTGGTCGGAGAGTGATTTGGTGTAGTACGTGCTCGGATGCTCCAACATGGACGAGCAATGCTAATATGTTCCATATGACATGATGCCATGGACGGTGAAGTGGTGCTACCAGGGTGATCATGCATATGTTGATCATTGATGTGGCAAGTCATGTTAACATAATGGCAAAAATTATTATAGACTAATGATGAAAACACGTTGAGAAGTTTTGTAATGGAGTAGTAGCAAAATTGAAGTTTCGATCGGTCAAATGGCAAACCGAGTTTCGCGTTGGCCATAATAGTAGAATGATATAAAAACTAAAAAAACATGTAAATACTACTAATGTAAATGGTCTGCAATTTGTGCCCTGTACTGAAAAATTGATGAAGTGAGCAAGTTTCCCAATCAGTTTACCATGCATGAAGTGGGAAAAGCGATCATTTGCAGCCAATGTCGCGGTTTTGTTTTAAATAATACATTTTTTAATTAATTTAACAACTGTTGCACGAATTCAGCGTTTTACATATCTAATGCTTTGTCGGCCAGGGCATCGCTGAATGGAGCCATTCGGCCTGGGCCTCGCCGAGTGAGCTCTCGGCTGACATGCCACCTGCAATCGGTCAGGTCGTGGCCGATTGGCTCAGTCGGTCAGGGCCTAGCCGACTGGGGCTGGCCCAATCGGCCATGCCGAAGCCGAATGCTCCTTTCGGTCACGCCCATGCTGAGTGGATTAATCGGCCATGCCCGGACCGAGTGGACAAGTCGGCTTGCCCCTAACCAAATTCTGCATGATCAATGCATAACCAAATCCTGCATGATCAATGCAAGACCTAAACGTCTAAATTAGTTTTTGGTTCCCGCCGTTTATTTCCCGCCAGTCGATTCCCGCCACTATTTCCCGCCGTTTATCTCCTGCTAGCCGATTCCTGCCACGATTTCCCGCCGTTTATCTCCCGCCAGCTGATTCCCGCCACTATCTCCTGCCACGTTTTCCCACCGTTTTTCCCGCCTATTCGTCTCATTGCCTCTATAAATTCAGACACCGAGATGTTCTATCTTCACCCAGTTCAGCTGTTCCTCCTCTTTCTCTCGCATTTCTTATCCTCTCCATCATGAGTGTGCCTTGTTCAGACCTAGAGTATAGGCCTAGGAAGATGAAAGATGCTAGGTTGCAACAAGGGGTGACACACGAGCGTTGTTGGTGCGGCCATCTCGCCACGGTCAAGGAGTCGATCGATTTCTCCACCTACATGGGCATGAAGTTTTTCATGTGTCCCAACTACGATGCAAGCCCACCTCGACAAGCAAGTTCGTCATACAAGAGGCCTCCGGTATGTTCACAAAACATGGTTAATATGAACCATTCATGTTATCATGTATCCTTTTATTCAATCCATTGATTTGCTTGCAGTCTCCTCCTCCACTTTGCAAGTGGTACCATTGGATTGACAAGGAGCAGCCAGCTTGGGCCAAGAAAGAGTGTCATGATAGGAACCGAGATGCGTGGGCTGCCTTTCACGAAGAGGAACGTGCTAAAAGGATGGCCGAAGAGGAGAAGAAGGAACGGGAGAGAGAAATGAAAGAATTTCGTGTAGAGCAAGCTCGAAACCGCGAGCTGAACAGGAAGAGAAGGGAGGAAGAGGAGCGGCAGGAACAAGTGCGCAAGGAGGCCCGTGAGGCGGAGAGGAAGAGATTAAGAGAAAGGGCTGCTGAGGCGCGGGCGGCAAAGGAATGTGGGGACAAGACCGGGAAGTACCCGTGCTGGATCAGGGTAGGTAGACATATGTATCAGTACCAATGTATCTTCACTTCAGTTGTACTGTCCCGATGTATCTTAATTTCACTTGTAGTGTCTTGATGTATCCTCATTTAAGTTGTAGTGTTTTGATGTATCTTCATTTCAGTTGTAGTGTCATGATGTATCTTCATTTCAGTTATAGTGTTGTGATGTATCTTAAGCGTGACATTAGTTTGTACTTGTCAGTTAATTTCAGAGACAATGTATCTTAGTTCTTCCCGCCAAAATGTTTCCCGCCAAAATGCTTCCCGCCAGAATGCTTCCCACCAAAATGCTTCCCGCCAGAATTTTTTCCGCCTGAATGTTTCCCGCCATTTTTTGTTTGTTTACCCTATAAAACCCCCTCCTCACGCAGTTGTTTAAGCAAAGCCACCCTGTTTTCAGCCAGTATGTTTCCCGGTTTTCCCTATGATCGTCATACTGAGTCTCCTATGTGGGGTCTGGGGCAGGAGTCTGAAAAAATGTTCATCCAACTCTTCTGTGTCAAGAAGTCCTGAGTGTTGTGCTCCACCTCATGATCACTCGTCTACACGGATCCAGAAAAAGATCCCTGATAATCAGGCATAGACCCATGCACTTGAAAGGCTCCTGCATATGAATACTGAAGTATATAAGAAATTGATATGAAGCTAGCCTCGGTATTGTGTAAGACGCATACCCTATGGCTGCGGCTGTGGACGAAAGCCGTAGTTCGGTGTGGGAGAGTGGCCAAAAGGCTCGTGCTGCTGCTGCTTGATACATTGCAAATGTATCTATAATTTTTGATGTTCCATGCTTGGTTTTATCCACTTTCCTGTGTTTTGTTCCAACTTTGGAGTACTTTTCATATGATTTCTTGGACTAACCTATTAACAAGATGCCATAGTGCCAGTTGCCTATTTTCTGCTGTTTTTGGTTCCAGGAAGTCAGAAAATGAATATTCTCGGAATTGGACGGGACAAAAGCCAAAGTTACTATTTTCCCGGAAGACTCACAGAGCCAGAAGGAGAGACGGAGGAGGGCCAGGGCCTGGCCACACCATATGGTGGCGCGGGCTAGCCCTGGCCGCGCCACCAGGTGGTGTGGGCCCCCTGGCACTCCATCGACCTTGCCTCCTTCGCCTATAAGAGCCTCCCGATACCAAAACCCTAAATAGTCAATCAGAAATCCTTGAAAAGTTCCACAGTGCCGCTGCCACCGAAGGGGAGATTTGGGGGACAGAAAGTCTCTGTTCCAGCACCCTGCCAAAGTTCCTATTTTACCGGAAGACTCACGAAGCCAAAGTTAGAAAATGAATATTCTCGGAATTGGACGGGACAAAAGCCAAAGTTCCTATTTTACCGGAAGACTCACGAAGCCAGAAGGAGAGCCGGAGAGGGGCCACAGGGTGGCCACACCCCCCTTGGCACGGGCAACCCTAGGGCGCGCCAGGGCATGGTGTGGGCCCCCTGGACGGCCACCGACCTTGCCTCTTTCGCCTATAAGAGCCTCCCGATGCATAAACCCTAAAAAATCAATCAGAAATCCACTAAAAGTTCCACAGCGCCGCCGCCACCGAAGGGGAGATTCGAGGGACAGAAAGTCTCTATTCCAGAACCCTGCCGGGACGGGGAAGTGCCCCTGGAGCCATCTCCATCGATCTCCACCACCATCTCCATCACCGTTGCTGATTCCCATGATGAGGAGGGAGTAGTTCTCTCTCGAGGCTAAGGGTTCTACCGGTAGCTATGTGTTCATCTCTCTCTATGCATGATCTTATTGAGATCATGAGCTTGTAATCTATAGATCTACCTTGCTACTCAAGTTCTTTAATAGATCTCTGCTCTCCCCATGTGTGTGAAAGTGACAGCGTGCTCACCATGGTGGCACTTAGGCTAGAGATTACAAATACTTGTTATGAGTTATATTTGGAGTTGGATGTATTTATGAAATTGTGGTGTTTGTTGGACTCATCTAGTACTCAAGGTGACAGTGTGGGGTTTTCTAGATGGGAAAGATGAACTTTGAGGTGTGCTGTTATAGCCCTACCATGGATTAGAGTCTCCAACCGGAGAGTAGTTAAGAGTAGTATCATAAAGAGATTATATTTATATGAGAGTGTTCACTAGTGAAAGTATGATCCCTAGGCCTTGTTTCTAAGCATTGAAACACCGTTTGTTACTAGATCTGTTACATGTTTGCTTGCTTCCATCTTTATTTCAGTTTGCTTTTAGTATCTTCCACACCATCAAGCTATTTTCTATCACTGTTACCACTTATAATTATCCATACCACTTGTATTTCACTATCTCTTCGCCGAACTAGTGCACCTATACACTTGTATTAGCAACTAAGGTGTGGAAGTCCTGGGAAATTCCTGTAGCCCTCATGAATTCGAAGCATGGATAGATGGAAGGAAAAACTTCCTCCTCTCGGTGAACCTTCATAACCTCAGGCACCATCAGTTCATGTTGGTTGAGTTGATGCTCATTCATCTTCTATTCTGAAATTTAAACATCCATTACACAAGTGATTGCAAAGTGAATATATAATGAAGGGCACTACTCATAGGGACTTGTAAGAGGCCTAAACATGCATCAAAATAATATCTCTAAGCATTGAACAAGCTTACAAGCTATCATAACCTGTCACCTACAGCAGCAAAGTACTCAAGATATAAACCACTAAACACAAATCTACTTGGACAAGCGGAGGAGTCACATACCGGAGAACAAATGCTCCAAATTTCAGCAGCAAAGATGTGCTGAGCAAGGATATCGAAAAATCATGGGCAAGAACAGCAAGAACGCGGTTTCGAGCAACGAACTGATGTTTTCTTAGGAGAGAGAAGAAAGTGGGAAGTGAGAGAGTGAGTGAAGGGCCAGGGGTGGCCCACACCATGGCTAGGCGCGCCCCTTGGGTGGTCGTGCCACCAGGTGGTGTGCCTGCCTGGTGGGCCCCCTGGTACTCTCCAGGCACTTCTCTGCCCCTTTTTCACGTAAAAATTTAATATGAATTTTCTAGAATTTTTTGAGACACTTTATTTTTGAGTAATTTTCAGGTATAGATGAATGATTTTCTAACAGAAAAAAGTTTCTGGAATGATGCAATGACAAAACAAAGCTAAACTTCATAAGTTCTAAGACACTCTCATATGCAGGCAACTAATAACAGAAAAGTAAACTAAACGAAAACAAAAACTAAAATGGATAGAATAAAAGTAAACAGAGATAATCATGGTGAAAACATTGTTTTGTTCATTAAAATCCTTTTGTTAACAAGGTTGATCAGGTCTTGTTACCAAAACAATTTTATATGAAACAACACTTTGTATTCCACTAATGATTATGTTACCTCAACCTTGATAGCAATGGTCCCAATCATAATAGTTTCATATTTTTCTCGTGGTATGGGACAATATATTTCTCCAACTTGAATGCCCTCAACATGTTCAATTGAATTTAAACCATAAGTCCTATAAATCTTCTTGGGGAAATAGACAGTATGCTCCTTGTCATTAACATTGAAAGTCACCTTTCCTTGATTACAATTAATAACAGCTCCTGCAGTATTAAGAAAAGGTCTCCCAAGAATAATAGACATATTATCATCTTCAGGCATTTCAAGCACAATAAAATCAGTTAATATCAAGCAATTATGAGCCACTTGAACAGGTACATCCTCACATATACCCACTGGAATAGTAGTAGATTTATCAGCCATTTGCAAAGATATATCAGTTGGTATTAGTTTTTCCAGTTGAAGTCTCTTATAGAGAGAAAAAGGCATAACACTAACTCCTGCTCCCAAATCACACAAAGCAGTTCTAACGTAACTATTTTTAATAGAGCAAGGAATAGTTGGAATCCCTGGGTCTCCAAGTTTCTTTGGAACCTTACCATTAAAGGAATAATTAGCAAGCAAAGTAGAAATTTCTTCATTAGGGATCTTCCTTTTATTCGAGACAATATCCTTCATATACTTTGAATAAGGAGGCAATTTAATAGCATCAGTCAAAGGAATTTGCAAGAATAAAGGTTTCATCCATTCACAAAACTTATTATAGTGTTCATCTTCCTTTGACTTGTGTTTCTTATCAGGGAAAGGCATAGGTTTTTGGACCCAAGGCTCTCTTTCACTACCATGTTTCTTAGCAACAAAATCTTCTTTAGTGTATTTAGTATTCTTAGTGTGCCTTTCAGGTTCTTCTTCAAAATTTTATTTATCAGGAACATTATTTTCTTCATTACCACTTTCAGTTTCAGCATCAAAGACAGATATACTATTAGGATCTTTAGCAGGTTTAGTGGGTTCTACAATAGTTTTATGTTTCCTTTTTCTTTTCTTAGGAGTAGTACCACTATTTTCAGCTTGTTGAGAATCCTACTCAATTCTTTTAGGATGCCCCTCAGGATATAGAGGATCCTTGGTAGAAGCACCACTTCTAGTTCTAATTTCATAAGCATGTTTTTCTTTAGCAGCATTAACTAGTAAGTCTTTTTGCACTTTAATAAGCTGATCAATTTGAGTTTGAACCATTTGAAAATGTTTAACAATCACTTTAACATCATTAGAGGTTCTTTCCACAATATCGTTTAACTCAACAATAGCTCTTGTCTTTTCCATTAAATGATTTTGCACCCTTTTATTAAAATTATCTTGCTTAACAATAAAAATATCAAATTCTTCTAAGCATTGATCAAGAGGTTTAGAGTAAGGGATATCACCTTCATCAAAATGTTGGAGAGAGTGTATCTCAATAGTGGACGAATGGGGAATTGGCTTACATAATTCTTCTATAGGAGGTAAATTCTTGACATCAACAGCTTTAATTCCCATCTCCTTAAGACATTTCTTAGCTTCCTTCATCACTTCATCATTTAGTTCAATAACTCACCTCTGCTTTGATGTTGGTATAGGTGCAGGAATAGTTGGTTCAGGTATAGCTGGTTCAGGAGGAGTCCAGTCTTCATAATTCTTGCTTATTTTAGCCATTAATTCCTCAGCTTCCTTGGGAATCCTATTCCTGAAAACACAATCAGCACAACTATCCAGGTATGTCCTAGATTCTTCAGTTAGTCCATTATAGAATATATCAAGAAGCTCATTCTTAGGTAATGGACATCCAGCCTGTGCATGAATCAAAGCACAAAACCTTGCCCATGTTTCAGGCAATATCTCTTTTTCTCTCTGTTTAAAATCAAAAAGTTCCTGCAAAATAGCATGTCTAGCACCAGGAGGAAAATATTTCTGCAGGAAAGTACTAATCAAGCAATCAAGGCTATCAATAGATCCAGGAGGTAAATTATTAAACCAAGTTTTAGCTTCTCCTTTCAGTGAAAAAGGGAAAATTTTAGCAACAAAGTAGGTGCGCATCTTAATATCATCAGAAAATAAACCACTCATGGTAAAAAGCTCAGTCATATGTGCTACCGCACTTTCATTCTTAGTCCAACAAAAAGGTTCTTTCTCAACAATAACTATGTAAGATAGATCAAGAGAGAAATCATAATCCTTATCTTTCATGTTTATGGGAGATGCAACAAACTTAGCATTGAGAGACAATTTGGGTTCTTAATAGCACTCCTATAATGGGTGTTTTGACATTCTTTAATGAATTCATCGGTCATCTCTATATAACCGTCTTCAATATCATAGCTCTCTCTAGACTCAGGTGAACTAACATGTGTAGTAGTGTCTTCATTAGGAGTTTCAGTATTTCCAGCTATAGTTCTAGCAATCGTAGCATCTAGGAAAGGACCTAATGAACCACTCTTATCAAGCACAATAGAAGCAGCATCATAAGTATCAGAAGTTTCAGATTCAGCAGTAGTAGCAGTGTGTGTAGCATGTGTATGTGGTGGTGTAAGGAGCTTACTCATAAGAGATGGTGAATCAAGAGCAACAGAGGTGTTCAGAACCGTACCTCTTCTTGTAGTGGATGGTAAAATAGGAACCTTGCCATCATGAGACTTCCCCATGATGGACGGGTGGCAGCGAACAATAATGATTCCAAGTGAACTTGATAAATAAAGCTATACTCCCCGGCAACAGCGCCAGAAAATAGTCTTGATGACCCACAAGTATAGGGGGTGTATCATAGTATTTTCGAGAGAAGTGAAACCCAATTTATTGATTCGACACAAGGGAAGCCAAAGAATATTTATAAGCCTTAACAACTGAGTTGTCAATTCAGCTGCACCTGGAAACAGTCTTGCTCACAACAATTTATCAGTAGCAACAGTTTTGTAATAGCAATAGTAAAGCAATAACAGTAGTAAAAGTAAAGATAGTAGTAACAATTGCAGTAAACAATAGGATTAAAGCACGGTAGGCATAGGGAGGGATGGACGGGCGTTGCATGGACAAGACAATTCATATAGCAATCAGAACATAGGGCATTTGCAGATAAATAAGATAAAGCATCCAAGTACTAAATAATCATAGGCATGTGTTCCATATATAGTCATACATGCTCGCAATGAGAACTTGCACATCTTTTGTCCTGCCAGACCGTTTGCAGCGGGGCCTCAAGGGAACTACTGGCAATTAAGGTGCTCCTTTTAATAGAGCACCGGAGCAAAGCATTAACACTCCATGAACACATGTGATCCTCACATCAAAGCCATTCCCTCCGGTTATCCCGATTTCTGTCACTTCGGGGCCTTTGGTTCCGGACAACAATATGTGTATACAACTTGCAGGTAAGACCATAAACAATACTATCATAATGAATCAATAACATATTCAGATCTAAAATCATGTCACTCGGGCCCTAGTGACAAGCATTAAGCATAACAAGTTGCAACAAAGGCAAAAATCACTAATAGTAGATACTAGGCACCATGCCCTAACAATCTGATGCCATTACATGAACAATCTCATCCAATCCCTACCATCCCCATAGCCTACAGCGGGGAATTACTCACTCATAGATGGGGGAAACATGGATGGTCGATGGAGAAGCGATGGTGATGATGATGACGATGATCTCCTCCAATTCCCCGTCCTAGCAGGGTGCCAGAACGGAGTTTCTGGTTCCGAATCGCGGAATCTGGTGGTGGTGGCGCAGCGGAACTCTTTCTGGAAAAACGTCGAACCCCCCTTGGTTTTTAGGTTAAGGGGCAACTTATAGGCGAAGAGAGAGGCCGAGGGGGCAGCCGAGGTGGCCACACCACCCCCAGGCGTGGCCTGGCCTAGCCCGCACGGCCAGGTGGTGTGGGTCCCTCGTAGCCCTACTCCGTCTCGTCTTCTGGCTCCGTGAGTCTTCTAGTGAAATAGGATTTTTGGTATATTTTTCGGGATTTTTCCTGATAGTTGATTTTCTGCACAAAAACTAGACACTGAGGTAATTCTACTGAAAATAGCGTCAGTCCGTGTTAGTTGTATCCAAATCACACAAGTTTAGAAGAAAAACAATAGCAAAAGTATTCAGGAAAGTAGATATGTTTTGGACGTATCACTTCCCTTCCTTGACAACCTACAATTGGAGAGTGATTGCGATAAGTCAATAAACCAGATAAGTCAATAAACTTACGTGTGGACGACCGAAGGTACAACACTCTCTATAGGATGAGGATCGGCCAACCAGACGAGCAAAAGGTAAAAGCCCGACCCACTTCAACCTGCAAATCTAAATAGCGTGACAAGTGAGTTAGTGCATCCAATCATAATTATTGTAATGCATGATTACAATAAAATCGTACCTAGAAACCCAAGTCGGGTGTATCCTCCATTTTACGTTGGGAGTGTGAGTGACCAAGAGCTCGAGAAAGTTAGGCTCATCCTCCAAGATTCTAGCACGATGTTTCTTATCAATATCTTCACTGAGCAAACTGTATCTTCTCACCATTTCTGCACATATTACAAATTAAAACATAGTTCATCACATATTAAAACATAGTTCATCACATATTATAAATTAGAACATAGTTCATCACATATTATAAATTAAAACATAGTTCACCATATATTACAAATCAAAACATAGTTCACCACATATTACAAATTAAAACATAGTTCATCACATATTAAAACATAGTTCATCACAATTACAAATTAAAACATAGTTCATCACATATTACACATGGAACATAGTTCATCGAAACCTAAGTTCGCCCGCGTCCTCTACCTCTTCTAGCCCGGGTACCACGTCCTCGCGTAGGTACTACGCCTGTACCGAACTTGGGACAACACCTTGCCCTATGGCAAAAATCATTGCATAGAAAACACTGTCGCGTTGGGCCTCCAGCTTCTGATTCATCCATGTCATTCCGGATGCGCCTACACTGGCGTCTTCCTCTGCCAGTTCGCATTAGAGCAGGGTGGAGGATATACTGCCTTTCACCAGAGTTTACTGTGTTGAAATTGCCCACTACTTGAAATCCTGACATCACACCGGTTCAGGTATTGACCACATATTCTTTTAGGTAGTACGGAAACACGAACGAGATTGTGTCCAACCCTAGCTGCCCACACGCAGCAAGCACATGCGAGCAAGGGAGATGAAGCAATTTTGGTTTGTTGCACGTGCACTCATAGATTGGCCATTGCTCATTTCCAATCTTCACCTCATACGTCCTTAGCTTATTACCACACCCAAACTTATCGGGAGGTAACCGCACCTCAAACCTTCGCTCTGCATTACCGATGGCCACGACAATGTGTGTCCGAGCTTTTTCCATCTTTTTATCTATATAATCCATAATATTTTCACAGAAGCGTGTGTTTGGATTGTTTAATATATGCAATTGAGCTTTCTGTCATCTGTCTCTGAAATTTTTAATCGTGTCATACAAAATATCCTCGACAATGGCTGTAAGTGACAGAGTCCTGCTACCTCTGAGGACAAAGTTATACGACTCAGCTAGGTTTATACTCATGACACCATACCTAGCTCCATGGGTGTCGTGTAGCAAAGAACACCTCTCCAAAGGCTCGTGCTCTATCCATTGTTGAATTTTTTTAATCTGTCTCCCGAGCCTTCTCCTATTACCAGGCGGATCAAATCCAGGCAAGTCACAAAGCCCTACAGGCTCTTCCTCCAGAAGCGCTTCTCCAGTAGCAGCCTGGGCATCAACTGCTGCTTGATGTGCATCTATAGCTGCGGTTTGGACCGCTTTCCTCGCCCTAGCATGTTTCTGAGTGAAGTCATCGAGATGTGCACGTATGAAATCATACTTCCATTCTTGGTTCTGCTTGCACAGTTTTTTGAAAAGATTCATCAGATTCTTGTTTCTGAACTGCGAGAAAAAATTAGCTTCCAAATGGCACATGCACCAACGACTCTGCATGTCGAGCCAAGGTGTTTGTTCTTTAGGCCCAGGCTATGTCAAACGCTTAACCGCATTTAGTATACCTGCATGCCTATCATGAATGAGGCACACATTGGGCTTATCTTTCACAACTGCTATCTTGAGCTGCCTGAAGAACCATGTCTATCTTTCAGTGTTTTCTCCCTCAACAAAAGCAAAGGCGAGTGGGACAATTTGATTGTTGTCGTGTTGACCAATAGCGGTAAGGATCTGACCCTTATACTTGCCAGTGAGAAACATGTCATCTACACATATAATTGGTTGGCAATAAGTGAAAGCTTGGATGCACACAGAGAAAGAGAAGAACACTCGATGAAGCACCTTTACGGATGGATCCTCTGGTATCTCATAGTGTTGGATGTCGACATAGGTGTCTGGGTTCCTAGCCTGCAGTGTAAGGAGTTGTCTGACTACATAGTCATACGCGTCTCTGAACGAACTAAACTTGTCCTCAAGATCCCTTTGCTTTGCTCTCCAAACCTTGCCGTACGAAATATTGTAATTAAACCAAACCCTTACTTTATTTATTATAGCCTTCACTTCCACCGCTTTGCTCTCCACTATCTCCGTGTAAAACAACCGAGCCAGAAGTGTGGACGAGAGGTTGCGATGATCTGTAGGGATAGATGAAAGCTGACACGTGTGCATCACCATGTCGCTCACCAACCAATTTGTGTCATATTTAGGAAGATATCCATGCACCCTAGCTGGACAATTTATATCCACACATTCTATTGTCAAGTATCTCTTATTTGACACGGTTGTAGAACCCTCTATGTAGACAATGTCCAAACAATGACTGCATCTTGCAAATGTTTATTGTGTGTATATCTGGCGCCCTGTGCAATTTTATTTTTGTGATATTTCCACGCAGAATCATGACAGTCGTTAATGGTCATGACATCAGAGATGTCTTGATTCCAGGATGCAGGAATCAACATGTCCTCTCCGTTGCTTTCTCCATCGGAACAATCTGAATCATCAGAATCACCATTTTCACCATTCATGTAATCCTCATCCTCCATCAAGTCCTGCATGTGCCTACCTTCCTCGTCTCCATCTACCTCTCTACTATCGTATCCTCCACCTACATCCTGACCGCTCTACCCTGGTTCGTAACCACCAGCACCTCCTCCTATCTGACTGCTCTGCTCTGATTCATATCCACCACCTCCAGCATTTGACATAGAGTATGTCCCGCCACTAGATTCAGCACTATGGTCAGGACCGTGTCCACCTTCCGATGCTTGCGGATTGATCTCCTTTAAGACAGGAAGCACTAGTGCAACATGGTGTATGTGCCTGTCCTGGCAACCTTTTAACCACTTAAACCAATCTCTGTTATGATCTACATCCTTCAAAATCCAGAAAATGTTCTTGGTAGACTTTGTCCACAATGCTTGAACACTGACGGTGTATGTTTCGAGATTATATCCTAAACAGTCCGTCAACCATTCCTTCAACTGACTAACACTCCAGGTTTGAGGGGCAGTCAAATCCAACTCCGTAGAATAAAACTCACGCAAATCTGCTTCATATTCATAGTATTGGTTATTATCAGGACCGTAGTACAACATGAACTTCACTATATTCGATATCTCTGCTGACATAAAAAAATCAACCTAAATAATTAATTATCAACAGTGCATAAATACATGTACAACTATCTGCAAATATTCTAAATAATATACTAATAGTCTGGCTAATATTTCTACAAATCCACCTGCCAAATCTTTCTACAAATCCACCTATTCTAAATAAAACTATGTATAACTACCCGCAAATATTCTAAATAATATACTAAAACCCTCCTAATTATTCTAATAGCTTCCTAACCACAGTCCGAGTAGCCGCATAACCATATACAATAACTGTGATTAACGAGGAATTAGAGTTTACTCTTGAAGCGTGAGAAGCCACTCGGTACAGCAGCCTCGGTGCACCAAAGAAGCAACACGGTGCAGCAGGCTGTCACCGATTGGGCCATTAGGCCAGGCTGTCGCCGAGTGAGGCAATCGAGCAGAACAGGCTCGCCACCACATGCACTCGGTAACGGCGACGCGGAATAAAGTTTGATTCGGCCAGGCCCACGCCGAATAGACCTCTCGGCCATAATCATGGGCAAATGCATAAATATACTTCTGAAAGAGAAGTGGGTAGACAAAGTATTATTGACAAGATTTATGTTTTTTTGAAGACCCTTCGAATTTTTCTATTGTATTTCTACTTGAATCAGAGAGAAGAAGTATTTCTCGGTTTATCATTCGGCGTGACCGTCGCTGCCAAAGCACTTGACATGTAAAATGCTGAATTCATGAAACGTTTGTTAAAAAATATATTATTTTAAAAAAAATCGCGGAAAACGAAGTGTGAAATCATTGAACTACTGGTGACGACGTAATGCTGACGCCATCAGTTCGTAATACCGAGATCATTTAAACAGCCATGTGCTGACTCGTGTCCGGGTTGAATCAGCAAATCCCCGAACGCACGTTACTGTGCAGACGCACTGGACAAGGGGACAAAGACAAGGTCGCGCGATTCAGGGAAACCACGAGGGCGGGCACCGCACCGACTCCGAAAGCCAGGACGCCAATTAATGGGCGGTTGGGTTGGAACAAGAGCACACGGGGCGAGAGGCAAGTTGAAGACGATCGACAGGGATCGGAGAGAGCTCGATCGTAGGGCTGCCATTGCCCCCCCGGACGTCCCCGGCTGAACTCGTACCTGGCTCTGCACAGATCCGGTTAATGATGGTGGGGGATCACAGGAGGAGATAGAAAAAATAGCATCTCATTATGATCCCTGATCGACCCCAGGGATGGAAAATACTCATTTGGGTCAGTACCGGGTAGTATCAGTATGCGGCAGCAGGGAGTGGGGCTGTACGTAGTAGTGGAGTTACTTTGGCCGGCTCTCGTGTTTACAAAGGTAGGCCGAGTAAAAAAAGTCCACTCTTCGACTGTTCAGCACGAGCAGCTAGCCGAGACATGACCATACGTCAGCACTTACCATCGATCGTTCCTGCTCACCTCAGCCTAGTAGTAAATCATTCATGGCATGGAGGTAACTGGATTGTTTTCTGTTCATCTCAGACCTGTGTGATTCGTTCATGGACGTAACTTGGTCGTGCACATTTCGCATGGGGCCTGAAGTTTGCCGCGGCTACGGTTAAATCAGTTGGACCGCAGGATGGAGGGCATCATCCCCGGTCGTCATGCCAAATAGTGCCACCCGCGCTTCTCGCCCCGCAGCCCGCAACAGGCCAGCGGCTGCTGCGGCACACCTCACACTCCCGCAGCCAGCAAAGCCCTGCTGCTGCCTGCCGCAGTAACACTATTGTACTAGTACTATAAAGAAGGCGCCACACAAGCAAAGGATCCCATCTCACACACTCACTCTCTCTCCGCGTCTCGCTCCCGCAGCACATGCGCGCCGCCCGCCGCTGCCTGCAGCTGCCGACACCGCACGCGGGCGCAGCAATGGGGCACCACCGGTGCTTGCTTCTTCTCCCCCTGCTCCTCGCCGCCGCGATGTGCTGCGGCGCCGCCGAGGCCAAGCGCGGCGGCAGCGGAAGCAAGAAGTCGTACGAGGCCATCTTCAGCTTCGGGGACTCGCTCTCCGACGCCGGCAACCTCATCGTCGACGGCATCCCCAAGGCCCTCACCACAGCCAGGGCGCCCTACGGGATGACCTTCTTCGGACGACCCACCGGACGATGCTCCAACGGACGAGTCGTCGTCGACTTCCTAGGTAACACTACTACTATTCTGCAGCAAATCCCACACTTACTTGTGTGCCGGATGGATTCCCAACCTCGCCGTCCTTGTTCTTTTCTTGGCCTTTTGGGAGATGGACCTCGCAGTATCCGATACTACTGAAGTGTCTCTGTTTTTTAAGCCGTTGATTTGGAGTCGGGTGGAGTGTTTGACTCTGCTCTGACCTTGGTCATGATGAAATTGACTCTTGCTCGGTGTGATACTACTACTAAACTAAGTACAGTAGTACCCTATGCGTGTTCCTCCAAACTATGATTACTTTCTAGTGATGCAACGCTAATCTGCTAAAAGAAAAGTCTTGAGTTTTTCTGCTTTGAGAAAAGAAGATTAAGTTTAGTGGCCGGTAAAAATAGCCACTGCTTTGCAACAGTGGGTTATTGCTGCCTCCGTTCTGCTACTGCTACGCCGCCCAAAGTGTTGATGTGAATTAAAGTTCCTTTTCTTTTCGTTTTCCTTTTTTTTCTAAAGTAAAAAAGCACACCAGAAATGTTACTACTACTGAAAGAAACCAGTAGCGATTTACTGCTGCCACCAATGGACCACGCATTTGTCTCGCTCCATTGGAATTGCTAGATATGTGCGCTCTGTTCAGAGCATCAGCCAATTTTTTGCTGATGGGATTCTCTTGTCAATTTGCAGCCGAGCATTTCGGGCTGCCCCTGCCGCCGGCGTCGCAGGCCCACGGCAAGGACTTCAAGAAGGGCGCCAACTTCGCCATCACCGGCGCCACGGCGCTCGAGTACTCCTTCTTCAAGGCTCACGGCATCGACCAGCGCATCTGGAACACCGGCTCCATCAACACCCAGATCGGCTGGCTACAGACGATGAAGCCGTCGCTCTGCAAATCGGACAACGGTCCGACCACATTCTCTCAAGCCTTTCTTGATACCCATGTTCCACTCAGCAGATAAAAAAAATTCAGAATCTCATTTGTTTTTGTTTACTGCAGAGTGCAAGGATTACTTCGGCAAATCGCTGTTTGTGGTGGGGGAGTTCGGGGGCAATGACTACAACGCTCCGTTGTTCTCCGGTGTTAAGTTCTCCGATGTGAAGACCTACGTGCCGCTGGTCGCCAAAGCCATCGCCAACGGCGTCGAGGTATGAAATCACTAGTGGACGCTGATTTACACATCATTCTTATAGAGTAGGAAAACAGATCTACCCTTGCATTGCATCATAGTACAGCACAATGCACATAGGAGTACATGGGTGAAGTAGAAAAGCAGCAGTCGACTGTACTTGACTACCGGGGGATTCAGGGAATCGTGAAGGTGTGTGGTGGGTGCTGATTTCAGGCAACACACATATGTCATATCTAGATATTTGTCGGCAAGGTGGAATGCATGACAAACCATGAGAAGGACAGAATTGGTTAGGACGATGATCAAGCTGCATAGTGTCATAGACTAAGCTCTTGAGAGTATAGTTGTGCAGGGGTGGCTACACAGCGGCCCGGTGGTAGGAGATGGGTAGGGCCAATACACATTTTATTGGGTTGGATCTAGGGATCTCAGTGTGATGTTTACCTATGATCAACTGGGCTAGACACTAAAATAGGGGCAAGAACATGTGACACTTGTGGTATATATCCTTCCATAAATAGAAGAATCTCCTGACTAGGGAATTACCCATGTACTGTAACTGCTATTCTTACACTGGTTTGGAAAGTGAATTTTCTTTTCACCTGCATAAACCTGACTAGACATTCGTGATGCCATGGGATCTTCACTTTGTTACCCAATAGAGTTCCTCCACGGCACATCAGATTGTTGCTTAGTGCACGCCCATGTGATGTCTAGACGGGAGCTTCATTCAGGACATGATTGTGCCAATGAAGAGAATGGGCATGGAAAAGGTATGGTTGGTAAAGAAGATGAGGAATCATTTGTTGTGTGCATGGCCATCATGGAACGGCTGTCACATGATTCGCATAAAAAAAGGCTGTCACATGACATAGCTCTGAAAAATGGTTTGTTTTCACTCACTTCAAGGAGATTGAACAGATCTCCTAAAATTATAATACTGTTGGCAGTAGTGCATTACTATTTACTACTTTATTAGTGGTGTTCTGCTAAACTAGTACTTAGTCAGTGTATAATATCATGATTTCAAACGGTAGTGTGGACATCTGTTGGAGGTATCTTTGTCTAGGATTGGGAGTAGTCTTGCACATTTCTTAAATGCAGATTGAAGCGTACACATACACACTGATGTGCGTTCAGATAATCTTACACTTAATTTTCTTTCTTTCAGAAACTGGTCGAGCTTGGGGCGACAGACCTGTTGGTGCCTGGAATTCTCCCGATCGGGTGCTTCCCTCTGTACCTGACGCTGTACAACAGCAGCAAGAAATCGGACTACAACGCGCGCACTGGGTGCCTCCGGAGATACAACCGTCTGGCCTTCCATCACAACAGGGAGCTCAAGCAGCAGCTTGATGAGCTTCAGAAGAAGTACCCAAAGACGAAAATCATGTACGGTGATTACTTCAAAGCGGCAATGCAGTTTGTCGTCAGCCCTAAAAATTTCGGTGAGCGATTCCTTCCTTGAGAACCGGTGAAATATCTCGAGTACATAGTTAAAACGGATTCAGAGTTTCGCTCAGGATTACTGCAAGACATGGTGTGCACATTAGGAATTATAGGTGGCATGGTCTAACTGAACCTTACACACCATTGCAGGTTTCAGCACAGCTTTGCAAGCATGCTGCGGCGCCGCAGGGGAGGGCAACTACAACTTCAACATGAAGAAGAAGTGTGGCGAGGCAGGCGCAAGCGTGTGCTCTAACCCGTCGTCGTACGTGAGCTGGGACGGCATCCACATGACGGAAGCCGCCTACCGCATGGTCGCGAACGGTTGGCTGAACGGCCCCTACGCTTCTCCCCCAATCATGAAGTGATGATTGAGATGGTTAACTATATGTAGCGTTCCCTGGTGCTGCTAGAGGGATGGATATATGAGGAGTGCTTCAGGCACTTAAGAAATTAAGTTATTATGGGTTAAATTCCTTAGTTTGAGGATTGTATAAACTGTGGCGGTATAGATATGTTTTCCCAACTGAAAGATCTAGTAGTAGTACAGATGTACCTTGTATGACATGTTCTCTGATTCTTATTCATTTGCCAAGACTTGCATAAGAATAATTTTATATGGAAACAAAAGGACCAAAATTGTTCATTTGCGCCTCAGGAACTGCACCTTGCTTGTAGAGTGTTTACCTTTTCATCCTGGCCTATTTTTGCAGCGGAAAATAAATCTGTCAATCCATGATCAATAGACATGAAAAGTATGACAGAATGCCCTGCCTTGATTGATGACATTTGCCCCAAGACTACGATGACACACACATTCTCAAAAACTCACCCCAAATCTACGGGCAGCACGGCGACGCGAGGTGATCATATACTCCTGGCGGGAAGTATAACATCACGCGGCTAGGAGTACACGATCGAGATGTAAATGTGGAGGTCTATCCGATCGAACTCACCGTCAATCTTCCAGGGATCAACACGTCGTTCACCTCGTCGGCGGCTTGATTGGGCAACATGCCCTTTGTGGATGGGCCGGTGTTGATGGAGGTGGTCTCTGATGAGGTGGGGAGTGGGCTTGCTCATGATAGGCTGGCCGGTTCTGCGACGGATGTTTGTGACCTGGCGGATGGCGTGATCGACGGAGGGGAGGCCCTGGCCCAAGAGTGGTCGGGCCCTCCCCTAGCTGATGGCGTGGATGACGCCCAGGCGGGGTGGTCGCCTAGGGAGGACCTGGCCCAGGCGGGGTCGGGTTCCCTCCCGGGAGGTGGCTCCATCAAGGTCCAGGCGGAGCAGTCCATTGGGGGGAACCTGACTCAGGCGGGGCCGGGTTCTCTCCCTCGTACGCCGGCACGGAGGAGCCTTCGTCATGGAGTTGACGCCCTCGGCGCATCTACCACGGATGAGGACTCGTTGGTAAAGGCTATGAGGAGAAATGCGGAATTAAATCTTGATTCTCAGGGTACTTCAAGTTCTTCGAAATCTTTCAATAATTTTTCTACCCCTGTTATTGTTGATAGGTTAGCCAATGTTGGTATTAGTATGGGTAGATCTGTTAAGGAAGTTGAATTTTCTTGTTTTGCTCTGAGACATATGGAGGTTGACCGTTTAACGGTTACTCCTAAAGTTTCTTTTGTTTCTGACACTTTACCAATTGAGGAGGAGGAGTTGCATGCCACAATAGATGGTCAACTTCTGTCTCACTTAGTTGGTAAAGTGTCGGAGGTGGCTTTTGACGAGACCGGGATGGGTTCATTATATGAGCTGAAAGCTGCTGGTCGGAAATCAAAAAGCCAAAAAACTCGCAAGAGGTCCCATGTATCCAAATCTCCTATTGTTTCTCAATGAATGACATGTTTTCAAATAGCAGAGGTCTTCGTGACTTGGCTAAACATTTGTTCTATGCTGATTGTGTGAGAGATTATAAGTTGGATTTTTTGGGTATTTCGAAAACTGGTAGACGTGATTTCTCACAAGCCTTACTCAATCTTCTTTCTGGTGGAGTAGACTTTACGTGGGTTTCACGGCCGCCGTGAGGTAGATCTGGGGGAATCCTGTTAGGCGTCAGAAATGAGACGATGGAAGTTTTAGCTAATTCGACTGGAGATTTTTTTATTAAATCCATATCCGTAACGTTTTTAAGACTGATTTTTTGCGTGAGTTGGTTAATCTGGCTAAGGACAATTCGTATCCTATTCTTATAGGTGGTGATTTTAACTTGCTGAGATTCCCTCATGAGAAAAGTCGGGGACGGTATGATGAGCATTGGCCCTTCATTTTCAACGTTGTTATCGACAGTTTGGACTTAAGAGAGGTTACAATGCTGAGGAGACAATTCACTTGGGCGAACAGTCTTCCGTAGCCAACATACAAAAAATTAGACAGAGTGCTTATGGATACCGATTGGGAGGATAAATTTCCTATGGTAACTGTTCGTGCTTTGGAATGTATACAGGCTTTATCAGATCACGCTCCATTACTTCTTTCGGTGGGATCACCATTACGCCAATCCAAACACAAATTTAAATTTGAACTTGGATGGATGGAGCGGGATGGGTTTTATGATCCGGTGAAGGCTATTTGAAAAAGACCGGTTAGTGCTGCAACACCCATACAACGCTGGAATAGTAAAATGCGTGCCTTACGCAAGTTCCTTCGTGGTTGGGCCAGACACACGGCCGGGATCCTCAAAAAGGAGAATATACGCCTTTCTACCATAATTAACGATTTAGAGGCTTCCGCAGAAGTTAGGCTATTATCTGTACAAGAGATTGAGCTAAAAAATCAATCAAATGCGGAAATTGCCAGACTTCTTCGCAAGGAGGAACTCAAATGGTACCAACGCTCTAAGGCAAAATTTGTCCTTGAAGGAGATGCGAACACAAGATACTTTCATGCAGTCGCAAATGGCAAGCATAAGAAAAAACTTATTCACTCTCTGATTCAGGATGAAGGTACGATTGAGGGCCAGGAGCAGCTAAAGACTTATATTACGAGTTATTATAAGGACTTTTTTGGGGCTCCGTCAGAAAACTCTTTTGAGTTGGATGAGTCTCAAACAGGAGATATCCCGTAGGTTTCTGCTGACGAAAACAACTTTTTAACCGCTCCTTACGTTGAGGAGGAGGTCAAGGGAGCTGTTTTTCAGATAAAACATAACAAAGCGCTAGGTCCTGATGGCTTTCCAGCAGAATTTTACCAAGAATTCTGAGAAGTCATTAGAGAGGACCTGATGCTTCTTTTTTCTTTTCTGCATGTTGATCAGCTATAACTGTTTAGACTAAATTTTGGCAACATCATTTTGTTACCTAAGGTTAATAATGCGGAACGTATACAGCAGTATCGACCAATCTGCCTTCTTAACGTTAGTTTCAATTTTTTTACAAAGGTTGCTACTATTAGACTGAATTCAGTAGCTGATCATGTTGTTCGACCTTCTCAAACTGCTTTCATGAAATGAAGAAACATCCTAGACGGTGTACTAATCCTACGTGAGACAATTCATGAACTACACTCGAAAAAACTAAATGGTGTATTGTTTAAGATTGACTTTGAGAAGGCTTATGATAAGGTTAATTGGTCTTTTCTCCAGCAGACACTTTGAATGAAAGGCTTTTTAGAGGAGTGGTGCAATCTCATATAGTCCTTTGTGACTAGGGGTAGTGTAGCCATCAATGTCAATGATGACACTGGCAAATACTTTCAGACTAAAAAAGGGCTAATACAAGGGGATCCGCTATCGCCTATACTATTTAATATAGTGGCTGATATGCTGGTTATCCTGATTGAGAAAGCTAAGGCTACCGGCCAAATTGAAGGACTAGTTCCCCATCTTGTCGATGGTGGCATTTCTATTCTTCAATACGCTGATGATACTATCCTTTTTATGGAACATGATCTAGAGAAAGCCACGAATCTGAAACTAATATTATCAGCATTTGAGCTTCTCTCTGGATTGAAAATCAATTTCCATAAGAGTGATTTGTATTGTTTTGGCGAGGCTGAGAACGAGGCACATCTATACGCCAAACTTTTTGGCTGTAGCATGGGCCAATTTCCAATCAACTATCTGGGAATCCCGATTCATTATCGGCGGCTCACGATTGCTGAATGGAAAATCGTTGAGGAAAGATTACAAAAACGTCTTAATAGTTGGAAGGGTAAGTTACTATCACTTGGTGGAAGACTTGTTCTCATAAACTCAGTACTCACAAACATGGTATTGTATATGATCTCATTTTTTCAACTACCAAAAGGTGTCTTGAAGAAAATGGATTACTTTTGATCAAGATTCTTTTGGCAAGGTGATGGTGAGAAAAGAAAATATCGACTTGCCAGATGGAATATTGTTTGCAGACCAAAAGAATACGGTGGACTGGGCATACATGATCTGCAAGTCAAAAACATCACTTCTCGGTAAATGGTTGTTCAAACTACTTACTGAAAATGGTGTCTGTCAAACCATTCTTTGGAGGAAATATATAGGCTCTAAGACGGTGTCTCAAGTGGTTTGGAAACCCGGAGATTCGCACTTTTGGGCAGGACTTATGGCGTCCAAAAAACATTTCTTTCAATTTGATGTGTTTAATATTAAGGATGGATCGCAGATTAGATTCTGAGAAGATAAATGGCTTGGCCAAACTCCCCTCCGGAATCAATATCCAGCTCTTTACTCCATTGTTCGACACAAAGGAGAGACTCTTTCTAAAGTTTTGGAAGATTATCCTCCTAATGTGTCGTTTAGACGAAGCCTCATTGGACCTAGACTCGAATCTTGAACAATCTTGTAGTAAGACTGTCGACGGTACAACTGTCTAAGGGGGTGGATGAGTTCAAATGAAATTTACTTCAGAGTGGTAAATTTTTGGTTGACTCTATGTATAGGACTTTGATCCAACCTGATATTCTTGTCGATAACAATAGTAAAATTTGGAAAATGAAGTTACTACTTAAGACGAAGATCTTTGCTTGGTATCTTCGTAAAGACGTAATTCTTACTAAAGACAATCTTGTTAAGAGGAATTGGCATGGAAGTATACAATGTGTATTTTGTCATCATCATGAGACAATATGACATTTATTCTTCCAATGTAAATTTGCTCGTGTTATATGGTCAATCATCCAAGTAGCCTCTGGTTTATCTTCTCCGCGATCAGTTACCAATGTATTCGGCAGTTGGTTATATGGAATTCGGGATAAATATGAGACATTATTTAGGGTGAGAGCGCTTGCTATTATTTGGTCGCTTTGGCTATGTAGCAATGACAAGATTTTTAATAATATAGTTTCTTCTTCCTTGCAGGTGGTTTATCGCGCAACAGCTATCCTACGATCATGGATTTCGCTCCAGCGTATGGAGTTCCGCGACTTGTTTGCAGAGGGGTGTACGCGTTTAGAGGATGTGACGAGGATATTTTCTTCCGACATGGATGGCAGCGTGATTTGCGGATTGAACTGCCTTAGATGCACACAGTTTTATTTTGTTATATGGACTATAATTTTTCGTTTGGTTCTCGTCTTATGAATGATCGACTGTATGCATCCTATTTATGTAGAGACCGGGTGTAAACTTTACCTTTGAGTAATAAAACGCCCATTTAAAAAAAAAAACAGCTTGTCCAATGCGTCGTTCTGTGTGGCTTCGGCTGAGCCGCCGCGTTGCCTGAGATTAGTTGATCCTGCCGCGCCGCCGCGCCGCCGGAGATCACGACAGCGTCATCGGAGATCAAGCTAACAAGAAAATAAACTGTCAAGGAGTTGTACGTATCCTATACCTGCGCTAGTCAAAACGAGAGACAACTACGTACGTACAAGATTCAGAGTCGAGGAGGTAAGTTCGTTGGAGTTTTATTTTTTTCAGAATTTGTCGTTCTTTGGAATTGGTCCACGCCGATCAGTTCGTGGGCCAGATCTGATATAATTTTTCTCCCGAATGGAGAGACAAAGGGAAGATGGGCCAAGACCACATGGTCCAAACTCTATTTTGCAACGCCTGACAACACACATAGGCACAAAAGTGTAGAAATACTGATGTAATAATTTTTTTTGAAGAGAAGATTGTTGTCTACAAAGAGAAACAATTATAAAGAAACAATTTTTTACGAAATTCTAGCGATCTATTAATAGTTATATCAACGACAGTATAAAGAGGTCTAAAAGTAATAAAAATTACAAATAGGTCATTGGACCAATTAGCGACGACAACACTAGCGCAAGCCGAATGCGCGCCGTCGTCCTCGTCCCTCCATCACCACAGTCGGACAAAGTTTGTCATAATAGAGCTTGTTGTATTAGACAGACGGAAAATCGTCATGCTAAGACCATAAAAGACCAGCACACCAGAGCAGCAACCATCGCCAATGATGACAATCGTAGATCGGAAGAGACTAACCTGAAAACACATCAATGAACACGAAAACAAGATCCTAGAGATCCACCGGACAAACGACTCCATGCACCCTCTGTCAGCGCTAGAAGCACCACCGGAGCGAACATAGAACGGGGAGGATCTTATTCCGACTTTAAGATGTAGCCGTCGCCTCAACATCTTGAAGAAGACACTAAAAAATAGCTAAACAAATAACAGAAAACCTCCTGCCGGCGAGAGACCGTGGTCTGCCACACCTCCAAGACCCTAAGGCTACCGAAGGAGGAGCAGACCAACAGCATCACCGACGAGGGATACGGAACCCTAGATGGGTTTTCTCAGCCGCTGCCTATCGCCCCTGTCCCCAAGTCGCCTACCAGGTGCAAACTTTATTAATTGTAAAGAAACATATGGCCCAAGGGTCATGTCGATACTTGACTTTCAAATGTTTTTAATGCCTAATTTCGACCGTTGAAATCTACCAGATATATAGATTAGACATATACCCATACGATATGTACACTAATTTTGTAGATATATCTATACCTAATAATAAAGAAAGGACGGTTCTTATACTTTTTTGGACCGATTTACCTCTGCCAGTTTGGGTGTACTACACCCATTTCCACCGCATAGTTAATTAAACTGCACGGTTCGTATACGTCATTAACAATAGTAAAAAAAATCCCCTACGCGACAGTCTCCACCCACGGCAGGACTCCTCACGATAAATCCCACCCGGAAAAGAAGGACACAGGCAAGAGTCCTCACAATAATTCATACCTAAAACCCCCGCCACAAACAGCAATCTCGTGGGTTCAGGTGATCACGATTCACGATAAGTTGCGTGTATATCTGACCCTGGTTGTCCCTAATCATCTCGTACCATCGAATCTAAAGAGGTCGGTTAATTAGACTTCAACCCTAGGCAGCTCTCGTCACGGCGACAACACACACGACGGAGAAATGGGCGGAGGCGATGATGACAGTAGCTTGGTGTTCCAAGATTGTGATGAAGAATAAGAGATTCGAGATCACGCACGGGGCGAGTCGATTTTGTCCCGCGTCGCCACGTTGTGCTTCCTCTAAGCCCCCGTCCGAGGCACGCACATCGGTTGCCGCCAAAGCACCGCCACCTTTGCCAACTACTGGGAGCCTACCCCCTCAGACGAGGCCTACAAGACGGGGATCCTGAAGCGCGCGATGCATACATGAACCAGGAGTTCGACTGGCGCATGGCGTTTTGCAATTGACCCTGCCGTGGCGCGACCTCAAGAGGGAGGCGTTCGTCGAGTGTGCCAGGAAGGCAGGAACAAGACCATGCGAGCTAGACTGTGCCGTTGAGAGGGATACTTTAATGCAGGCTGCTAGGAACAAGGCCACTGTGGATAAAGGAATTACGGACAGAAACACGTATGCCACAGCAGAAATGACTTGGAGCAGGCAACACGGTGTGATAGGAGCAGTACGTATTCAGTTTAGTGACCCAACAGTGGAAGGCCGCCGATGTCGGAGAGAGATCGATGCAGTGATCAATAACAAAGCGGGCGACCGGCTGATCCATGTTGCTATACAAAAGTGCAATCGTGCTAGCTGCTAGGTAAGCTCGTCTTGGGATCATGGATGGGTTTGGAGTTGGACTTTGCTAAGCTCTTGGTGCATGAATTTTTTGGTCTGCTACTGATTTCCTTATAAACACTAAACTGGCTGCTGAAAGCACTATGTGAAAAAGCTAAATAAATTTTGGTGGAGGAAAGCACGTCCAAATACATCGCACTTTCTACATTTTTTTTAACTGCAATTTCGATTTCTACATTAATACCACCCAATCTTCCGAATCATTGCATGTTTCTTGCTAGGTAAATTTAGTACACGTTTTTTGTTCTAATTACATTGATTTCTTGTTCATAGACGCTATCCAAAATTATTCTTGTTAGTGGATTTTATAAATTTATGTGTTAGTGGTTTTTTTTCTACCCGTTGGTTAGAAGTAAAAATTATACTAGTCAACATTGTGCGACGAAGACCAAGTAAAGTCAAATGCGCCTTATGTTGGAGGGAGTAGTAGTTATAAGAATCAAATGAGCAACTAAAAGAGGCAACCTAAAACCCCAGTCGTAAGCATTTTTCGATTTGTATACTGATCGGTATGACATATATCTAGAATGTAGTGGTGCTTTTGCATCTTGGAAAATCAGCTCCTAGTACCATGATTATCGTCTCGTACTTCGGCATCTCTCTGTGTTGGTGAAGGAAATAGTGATGTCAATGTTTTTATTAGTAGTTTCATTGAGCCAAGTTTGTTGTTGGAATCTTAAAAGATTTAACCGGTGGCATCGTGGGATGGCATAGTCCAAATGGGTAAAGACATAACTCTTGTATAATTTTATGAGAGATGTTTATTGATCCCGTCTTTTAAATTTTTTCTCAATCATTCTGCTTAATTATGTCGTTGTATTGGGAATGGCAGTACCTAAATAGGTTAGATAGAGGTGTGGGGACTAGCAGGGAAGCTCTCGACGGCGTCCGCAGGCGAGATTGGATACGAGCAAGTGTAGCGGGACATAAGAAATACCCAGGTTCGGAGCCCTCGTGGTGAGGTAAAGCTCCTACTCCTGCCGATCTGACTATGAGTGATACACGGGCTACAATCGCTCCTTCAGCTGTATCTTCTATCTACCTTCTTAAATGCACTCAGACCAACCCTTTCTACTAGAACCTTACCTCTCCTTATATAGACAGAGGGGCAACGGTCTTACTGGCCAGTCCGGCTGGCGGGCCCTAGCTGGCTGGTCATCTATAGTATCCGGTATGGTTACATCCCATCGAGGTACATGCGGTAGGGTCGTCGTGGATACAGTGAACGCCGTGCGAGCCTGTCGTCAGCATCTGGCCACTGTGCTCGTGTCACCCAGCAAAGTCTTCGGTATGGCCGTGTAGTAGCGGGTCTTATCATCGCATTCAGGCGCATCAGCGCGCACGTGCAACGCCGTCCCTGTCCTCCTGATTGCGTCCGGCTACGCTGATGTAGCCGGTCCTGTGTCTTGTTGTTCCTCTTGGTTCCGGTTACTGTAAAGTAGCCGGTTTGACTCGCTCGTGTTCGGCTACGCTCAGCCAGCCAGACGCGAACTGACTGCCGTAGTTCTTGTCTAGTTGGGGTATCCGGAGGTCATCCCCCCGACACTAGCCCCCCGAGCGCATGTCGATTTCTCCCTTAGGTGAAATGTGCGCGCGCTCCTCCTCAATTTTGAAATTTGTGACCGGCTACGCCTGGCGGTTGCGCTACCCGTGACGTCAGTGCTGACGCCGTCCACGCGCGCACGCGCCATCATTGCACTGTGGCGCACAGTGTAACGCCGCGTCGCATCGGGAAACTACCGTTTGGCTCTTCGGTTTCCGCTACGGGATCTTCTGCGTACTCGGCACCTGCACAAAGGATCCTGCGCGGTGGAGGGAGCAGGGCGCGAATCGATGGGCGCCGCGTGGCACCGCAGACGGTTGCCCTCTCGGGCCTTTAAAGGGTCGCCCGGGGGAGGGCGGTTCCTCCCTCCGCTCGCTGCCTTCCTAGTTTCCTCCCCGCGCCCTTTCCTTCTCGCCTTGCCTCGCTTGCTCTTGTCGCCGTAGCTCGCCGCGCCGCCCGTTTAGCACCGCCGGAGACACGGGTCATCGCCACTCCACAGCCGGTGCGACATCCAACGAGTCGGTGATGGCTTCCAAGTGCGGTGCCTGGTGCGGTTCCTCCATCACGAAGGAGCACATCGAGAAGTATCACGCCACCCGCGTACTGCCGCCGAAGACGGAGGTGAAGGTGCGGTTGGCACCGACGGGAGAGGAGTCGCCACACCCGGCGGAGGGTGAGCGGGTTATCTTCCTTTCTCACCTCGCCCGAGGATTCGCTTTGCCGGTGCATCCCTTCTTCCTCACCTTCCTGGCATTCTTCGACTTGCGCCTCCACCACCTCGGCGCCAACGCCATCGGCATGTTGGCGCACTTCACGACATTCTGCGAGAGCTACCTCGGGATCCAGCCGGATCTTGGGTTGTTCTGCTGGCTATTCCGCGTCCGGCCGCAGGTGCAGTTTACCCAAGGGCCGCTGGTGACGTGCGGCGGCGCCTCCATCTACTCCCGCACGCAGACCGGCTACCCGAAGTTCCGGCTGCAGGACACAGTGCGACTGATGACCCACAAGTATAGGGGGTGTATCGCAGTATTTTCGATAAGTAAGAGTGTCGAACCCAACGAGGAGCAGAAGGTGCTGGCTAGTGGTATGGATCAGGAATTCTCTGCAAATACTTAGCAAACGGATTTTTAGGTTTTTTTGATAAAGCAAGTAAACAAAGTACGAGTAAATAAAGACAATAGGCAGCAAGTGGCCCAATACTTTATGCAGCAAAGGATAAGCCGATTGTATTACTTAAGATGACCAAACGTTCTCGAGGACACATGGAAAGACTGTCAAGTGCTTTCGCTTCATATAGTTGATTAATCTTCTTTAGCTTGCTAAGTGTTGTGTGGGTGAACCTATGCTAATGTACCGACCTTCCTAGGACTAATACATACATGTGATTATACCCCTTGCAAACATCCGTAAGTACAAGAAAGTAATTAAGGTAGAAACCTAACCACAGCTTTAAACTCTAAGACCCTTACGTTCCTTGTGCAATGGTTTCCTAACGGGGGTTCAGGTTTCTGTCACTCCGGCAACTCCTACGATTAGTAGCCAAGTACACAATGCATTCCCCTAGGCCCATATAGGTGAAGTGTCATGTAGTCGACGTTCACATGACACCACTAGAAGAAGTACACCACAACTTAAATATCAAACTATTGAATCTTTCTCAACACAATTCCACTACTAACAACATGACTTCTCCCATGTCCTCAAGAACAAAACGAACTACCTGCAAGACATCATATGGATCATGATCAGAGATGGAATAATGATGTATAACAATATGAACGTAAACAATAATTCAATGGTTCACTCAATAGCATCAACTACAAAGAGTAATCAACACCGAGAAAGTTTCCCCTATGAACTAATGCAAGATTCAACCCAATTGTTACAGCAATATGGAGATGGTGATGAGGGTGCTGATGGTGATGATGGTGGTGATGATGATGATCCCGATGAAGTCCAGCTTGATGGTGGTGTTGATGGCGACGATCTCCCCTCTCCGGGAAGGAATTCCCCCGGCAGAAATCTGTCTGCTGGAGAGATCTTTCTCTCTCGGTGTTTTCCGCCTCGCAGAGGCGGCGAAATCTTTCTATGGTCGCACCCCGAGTCTTAGGGTTTTTGGAGGATAATATACGCCAGAGGGGAGTGCCAGGGGTGGGCCAGGGCGGCCACACCACATGGTGGCGCGGCCCAGGGTGGCCCACGCCAGGGGGTGGTGTGGGCCCCCTGTGGCCCATCTCCAGCCCCCCTTCTGGCTTCCTTCGTCTTCTGGAAAAATAGGATTCTCTGTATATTTTCCCGGATTTTCTGATCTTCGCGAATTTTGCCTCAAAATAGCACCTTTTCCATCAGAATCCTGGCTGCAGCGGTCCATGCTCCAAAAGTCATCAACCATGCAAAAACAGATGAAATAACATAAGTATCACCTCTCAATACAAAATATATCAATGAATAACAGTGAATTATGACATAGAATAGTGATGAAAAATAGACGTATCAACTCCCCCCAAGCTTAGACTTCGCTTGTCCCCAAGCAAAACTAAGCTCAATAAACATGACCTCAGGTTTATGGAGTGAAGAGTCGATAAAAAGAATACGGACAGGAAGCATCATATTCATCAATACATAGATCATAATAGAATACAACTCACTATTATATAACTCAACTTGCAATGAGTAAAGGAAACATAATAAAGATACATAAAGTAAATCATAATTGGTAATGGCAAACTTAGCTCTTGGTCGAAGAATAGTTGATAATTTGCTGGAGTTCACAAATAAATTGTTTTCAATGATAGCTTTCAAAGTAGTAAACACCCAGATAGAGCAATGTGCAAAACAAGGAACAAAAGAAACATGATTGAATAAATCATCATATGAATGAATGAAACACAACAACTCAAAATACTTGCTGAGATAGAAGGGAGTAGATTTACTGACTCAACTAAAAAGTAAAAGGAAGGCCCTTCGCAGAGGGAAGCAGGGATTGCAAGTCTCATAAAGAGCTCCCAAAAAATATGATACGTACTAGCTTTCAACTCTCATTGCCCCTATAATAGGCATCTTTAGGTGATTAAGGTTAAAGTGATCAAATATGAGGATATGCATTTACAAGTTGTAAATTGAGAATCTCATGTCCCTTGAATACGAGGGCCGCTCCTCATGCTACTCAAGTTTAGTCACCGGTAAGTTCTTGTCATCGTAAGCATATGTGTATCATAGAGAACCGCCAACGGGGTACCCCTTGCCCGATGATACGGAAGAATCCCCATATCAAAATGACAAGGCAAGCAGACAACAAGTATCTTAGCAATCTTCTTATTTACCATGGGAATATGGTGCTTTTTTTATCTCTTTCCTCTTTTCATAATCTTTTTTTCTTTTTCTCTTTTTTCTCAATATCGGGCTCTTTTTTTTATAAGAAGAATGCTTCATAGATGCTCGTTATGGTTACGCTGCAGGTTTCCACCATGTCAGCATGGATTAGACCAACGGCCTAGGCGTTTCTCTAATACACATGCATAACTCCATGGACTTACAAGCTCCCCTTTCATTTCACACTGACGACATCCATAGACAAAAGAACATGATATCAACTAGATACAAAGTCCAGTGCAATGTTGAAAGCGTTTCCCATGCCAACATGGTTCTGCTAATTCACAACTTACAAAGTGCAAGCATATACGCAACATAGGTGAGCACAATGGTTCAAGTTTATTAAATGCAAGAAAGTAAAGTGTGCCATCAAGTTCATGAGAGCTTTAATCACTAATTTTCACGTAACAAGTTTAATTTGGGAGGTAGATAAAACAAGAATTTACTTGGAATAGCAATAATGCTAATAGGTAGGTATGGTGGACACAAATGGCATGGGTTTTGGTTTAAAGGAGTGGATGCACGAGAAGAATTCCCTCTCAGTACAGGTTTTTGGCTAGCAAGGCTGGGTAGCAAGTATAAGAGTTGAAGGAAACAAAAAAACATACAAGTGATAAAGACAAACATGCAATCTTCCTTTGAAGCACAAACGATCTTAACTAGAGAATACTAAACTTATGAGCAAATCAAGAAATAAATATGATGAATCTATTTTTCTTTAGAGTAATTTTATCTTTTTCATTCAACTCTCAAAAATAGTGTTGCTACTGACCGAGCCAGGTTTGCCAAAACCAACTAAATTAACTCAATGATCCCAAAGTGATACCAATACTAACAACAAGATCAATCATATAACCATGAATTTAAAACTAATATAAGCTATGCAAAAGAGTAAATGATAGAACTTCTCATTAATATTCCATAACGGCAAATCACACCAAGGGATACATATCTAACGAGAGAGGGGACACTTCCATAATGCAAATCATCCTACATAATAACTTCTCTATTCATGATATGACTCTACTAATAAGGTAAAAAGATAAAAGATAGTGATGTGATACCGCGGCACTCCCCCAAGCTTGGAAAAAACCAAGGGTATGCCAAACCTAATGACGAATTACTCCTTCGGTGTTGGTGGTAATATTTTCTTAGTTGACGCGAGGAAATCTTCCAGCATCTTGTGCAGCCTATTGTTCTCCCATCGAAGCATGTCCACCTTCCTCCTCAAGTCTCGGTACTTATCGTAGAACTCCTTAGTGACTCGTAGGGCTTCCGTTGATGCAGGGCAAGTGACTAAAGGTACCAGACCCTGCTTGGGGTCTTGGAGATCTTCCTCCATAGGCTCCTTTCCCTTATCCTTGGCGGACACCATTGTGCTTCTATGCTTTCAGGAATAGTTCTTGGCAGAAACAGATCGAAACAAAAACACGACAAAAACACGATATACGAACCTCAGGGGATCCGGGGGATTATATATTACGAAGTTTCACAACAAAAGCAAGGTACTAGAAGAAAACGGGTCGGAGACGGAGTCCGGGGTGGACTCACCACCTGGTGGCGCGGCCAGGGGTAGGCCCGCGCCATAGGGTGGTGTGAGCCACCCTGGCTCCGTGTCCGTCCCTTTTTCACTTCATAACTTTCCTTATTGGCTAAAAACTTCAAAAATATAGTTGGATAGTATTTTCGCGGAACTTTTCTTACCAGAACTGTTACCTATTTGAAAACGCACTCTGCAGGTCTCTGAATTTGGTATCTAGTAGATTCTTCCGGAGTTACCACTTGAATAACATCGATATATTCATCTTCATGCACTTATTACTTGAGTCATAAAACCCTTCTCTTCCTTATTACACCATTATCTGCACTACCTGGAAATTTCTTTCACACACAAATCTTCACACAGTTCTCATTAGCAACATTAGTATATATGAAGTGATAAAACCTTTTGAGTTCAACTTCAACTGAAAAACCATCAAAACATAAGCTACTGAAGCAACTCCTTCCAAAAACCCAAAAAGAATTCAAAAAGGAAATCGATTGAAGAAGCAAATACAAAAGTGGCAAAATCTGTCAAAACAGACCAGCAGGTAAAAATCAATTTTTTAGAAAATCTTATGTTGCTCAAATCAAAAAGTTCTAAACTAACGAAAGTTAAATAACAACCTGGGGCAGAAGCAAAAAAAATTACAGCTCAATCTGACATACAAAGATTTCTCACGAATTTTTACAGCAAAGCACAAAAATCTGTTTCGGGAAAGCAACTTCCCCAAATCTTACTTCTCTCTCATTAGAGGTTGATCTTGACACAAAAACCAAACAAAATGGACAAGGAGCGGTTATTACCGAAGTAATAACTTCCAAGTCTCAAAGAAACAAAAACAAACTGAAAGCAAAAACAAATTGGGTTGTCTCCCATAAAGCTCTTTCTTTATAGCCATTAAGATGGGCATGATAATTTTGAAGATGCTCACTCAGGAATATGAATTGAAGTGAAAGAGAGCATTAAGAAGCAAAAATACACACATTTAAGTCTAACCCACTTACTATGCAAGGGAATTTTGTAAAAAAACAAGTTGTTGAAACCAGAGGCTACTTGCATAAGAAGGCAAAACAAGTGCAACATAAAAACTTTCAGCATAAAACAAGGAAACTTGATATTATTGAGATGCTAAGAACACTTTTCCCTCTCTCATAGTAACTTTCAGTATCATGCATAAACTTAACAATACAACTATCACAAGGAACATCGTAGCAATGATCACTTATTCTAGCAGAAAACACAGGAATACTAGCTCTCATAACACTACTTTGTGAAACAATATTAGAGGTATCCTTATAAAGGATAGTGTGTCCCTCTTCTTCATATTTAGTGACAAAGTCTTTCACATTTGCTATTATAGGTTCATCAACCATTTGTTTATCAGGTTCAACAACTTTATTCATACTTTCATTAACCATACTAGCTATCATAGAATGTTCCTTTATCTTAACTAGGAAAGGCATTCTCTCAATATAAGGTTCAGGTAAAACATGATTAGCAGTATAAACTTTAGTATTTCTTACAGGAACACCCTTAGCAACATCTTTATAAGGTTCATGATACTTATTCCACTTCTTTTTAGGCACTTCAATATAGGAAGCAAAAGCCTTAAAATAATAAGCAATAGCTTGAGAGTCTAGACCATAAGCATTTTTTATATTTTGAAAGTCATCAGTTCCCATAAAAGATTCAATGCATTCATAATCATAATTTATACCTGACTTTATACCTTTGTCATTCCCCCAAGCTTCAACATTATCTTGAATACGGTCTAGAAGATCCCATTTAGCTTCTTCTTCCATGCGAGTGAATGATCTAGCACAAGAAGCATCCAATAAATCCTTATCATGTAGAGGGAGACTTGCATAAAAGTTATTGATAATAATATTGTTGGGGAGCTCATGAATGGGACATTTGAGCATTAGTAACTTCAATCTCCCCCAAGCTTGAGCTGTACTCTCTCCATCAAGAGGCCAAAAGTTATATATTTGATTCCGATCTTTATGAATCTCACTAGGAGGATAAAACTTTGAATAAAAGAGAGGTACTATTTCCTCCCATTCCAGAGCTTGACCATTCTTCAGCAGCTTATACCATTCCCCAGCTCTCCCTTTCAGCGATAATGAGAATAACTTCTTCTTAACTTGATATGTAGTAATACCTGCACACTTGAACAACCCGCATAATTCGTGTATAAAGAGTAAATGATCACCGGGATGGACAGTTCCATCCCCAACATAGTAGTTATCCATAACACGATCAATAATTCTTGTAGGTATTTTAAAAACATCATTCTCAGCAGGTGGTGGTTTATCTACTACCTTAACAGTGGTAGTAGCATTGCCAAATAAGAAACTCAGCGGATTATCCATAACGAAAATAAAGCAACTAATAGAAGTAAACAATACTCATAGTAGAAGTTTACTTTACCAGTTCCACTCTCCAATAGCACTTCACTCCCCGACAACGGCGCTAGAAAATAGTCTTGATGACCCACAAGTATAGGGGGTGTATCGTAGTATTTTCGATAAGTAAGAGTGTCGAACCCAATGAGGAGCAGAAGGTGCTGGCTAGTGGTATGGATCAGGAATTCTCTGCAAATACTTAGCAAACGGATTTTTAGGGTTTTTTGATAAAGCAAGTAAACAAAGTACGAGTAAATAAAGACAATAGGAATAAATGCAGCAAGTGGCCCAATCCTTTATGCAGCAAAGGATAAGCCGGTTGTATTACTTAAGATGACCAAACATTCTCGAGGACACATGGGAAGACTCTCAAGTGCTTTCGCTTCATATATTTGATTAATCTTCTTTAGCTTGCTAAGTGTTGTGTGGGTGAACCTATGCTAATGTACCGACCTTCCTAGGACTAGTACATACTTGTGATTATAACCCTTGCAAACATCCGTAAGTACAAGAAAGTAATTAAGGTAGAAACCTAACCACAGCTTTAAACTCTAAGACCCTTACGTCCCTTGTGCAATGGTTTCCTAATGGGGGTTCATGTTTCTGTCACTCCGGCAACCCCTACGATTAGTAGCCAAGTACACATTGCATTCCCCTAGGCCCATATAGGTGAAGTGTCATGTAGTCGACGTTCACATGACACCACTAAAAGAAGTACACCACAACTTAAATATCAAACTATTGAATCTTTCTCAACACAATTCCACTACTAACAACATGACTTCTCCCATGTCCTCAAGAACAAAACGAACTACCTGCAAGACATCATATGGATCATGATCAGAGATGGAATAATGATGTATAACAATATGAACATAAACAATAATTCAATGGTTCACTCAATAGCATCAACTACAAAGAGTAATCAACACCGAGAAAGTTTCCCTTATGAACTAATGCAAGATTCAACCCAATTGTTATAGCAATATGGAGATGGTGATGAGGGTGCTGATGGTGATGGTGGTGATGATGATGATGATCCCGATGAAGTCCAGCTTGATGGCGGTGTTGATGGCGATGATCTCCCCTCTCCGGGAAGGAATTCCCCTGGCAGAAATCTGTCTGCCAGAGAGATCTTTCTCTCTCGGTGTTTTCGACCCCGCAGAGACAGTTTTACACACGCGAATACTAAGGTTCTTACTTGGCGATCCTAGCATGTACAGACATGGCCTTAGAACACGGACCGAAAGGTTAAGCATGAGTCATATGGTTGATATGATGCCCATATAGATGCTCGCCTTTGAAGCTATATCAACTCACGTGATGATCGGACTTGGTATAGTGGATTTGGTTCATGTAATCACCAAAAAGACACGAGGGATGTCATTTTTGAGTGGGAGTTCATTAGTAATTTGGATTAGTCAAACTCAATCTATCATAAACTTAGTCTAAATATACTTTACAAATTCTGTTGTAGATGGCACCACCTGCTTTTAATTTCAATGTGTTCATGGAGAAAGAGAAACTTGCTGCGAATGGTAGCAACTTCACCAACTGGGCTATGAATTTGAGGATTCTCCTCACTGCTTCACAAAAGAAATATGTGCTAGATGCGCCGCTAGGCCCCCCACCAGCTCCTGATGCCCCTGACAAGGAAAAGAACATCTATATAACTCGTCAGGAGGACCACAACTTAGTTCATTGCGGCATACTGTATGGGCTAGAGCCAGAACTTCGAAAATGTTTCGAAAATGGCAATGCCTTTGATACCATGGGAGAATTGAAAATGATTTTCGATACCCATGCTGCCGTAGAGAGTTATAATTCTACAGAAAAGTTCTTTAGCTGCATGATGGAGGAAACAACTCTGTTAGTGAGCTCGTACTCAAAATGTCTGGGTACGCCGATAAGCTTGTGTCCTTGGGAATAACGATTCCCATTGACTTAGGCATACATCGTGTTCTCCAATCTCTGCCACCTAGCTACAAGATCTTCGTGCTGAACTATAATATGCAGGGCATGAAGAAGTCTCTTCCCGAGCTTCTGTCAATGCTTAAGACTGCAGAAGTGGAGATTAGGAAAGAACATCAAGTGTTGATGATCAATAGGACCACCGGTTTCAAGAAGGACAAGAAAGGCAAGCACAAGGGAAAGAAGGGTGGCAAGTCTGTTGCCACGCCTGAAAAGAAACCCCGGGCTCACCCTAAGTCTGACACCGAGTGCTACTATTGCAAGGGGACTGGCCATTGGAAGCACAACTGCCCCAAGTATTTGGCGGACAAGAAGTCCAGCAAGGCAAACAAAGGTATATGTGATATACATGTTATTGATGTGTACTTGACTAGTACTCGCAGTAGCACCTGGGTATTTGATACCGGATCAGTTGCTAATATATGTAACTCGGTTCAGGGGCTACGGAACAAGCGACAACTAGCAAGGGATGAGGTCAGGATGCGGGTCAACAATGGATCAAGAGTTGATGTGATCGCCGTCGGGACGCTACCTCTCCATTTGCCATCGGGATTAGTTATAAACCTAAATAATTGTTATTTGGTGCCTGCACTGAGCATGAACATTGTATCTAGATCGTGTTTGATGCAAAGTGGTCATTCCTTTAAATCTGAAAACAATGGTTGTTCGATTTATTAGAATGATATCTTTTATGGTCATGCACCTATGTTGAATGGTTTATTTCTATTGGATCTCGATAGTAATATTACGCACATTCATAATGTTAATGCTAAAAAGATTAAACTTGATGATGATATGTCTACATATATGTGGCACTGCCGTCTAGGTCATTTTGGCGTTAAACGCATGAAGAAACTCCATTCTGATGGACTTTTGGAATCACTTGATTTTGAATCATTTGATACATGTGAGCCATGCCTTATGGGCAAGATGACTAGAACACCGTTTTCCGGTTCAATGGAACGGGCGATAGATCTATTGGAAATCATACATACTGATGTGTGTGGACCAATGAGTGTGTCGACGCGAGGTGGATATCATTATTTGGTTACTTTCATGAATGATTTGAGTAGATACGGGTATATCTATTTGATGAAACACAAGTCTGAAACTTTTGAAAAGTTCAAGGAATTTCAAAATGAAGTGGAAAATCATCGTAATAGAAAGATCAAGTTTCTATGGTCTGACCGTGGAGGAGAGTATCTAAGTTACGAGTTTAGCACACACATGAAAGAGTGTGGAATAGTTTCACAACTCACGCCTGCCGGAACACCACAACGTAATGGTGTGTCAGAACATCGTAATCGTACCTTATTGGATATGGTTCTATCTATGATGTCTCTGACTGACTTACCTCTGTCATTTTGGGGTTATGCACTGGAAATAGCTGCATTCACTTTAAATCGGGCACCATCTAAATCCGTTGAAACGACACCGTATGAATTATGGTTTGGAAACAAACCTAAGCTGTCATTTCTTAAGGTTTGGGGATGCGATGTTTATGTGAAGAAACTTCAACCGGATAAACTCGAACCCAAAGCGGAAAAATTCATCTTCATAGGATACCCTAAGGAAACAATTGGGTATACCTTCTATCACAGATCCGAGGGCAAGGTTTTTGTTGCCAAGAATGGATCCTTTCTTGAGAAGGAGTTTCTCGCGAAAGGTGTGCTTAGTCGGAAGGTAGAACTCGAAGAGGTTATTGAACCTTCTCTTCATGGAATGGCGAGTGGCGCGCAAAGACCGAAGTTGTTTCGAGTTGACTTCACCGATGAAGAGAGAGCTAATGATAATGATCATGAAACTCGAAAGAGGACACCGAACCTCGCAGTCAAGCAGACACGTGCAGCTCTGAACTGTATGGCAATCCTGTTGTGAATTTCATGGTTGATGAAATGGATGACCCTGCGACGTATGAAGAAGCGATGATGAGCCCGGATTCCAACAAATGGCTAGAAGCCATGAAATCCGAGATGGAATCCATGTATGAGAACCAAGTTTGGAACTTGGTGGACTTACCTCACGACCGAAAGGCCGTTGAGAATAAATGGATTTTCAAAAGGAAAACTGATGTTGATGGTAATGTGACCATCTATAAGGCTCGACTTGTCGCAAAGGGGTTTCGACAAATTCAAGGAGTTGACTACGATGAGACATTCTCTCCCGTAGCGATGCTTAAATCAGTTAGGATTATGTTAGCAATTGTTGCATATTTTGATTATGAAATATGGCAGATGGATGTCAAAACTGCATTCCTCAATGGTAAGATTGAAGAAGAGTTATATATGATACAACCTAAGGGTTTTGTCGATCCTAAGGATGCTAATAAGGTGTGTAAACTTCAGCGATCCATCTATGGACTGAAGCAAGCATCACGAAGTTGGAATCTCCGCTTTGATGAGGTGATCAAATAATTTGGATTTGTCCAAACTTATGGAGAGGCTTGTATTTACAAGAAAGTGAGTGGGAGCAATGTGGCATTTCTGATATTATATGTGGATGACATATTATTGATTGGAAATGATATAGATCTTTTAAACAGTGTTAAAAGTTATCTAAACAGCAAATTTTCGATGAAAGACCTTGGTGAAGCGTCATATATATTAGGCATTAAAATCTATAGAGATAGATCAAGGCGCCTAATTGGGCTATCGCAGAGTACATACCTTGATAAGATATTAAAGAAGTTTAATATGGACGAAAGTAAGAAGGGGTTCTTACCTACGTTGCAAGGCAAGACATTGAGTAAGACTCAAAGTCCGGCTTCAGCGGAAGAAAGAGAGATGATGGATAAGTTCCCCTATGCCTCAGCCATAGGCTCTATTATGTATGACATGCTATGTACAAGACCGGATGTGGCACATGCTATTAGTTTGACTAGTAGGTACCAATCTGATCTAGGTTCGGAACACTGGATAGCGGTAAAGAGCATCCTCAAGTACTTGAGAAGAACTAAGGATATGTTTCTCATATACGGAGGTGAAGAAGAGCTAGTCGCTAAGTGTTATGTCGATGCTAGCTTTGACACCGATCCGGATGACTCTAAGTCTCAATATGGATACGTATTTCTCTTGAACGGAGCAGCAGTTAGTTGGAGGAGTTCCAAACAACCTGTGGTGGCTAGATCAACAACGGAGGCGGAATATGTTGCTGCTTCAGAAGCAGCGCATGAGGCAGTTTGGATGAAAGAGTTCATTACGGAACTGGGTGTGGTTCCCAGTGTGTTGGACCCGATGGTGATCTATTGTGACAACAATAGAGCCATAGCCAACGCAAAGGAACCAAGGTCTCACAAGAATTCCAAACATATTAAGCGCCGGTTTCACTCCATCCACGAGCATGTCAAGGATGGAGATATAAAGATTTGTAAAGTACACACGAACCTGAATGTAGCAGATCCGTTGACTAAAGTTCTCCCTAGGGCAAAACATGATCAACACCAGAACTCCATGGGTGTTAGATTTATCACTATGTGAACTAGATTATTGTCTCTAGTGCAAGTGGGAAACTGAAGGAAATATGCCCCGAGAGGCAATAATAAAGTTGTTATTATATATTCCTTATATATGATAGATGTTTATTTTACATGCTAGAAATGTATTGATTCGGAAACATCAATACATGTGTGTTTAATAAACAAAAAGGGTTCCTAGTCATGCCTCCCTTATAGACTAGCTTGTTGATTAACAGGATGATCAAGGTTTCCTGATCATGGACATTGGATGTTGTTAATAACAAGGTCACACCATTGGTGGAATGATGTGATGAACATTCATCCGAAGTATAGCATTACGATCAAGTCATTATGTTTATATTGCTATAACATCATACGAAGTAATCTTTATCCTTAGACCATGAGATCATGTTAATTGCTAACACCGGAAGAGTATCTTGATAACATCAAACGTCACACCGTAACAGGGTGACTATAAAGATGGGTTCAGTACTACGAAGGTGTTATGTTGAGGCTCATGGATCAAGAGTGGAATTTGTCAATCCAGATGACGGATAGATATACTCTGGGCCCTCTCGGTGATATCACATTAGGATAGCTTGCAAGCAAGTGATGTGATCACTAGAATGTTATATCACGGGAACGAGAAAAGAGTGTATGTCGGTAACGAGATCAAACTAGGTATGGAGATACCGATGATCGAATCTCGGACATGTAATATATTGAGAGACAAAGGGATTTAGTTACAAGCGTTAAAGGTTCTCACGATCACAGGAGTCATCGTTGAATGTGTAGGAGTTAGTACGGATCTCCAGGTCCCGCTGCTGATTATTGATCGGAGAAGGCTCTCGATCATGTCTGTATTATTCGTGAACCGTAGGGTGGCACACTTAAGAGTTACCGGACACCATTTTGGAGCACATATGTTTCAGACGAAAGAATTGCAAAGCGCAGGAATTGTTTCAATAGAAACCGGAAATTGTTTCGGGTGAAATTGCAGAAGGTGTTTCTGCATGTGATATTGAAATATTGCAAGGGGCTATATGTGAATGTTTGTTAATTAAAGTAATTAACAAAATTCTGAATAAATTTAACAAAAGAGTTTTATTAAATGAGAGAGCATTAAATTTGGAGAAACTTAATGCATTTAAAGTGGAGACTGTAAAAGGAAATGTGAAGAGGCATTTTAATGTGGAGGAGTTACCACGACATGAATGGGGGAGGTGAGGGGTCAGCCCCCCCATGACCATGGAGAGGGGCACCCCCTCCTATAAAAGGCCACCCATCCCTCCTTCATCCTCACACCTCCTTGTGAAGGATCTCTCTCCCCTCTAGAATTATTCCCCATGGTCTCGGATTAGCGAGATACATGTTCCAGTGGCATTTCGCCTAGAAGGAGTTCTTGCTTCACTGGATCGCTGGAGCGAGGAGGTGGAGGTTGTCTGGTGGCTTGAAGCGTGTGCGGTGCAGTGCGGATCTGCTGAGCTCGGACTTCCTCATGATCTTGAGATCGGCAAGTGTACGACTACATCAACCACAAGTTCCTACTCGTTAACAAAGCTCGTTGTCTACGAGGGTAAGTTCTCGTTGGATGTATGTCCACCCGTTGCTTTGTACCTAGTAGATAGATCTTGGCGTGTAGTTCACACCGTAGGAAATTTTTTGTTTTCTATGCTGCGGACCCAACACCTTCTCCCCGAGAAAAATCCTTGCGCTCCTCATCCTCCTTCCTCCCCTTCCCCAAATCCACCAGCGACACCCATCCAAGGTTTAGCAGCAATGAGATGGCTGATGCGTCGAGCTCAGGGATGCGACGTCATCGGCGGTGGAGGATAAGAAATATCGTAGGGTTTGGATCCCATGCGTAATGGATGATGAAAAGCTCCAAGCCACGGAGGAGGAAGGACTTCTCCGTGCAGCCGAGTGGTGGAGCGGCTATGACGAGCTTCTCCCCGCCCCTCGCAACAACGAGCAGGTTTATTTTGGGACCCATCTGGATGGCGGATTGAGCTTCGCGTCGCCGGACTTCTTTTCCGAGGTAATCTCCTACTACGGAGACTAGCTCCATAATCTCCCCCCAAATTCTATTCTAGAGCTTAGCACCCATGTCTCTCTTTGTGAGGGATATCTTAGAATTAAGCCGAGTCTTCTTTTATTTTGGTACTACTTTGGTACTAGGAAAAATTCTATCACTACCGATGTTCCTTAAAGGTATCGGAATTCTTAGCCTAGTCCTTAGGAGAGACCAAGTATACCCCAAGATCACCGCTAGCGAGTTAGTGAAGAGATGTCCAGGCACGTTCTTTTATCATAAGGATAAGCCGGCTCCTGGCAAGCCAGAATGCTTGCCGGTTTTTGTTGACGGTGCCGCCACCAACCAAGAATCCTAGGATGCAGAGGTGCTGACTCTAACCGAAGACTTGATCCGTGCCAAGAGGTGGATTGAGTTTCTGATGAAGAATAAAGGTCTGAAAGGATCCGACTTAGTCCACTATTAGCAAACTCGTCGGACTCAACCTCTACAATATCACGGGGACCGGCTGATGCATATGGTCACCCTCAACAAGGGGGACAACTTGAAGGTGAGCTCGACCTCGATCCCCCCAAGGAATACGAATCTCGAGTCAACTGGTTGATCAAGGAACGAGTAAACCGGAAAGTCCCGGGAATCTCCATGCACATGCACATGTATACAGTAGAGAAACCCATGACTCCAGTAAGTGTTCCGACTGTCCCACCTTGTCTTTGTTTGTTTGAATATGTTTTATTATATCGCAATGCTGAGATATTTCTGACTTTCATCTTGCTGACCTCCACGAGTAGAAGCTTGCTCCCGTCGAGGGATATCCAACAAAAGATCCAGTTCCTCTGTAAAATGAAGAGCTTTAAGAGTTCCTAGAAGAGCTTACCCAGAAGCGTAAAACTCCAGTTGTTTCGGCTGGCCTACAAATGTTCTCAGTCGTAAAGAAGTAAGTTCTTGCGCAAGATCTCATACTTTTGTTTGTATTGTTTTTGGGTCATAACGATTTTGTTACTACCTAGATCTAAACCATTGGGAAAAGTTAAGGGGAAGCCTGGGAAGACTATGCACCAACAAATACTAACTTTGGTTTCACCCGCTACTGCGCCTCCGACTCCCAATCCCACGTCATCATCAATGCCGGAAGATATTTCGTCTACACGCGCTGGGGATTCTGAGGCTCATCCTGAAGAGCCAGTGAACATTGGTTCACAAACCGACGTCACCAGGAGTGACTCGGAACTGATAAGGTTGAACCTTTTAAGGCTAATGATCCCTCACCTAAAACTTTTGATGATAATCTCTTGAAGATTCCTGGTGGCTTCACCAGGAAAGGTGTAGAAGAACTTCAGACGATTGCCTTGAATTGATTGGAGACCAGGAATATTACAACTGAAGAAGAGGCTCAGGAAGTTGAAGATGTGACGCTTTTCAATTTGTTGGATCAAGTTCGTCTTTGCAACAAAAATTTAAAGGCTGGTGTAGTTCCGCCTCCACCAATTATACCTTTAACCTTGGCTGAGAAGGTTTCTGCTGAGATCAATAATAGCCTCAACAAGTTGCAACACGATCATTTTGTAAGTCATTTTCTGACTCTTTATTGTATATATATCATATCTTCTATCCTCCAAGCATGAAGTTGGATAGAGATAGAATCCTAGTGTATACTTTTATAGGATCTCAAAGAACAAAGTAGTATAGCCTCCCAAGGTTCATGCTGAAATTTAACTTAGTTAAATAGTAGCCTGAGTCTTAAGAAACTTCTGAATCTGGTTACCATTCTGACTTACATAAATTTAATGTATACAACCAGGAATTATTGAAGAACATCCGCAACAAGCGGAGAGAGGTCAAGACTCTCCGACTTGAAAATGCTCAACTTAAGGTCGAGAAGGATGAAGCGGAAAGTAAATTTTTCTGGCTATCTCTTCTCAGATTTTTACTCAACGCCGAATTGTGATTTCTACTAACTTGTCCTTTCAATCCAGGTTTGTTGACTCAATCTTGCAAACTTGGGGAGCAAGCTGAGAATTTCAAAGTCTTAGAGTCCGAGAATGCTGGATTTATTACGAGAGGAACTCAAAACATTAAGGGGCTGACCATGGACATAATGTCAGCAATATCCTGGAATCCAGCAACATGGCCACCGAAGAGCGTGACCGAGCCATTGCTCGCCAAGACAAGGAAATATCCGACTTGAAGGCAGAACTAGATTAGCAGAAGGATATGACTCAAGCCCTTCGATATGAACTCCAAAGTTTGTGAGCTAAGAAGACCAAGATAGATGATGCCATACTTGGTAAATTTTGCTGCCAAAACCATATACTTTTTCTGCTTCAATGTTTTCTGACTAAATTTTGCCAGTATGTACTAATGTTGTCTTTTCACAGCCCCTCTCAAAATTTTGGATTCCTCCTCGTCTGAGTCCCGCAACGACCGATTCATTGCAGTCGAAGATTTTATCCATGACTTAAGCCAAACTCTTGAAGAGGTTGGTGAAGCCATCAATATCTTTGACCTACAGAAGATATCTGCTTTCGAGTTGCGGGATAGGTTGATAGAGTTTCCGAAACTTGTTGAGGACTAGAATATATCATATACCTGGACTGCTGCCCAAAATGCCCTTACCATGGTGATGAGTGACCATGCTAGCATGGAATTTTGGCAAGACACGAAGGGAATATCGACTATTGATGAAGACGACAACGATCAAAACGTCAGAGCCATTTGTGAGCCTTGTGCCGGATATGCTTGTTGTGTGGTCGAGATGACTAGCTATGAAAAGTCGTTCTTCTAGTACATCGAGGTACCACCAACCCCTAGCCGAAGATGCATCCGATGATGACGAGAACATTGAGTCTGACATCATCATGGATAAGGATCAGGGCAACGTGAATAATGGTGCCAACAATTTGGCAACTCCTTCACCTACAACATAGGATGGAAAACTATGCATTATTGTGAAACAAGTGTTGTAATAGTTAAACTATTTATCTTGGTGTGGTGGTTTGTGAGAACTTATGATTTACCCTAGAACTTTGGTTGTTTTTATTGTGCTTGAAAAATTACTTAAGAACTTTTTTGTTTATACTTATCGTTTATCTGGCTTTCTGTCTCGTCCCTTTTTTGTGAGCCAGCAAACCTTTAGTATGGAAACACTGCTGAGCAATAGAGCTCAATTGCTAAGCCAGTTTAAACTCAGAAACAGAGCCATCTCCTAGTACCAACAATTCACTACTTAGAAAATATCTGCATCTAAGAAATCATAAAAAAACCAAAGTATAAACAGAAAATGAGACTTACACCCGAAGGTAGCATTTTATTTAGAATCAGAAGTTACGGTGACCCAGTATACCACTGCATGATGTAATACACTATAGTCATTGACATAACACCAATAAAACACCATTCACTAGTATTACATCCCTCGGAGTGGTACAACAGAAACATAGCAGGTCTAAGACATGACTATAGATTACAACTCAACTCTTTACAAAAGATCCAGAGAACACTTTAAGTTAAAGAGGAAGAAAAGAACTTCTTACAAAGAAGAACCAGAAATAATAACTCCGAACTATATGATGACTGCAAGTGTATAGATCGTTTGTATCTAGTTTCGAAATAAAGATATCAATCCCACAGGGAGCAGGAGTCTGAAGTCTAATAACTCTTGAAATAAATATTACGATATAAATGCTAGATAAAGTTCTAAGTGACAAGATAAAATGCGAGTATTGTGTAAATAAGTGTTTTTGGGTTTGAGGTATAAGAGCAATAATGAAGTAAAGTAAAACAACTGAATACAGAAAGTAAGTATCGCGCATGTAAGAGAGATTGGAACTGCAGTAAGGGAAAAGCGTTCTTAGGGAGTAGCGGATACACCACTAGTATTATAAAGATCTAAGATAAAGATTATCATCATGAACATTATCAACTATGTATGTGTGGGAGGAACTCCGTATTTGGACAAATAGGCAGCAACCGCTGCTCACATCATCCTCATAACCACAACAGTCAGCAATTGACATTAATCAAATTACTGCACTATTAAGGGACGTAATCCCGTAGAACGTATCCCATGGCATGGATAATGTTCCGTGAGTTTCCTCGGTTTCCCAAGTTGATACGTAAGGGGTGCCAACAATTTTATAGTCACTATAAGTTCTAGCACACCTCTGTCTACCAACAAGTAGTTTCCTCCATCAAGTCCCCACGAGAGGCAAATATTGAGAGGTCGACTTATCTCAACATCAAGATGTAGAAAATCTAACACATGGTCACAGCGATGAATATCATAATAGACTTTATCTTATTTCAATCTCATACTAGGGTTTCTCCATATCCCTAAGAACTAATGATCTACTCAGACATGGAGGCAATCAACATCATAGCAATGGTAATGGAAACAATCATAGACGAATATTGCTTGTATAAATCCACAACGAGTACGAGAATTACAACAAGATCTAGACGAGATGTAGATGGGATGGATGGAGATGGTGGTGATGCAGTGGTGGATGATGAAGATCGATGCCTTAGCCTCCCGGATCTGCGCAGGGTGAAAATGGATCCCTTGTGGATGAGTTCCCCCTCCAGATGCCTTCCAGAGGTGAGGTTTTTTCGATTTCTGGGTGTTCTGTATGTCGTCTCCTTGAACCAGTTGCATGGGGTGGAACTATTTGACGAGGCGGAGGCGGCGCCAACTATACGGCCGGAAAAGTTGGTCTAGTCGTATAGTTGGTTGTTGAACTCTCGGCCTCCCTTTTTCACTTCTCGTTTTCTTCTGGTATTATTAATATTTCCCAAATAAGCGATTTACGTTGTTTTTGACTCCTTTTCTCCACAGTACAACTTCTCCAAAAATTGTATCAATTGGATCCATCATCTGCCGTGATCCTGGTGAAAACAGACATAAAATGTGCGCGCGAGCACCATAAAATACCAAGATCCTACAACTATAATACAAAATAATAATGTAAAACATGATGCAAATATGCACTCATAAACTTCCCCAAGCTTAGACTCTTGCTCGTCCCGAGGAAGTTTTAGCTTAATGGATGTGATCCTAATATTTATGAAGCTGAGTCGATAAAATAAATGAGGCAGTTGCAGCATGTGTTTATCATATGTGATACATAGGAATAAGTTCATCAATAGTACCTTACTCGAACCATCTGAATAGTATTAGTAGGCTTCCACACCTTAGTGATCAACAGTTCATAAAAGATGAATCTCAACGTAATGTAAAAGTATCCGGTTCAACCGAATGATTTAGCGAGGTAGTCCTAAATGTTTTAGGATGAAGCATTCACTTGGGATTCAGAATCTCAAAAGTGTCTCTTTGTCATAATACAATACAGTGGTATATGCATCCTTGCTCTTTGCACACTCGCCCTTTTTCTTCTTCCTTTTCTTTTCTTTTGTATATATGCTCACACTTTTGTTTAAGTGTTGTGCAAAGGAGCTAGCCATACATTCCACTTCATGTAGGAATTCAAAGTTTAACGATCTCAATTATCAAATTCCAATTGTATATGAAGCATACTTATGACTTGAAGATTCTACCTCGACTTGTTCTCACTCTATTTTGATAGCACTTTCATTTTCCTTTTGTTCAAGGTTTCTTTTTCAACTTAACTGTATAGATAAATTTTCTTTGTAAATCAAACCGTAGACTTACATCATATTGACCAAATTATCTGTAGGTGTTCCATTAATACCAATGGTGTGGAAGACTCCTATTGCTATCATCAAGTGCAAGTAAAATTATACTCAAGCCATTCATATATCAATAAAGCAAACACAAACTCAATATTGCTCCATATATAATAATAAACTCAGAATTTCATAAAAGGGATCGACTATTCCTGAAGGGAATTCTAATGATGAAAACTTTATTGCTAGTTTGAACTAATGCAAAAATAGTAATGAAAACTTATAGGATAGATTACAAGGACTTAAAGATATCCCCAAGCTTGGAATCAAGCAAGGCGGGATCAAATAATCCCTTGCGATTATTTGATACCGTAATTGTCGTAGATCACTTTGGTGCCATGGCACACGGTATCTTCTCCTCACGGGCTAGCCTGAGGCGGAGGGATTGATTGACAGCTTCTAATTCTTTGACATGCAGCTTGTAGAAAAGATTGTTCCTCTCCAGCACCTTCACGTGTTCTTTAATGAACTCGTTGTTATCGTGAAGAGTTTGTAACGCCTTAAGACACATAGAAAAACCTGCTTCGGTTGTCCGCTTGATATCTTCATCAAGTTTTTCAAGATAAAGTCGCAGCAATCGAAGGTGTTTGGGTGTCCCTAGCTTCTCCTTGTCCAACTCTTCAATCTTCATCTCCAGGGCCTTCAAATATCTCTTCCGACACCCATGGTCATCGTTGAGGAACTCTATAGGGATGGTCTTGATCTCCTTGCCTTGCTTGCTATTGATCCCGATCTCCATAGAAGCTTTTATTCTTGACCTCTATCCCTTGGTTGAGAGTCCTCATGTGTGAATAAGAGGTAGATTGGTTTCTGGAGATTATGATTAGAGGGAGAGACAATGGCAGTATATAAGGTGGGTCAGAGGTTAGTAAAACTCGCGAGAAACACCAAATTGTCGCCCAAGAAAAGAATCTAAACCAAACAGGGAAAGAAATCACGGATTTGGAAGTTTCCTGCCATGTAACGACCAACTATACGGGCATGGCTCATATAGCTCCAGCTGTATAGTTGTTTCCGGGCAGATATTTTCAAATATCTAGAGTCCAGGTCGATTAAATCACGACTTGGAACCGACAATAATGTTTTTTTTAAATTACTAAATGAAAGGTCAAACAAAAAAGTGTCTGAGAGTTTAACGACCAACTATAAGGCCAGAATTTTGGCTCCGGTCGTATAGTTGCAACCATATAGATACAAACACTGAAAATCAAATGTGTCTGAGAGTTTAGTGACCAACTATACGGCCAGAATTTGGCTCCGGTCGTAAAGTTGTGACCGTATAGATATAGACACCAAAAGGCAAAACTATCTGAGAGTTTAACGACCAACTATACGGCCAAATTTTTTGGCTCCGGTCGTATAGTTGCGACCGTATAGGCCCAGATAGCAAAAACAATTTCACGAAGATGATACAGAGAGTTTAACGACCAACTATATGGTGGGAGCTTCCTCTCCGGTTGTATAGATCTGCCCGTATAGTTGGTAAAACCCCTTGAAAACTTCAGAAAAACACAAGGAATTCAATGGCAGAATTTTCAAAAGTAAAAATTGTGAAAACAAATCACTTATTTGGGTAAGAACACTTACCTTGCACTTACCATTTGCTTATTCGGGGATGAAAAGTTCCTCCAACAACAAAGACTTCTTATCTCTTGGAGGAATTGACCTTAGTTCATTGAGTAATTCTTATAAACAAAAATCATCAGGACTAAAGTTCCTCTCAATAAGATTAGTGCCTTGATAGACAATCATGGATACTATATCCAGCATCTTTATTTGTTGCCTCTACATAATCTGCAACTCAAATTCTTGAAGTGAAAGAATCCAACGGACCGGTCTTGGCTTATGGTCTTTCCTCTCAAGGAGTTCTTTTAAGCCATCACAATCCGTGTGAACTCCTACCTTTGCATCAACTATATAGGAACGAAATTTATAACAAGATAAAAATACATCAAAAAGTTCCTTTTCTTCCTTAGGGTAATTATTTTTAGCACCATTAAGAGTTCTACTAGCATTATGTGTAATATTAAATCTATGACCAATATGTTGTCCCAGAGTTACTCCTACAACATCATCACTAGCTTCACATATTAAGTCAAAGGTTTTATCCCAGATAGGTGGTTTAATAATAGGATCACGAGATAAAGCATTTTTGAGTCTATCAAAGGCTTCAAGACACTTATCATCAAAATTAAATCCTATTCCCTTTTGCAGGAGGTTAGTCAAAGGTTTAGATATTCTAGAGAAATTTCTAATGAACCTTCCATAAAAACCCACATGACCAAGAAAAATTCTTATACCTTTAATATCCCTAGGTTGTGGAATTATCTCTATTGCCTCAACCTTAGCTCTATCAACTCCAATTCCCTTACCTGATACCTTGTGTCCAAGGACTGTACCTTCTTTGACCATAAAATGGCATTTCTCCCAGTTTAGAACAATATTAGTTTCTTCACAACACTGCAAAACTCTTTTGAGATTATCCAAGCAACTAGTAAATGAAGTTCCATAGACAGAAAAGTCATCCATAAATACTTCCATTATAAGTTCTATTAAATCAGCAAAAATAGCAGTCATGCATCTTTGAAAAGTAGCCGGAGCATTACATAAACCAAAAGGCATACGTCGGTAAGCATGTAAACCATAAGGACTAATGAAAGTTGTTTTAAGTTGGTCATCCGGATGAACAACTATTGGAGAAAAACCAGAGTATCCGTCCAAGTAGCAAAAATGAGTATGGTTTGCTAACCTTTCTAAAGTTTGATTTATGAACGGTAATGGATAGTGATATTTCCTAGTATCTTTATTTAATTTTCTGACGTCTATGCACATCCTATGCCCAACAATAGTTCTAGTAGGTATCAATTCATTGTTTTCATTAGGAACAACAGTAAAACCGCCCTTCTTAGGGACACAATGAACATGACTTACCCATTCACTTTCTTTAACAGGGTAGATTATACCTACGTCCAGTAGGCGTACAATTTGTTTTCTTACCACTTCTTTTATTTCAGGCTTCAATCTTCTATTAAATCTGTAGCTGGTTTAGCACCTTCTTCCATGAATATTCGTTGGACGGCTATCATGGGACTGATGCCCTTCAAGTCATCCATTGAGTACCCAAAGGCCTTGCGATGCTCCTTAAGTATCTTCATGAGTTCTTCTTCTTCTCCTAAAAGTTTAGCACTAATAATAACAGGAAATTTATTTGTATCATCTAAAAACCTGTATTTAAGATTTTCTGGTAGAGTCTTCAACTCTGGGGGTGGTAGTTCCTCGTCCCCTCTCTTTTCTGGCTCTTCAAAAGCTTCATCAGTTGGAGGTCCCATAATGGGAAGTGAATTGAATTCATCTTCTAGTTCTCCTAGGGACTTGTCCTCCATAACTATTTCTTCATAATTTGGATCTTCATTTATTTAATCTTCTTCTTTACTAAAGAAAATAGATGCCATTTCCTCAATAGTTCTCTCTTCCTCTTCTTCTCGTATTTGTGGAGGCCTATCTTTAAATTTGGAAAAATGGAATTTATTTTCCGTTCCCCCAAGCTTAAGAGACACAATCTCCTTCTTGAAATTAACATAGGCACCTATATCACCCAAAAAGTTCCTTCCAAATATAATTGGGCAGAGAGTGTCAGCTGGTATATCAACAACTACAAAATCGATAGGAATTTTTATTGCCAATTGTGACAGTTGCATCTTCAACTACTCCCATTGGAATTCTAAGGTTTTTATTAGCTAAAATAATTGTTATATCAGTATTTTCAATGGTGGCTAGTTCTATTTCTTCTTTTATTTCTAGGTAGAAGTCATAAGATATAACATTAACTTTGGTGCCAAGATCACATAAACCATAATACGAGGTTTCTTTAAATATGCAGGGAAGAATAGGCTTACCCACATCTTTTACCTTTGTTTTACCTTCAACCAATACAGAAGTCTCTTCATCAAGTTCAACTATGTTACAATGTGCGTACATAGCCATAATTGCTTCCTTAGTTACCTCTTCATCTTTGGTTTCTTCCAGATGTTCCGCGACTTCTGGTATGCTTTCCTCTTCTTTCTTCTCATGTATTTCTTTGACATGTTCATATTGAAGAATATGCTTTTGTGCAGTGTTAGGGAAATGCATTTCATATATTGGTTCTAGGGAGGCTAGTGTTGCTTTATCTTCTCTCTTCTTTTCAGGTTCGGGTGGTGGATCATACTTTACTGGACCCTCCTTTGGAGATTTTATATGTTCAGTAAAAGCTTTAACAACTTGCAACACAAGATCTGAATCTAGATAAAGTTCTTTAGATAATTCTCTAACATGGCCTTTTTTATTGTAGTCATGAATACAATCATGTTCTATTTCTATGCCTCCTTCACTTCCTAGACCAAAATTCCATGAAACTCTATAATCACGAATTCTAATAAGTAAAGCCCAAACTTTAGGTATAGGAAGATTCATAAAGGCTCCTTCTGCGAAAGAGTCTAGTTCAATTTATTAGGTTCAATTAATCTGCCATAAAATATATGTAGTAAATACCATTAAGGCAAATCATGACGAGGACATAGACGTAATAAATCTTTAAATCTGATATAACTCTTACTAGTCCTTCATTAGAACGATTCTTCCAAGTCATTATAAGATGCCTGATTCCAAAAGATTTTGATAATGGATAATATTTTGCTAGAAATTCACAGGCTAGACTATCCCAAGTAGTAGTGGCTTCAGGTGGTAGAGATCTATACCATGAGAGAGCTGTACTTGTCAAAGTTTGACTAAAATTTTTAACCCTTACCTCATCAGCGGTATATCCCATCAATATAAAAGTGCCACATATATCTTTAAAACATGCAATATGCTCATATGGATCAGGATCTTCTTCATCTCCAGTAAATTTCTTTTTATGTAGAATACTAAGTAGTAGAGGATTTATTTCAAACCCCCTTGTCTTCTCATTGGAGTTGTCTCTTTTATAAATATCATAGGACTTCCCAAAGTGGTTGAGTGGGTTAGCACTAGTAATATGCTCAAACTCCATCATGTTGGTGGAAACCTATAACTCAAAACAAAATTTAGCACGACAAAAATAAATAAGCAAAAACTAAAAGACCTACAACGCTTAGCTCCCCGGCAACGGTGCTAGAAAATAGCTTGATGACTGCAAGTGCACAGATCATTTGTAGCTAGTTTCGAAATAACAATATCGATCCCACTGGGAGCAGGAGTCTGAAGTCTAATAACTCTTGAAATAAATATTACGATAGAAATGCTAGATAAAGTTCTAAGTGACAAGATAAAATGTGAGTATTGTGTAAAAAGGTGTTTTGGGGTTTTAGGTATAAGACAAATAAGGAAGTAAAGTAAAACAACTGAATACAGAAAGTAAGTATCGCGTATGTAAGAGACATTGGAACTGCAGTAGGGGAAAAGCGTTCTTAGGGAGTAGCGGATACACCAATAGTATTATAAAGATATAAGATAAAGATTATCATCATGAACATTATCAATTATGTATGTGTGGGAGGAACTCCGTATTTGGAAAAATAGGCCGCAACCTTTGCTCACATCATCCTCATAACCACAGTAGTCAGCAATCGACATCAATCGAATTACTGCACTATTAAGGGACGTAATCCCGTAGGACATATCCCATGGCATGGATAGTGTTCCGTGAGTTTCCTCGGTTTCCCAAGTTGATACGTAAGGGGTACCAACAGCTTTATAGTCACTATAAGTGCTAGCACACCTCCGCCTACCAACAAGTAGTTTCCTCCATCAAGTTCCCACGAGAGGCAAATATTGAGAGGTCGACTTCTCTCAACATCAAGATGTAGAAATCTAACACATGGTCACAACGATGAATATCATAATAGAGTTTATCTTATTTCAATCTCATACTAGGGTTTCTCCATCTCCCCAAGAACTAATGATCTACTCAGACATGGAGGCAATCAACATCATAGCAATGGTAATGGAAACAATCGTAGATGAATAGTACTTGTATAAATCCACAACGAGTACGGGAATTACAACAAGATCTAGATGAGATGTAGATGGGATGGATGGAGATGGTGGTGATGTAGCGGTGGATGATGAAGATCGATGCCTTAGCCTCCCGGATCTGCGAAGAGCGAAGATGGATCCCTTGTGGATGTGTTCCCCCTCCGAATGCCTTCCAGAGGTGAGGTTTCTGCGATTTCTGGGTGTTCTGTATGTCGTCTCCTCGAACCAATTACACAGGGTGAAACTATTTGACGAGGCGGAGGCGGCGCCAACTATACGACCGGAGCTATACGGTCAAAAAAGTTGCTCCGGTCGTATAGTTGGTCGTTGAACTCTCTGCCTCCCTTGTTCACTTCTGGTTTTCTTCTGGTATTATTAATATTTCCCAAATAAGCGATTTACGTTGTTTTTGACTCCTTTTCTCCATAGTACAACTGCTCCAAGAATTGTATCCATTGGATCCATCATCTGTCCTGATCCTGGTGAAAACAGACATAAAATATGCGCGTGAGCACCGTAAAATACCAAGATCCTACATCTACAATGCAAAATAATAATGTAAAACATGATGAAAATATGCACACATCACTATCAGGCTAATAAGACTATCATCTAAATGATCTGGCTTGCAATTTCTACTAAAGCAATGCTCTATAGAAATAGGTTTTATGGCTAGAGAATCTATTCTTATCTACTCAGGAGCTTCGTCTTCACTCCGGTTGATGTATATGCTGACTTTGTTGACTTCCTTGAAGGACTTGAGTTGGTGATGATGGTTTCTTGAGCACAAATTGATGTTGACTGATGACCCACAAGTATAGGGGGTGTATCGCAGTATTTTCGATAAGTAAGAGTGTCGAACCGAACGAGGAGAAGAAGGTGCTGGCTAGTGGTATGGATCAGGAATTCTCTGCAAATACTTAGCAAATGGATTTTTAGGGTTTTTTGATAATGCAAGTAAATAAAGTACGAGTAAATAAAAGACAATAAGAATAAATGCAGCAAGTGGCCCAATCTTTTATTCAGCAAAGGACAAGCCGGTTGTATTACTTAAGATGACCAAACGTTCTCGAGGACACATGGGAATATCGTCAAGTGCTTTCGCTTCATATAGTTGATTAACCTTCTTTAGTTTGCTAAGTGTTGTGTGGGTGAACCTGTGCTAATGTACCGACCTTCCTAGGACTAATACATACTTGTGATTATACCCCTTGCAAGCATCCGCAAGTACAAGAAAGTAATTAAGGTAGAAACCTAACCACAACTTTAAACTCTAAGACCCCTAGGCCCATATAGGTGAAGTGTCATGTAGTTGACGTTCACATGACACCACTAGAAGAATAACACCACAACTTAAATATCAAACCATTGAATCTTTCTCAACATAATTCCACTACTAACAACATGACTTCTCCCATGTCCTCAAGAACAAAACGAACTACTCACAAGACATCATATGGATCATGATCAGAGATGGAATAATGATGTGTAACAATCTGAACATAAACAACAATTCAATGGTTCACTCAATAGCATCAACTACGAAGAGTAATCAACACCAGGAAAGTTTCCCCTAAGAACTATGCAAGATTCAACCCAATTGTTACAGTGATATGGAGATGGTGATGATGGTGCTGGTGGTGATGATGGTGATGATGATGATGATGATCCCGATGAAGTCCAGCTTGATGGTGGTGTTGATGGCGACGATCTCCTCTCTCCGGGAAGGAATTCCCGCAGTAGAATTCTGTCTGCCAGAGAGATCTTTCTCTCTCGGTGTTTTCTGCCCCGCAGAGGCGGCGGAATCTTTCTGTGGTTGCTCCTCGAGTCTTAGGGTTTCGGGAGGATAATATACGCCAGAGGGGAGAGCCAGGGGTGGAACAAGGCGGCCATACCATCTGGTGGTGAGGCCTAGGATGGCCCGCGCCAGGGGGTGGTGTGGGCCACCTGTGGCCCATCTCAGCCTCCACTTCTGGCTTCCTTCGTCTTCTGGAAAAATAGGATTTTCCATGTATTTTCCCGGATTTTCTGATCTTCGCGAATTTTGCCTCCAAACAGCACCTTTTCCATCAGAATCCTGACTACAACGGTCCATTCTCCAAAAGTCATCAACCACGCAAAAACAGATGAAATAACATAAGTATCATCCCTTAATATGAAATATATCAATGAATAACAGTAAATTATGATATAGAATAGTGATGCAAAATGGACGTATCATTGACATCATCTTCAATGGCTTAGAACCTAGCAAGGGTTAAGAAGGTACGGTTGAGTACGAGCGTACTTAGCAAGTTCACTAAAAGGAGTGTTTGATGCACTATCTACAACCACATACCATAGGTCGTAGGCAATGCAGGTTTTCGTAAACATTTCTTCAAAGGTTGCTTTTATTCTGAAAAGCTATGTCCGTCAGCCTTCACAGGTTTACCAGAACTTTCATGGAGTTCCTTTCCTGCCGCGGTCGTAGCTCCTTCCCGGAATAGGGAGTAACATGTCACAGTTCTTACACTCTATAGAGGTGTGCTACTTTACCCATGAGAGACCTTAGCCTTGTTTCACATCCGAGTTACAGGCTCATCCACACTTCCTTGGTATGGGGCCCAGTCTAAGATCCAAGCCAATCACTGCTCCCTTCGTGACCGCGCATGTCACCTTGGTGTACTCCATGCCCACACATTGAATTACGACAATGGTTGGTATAGACCATTCAGATGGCAGAACTATCATGGGACACTGAGGGTTCCCACCCATATGCTGCATATCCTCTATGAATTATCAATTAATGCATCCTACGAGGATAACAGCCACGACCTGCGCATCTAGCTACATGCGAGAGGAATAAGATACAACTGACTTCTTCGTCCCATTCCAAATCTCATGGTTAATGCGTAATATACGGTGCTAGAATCACTGGCGACATTGGTTGATTAAGTCCTAGATATTATGTTCCTTTACCACTGGAACTATATCAATAGATTATTACCACGTGGTAAATAATCCATAATCATATATTATGAAATAGTATTTTCTGACCTTTTCGAGATGCAGATGATGACAACATTTGAGTTACAAGCATAGAAAACAATCAAAGGACATGAGCAAGTGTGAACTTGCCTTTTTTGTGATTGCGAGATTATGCACTCACAGTCTTCAGGATACTAGAAGATCCAAAATCTGGAAATAGCATCATTGGTTCGGTAAGGACGAATGTTTAAAGAAGTAAGATGCAACTATGCATAATTAATGTAATGCAATTTGATAAACGTGAATCCCCGGAATGATCGTATCCGATCCAGGGTTTGAAGCTTGTGACGAGTTCTTTGGAATGTGTTGCACTTTTATACCTGTCATGGAAATGGCCACGGCAGTCGCTGCTACTGGCAGCGATTGATTGAGACAGGGCGAGAGCTAGCGGCCATCTGCGGTGCGAGATGGGGGCGGATGCACATGGTTTACCCAGGTTCGGCCCCTCGGAGGGTAAAGACCTACTCCTGCTAGATTGGATTGATGGAGAGCGAGTTACAGGGGTGGCAAGCTCGGCGTCTAAGCAGCGAGTCGCTTGAAGGGGTGTATGATGGAACGTAAGTGCTCGGGATACCCTAGGGAGGTTTATATATGAGGCACCTCGCTAGGGTTTACAGTTTACAACCGAACAGGATATGGATTCGGAGGCTTTGCCTAATTCGACTGGGCTTCGAGTATGCTTCTGGGAGTCCAGTCTCCAGTCGCCGGACCTTCTCCTTAGTCGCATTCCAGTCGCTGTCCAATAGGCCCACTCGTGAGACCTTTGGCCCAATCAGAACATCCTGCTGGGCATACCCCGTTCGGCACATCCCCATCAGTAGTCCCCGAGGCCATCGTTGATTCAGACACAGGTGGTTAGTTGGCAGTCGGAGTAGGCGAATCCAATTTGGACGCCCAGTCGAATCGGCGATGGACTCCACCGAAACCAAGGAAATTTCCCCCAGGCTCCCAGTTGCAGCTCCGGCGAACGCTACGGCTGCCAAGTGATACATTGCAAATGTATCTATAATTTTTGATGTTCCATGCTTGGTTTTATCCACTTTCTTGTGTTTTGTTCCAACTTTGGAGTACTTTTCATATGATTTCTTGGACTAACCTATTAACAAGAGCCACGATGCTGTACTGTTTTCTGCTGTTTTTGGTTCCAGGAAAGTCATAAAATGAATATTCTCGGAATTAGACGGGACAAAAGCCAAAGTGCCTATTTTTCCGGAAGTCATCAAGTTCCAGAATACGAGACGGAGAGGGGCCAGGGGGCCACCACACCACCTGGCCGCGCGGCCCAGCCTGGCCCGCGCCAAGGGGTGGTGAGGCCAGCCCTGGCACCCCCTCGGTCTCCCCTTCCGACTATAAGATGCCCTCGGGACGTAAACCCTAAGTACCCGATCAAAAATCCACGAAAGAGTCTGTAGCCGACGTCATCTCCATCCCTAGATCGGGAGGGATCTGAAGCTATTCCCGGCACCCTGCCGGAGAGGGGAATTCACCCTAGAGGCCTTCTTCATCACCATGCAAGTCTCCGGTGTGATGCGTGAGTAGTTCATCCTTGGACTACGGATCCATGTAGTAGCTAGATGGCTGGTTCTCCTCCTTTGTGCTTTCATGTTTAGATCTTGTGAGCTCCGTTCATGATCAAGACCATCTATTTGTAATTATGCATGTTGTGTTTGCGGGGATCCGATAGATATTGAGATGCTATTTCAGATTGATTATTGATTCTATCATGTCTTTGTTATTTGTGATCTTGCATGCTTTCCGTTGTTAGTAGCTATCTTGGCCAAGTAGATGCTAGCAACTCCAAGAGTTAGCATTTATGCTCGATAGTGGGTTCATGCCTCTGGTAATCTGGGGAAGTGACAGAAATCTCTAAGGTACTAGATGTGTTGTTGCTACTAGGGAGAAAACAACAATCCTTTGTTCATAGAACAATCGTATTATTTACTTTACACGCAATTCGTAAAGCAATAATCTGCTTGCAACTTAATCGAGGGGGTTCGGATGATAACCTGAAGGTGGATTATTAGTCATAGATGCAGTTGGATGGCGGTATATGTATAATGTTGTAATGCCCAATCAAGTTCCAAAGGAGTCAAGATGATTAGTATATGCATGTATTGCTTTCTCGATGTTTGTCTATTGCCCCGCTGTAATTTGTTCACCCAGCATGTTATCTATCTTAAGGAGAGCCACCTCTAGTGAACTATGGATCCCGGTCCTTTTCTTTTACATACAATCTATAAACTGTTTACTTCTTTGTGTTTACTTTCTACAAACTTTTACTTCCTTCCATTCGATATGTTTAATCCTTTGTTTTCAACAAAACCGGTGAGATTGACAACCTCATCGCAAGTTGGGGACAAAGTTCTGTGGTTGTGTTGTGCAGGTCTCCATGTTGCTACTAGCACCGGTAGTGCACCCTGCCAAAGCTCAGCTAGTAACACCTTTGAGGTGTTTCCTTGCTCCTACTGGTTCAATTAAACCTTGGTTTCATAACTGAGGGAAACTTGCTGCTGTGCTCATCATACCTTCCTCTTGGGGTTCCCAACGAGCTCTACATCAACCATGCTCCAGCATTTTTCTGGCGCCATACATAGAGCCATCAAGCATTTTTCTAGCGCCGTTGCCAGGGAGTCAAGGACATCTTCACAAGGGGAGTCCCTCATAATCAATCTCTTTACTTTGTTATTTTTGTTTTGCTTAGTTTCTTTTTGCTTTGTTTGCTTGTTTTGTTATTCAAAAACACAAAAAAAATTAGTTTTACTAGTTTGCTTTCTTATTTCAAAAAGACAAAAAAAAATTAGTTCCTATCTTGAGTTGCCACTATGTCTAGCCTTGCTCCAGTCACTATGTCACCCGAGGAAATGATTTTCACTTTTAAACAAGGAATTGAGGAAAGTTTTAAGGAAGCTTGGTCTAGAATCTCTGATCTACATGAAAAAACTGAGCCTAAAATGACTCAAAGCTTGTTCCTTAGCACTTTTTACCTTGGGATTGCTCTTTGCTATAGATATGCTTTAGATGCTGTTGTGGGAGGAGATTTCCTCCAATGTAATGAGGATGATGCTATTAATGCTATAAAGAAATTGATCCTCACTTACAACTTGCCTAGCCAAACTGATATTTCTTTCGCAAGAATATTTGCTAGATTAAACACTCTTGATACTAGCACTTCTAGCTTAATATATTGCTATAATACGCTTAGGGAGCATCACAATTATGTCCCAATAAATTCTGAATCATCAAAGTGGCTCCCTACAGTAAAGATTGAGATAAACACTGAAACTTTTCAAGCTCGCTGTGATATCATGTCTGAATTTTGTCTTATGCCCAAAGATATTTATAAGTCTTTGAATACTTGGGGGCTTACTGAAGGAGGAAAAGAAATATCTCTTGCTAATAACACTACCTTATTACCTCTTGGAATAGCTGAAGGAGTGTTTACAAAGATCCTTGGGAAAATGATTTCTATTGATTATCTTGTTATTGAATGTGCAGGAAAAGGACAAATTACACTTGGAAGGTCCCTATTAGAACTCCTTGGAGCGATAATAGATGTGAGAAAGGGGACCATGCACCTTTCTTATCCACCAAACAATCATATTTTCCCCAAGGTTAAGAATAAAAGTAAGAGAGGTAAGGGCAAGACATTTGGTCTTAATGCTTCTTCATTTGAGAACACTTGATTCTTTCTTGCTTCTTATGCCTAACTTAAAGGCGTTAAAGAAAAGTACTTATTGGGAGATAACCCAAAAGTTTTAGATGAGTCTTGGAAGTTATAACTTCAGTAATAACCTCTCCTTATCCTTTTTATTTGCTTTTTGTTCCAAGAGTAACCTCTAATGAGAGAGAAGTAACGATTGGAAAAGTTGCTGTCCCGAAACAGATTTCTGTGCTTCACCGTAAAAATTCGTGTAAAATCTCTGAACGTCTTTTTGAGGCGTGAATTTTTGTGCTTCTGCCCCAGGTTGTTATCTAACTTTCGTTAGTTCAACACTTTTTGATTTGAGCAACAGAAGGTCTTCGAAAAAAATTTGTCTTTACCTGCTGGTCTGTTTTGACAGATTTCTGCCATTTTCTGCATTTGCTTCTTGTTGGTTCCCTGTTGAGTTCTTTTGGGGAATTGAGATTTTTGAGGGAAGTGATTCAGTAGCTAGTGTTATAATGGAAGTTTATATGGTGTTAGAACTGAACCTTAAGACTTATTTATCTTGAGTGCACTAATGTTGCTAATAAAGATTGTGTGAAGTTTTGTATGAAGGAAAAATTTCAGGTGTATGGAAGGAATGAGTAATGAGATGAAGGACGGAATAAAGCTCAAGCTTGGGGATGCCACGCGTGTCACCCCAAGAAATATCCAAGAAGTACAAGCGTCAAAGCTTGGGGATGCCCAAGGCATCCCCTTCTTCATCAATAAAAATTCCAGGTTTCTTCCAAACGCTTCATTTTTATTATTTCATACACAGTTGTGTTGTTCTTGGAGCGTCTTCTTTTTTGTTTTCGTTTTGGTTTTTCGTTTTCTTGGTTTTCTTAGTTTTCTGAATAAATTGGTTGGACCCCCTCTTTCATACATTGGTTTAAAAATAGTTTGGTTTGGTTTGGAAAAGAGTAGGAAAGTTCATACTTATGTGGTAAAAAGAGCTCGTTTTTGACTATGGCCTATGCTTTGTCATGCCATGCTTGATATTGTTTTGGTTTTATGCTTAGTATTCTTTGCTGTGGCATGACTTTTTATAAACAATTGAGATTGCTTAAATGTGCCTTGGATGAATCATGCGTTGTTTTAGCATATTAAACCATAGTATAGTGGTATTCTCCTTTGATGCTTTATTTGGGTTGACTTGGCACATGATCACACCATGTTATGACTATCTCAAGTCACCATAGCCTTTATGATCCTTTAGTTTTTAACTTGTAGTATCACTTTATGCTTTGATCAATGATGTTTTGTCGCTCTGCATGATTATGGCCATTATTGCTCTCTTAGTTTGTCGCTCCCAGTCTTTTGCTAGCCTCCACAACAAAGCATGAGTTCCACTCATGCATCCAACTCCCTAAACCAAGTTATTCCAAAGAGTCCACCATACCTACCTATTATCTTATGCTATTCCAAGTATATTCATGCTTTTGTTTACCTTCCAAATTAAACTTGTTATGAGAAAACTAGTGATTAAAGCTCTCACGAACTTGAAGGCACACTTTACTTTTCTTGCCCTTAATAAACTTGAACCATTGTGGCGTCTATGTTGTATATGCTTGCACTTATTTGTTGGGAATTAGCAGAACCATGCTTTCATGGGGAACGCTTTCAACATTGCACTTGGTACTTGTACCTAGTTGATATCATGCTCTTTTGTATATGGATGTCGTCGGTGTGAAATGAAAGGGGAGCTTGTAAGTCCATGGAGTTATGTATATGTGTTAGAGAAACGCCTGGGCCCCTGGTCTAATCCATGCTGACATGGTGGAAACCTGCAGCGTAACCATAATAAGCTTTCTATGAAGCATTCTTCTTATAAAAAGGAGTCCTATATTGAGAAAAAAAAGAGAAAAAGAAAAAAAGAGATACTATGAAAAGAGGAAAGAGAGAAAAAAGCACCACATTCCCATGGTAAATAAGAAGAATGCTGAGATGCTCGTTGTCTGCTTGCCTTGTCATTTTGATATGGGGATTCTTCTGTATCATCGGGCAAGGGGTACCCCGTTGGCGGTTCTCTTTGATACACATGTACTTACAATGACAAGAACTTACCGGTAACTAAACTTGAGTAGCATGAGGGGCGGACCTCGTATACAAGGGACATGAGATTTCTAACTTATACTTCGTCAAGCATGTACACCATAGTTGTTTCACTTTAACCTTAATCACTTCAAGATGCTTATGATAGGGGCAATGAGGGCTGAAAGCTATAAGTACCATAATTTTTGGAAGCTCTTTATGAGACTTGAATCCCTACTTCCTTCTATGAAGGCCTTTCTTCCACCATTATATTGAGTCTCCACCTTCTATCTTTATGCACTTACTTTGAGAGCATAGTGGCTATTCTTAGTTCTATGTGCATTGTCCCAAGACTAGTTGATTGATGCATAACTTGTTATTGCTTGTTTTAAACTATTGTATCTAGTCACTCTTATGAACTTTGAAGGTGTCCTATGCATTTATCTTTGCTACTCTATGAGGGACAAGCTGAATGCTATTATGCTATGTTTTCTTTATGTGAAACAAACAAACGTCTTGCAAAGCATTGTTATTCATGAATCTTATGTTTGTGCCTTTTCATGTTGCATCATAGTTTCTTTGTCTTATTGCTAGAACCTTGTCTTTCATGTTATGATTGAAGTACTATGATCCCAACTTTGAATGTTTTGCAAATACTTTGATCAAGTCTTTGATGGTGCATGTCACCTCAAAAATGATTCTTTCTTTTTTATCACTTACCTACTCGAGGACGAGCAGGAGTTAAGCCTGGGGATGTTGATACATTGCAAATGTATATATAATTTTTGAAGTTACATGCTTGGTTTTATCCACTTTCTTGTGTTTTGTTCCAACTTTGGAGTACTTTTCATATGATTTCTTGGACTAACCTATTAACAAGAGCCATAGTGCCAGCTGCCTATTTTCAGCTGTTTTTGGTTCTAGGAAAGTCATAAAATGAATATTCTCAGAATTGGACGGGACAAAAGCCAAAGTGCCTATTTTTCCGGAAGTCATCAAGTGCCAGAATACGAGACGGAGAGGGGCCAGGGGGCCACCACACCACCTGGCCGCGCGGCCTAGCCTGGCCCACACCAGGGGGTGGTGAGGCCAGCCTTGGCACCCCCTCAGTCTCCCCTTCCGACTATAAGATGCCCTCGGGACGTAAACCCTAAGTAGCCGATCAAAAATCCACGAAAGAGTATTTAGCCGCCGTCATCTCCATCCCTAGATCGGGAGGGATCTGAAGCTCTTCCCGTCACCCTGCTAGAGAGGGGAATTCACCCTAGAGGCCTTCTTCATCACCATGCAAGCCTCCGGTGTGATGCGTGAGTAGTTCATCCTTGGACTATGGATCCATGTAGTAGCTAGATGGCTGGTTCTCCTCCTTCGTGCTTTCATGTTTAGATCTTGTGAGCTCCGTTCATGATCAAGATCATCTATTTGTAATTCTGCATGTTGTGTTTGCGGGGATCCAATGGATATTGAGATGCTATTTCATATTGATTATTGATTCTATCATTTCTTTGTTATTTGTGATCTTGCATGCTTTCTGTTGTTAGTAGCTATCTTGGCCAAGTAGATTCTAGCAAATCCAAGAGTTAGTATTTATGCTCGATAGTGGCTTCATGCCTCTGGTAATCTGGGGAAGTGACCGAAATCTCTAAGGTACTAGATGTGCTGTTGCTACTAGGGAGAAAACAACAATCCTTTATTCATAGAACAATCATATTGTTTACTTTACACGCAATTCGTAAAGCAATAATCTGTTGCTTGCAACTTAATACTAGAGGGGATTCGGATGATAACCTGAAGGTGGATTATTAGTCATAGATGCAGTTGGATGGCGGTCTATGTATAATGTTGTAATTCCCAATCAAGTTCCAAAGGAGTCAAGATGATTAGTATATGCATGTATTGCTTTCTCGATATTTGTCAATTGCCCCGCTGTAATTTGTTCACCCAGCATGTTATCTATCTTAAGGAGATCCACCTCTTGTGAACTATGAATCCTGGTCCTTGTCTTTTATATACAATCTACAAACTATTTACTGCTTTGTGTTTACTTTCTACAAACTATTACTTCTTTACATTCGATACGTTTAATCCTTTGTTTTCAGCAAAATATGGTGAGATTGACAACCTCATCGCAAGTTGGGGGCAAAGTTCTATGGTTGTGTTTTGCAGGTCTCCACGTTGCTACTAGAACCGGTAGTGCGCCCTGCCAAAGCTCAGCTAGTAACATCATTGGGGTGTTTCCTTGCTCCTACTGGTTCGATTAAACCTTGGTTTCATAACTAAGGGAAACTTGATGATGTGCTCATCATACCTTCCTCTTGGGGTTCCCAACAAGCTCTACATCAACCACACTCCAGCATTTTTCTGGCGCCATACACAGAGCCATCGACAAGTCGCTACTTGGGCGAGTGGATAGGGCCAGTCGCCAGCGAGTGGAATGGAGGAGTTGGACCATCAACCTGGTCAAACTATCCGTTGTAAATTCCAACGGTAACTTCGGCGTAATTACCACGGGTAACAACTACCCCGAATTTGGCGAGTAGCGCCTCCATTTAAGGGGAGTAACAAACCAGTCTTGCAGATCCTTCCCCGCATTCTTCATTCTTGCGCATTCATTTCTCATGTCCTCCTTTGATTCAATCCCTTCACACCGAGCGATCCCACGTCCTTCCTCATGGCGCCTCCAAAATGTTCATGGGGGAAATCCAAGTGCACCTCAGCCCAGCTCAAATCCTTCGAGGACGCCAGAGTCCTCCACAAGTGGAACTGGTGGGTCCCCGCTCCTTCCGAAATTGAGCCAAAGTCGCGGGCCGGCGAGTTCATTTGCTTCCCCAGCCACCTAGAGAGGGGTCTAGGGTTCCCCACCTCACTATTCTTCCGGCGTTTTTGTGCATATTACGCAATCAAGCCGTCGGATCTTGGTCCGCACAACATCGAGCAACTGGTGATCTTTGTTGCCTTCTGCGAATGCTATCTTGGTTGCAGGCCGTACTTCCCGCTGTGGTTGGAGCTCTTCCACGGCCGCATCGGGCCCGAGGCATCCGGGGGCCTAATGCTGGCGGCTGGCAGCGTCACGTTTCAATTGAAGCCGAAGGCCAACTTTATCAAGCTTTTGCTGCCAAAGAAGGCCGTGAGCGAGTGGAAGAAGAGATGGTTCTACGTGAGAGAGTCCACTCCCTCCGGCAAAGTAGCGCTTCCCGAGTTCATCGCAGAAAGGAGTGAGCCTCGCCGGCTGGCACCGAAGAAACTCCCTGAAGACCAGAGGATGGCTGTTGCGGAGATGATGGACCAGATCCAGAGGCTGAAGGACCATGGGCTGTCCTCGGTCAACCTCTACAACTGCTAGCTTGGGCGGCGTCTGGTTCCGCTAGCGGCTCGGCCGCATTGGATGTATGAGTACAAAGGAAAACACGACCCCTCTCGGACCAGCAAAGAGTCGTGGGAAATCGAAGACTACCAGGCCGCCCTAAAGAAGATCACCGATGCGGAATTTACATCCACATCGGCCGGGCTCGCCCCGTACACTCCCATGAAGAATGAAGCCCCCACAGTAAGTTTTCCTTTCCCAATCTTCCTTCTAGTCGCAATTTCTGCAACGTAGTTCGTAGTCGCATCATTCGATACTTATTTGGGGTTGTTCTCAGTTGTTCCAGGTGTTGGAGGGTTGGCTCCCTCCGCTTGATGAAGAGGTCCCCCATGAGCTCGAAGAGGCCTCCGAAGGAGAATCTTCCGAAAGTGACGAGGAAGAAGAGGAGGTTCCTCCCCCGGCACCTACGGCTTGCAAGACTTGCATGCAGAAGCAGCACGAGTTCGAGGCGAGTCGTATCCTTGATGAACACGAAGGGGGCGACGAGATCGTGCAGGAGCACACGTCTCGGCACACGACCACAGCAGCGAAGCCCGCACGCAAACCGAAGTTGCCAGCGAAGAAGCCAGCATTGCCGCCCAGGTCGGCGGTGGTGTTTGAGTCGGATAATGACTGATGATGATGACACCCCCAAAACTTTGCACAAGATCCCGGAGGATGCGATTCCAATGAAGGGATTGGAGGACGAGGACACCGGAGCAGCAGTAGAAGTTCCTCTGGCGGTGATTGCGCCAACAGCTTCGAGGGCGCCAAGCCAGGAGGCAGCTGAGGCCGCGGCATTGAAGTCGCCACAACCTTCAAGAGTGACCGCGTCGTCGGAGCCTGAAATTCCGGCGACCACGGCTTCGTCATCAAGGAAGCCCGCGGTGTCGTGGGCTTTAGATGTCTTCGAGAGAGGTCTCACGCACAAGCTGGGGCCAGAACTAGACAAGCCCGCCCATATCAGCACCGGGTTGCGAGTTCCCTCGGTTGCCAAGTGAGCTTCGAATTTCTCTTTCCAAGTCTTGTTCCTTTTTTGTGTTATCTCTGTGCTGACTTTGGAGGTTGCGACAGGTCTGGCATCAAGAAAATTGGTCGCCCTTCGGTGGCAAAGCTTCCGGTCGCCACCACAGGAGAGGGCGACCTCCCCAAGAAGAGGAAGCCTACTGAAGACGCGGCGACTGTGGAGGGCGTGAAGAGGCGGAAAGGCGGTGCCGATGATGCCGTGGCGATGGATAGCGATCTCGCTGCAGTCATCAAAGAGGTGGCGGGTACGCGGTCGGAGCCAACCACGGGCGCTCCGGTGATAGAAATGTCGGCTCCAGCGACCAGTGCCCTGGCAAGAGCATCAGCAACGTTCCCGCGCTTCATGGCGAAGGGGTTTCCAGGCGTGGTGGATAACCAGTCTCCACAGAGCCCGGAGATCGTTGATGAAGACGTTGGGTCTCGTCGCGGGCGTACCTCCTTCACGTTCCCATCGACGGACGCTACAGAGCTTCACAAGATGCTTGGTGCCTCCATTCAGGTACGTCCAGTCCCCGAGTGTCTAGTCACTGAATTTCAGCGGCTAGACACTAAGTTGCTTCTAATCTCCAGTCCCCGAGTTCCTAGTCGCTGAATTTCAGCGGCTAGGAACTTAATTTCTTCTAGTTGCCATTCCCCGAGTTCCTAGTCACTAAATTTCAGCGGCTAGGAACTGAATTTCTTCTAGTCGCCAGTCGCCGAGTTCCTGGTCGCTGTTTTGCAGTGGCTAGGAACTGAATGTCTATTTTTGTAAGTGCTAACTTATTGTTATTCTTGCAGGGCTTGCAGAGGGAGTCGACAAATCGGCAGGCCGCGAAGGAGCGTCTGGAACGGGATCTGCGCGTGGCGCAGGAAGCAAACCGGCGACTCCAGGAGTGAGTCCCCGAGTGGGGGAATCCATAGTGTCACTAACGTCTGATGTTGCAGCTGTGATAGGGCAAAGCGACCCGGTGGTCCAGACCTTCAACGCCTCGTAGTGCGTGACTGCCGTGGTGAACGCGGCTACTGCCTCGGCGTTGTGCTTCCAAGCAGTCCTTCAAGGGATGTCCCCCACCGAGGTTATTCCTGGGGGACTAACGGAAGTGTGGCGCCATCTGGAGGAGGTACCCGGTGTCGTGGAGTGGATGGCGTGTTCGGCCTTCAAGCGCGGGGCCACCACGGTGTTGAGTCTGGGGCTTGCGCACTTCCCTGACGACTTCGACCTCGACGACTTCACCAGTGGCTACCCTTCAGCGACTGGGACAGTGGAGATGTCGGAGGTGATGAAGCTCACTTCTAAGGCCGCCCCCTTCGCTGATCGGGTGTTGGCGATGGGGGACCTTCTGTCGTATCAAGAGACGGTGGTAGTGCCAGGCGACCCCGAGCCGGAGCATCGTGACCTGAAGTCGGAGCAGCCCTTCCTGTCGGTGCTGTCGAAGTCGCTATCGACCTACCCGACGAACCCGTGGCAGCCGTTCGTTCGTGTCAAGGGTGGTGCGGGCACGTCGTCATCAGGACCTGTGAAATAGACAGCTTTGCTGGACGGGTTGTAAGATATGCCAAATGGCGACTGATTGTAATATGAATAATATTTTGTATGAGTAAGAGGAGTCAATCGACTCGCAATGCAAGCTTTGTTTTATGTTTGACTTTTATGTGAGTGAGTCCCCTAGCGCGTCCGCCCTTTAGTGGGGTATAACTCATTTGTATATGTTTTTGTTTTGGTTTGCTTTGGTTTTGTTGTTTTGTCCCTTGCGCTTTCTGAAAGGGTCGAGTCCCCGAGGACGAGTGGGATTGTTTGTAGGCGAGTCCCCGAGCGTAGTACTTAGCCATTTTGGGCGCGTGCCTGTTGTGAGTTTTTGGTGCGTTGTATGTAACGCGTCTCCTCCCCTGGCTCGGAGAGCTAGTCGCTAGGCGAGTCCAAGGCAGCTCTCTTACTTGGTGTATTCCCGAGCCGTGTGAGGGTTTCCATTTCGCGGAGTCCCCGTGCATGGTACTTTACCATTCGAGTCGCTTTGCACGAGGATGGGAAGGATAAATCGCTATGAGAAGCATGTACCGGTCGTCTTGGCTCGGTGGCCAGTCGAGCTGGCGACTCCATTGGTGGCTCTGGGTTGGCGTATTCGTGGACGACACAAGGCCCGAATGTTTTCTGGTGCCCTTGGGCCTCACTACTTAGCCGTGCCGATCGCTCGACCAAGGGTTGACTTCCGTGGGTAGCATATTGCTAGTTGTACAAGTGCGAGTGACACAAAAGTATGGCGAGTAGACACAATTTGTGTGATCCGAATGATTTTCATTATATATATCGTCTAGGTACAAGTTTGAGTTCTATGTATAGAACTTTCGAAGAAGGTTTACATTCCATGGCCTCCCGACCTCGAGCTGGCCGTCGCCCCATATGTAGATGAGGTAGTAGGCGTCATTGCCCAGGACTCGCCCTATGGCGAATGGAACCTCCCATGGGAGGGAAAGCTTGTGCATCCCCTTCTTGTCCTAGGCCAGTCGTAGGACCTGATCGCCCTCCTGGAAGGTGCGGGTCTGGACTCGGCGGCTGTGGTAGCGGTGGAGCCCCTGCTGGTATATGGCGGTGCGGGAGCGAGCCAGGTCACGTGCCTCGTCGATCTGGTCGATGCTGTCTTGGCGGGCGATCTCGTTTGTCGCCTCGATGTAGTTGGCGACTCGGGGTGAATTGTGCTCCAGATCGGTTGGCATTACGGCTTCGCCGCCATACACAATGAAGAATGGTGTGAGCCCCGTGGAGCGGTTAACGGAGGTGCAGATCCCCCATATTACGGAGGGGAGCTCTTCGACCCAGCATCCTGGGGTGCGCTCGAGTGGCACCTGGAGTCGCGGCTTGAGTCCGTGGAGGATGCTCTGGTTGGCGCGTTCTGATTGGTTGTTCGACTCCGGGTGGGCGATTGAGGTCAGGTCGAGTCATATGCCGTGTTCTTCGCAAAATTCTGCCATGGTGCCCTTGGCGAAGTTGGTGCCGTTGTCTGTTATGATGCTATGCGGGTAGCCATACCGGTAGATGAGCTCGCACAGGAACTTGGTGGCCATCTTGCCGTCGCACTTCTTGATCGGCTTGGCTTCGACCCATTTGGTGAACTTGTCGACTGCGACCAGGAGGTAGGTGAAGCCGGATGGGGCCTTTTTGAATGGGCCGACCATGTCCATGCCCCAGACGGTGAATGACCATGTGATGGGGATGGTCTTGAGGTCCGAACCAGGGAAGTGCGTATGGTTGGCGTACTTCTGGCACCCGACGCATCGTTGGACGATGTCGGTGGCGTCGGCATGCTCGGTGAGCCAGTAGAAGCCATGCCGCATGGCCTTGGCAACCAGCGACTTGGCGCCGGCGTGATGGCCGCAGTCGCCGGTGTGGATGTCTTGGAGAATCTTACAGCCTTCTTCTGGTTGTACGCGGAGTTGGAACACGCCGGTCACGCTACATTTGTGTAGGTCGCCGTTGATGATGACGAAGGACTTGCAACGGCGCACGATCATTCGCGCCTCCGTCTCGTTGCTTGGGAGGATCTTGTGCTCGAGGAAGGCGACATATGGTGTTGTCCAGTCACTAGGCTCCACAATCATGGCGACTAGGGCCGGTTCGGGTTGTAGTGGTATCCCGATGTCTATCTCCTTCGGTGGGCAGACCGAAGGTTTGTGGATGATGTCGACGAATACGCCTGCGGGTGGCGTCTGTCGAGCTGAGCTGATGTGGGAAAGGGCATCTGCCTCCTTGTTCTTTCTCTTGTCGATCCACTCGACGGAGTAGCCGTCGAAGTGTCCTCCCAGCTGGTCTACCGCTTAGCGGTACGCGATCATTGTTGGAGAGACGGCGTCGCAAGTTCCGGCAACCTGGCCGGCGACCAGATCGGAGTCGCCGTAGCACCGTAGGTGGTTGATGTTCATCTCCTTGGCAGCCCGCATGCCGTGGAGGAGGGCCTCGTATTCCGCCATTTTGTTGGTGCAGGGCTTGAAGTTGAGGTGGAGCACGTAGCGGAGCTTGTCTCCTTTCGGGGAGGTCAATATGACCCTGGCCCCTGCGCCATCGGCATTCTTGGAGCCATCAAAGTGGAGAGACCAGTAGTGGAGGTATGGTAGCTTCTCCGGCTGTTGCGCTCCTTCCCAATCCGCGAGGAAATCAGCTAGGGCTTGTGACTTGATTGCTTTGCAGGGCTCGTATTTGATGTTGTGGACGCCGATTTCGACGGCCCACTTGACGAGTCGCCTAGTCTCCTCGCGATTGCGTATTATGTCCTGCAGAGGTGCAGAGGAGACCACCATGATTGGGTGCTCCTGGAAATAATGGGGAATCGCCGCTGAGCTCAGAATACCGCGTACACCAGTTTCTGGTAGTGCGGGTAGCATTGTCGTGAGTTCGTCAGGACTTCACTGATGTAGTAGACATGGAGCTGTATGGGGCGCTCCTTTCCCTCCTCTGGCCATTCGACGACCATCACGGTGCTGACGACTCGAGTGGAGGCCGCCACGTAGACGAGCATGGGCTCTTTGTCGATTGGGGCGGCAAGGAGTGGAGCCGCGAGTAGCACTTCTTTGAGTGCTTTGAGTGCATCGTCCGCCTCCGCGTCCCATTGGAACGTGGGGTTCTTGCGCATCAGGCGATAGAGGGGCATTGCCTTCTCACCTAGTCAGGGGATGAAGCGACTGAGAGACGCGACTCGCCCGGCCAGCTTCTAGACGTCACGCAGGCACTCGGGTTTCCTGAGTCGCGCGATGGTATCGATCTTGGTGGGGTTGGCTTCGATGCCTCGCTTGGAGACTACATATCCTAGTAGCTATCCGGTGGGGACACCGAATGTGCACTTTCCTGGGTTCAGCTTGATGTTGTACCTCCGCATATTTGCAAAGGTCTCGGCCAGGTCGGCGAGCAGGTCGTCCTGGCGAGTGGATTTTACCACCACGTCGTCGATTAGACGTGAATGTTGTGGCCAATTTAGCTCGTGAGGCACTCCTGCATACACCTTTGGTATGTGGCGCCGGCGTTCTTGAGGCCGAACATCATGGCCATGTAGCAGAAGGCGTCGAATGGCGTGATGAACGCCGTCTTCTCTTCATCCTCGACCGCCATTTTGATATGGTTGTAACCAGAGTATGCGTCGAGGAAGCACAGCGACTCCGATCCTGCGGTCGAGTCGATGATCTGATCGATGCTTGGTAGGACGAACTCCTCCTTCGGGCAGGCGCTGTTGAGGTTGGTGTAGTCGATACACATTCTCCATGTGTTGTTCTTTTTTAGAACCAGGACTGGGTTTGCCAGCCAGTTGGAGTATTTTATTGGACGAATGAAGCCTGCAGCCAACAAGCGTTGCACTTCTTCGGCGATTGCTCGGCGGCGCTCTTCATTGAAGGGCCACAGCGACTGCTTTACCGGTCACACTTTGGGATCGGCGTGTAGTTTGTGCTCAGCGAGTTCCCTCGGGACACCTGGCATGTCGAAAGGTTTCCATGCGAAGATGTCGTGGTTCTCACAGAGGAACCCGATGAGCGTGCTTTCCTATGCGAGGCTCATGTGTGCCCCAATGGTGACCATCTGGCTGGAGTCGCCTGGGACGAGCTCGACGGTGCGAGTATGCATGGTTGCCTCGAACGTGGAGTTCGCAGCGGTTGGCTTCTTCAGGATGGTGGGGTCATCCTTGTTGATGTTGCCCGCGTATTTCGCGAGCTCCTCCGCGTGATCAGTCTCCGCGGTGATGACAGCGTCAGCGAGCTTAGCGCCTTTGTCCTCGCATTCCACGGCCATATCGGGGTCACCGTGGACGGTGATGATGCCGCTCGGCCCTGGGAGCTTCATCATGTTGTATGAATAGTGGGGGGTTGCCATAAATTTGGCGAACGTTTGGCATCCCAGGACGCAGTGATAGGGGCTGCGGAAGTTCACCAGCTCGAACTCGATTCGCTCGTTGCGGTAGTTTGCTGGTGTGCCAAAGGTGACCAGCAATGTCACTTTTCCGATTGGGTACGCCTTTCGACCGGAGACGATGTCGTGGAAGGTTGTCAGGGTCGGCTGATTGCCGATTCCAGGAGCTGGAGCCTTTTGAACGTGTCCAGATACATGATGTTGATGGAGCTCCCGCCGTCCATCAGTGTCTTGGGCAGCCAATAGTCGGCCACTTTGGGCCTGACCACCAGGGCGACTCGCCCTGGGTACTCGATCTTGGGAGCGTGGTCCTGGCGACTCCAGGTGATGCTCTGCTCGGACCAGTTGAGGAAGCGTGGGATATCAACCTGTGTCACCGCATTGACGGCGACTGTGCGGGCGAGCACTTTCCTCTCGCGCTTGGTGCCGAGCCCGGTGAAGGTGTGTAGCGAGCCGACGGTGTTGCCGAAGCCGCCGGCGTTTCCATTGTCCCGAGGTGGGTTGTTGTTGGGGTCCTCCCTTGCTCACCTTGCCTTTTTGATCTCTTTGAGAGAGTGGCAGTCCGCGGTGGTGTGGGTGGCGGGTTTCCCCTTCCTGCTATGGTAGACGCAGGGCTGGTTGAGCAGGGAAGCGGGGTCGAATTTCGGCCTCGCCGCGTTATTGGCGCGGTAGTTTCCGCTATCACGGTAATTTCCTCCATCACGGCGGTAGCTCTTGGGGTCGCGTTGGCTGTATCCGGTGTTGGCGGCGAAGTCGAATCGCCCGTCTGTGCGGCGCTTGCCGGTGATGCGGGTGTTGCTGTAGCGCATGTCGCGCTATCACCCGCTGTCGTGGCCGCTGGTGCGGCGTCTTCCTCCCAACTCGTCGTCGGAGTCTTGGTTGGGGTCCTCCTCCGCGTAGCGCTTGGCGATCTCGAGGAGGTCGGGGATGTTGTCAAGCGTTTGGTTGACCCGCTTGATCTTAGCGACCAGGGGTTCGTACCGGCATGCGTTCTTGAAGCAATGTATCGTCGTGTCCGGGTGGATGCCGGAAGCATTGATCCATAGTTCTTGCCACCTTTGAATCTAGTGGCGGGTCGACTCGCGTTGTCCCTAGATGCACCGCTCCAGGTCTTCGATGGTGGTGGCACGGGTGTAGGAGCCCTCGAAGTGCCTGACGAAGGCATCCCGCATTTCCTCCCAGGAGTCGATGTTGTCGGCAGGGAGGGTGTTGATCCATTGCCGGGTCGCGCCCTCCATCATCAGGGGGAGGTAGCGAGCGGCAAGTAGGTCGGTGTGGCCGGCAATTCCTATCGCCATGAGGTATGTGTCCAGCCACACCGCTGGGTCGTACGTTGGATCGTACTTTTCGATCTCCTTGGGCGCCTTGAAGTTGGTGGGGTACTTTTCCTCTCTGATCATGGGACCAGCATTGGGGGCCGACTCGGCTGAGCGAGCCCCTGGGTTTGGGGTCACCGCGATTACTGAGGGTATGCCTCAAGTCGTTAGGCTGGCGCGCCCGCCAGGCCTGTTGTTGACGATGTGCGTGTAGGCGTCGATGGGCTTCCCATTGGCAGCGACCGTGTTGTTCATCGTTCGCGGCTTGTTGGTGGAGAGCACGGGGTTGGCGACCCATGGCTGCGTCGCCAGGGGCTATGGTGGTGGGCAGGTCACGGCGTTGGCGATGGTGGGGTGGCCGCTTGAGGCTGCCCTGCTTGCCGAGGAGCGGGAATACATCCGACCCTGCAGGTCGACTCCCGCGGCTTGTTGCTCGACAGCCCTGGCGAGTAGGGCCTTGGCATACTGGATCTGCAGCAAGCCTTCTCCCTGGATGTCGAGGTTGGCGACCGCGGCGTCAGCCGCGATGACGTTGTACATCAGGGTAGAGTAGAGTGGGAGTCCATTGGCATCACGGGCCTGTGGCGAGATGATGATCCGCGGCTGGTCCGGCAGGGGCGCACGGCCAATGGGTGGTGGAGGGGCTCCGATCGCCGGTGCGTCGGATGGTGGTCGGTTTCTTCCACCTGGTGGTGCATTCTCACAGTACTCACGCTCGGCCACGCGTGCGGGGTCGCTTTCATCGTTGAAGTTGAGGACGCGGCCCTGCACGTTGGAGTTCAGGTGGGTCCTGATGCGGCGCTGGTGATAGAGCGATAGCTCCCACGCTGTTTCCCACTCGAGGCTGTATCTCTCGCGCTCGGCGAGCTCATTGTGCTGCGCCTCCGCGAGTCGCAGGCGGGCCTCCTGCACCTTTGTGGTCGTGGCAGTCGGCGGGATCAATGTGGAGAACAGATCTGGCAGGGCGGCCGTGCTGCCTGCCATGTAGATCGCGTTGAAGCGATTGGATCTGGCGTGGAAGTCCTCAGGCGACTCCGAGACGGAATCAGAATCGAAGATCCCGAGGATGGAGGGGTCCTCGAAATCCTTAGGGTTGGAGACCCGCGTGATGGAGTCCTCTCGTGATGCCGTGGTGATAGATCTATCGACCGAGGTAGGGGTCGCGAAGTCGGCATCGTTGTTTAGGGCCTCGTCATTCACGGCGGCGTTGGTCTCGGCCGTGTTGCTGGCGGCCGAGTCGTACTCGGTGATGAGGCTCCTGATGGAGCGGACCTGCTCCTCCGAGAGCAGATCGCGGTGTGGCGGCGATCCGCCAATGATCATCGTCACCGCTGGGTCGACCACGTCAGTGAAGCCGACGAAGAGGTTGATGGAGCCGACCGGCATTATCGCGCTATGGGTGATCAGGCACGATGCCGGGACATAGCTGCTAGGCAGGATGTGTAAGATCCTGCTGATGGCGATCATGCGGCCGGTGGTGATCGGCCGATCGATTGACGAGTAGGGTCTCGCCACAGAACTCAGGCCAGTCCGTCTAGGCCCCACGGTGGGCGCCACTGTCACGGAAATGGCCACGGCAGTCGCTGCTACTGACAGCAATTGATTGAGACAGGGGCGAGAGCTGGCGGCCATCTGCGGTGCGAGATGGGGGCGGATGCACATGGTTTGCCAGGTTCGGCCCCCCGGAGGGTAAAGACCTACTCCTGCTAGATTGGATTGATGGAGAGCGAGTTACAGGGGTGGCAAGCTCGGCGTCTAAGCAGCGAGTCGCTTGAAAGGGTGTATGATGGAACGTAAGTGCTCAGGATACCCTAGGGAGGTTTATATATGAGGCACCTTGCTAGGGTTTACAGTTTACAACCGAACAGGATATGGATTCGGAGGCTTTGACCTAATCCGACTGGGCTTCGAGTATGCTTCTGGGCCTCCAGTCTCCAGTCGCCGGGCCTTCTCCTTAGTCGCATTCCAGTCGCCGTCCTGCAGGCCCACTCGTGAGACCTTTGGCCCAATCGGAACATCCTGCTGGGCATACCCCATTCGGCATATCCCCATCAATACCAGTTTCACACTTGTGCTTCTTATTAAGGCTTGTGAGAGTGTGTGAAACAATATGTAAATACAATAAGTAGCATACAATATTAAAGCACTCAAATGGGGCATGTTATCTAAAAGATTTCTTAAGCAAGATTATTAATCAATTAGAGCCTTTATAGAAATGCTTAAGGATTACTTTTAATGTTTCTTTAAAGAATAACTGTTGAGGAAAAGATTACTTTACAAAGTAAAATCATTTAATCTTAAAGCTAACACTTTAAGGCTTTCTTACTAGTTATGAGTATCAAAGAAGAAAATAATTAGCATTTTTGAATATCTATTCCACTAGAAAGTGGAGACTCATATATTTTGAATAAGGCATCTTATTACAGGTGGTTCACTTCTTAACATCCATGAAGGTGATGTATAAGTGTTGTTTCTTTTATGGGGTGGTGTTTTATTAACTCCATAAATGAATGGAATTACTTTATTTTAATAATGACCACACTAGTAGTTGAGACTTATCTTTGTTGGTCATTAGATGGTATTATAATTTGTTCACTTCATAAGTATAAGATATGCATTACTTTAATTACTTAAGAACTTGGTTAAAATTTAAGTAGTTTTCCAGACTAGTAGAGGAATTAGTAGATATTAGCTTAATGATTTTATAACTGAATAGAATCATTTTGATGAACAATACACTATTATTGCTGATTTTATAATTGATAAAATATTTTTAGGAAAATTGAGATACACTTAATTTTAAATGGTAGTTTTAGTATATAAATCTTAAAATGGTTAGACCTATGTTAACTTCACTTAAACATTAATTTAACTTGTTATTTCCTTTTTAGACTTTAAACAATAATGAAAAAGGCAAAGTAAAGATTTATGTATTTTTTATCCATTAAAATATTAGAAAATAGTTGTAATCAGGACTTATTAAACTTTTACCTTTATTTGACTTCAAATGTGCAATATGATATTTTTAATGTGTAGACTTTATTGTTGTGATCATTTTGGTATATTGTATGTATTTTTGTGATTTTTATTTAATAAGATATGATTTTTATAAGTTTTATCACTTTATAAATACTAAATAAATAATAAATACTTAGTTAAGTGACACAAAAATATATGAAACAAGTTTGTAAATGTATATTTTGTTTTCTAAGAATTTTGATATATTATAGTTGTTTTTCTAAATTTTAAATAATAAAATATATTTATTTCAGATTTATCCCTAATGGGCTATTTATTATTAATAATAATATTATTATTTAAGTTGGAAAATAAAATATGATAATAGTTGTAGAATATAAAATTTATTTTTCTGAATATTTTGATATATAATACATAATTTTCTGAATTATAAAACTAAAGATATTCAATTTATAAGATTTAATCATTTTATTAAATTCTTGGAAAATATTTATAATTGAATTTATAATGTTTAATCTATTTCCTAAAAAGGGAATACTTTTTATACCGTTTCCTAATCTACCCAGGGTCACTGAACAGTGGGGTCAGGGCCACGTTGGCGCGGACTAGGTCAAACATAGCGACGTGGCGGGGGATGACGTGGGCCTGACATCAGCACGACGTCAGCCCGGCCTCCACCACCAGATCATGTTCGCCGGCGACGATCGACGGTGTCCCATCATGCGTGGTTGGGTGCGCTGGAAAGATGAGATGATGGCGAGCACAATATTGGCGGCACTGCCTAGAAATGGTCACCGAAACAATGACCTCGACGACGGGGAGTAGCGGCGGCATCGACTGTTCATGGCGGAAACGAAACATAGAAAGAGGAGGACGGTGGAGATGTCCCTGAGGACCAGTGGCTCACCTCGGTTGTTGTGGTGGAGTCGGTGAAGGCAGGGGCAGCCGGAATCAATGGTATCGACAACGGTCGGCGTCGGTGCAGAGGTAGCAATCCTGGCGCCTAGGGCTTCCTCGGCTTCCGTGGAGTGGGGCAATCGAACGGGAAGAACTTGGTGGTCCTCCTAGTGGTCTCAGTTGGCTGAGGCAAGCACGGAATCGACGGCATCGGCTCAGCTCCGAGCTAGGGTTTCCGGTGGGGAAGAAGATTCAGAGAGGGAGAATGGGAGGATGAGGATGGAGTAGGGTGTCGCGGTGGTGGTCTTATCCTCCTCCCTAGTGACAGCAATCCATCACGGCGGTCGAAAAGTTGCTGACGGCATCGGGCGGCGGCGAGTTGCTCCAGCGAGCTGTCTATGTGCGTGAGGATGACGACAATGACATTTTGCAGAAAACCCCCTGGAAACTCTTCTGTCTCAACCCGCGGTCCACCTCTGGTCCCACCTGTCAGTCAGAGAGAGGGAGGCTAACTAGGCTGGTGTTGGGCTGCTACTGGGTCATGGAGGAGTAAGCGAGTTGTTATTGCTGTTGCTTGCGAGCATCAGATAGATGGGTGAGGAATTGGGCCTTAGGCGAGATTTGGTTTATTCTGGATGTTTTTCTGTTTCTTATTCTTTTCTTTATTCTGTTTTATATTTATTTAGCTATTTAAAGTTTAAATTTAGTTTGTGATACCTTGTGAATATGTACTAGACATTTATATATATTTGTATCCTTGGACTTCTATTTTTAGTATTTACACTAATCATGATAAAGGATTGTTTTGATTAGAAAATATAAATAGGAATTAAGGTTTTAGGGATTACTTCTTATTTAAATTTCCTTTAAAGAGGATTTTGTTTTCACTTGATAATTTTAATGGTAATGGTTTAAAATGGTTAATGATGTATATAGAATCTTATTAATACTTAACCTCATCAAGGACCTATATAAATATACATTATAAGGTATTAAACCTTGTGGTTCCACATATGGTGATTTGAGTTTTATGGTTCTCAAAATTCAGGGAGTTCTTCTATTCAGATTCTACCTTGATGTATGGTGTTTAGTATTAGAGTTTCCTTATCACAATCTTGGTTAAGTCATTATTCCTGAATAATAATCATTAATGGGGAAATGAAAATGTTCATTCACAATATAATCATCATGGGTTTTAAGAAGATTACATGAACTCATATTCTATTATGGATGTGGATGGACATAAGACTAAGTCCTTATTACGGTTTAAGACAACAAGGTGGACAAGGCTCTCATCAATACACCCTCAACTGGTATGCTAATTATCTTTTAGACTTTTTATTTGACTAAGGGATACTTTTCCAATGGCTGTTTAGAAATAGGAAATGGTTCCACCTCTAACTTAATTCTAGGTTTTTGGACAAAGATGTAAAAAGGGTTCTGTCCTAGCCTGATTTAATGTTGGTTAGAGGTTTCTCAAGAATTCCTATCCTTAATACTTCACTAATCTTATCTTTAGATAAGGAATTCCTTTCCTAAATATACTCTATAAATCTCTCTTATCTTATTCGCAAAGATCACATTTGTCTAAATGAACTAGTCATCTGGCTCCACCATATCCAACATCATATGATGACATGGTCATGCCACTTAGACATTAATCATTCCCTATTCTAACTCTACTATCTAACTTCCATTTCTGAGCTACCTTTGATGAATCCATCAATGTAGCTAGTTCTAAATCCATCCATTAACTCCTTTAAATTAACCTTGCACCTTCTCTCAAGACTTGCAAGACTACAATCCTCTCTATATCACCTGTGATATCAAACCTCTGGAATGGGTAAGGTGCTACTCTCCATAATACAAGTTTGTTCTTGTATTAGCTTGGTTAAACTACTATGCCTCCAACTACTCCATATAACTCACATTATATACTTCATCAATCTCTAGCTTGACTTCTCATGATCAAGCTAGATGATTTAGCTTACTAGGGCTTTCCTAATTTGGTATACTCACAACCCTTCTTCATCAACTGGTCATCTATTCTCAAGTGTCTTAAGAATAATGACAACCAACCTTTGATCATACTAAACTTAGTCTTCTAATTGTCTGATCAAGATCTATTAACACTAAGTAGTAGACTTGTACTATTCTCTCTAAAGGCTTATCTTGTTAAGGAAGCTTACTCCATATTTATATCTACTTGGCTTAACAAGATTATTATTTGATACACTAATACTACTAGCTTTCTCATAGCTCCTCAAACACCAATTACTTCTTGGGTGCAGATACTTCTTCTAGTTAACTCATGAGTGAGTCAACTCCTCCAACATCAGATGGTTTGATCTCCACAAAGGATCACATTCCATTGATGATGGCAAACTTTACCTTAGCTTGTTCCTACTTCTTATTAATTTACTTAAGGTCTTTGGAAGGTCAATAGGTCAAAGCTAAAAGTCAATAAGTGCTAGGTGAAGAATTGATTACTCAACATAGATGCTCAATTGACACTAGGACTTGGTTAAATAGGAATGTCAACTAGTAATAGGACAACAAAGATATGAGATAAATGGTCTTGGCTTGACTTCCATTCTACTTTATTTGTGATAAGAATTCATATTTAAGAACTACCATGATACCCATGGTAAGAATAACTATGGCATGCATGTATATCAAGGTTTAGTTATTGAGTTACTTTAATTCAGTTATAATCTTAACTTGGTATCCAGGGTTTGTTGTAAATGGTTCCTTGATATAATCTTTAGAAGATTAAGTATTCATCCTTGAGTCATTGTATGGAATACCATGTCATGATCTCTAGAAGATCTAGTACTCCTTATTGAGTAGTATGTTGTGACTTAATTTTATTACATTTGATCTACCCTTAGATCAAATTATATTACCCAAAGCTAAGGTTTTAGCAAAGGTCATATTAAAGCTTATCGCAATCAACTTGATGATCTACTTCAGTTCCACCAAGTTTAGAGAAGCTTCAATCACTTTGACAAGTTTTATTTAAAAGCGCGAAAATTATCCAGATTTTCTATGCATGAATGCAATGCACACACCTCATCTCAGTTTATTTGTAAGCTCTAATGCTAGGATGTTACAGACTCTCCCCTTAAAATCAACTTCGTCCTCGAAGTTTGTACTCTCTTTCGCTTCGGAATGAGGTGTTGACTTGTATTGATCACGACATTTCTCAAACTCTTTGTCATCACATTTGGGGATAATTGGGGTATCCCGTATCCAGATCTTTTTCCTTTAGTTCTCTTCATACTTGGCAACTTCCAACTGTCGTTTCCAATATGTAACATCAATCCTTCTACTATAATCCCTTGGGTTGTGTCTTCACAGACCTACTTAGGATTTTCTTTGGACACATCTCATCCATTCCGATCAGGCTTTCCTACTACTTTACACTAGACTATTTTAGTAGGCTCTCCTCCTTCTTAAGGACAACTTACCAGTTGTTTCCCCTTTATAATTAGTCCACTAGGGTTAAGCAGTTATGTCTACTTCGATCATTCATCTGGACATTCTCTCGGAAATACTTTAAAATGATGACTTCTTATAACCTTATGAGAATGGCTTAATCTCATTATAGTTTAGTACTTCCCTTTCTGACCTTTTGTCACAAAGTCAGATAACAACACTTCAATTTTTATTGTTTACTCTCCCCCTTGGGGTTTACTAATGGTCTCTAAACTACATATATAATACCCATTAGCTCAATTGTAAGGATATTGGTATCTATCTAGCTTATAATTTACCTCTACAAGGTCTCGTGAAAAAATCTGCGGTATACCCCACAATTGTGGATCTCCGAAATGAATCTTCCAACATTACTTGTCTTAAATAATTTATTACACTATGAACATGTACATTGATATGATTACAAAGAAAAAAACTTAAGAATAAAAGGGACGTAGGTGAGTAATATTCCATGGACAGTCTAATTCATCCGGATCTGTGCTGACTCCATCTCTCTTTCTTTTCCTAGTAGAAGGTATTTCTTTGTCTGGCATCATGTTCGTTAGATAGTATGAACCATTGTGCAATATTCTGCTAACCATAAAGAGCCCTTCCCATATTGGGGAAAGTTTGTGCTTTCTTTGGTGCACTAGTCGGAGAACTAGATCGTCCTTTGTAAAAGACCGATTTTTTACTCACTGACTATGATACTTGCGTAACTTCTATTGATAGGCTGTAGATATCTGCGAAGCGAACTTCCTCGAGCACATCGAGGTCATCTTATCGAGAAACTTTGGCATCTTCTTCGGCAGACGCAGTGACTCGGGGAGAAAGATGGATAAGATCACCCAGAAGAACTACCTCGACACCGTTGACCAAAAAGAAAGGTGTATATCCGGTTGACCTGTTAGGACTAGTTCGTAAGCTCCATATAACAGATGGCAATTTGTCTGCCCAAGCCCACGCAGCACGATGAAGTGGTACTTCGAGCCTAGGTCGGAGGCCTTGTAGAATTAAACCATTTGCCTTTTTGAATTATCCATTGGCTTGTGGATGTGCGACTGATGCAATATCAAGTTGGATCCCTTGATTTTCACAAAATTCGGCAAGTTCTTCCATTAAAAAGTTCCTCTCGTTGTCTGTAATAATACTGTGTGGATAGCTGAATCGGATTTTTACGTCCTCGATGAATCTTTTGGCTATAGCTCCACCACAACTTGTGACGGGTTTAGCCTCAATCCATTTTGTAAATTTATCCACCATCACGAGTAGGTGGGTAAATCCACTTGAATCCCGTTTAAACAGTTCTACCATATCAAGCCCTAGACCGCAAAGGACCATGTTATCGGAATATTCGCAGCTAATCAGACATAACATGGGCTTGCATGGTGTACTTTTGGAAGCCTTTGCACGTCTTGGCTAGTTTCTCGGCATGTGCCTTAGCTGTAAGCCAGAAAAATCTGTGTCAAAAAGCTTTTGCCACTAAGGATTTGGCTGCGGCGTGATGTCCTCATTCGCCTTCATGGATTTTCCTTAGGATTTCCACTCCCTTTTCCGGAGAAACACAACGCTGAAAACCCCCAGACATACTCCGCTTATAGAGCTCACCACTAATTATTGTGTAACATTTTGCTCGTCGGATGATCTGTCGGATCAGAACCTTGTCTTCGGGTAATTTGCCATCTACCAAGAAATCGAGGTAGGGTTCTGTCCAGCTGGGAATAACAACCAGAACTTCTATAAGTGGTGAGTCGGATTTTGTCGGATACTCCTCATCAACTCATGTGATAGAGAGAACTTTTAGGTGCTCCAAAAAAGCGTCATCCGGAACCTTTTTCCGTGTAGAGCCTATTCCTAATAGTGCATCTGCTTCCTTGTTTTCTGTTCGGGAATGTGTTGGACTTCAAACCCTTCGAACAATTTTGCTAGTTCATCCATGACAACTCGATATGCTGCCATGTGCTTATTTTCCCTACAGTGATCGGATACTTGCTGAGCAAATAAATCCGAGTCTCCGTAGCACATGAGTCGGTGAATGCCAATGTCTTTTGCGATTCAAATTCCATGCACCAGTGCTTCATATTCGGCAATGTTATTGTTTGCCGTGAAGTGAATCTACAACACATAGAACAATTTGTCTCCTTGGGGTGATTTGAGTACCACGCCAGCCCCCGATCCCCTGAGCACTTTCGACCCATCAAAATGCAAGGTCCAGTATTCCGACTCTAGGATGTTAATATCTCCTGTTGTCTTTGTCCAATCAGCGACAAAATCGGCAAGGATCTAGGATTTGATTGTTGTCCATGATTTATACTCAATGTCAAAAGCTGCTAGCTCAATTCCCCACTTAGCAACGCGTCCTATGGAATCGATGTTGTTGATTATATATCTCATGGGTGTTGTGCTCGCCACGGTAATTTTGTGCTCTTGAAAATAGTGTCGTAGCTCTCTAGCTGCAAAAAACACACCATAGGCTTATATAGTCATCTGGTCCTAGGGTTACACGAGAGTCCTATCCGACTATGATATAGATTCGTTACATAGTACATCTTGGAGTAGGAGTATTCCTACATGTCTAAGTCGGTAAGTCTTCTTAGCCTTTCCGTAGCCAGACGGGCCTCCACCTTCTCTCTCTGACTGGGCCGCCCGTGAAGCATAGCTCTAAGCCAAAGCGGGCTACCCTGGTCAGCGAGTCATAGTGGGTATACCCGAAAAGTATATCCCCAACACATGGCACAACTTGCAACACATGTCGTGTGTGCGCTCCACCTAATAAAGATTTGATTTACCACGACCGTAGACTCGGTTGGCTTTCTGAAGCAGGTGGGCTCGGATTCTCGTCGAACTTGGCTCACCACGGTCTGCCGAGAGAAAATTCAGATCACGTAGACCCGATCAGATGAGCGGGAGAGCAACATTGACAACAAATTTATAGCGTGTAGACACGGATGAATCGATCGGATGTGATCTGACTGCCGTTGATGACGAGGGAGCCGAAGTTGATCTTTTTACTGAAAGTCGACGAATCTTAGATTTCTGGAGATGGGGCCGCCAAAGTCGCAACATCAGCGCACAGACTTCCCACAAACGGCACCAATTGACATGGGGTTAACACGTCAATGCCTACAGTTTATGGACTTGGGTTTAGAGGAAGAGCGGCACGATGGAGACTTTGTCGGCTAATAGAGAAACAACACGGGGACACGAGTTTTACCTCGGTTCAGGCCCCCGGAGGGAAAACCTTACTCCTGCTTGTCTGTTCTTGACTATTGGAAAAATCGAAGGTTACAATGTTGCAGAGATGGCTGTGGATGTGCAGATTGGATTTGGCGTATGCTACGGGTGTTGTGATATGTTATGGGTGGTGGAGAGTTTGTGGTGGTGCCTAGATCTATTGTGTCATAGTCCGATCTCCCCTCCCCTCCTAACCTTTATATGAGAGGTTAGGTCGCGGATACCGTGACCGAGTAGGTTATAAGTTAGATTTGAACTCAATTCTTGAGCGTTCCTTGTATTTTACGCTTGGAGTCCGTGTCCATATGGGCTTCATATCAGCCGAACTATCTTGGGCTTCGTGGACCTTGGCAGGTCGTCGAGTGAGCCTTCCGTTGGGCCACACCAGATAGGATATAGTCGGGTGCCCGTTGGGCATACCTATGTCAAGGCTCTAATCTATGGTTTATATTTTCTTTGAACAATAGTTTCTCTCATAGATATAGAATTTTTGTATCTTTGTTGAAAAAAATAATTAATGATTTTTTTATTTAAAAACCACTAGGATGAGGTAACCATGTTTATCTCTGTAAAGTCCATATGTCTGCTGACTGCAAGAGCACAGATCGTTTGTAGCTAGTTTCGAAATAAGACGACCATATGCTCAGAGGTTGTCTTTGATTTCAAGTAGGGATGTTTAAGAGTGTTTGAGTGTGTGTGAACAAAGTAATAATAAGTAATGCAAGTAAACAGAGAGATGTTCACGATGTAAGGTATTTGGAACTGCAATAGGACTAAAGCGCTCCTAGGGAGTGTTGGATCCATCACTAGCAATTATGTTTAGTCGTGATTAGGATATATCTATATTGCCATTCATGTATATGTATGGGAGAAATTTCAAAGTAGACTAGACCATGATGGCGCGTGTTGCCGCGCCCGTCCATCTTATAGATAGAATAAAAAATACGTTGAGGTAGAAGATAGACATGATTGGAAAATAAAACCAAGTGATCCATATTTATGTTTTCATGTTTGTTGTTTTTTATTTAGAGTACATGCATGTTTGTTGGTTTTTGATAGATCTTTGGTTGCATATTTCAAACAAGCATTTTTTTGTATATTTCCAATATACACGTTGATAATCTTATCTTTAACCATGTATACACATAGTAGGAGGGTTGTATACACATAACATTCATTCTATACAATAGTATCTTTTTTATAAATTTCCCATCTTTGCCTCCTGTTTTTATACTTTTCATATGTTTCCATTTCTCCTTCCCTTTGGTTTCAGATATTATCTTCTTCTGCTATATACTTATTACAATTGTTATTGAAAATATGTGTAAAATAAAAACATAGGAGTATCTTAAATCTACTTCATATGTAAGAAACGACTAATATAGTAGTGCTAAAAAGAGGATCCTCTAACATGTCCGTTAACTCTAGTCAAATAGAATTAGCTGGGTTAGTAAATAAGAATATTCGAAGTCATATGCTAACTAAGATAGCATAACTATTAAAATGCACCGAGAAAAGAGAAACACAAGAAATATGGTGAATAATGGGTATACCATGTTATAAAGCATCACTTGGAAGAAAGAAAACCATAAGTTTCAAACATGTAAAATATTGTTATCATGTTGTCTACCATTATTTCAGAATGAACGTGAAATAAAATACCAGGTTGATGCATTTGTTTCACATGGAAAGAGAAATAAAATTCAGAAAGTCCAGGGTGAAGTATACTATTAAATGTTAGAGAAAGCGGGCTTCTATTCCGAGAAAAGTTCAGGCTTCGAAGTTTGAACAGAGTGTGCAAAATTACCATTAGGATAATTACCCCTGAAGTTTTCCCACATAGTTTATTTCATGCAAACGGGTATGTCATTAATTTTAATTGAGGTTGACACGATAATAGCATTACATGGAGAAGAAGTATTTATCAACAGGTTGGAAGACATTATGTCACGTACAACTATCTCAAAATTATTAATAAAGTAATGTTAGAAATCATAAGCATACCCAAACTATCTCAAATCATGCAAGAACACACTGCAGATTTAGCATTTGTTACCTTAGTTGTGAAACTCTCGAACAAGTGCAGTTTCACCATTTGCAAGTTGTGGATTAGCTTGGTGTCTCTCTCAAACCAGGTGAAGGACACGTCAATACGCATATTAGTGTATGCCAGTACTCCAATAGGCCTAGTCAAATCAAATCCCGAGAAGGTGTATCAGGTATGGTAGCATGCATTTACTTACTCCTACGTGATCTCTTATTCACCCTTCTCGGCTTCTCCTTATCATCTCAGACAAGAACAACCATCAATCATCCGTGTGACCTTTACAGATCAATTAGGCCATGATGATGTTGACTTTCCGGCAATCCGGCGCTCGAGCACCTTGCGGTGGCATCGTTTGTGATGACCAATACAACCATCTATAACTTCCTTTCTACAAGCCACTCTACACAATGCGCAAAAAGAAGCAGTGAAGATATTTACAGACGGTACAAGAGTGTTCTCCATGGGAATAAACACGAGAGACATGAGGTGATAAATATCCTGATGTTGTTGTCCTAGATCGCGTAGCATGGGGAGCAGTCGGAGCAGCACATATCAATCACAAAAGACGAGTTCTTTTACACGGTCGATCAAAGAAATCAGTACGAGGTGACGTTTCAGGGTGCAGGTGGGAGTGAGCTGCCCACGGAGCCACTACCTAAGTCCGCATAAAAGGCTATGCGGAACACCCACGGGTAAACAAGAAAAAATGGTGAGTTTCCGTGAGAAACCCACGGTCAAGCGAATATTAAAAAAGCTACTTGATCCAAATTAATGTTTTCACATTTGTCTAGATTCGAATATATCTAGTCATATTTTACTGTTAGATATATCCGAATCTAGCCAAATTTGAGAACATTAATTTGGATCGAAAGGAGTAGGAATTTTCCATCAAGCAAATATTATGTCTAGTAGAAAGAACGGCACTCAGAAAGTGGAAAAAACAATTGATATATTGAAGTGCTAAATGTTGATCGTATTATGTACTAAAATATTTTTATGAATATTATACAAACAACAATTGCAGTAACATATTTACGGGTATATGTAGACATACGTGGGATAGTGGACACCCGCATAAGTTTCGCGGGCTCCCATGGAACACCCACTTAAATTGTGTGGGACTGTGCGGGCGTATGCGGGCCTCCCGCGGGTAGTCCCACCTGCACCCTGAGTGACGTTGCTCTTCCCGCCCCATCATGCATGGTACTGATCTAACAGGCATGCCCCTCGCTGACGGTGGCGTGGTGTACTGGAGAGGGGAATGAGCACGGAGTGGAGGATGACACCGTCATCTAGGCGCCGGTCGCCGCAAGATTAGGTTTCACAAGGGGGGAAGGGTGTGATCACACCATAAAAGGATTCATGGCCTCATGCGGTAGTAATGGAAGGGAGACGGCTGAGATTCCTCGCCATGATTCTAATCGCCACCGACATCTGAACTAGACATGTTTAGCCGATTAACAATCTATTTACATCGGCCAGGCCGGCTCGTGCAGAATCACGCGGCAAAGGAGTCCGAGTTGAGGCTGCGGGTGCTTCTTGACCCGACTAATGAGAGGGCTTCCAGCTCCATCTCTAGAGCAGAGGCCCCCTGTGACTTTGGGATAGCCGTGACGCACGGCTTGCGGGTAAAAGATTTTGTGTGACACGCCGGGAAATTTAAATAAAAATAACCTAAAATTCAAACAAATTCAAATAATAAACCTCCTGGCAAACTATTTCACAAACTGTAACCCTTTTCTGCCACTCCCGCCTGCGCGGCGCCGCAAGCACTGCTTCCACTCCACCCGACATGGCACCGCACACCTGCCACGCTGGCGCCGGCGCCGCAAGCACAGCGGCAACGCTAGTCGGTACGGCGCCGCACGCCCTGCCACACTAGCCTCGCGGGCCCCGGCAGCCCAAGTGTTGTGCCACACAGGGAGGCGCCGCACCCACACCTGCAGCGCCACCGCGCAGGGCGCCGCACAGCCGTCACCACTTAGCCTGGGTGGCCCTCCCAGCCCGACCGAAGCCTAGCTTCTTCCCTCATTTCCAGCTCCCCAAGGTATAGGCGGCGGCTCTTCTCTCTCCCCTCCTCTAATCTCCACCAAAAAGCACAAGATTTGAAGGAAAAGTTAGGGGATTTGTTCCCCAATCGCTTCCCCAAGGTACTCTACTCCACTTCTCTCCATTTCATCCAAAAATTTGAAGTTATTTGTCCCTAGTTTGCAAAATTCAATCAAATCTCAAATTCCATTGGGTATGTAAATTTGTATGGAGAAATAGGGTGTTTGGTTGATATATAGAGTTAGGATTGGTATAGTAATCCTTCATGTGTATAGCTAAGATTATTAGTGTTATGGTTAGTGTTAGGGTTAGGGTTATGATAAGGGTAAGGTTATGGTTTTGTGAGCATGTTGTAGTGCATATTTTGGCAAGATACTTATTGAGTTTATCTACGGTTGTGTTGTTATACTTATTTGAGGGATAGCTAGAATTGTGCATGTTCATTATGTACAAGGACGCGTTCTTGAGAGGCAATATTGAGACGGACCCAGATGAGATTGACTTGGTGTTCGAGCATAGTCCTACCTATGCCGAGGTGTTGCACCAAGTTCGGGTAGATTTGAATTGGATGGATCCGAGTGATATTGTTGAGTTGGAGGGTAGTGGGATTTGGGCTGTACAACCGTTGGAAGACAATGCGTATTAGCTCCGAGCAAAGTTGGGTTGCATACAAGGAAGTGGTCACCGAATCACAAGACAAAACTCTTGAGTTATTTGCCACAAAAAAGGTTGATGCTAATTTGCAAAGGAGTATCATACGGGTTGCCTCCCCATATCAAGCTCGGAGTCCTCCACCCATGAACCAAGAGGAATTGACTAAGCCTCCTTTTACCCAACAACATGAAGTGAGGACATCTTTGAGCCCCATTTCAAAGAACCAAGATGAAGCATTGGAAGAGGAGAATGATGAGTACTGGGACAGTGAGAGGGAGGTTGAGCTCTATGACAACACTATTGGAGATTTGTACCTATATCATACACAAGAGAACATGGATCATGACATCCCGTTTTCTTGAATGTACGCATCGGACTCGGATGAGGATGGTCCCGATGAAGAAGTTGATGAGGAGGGGTTCACTAAGGATGAGGCCGAAGTGCACGAGAAGGTATTGGGAAGGGATCCTTGGGTACCCTTGTTTCGTGATCTTAGTCTAGCGGATAAGACACGGTTGACGGCAGCAAGGGTGTAGTGCTTGGACCAAGGCCAACTTCCTACCGGGATGATAGTCACGAGAAGAATGGGATTTCAAAAGGACAGAGATTTGCCACATTGTTGGAACTTAAGCAATGGATCAAGGACTTCTCTATTAGGTATCAACGTCCTTTCACGGTGGTTCACTCGAATGTGAAGAAGCGTTACACGGTTAAATGCGAGGATGATGGATGTCCTTGGATTGTGCGTTATAATTATTTTTTGTTTACTCACAAGCTGGAACGGCCACCGCCACACGTCTCTCCTTGGACTTCCGTCCCCGTCGTTAACCACTACCTTAAAAGCACATTGACGGTTCCACCGTTCCCCTGCCTCGCAGAAACCACTCTTCTTCTTCCTGTCATCTTTCTTCTTCCCGTCTTCTCCTTGCTGCCATGGAAGGTCGTCGCACTCTAGAGACAAGCTTCACTACCCATGACAATAAGAAGATAGATCTTTTCTACACCAACGAGGAGGAGACAGTGGTGCGTGTCCTGAGGATGTACGAGGGTTGGCTTGAGAAAGACAAGGACAAGTTTGTGGGATTGGACCTCGAGTACACCCCGGAGCACCCATATGAAGGGAGTGAAGTCACCGTTGTTCAACTGGCCATGAGGAAACACTTCCTCGTCTACCACCTCTCCCGGTTTGTAGATCTGCTCTCTGTAGCTAACCGCTTTTAGGGTTTTCTCCTCTTGTTCTTTATCTATTTGCTCATCTTGCAACTACTGGATTTTATTTAGGACCAAATAAATTATGACAAGACAATGTTGAGAGTCTTGATCTTGCATTTACTAAAATTTTCAAAATTATATTCAGATGATGATCTTACATTGACAAAATATTTGTAGTTACAAATTTTGGTGATGACAAACTACATACTGATACATTGCAAATGTATCTATAATTTTTGATGTTCCATGCTTGGTTTTATCCACTTTCTTGTGTTTTGTCCACACTTTGGAGTACTTTTCATATGATTTCTTGGACTAACCTATTAACAAGAGCCATAGTGCCAGCTGCCTGTTTTTTACTGTTTTTTGGTTCCAGGAAAGTTAGAAAATGAATATTCTCGAAATTGGACGGGACAAAAGCCAAAGTGCCTATTTTTCCGGAAGTCATCACATGCCAGAATACGAGACGGTGAAGGGTTGGGGGCTGGCCACACCACCTGGCCACACGGCCAGGCCTGGCCCCGCCAGGGGTGGTCTGGCTGACCCCAGCACCCCCTCAGTCTCCCCTTCCGACTATAAGATGCCCTCGGGACGTAAACCCTAAGTAGCCAATCAAAAATCCACGAAAGAGTATGTAGCCGCCGTCATCTCCATCCCTAGATCGGGAGGGATCTGAAGCTCTTCCCGTCACCCTGCTAGAGAGGGGAATTCACCCTAGAGGCCTTCTTCATCACCATGCAAGCCTCCGGTGTGATGCGTGAGTAGTTCATCCTTGGACTATGGATCCATGTAGTAGCTAGATGGCTAGTTCTCCTCCTTCGTGCTTTCATGTTTAGATCTTGTGAGCTCCATTCATGATCAAGATCATCTATTTGTAATTCTGCATGTTGTGTTTGCGGGGATCCAATGGATATTGAGATGCTATTTCAGATTGATTATTGATTCTATCATGTCTTTGTTATTTGTGATCTTGCATGCTTTTCGTTGTTAGTAGCTATCTTGTCCAAGTAGATGCTAGCAACTCCAAGAGTTAGTATTTATGCTCGATAGTGGGTTCATGCCTCTGGTAATATGGGGAAGTGACAGAAATCTCTAAGGTACTAGATGTGTTGTTGCTACTAGGGAGAAAACAACAATCTTTTGTTCATAAAACAATCGTATTATTTACTTTACACGCAATTCGTAAAGCAATAATCTGTTGCTTGCAACTTAATACTGGAGGGGTTAGGATGATAACCTGAAGGTGGATTATTAGTCATAGATGCAGTTGGATGGCGGTCTATGTATAATGTTTTAATGCCCAATCAAGTTCCAAAGGAGTCAAGATGATTAGTATATGCATGTATTCCTTTCTCGATGTTTGTCAATTGCCCCGCTGTAATTTGTTCACCCAGCATGTTATCTATCTTAAGGAGAGCCACCTCTAGTGAACTATGGATCCCGGTCCTTTTCTTTTACATAAAATCTATAAATTGTTTACTGCTTTGTGTTTACTTTCTGCAAACTTTTACTTCCTTCCATTCGATACGTTTAATCCTTTGTTTTTAGCAAAACCGGTGAGATTGACAACCTCATCGCAAGTTGGGGACAAAGTTCTGTGGTTGTATTGTGCAGGTCTCCATGTTGCTACTAGCACCGGTAGTGCGCCCTGCCAAGGCTCAGCTAGCAACACCTTTGAGGTGTTTCCTTGCTCCTACTGGTTCGATTAAAACCTTGGTTTCATAACTGAGGGAAACTTGCTTCTGTGCTCATCATACCTTCCTCTTGGGGTTCCCCAACGAGCTTGTTAATACACGAGCCATCAAGCATTTTTCTGGCGCCGTTGCCGGGGAGTCAAGGACATCTTCACAAGGGAAGTACCTCATAACCAATCTCTTTACTTTGTTATTTTTGTTTTGCTTAGTTTCTTTTTGCCTTGTTTGCTTGTTTCTTTATCAAAAACACACAAAAAATTAGTTTTACTAGTTTGCTTTCTTATTCAAAAACACAAAAAAATTAAGTCTCCTTTAGTTGTCACCTCTTCCTTAGCTCACCATGTTGATCCCTAAATTCACCCTGAAAGACCTTTCAATTGGTAGTGGTTCTATAATTGGGAAAGATAATATTGAAGAATTCTTTAATCATGTTAGTAAACATGAGGATAGTAAGGATAGATCCCTCACAGAACTTGCTCCAAACTATGAGATTGCTGCAGCTTCTTTAATTCACATGTTAGAAGCTAGGTTTGTTAACCTCAACCCCTTAATGCAAGTAATGTTTCTTAAGCTTAAAGAAATTGAGGACCCTGAAAAGAGGGATTTTATTCTAGAAACTTTGTTTAAGGAATTCTATGATGTTGCCAAGGAAGCTAGAAAAGTCTTTGAACGTTTCAATATGCTAGGCTCATGTGTAGATGTTGTTGGTACACGAGAAAAGATGAGTAAAACTGAACCTAATGGGGAGGAAATCAAGATACCAACACCCTTCAAACTAGTAGAAATGCATGAAGCCATAGAAAAGAATCTTGATCGGATCGTTCCTGAAAAAATGTTTGATGAAAGTAGTGAACCTAAGAGCAGTGAGAGAGGACCCTCTAGAACTTATTTGGATGAGATACTGATACATTGCAAATGTATCTATAATTTTTGATGCTCCATGCTTGGTTTTATCCACTTTCTTGTGTTTTGTCCACACTTTGGAGTACTTTTCATATGATTTCTTGGACTAACCTATTAACAAGAGCCACAGTGCCAGCTACCTGTTTTCTGCTGTTTTTGGTTCCAGGAAAGTCAGAATATTCTTGGAATTGGACGGGACAAAAGATAAAGTGCCTATTTTTTCAGAAGACTCCAGGAGCCAGAATACGAGACGGAGGAGGGCCAGGGGCTGGCCACACCACCCCCAGGCGCGGGCTGGGCCTGGCCGCGCCAGGGCATGGTGTGGTGGCCCCAGGCACCCCCTCGGTCTCCCTCTTCACCTATAAGAAGCCTTCTGACCTAAAAACTCCAGGGGGTTTCGCCGTTTTTCTAGAAGGAGTTCCGCTCTGCCGCCACCATCAGATTCCATGAAACAGCACCAGAAACTCCGTTCTAGCACCCTGTCGGGACGGGGAATTGGAGGAGATCATCGCCATCATCATCACCATCGCTTCTCCATCGACCATCCATGTTTCCCCCATCTATGAGTGAGTAATCCCCCGCTGTAGGCTATGGGGATGGTAGGGATTGGATGAGATCGTTCATGTAATGACATCAGATTGTTAGGGCATGGTGCCTAGTATCTTTTATTAGTGCTTTATGACTTTGTTGCGACTTGTTGTGCTGAATGCTTGTCACTAGGGCCCGAGTGCCATGATTTCAGATCTAAACTTATTATTGATTCATTATGATAGTATTGTTTTGGGTCTTATGTACAAGTTGTATACACACGTTGTTGTCCGGAACCTATGGCCCCGAAGTGACAGAAATCGGGATAACCGGAAGGGAAAGGCTTTGATGTGAGGATCACATGTGTTCACAGAGTGTTAATGCTTTGCTCTGGTGCTCTATTAAAAGGAGCACCTTAATTTCCAGTAGTTCTCAAGAGGCCCCGCTGCAAACGGGCTGGCAGGACAAAAGATGTTGTGCAAGTTCTCATTGCGAGCACGTATGACTATATATGGAACACATGCCTAGGATTGTCTAGTACTTGGATGCTTTATCTTATTTATCTGCAATTGCCCTATGTGTTGATTGTTATGTGAATTTTCTTGTCCATGCAATGCCCTTCCATCCATCCCTATGCCTACCGCACTCGAATACCACTGTTTACTGCTTTTGTTACTACTGTCTTTGCTTTACTACTGCTGCTGCTTTACTATTCCTACTACAAAACTGTTGCTACTGATAAACTGCTGTGAGCAAGATTGTTTCCAAGTGCAGCTGAATTGACAACTCAGTTGTTAAGGCTCATAAATATTCTTTGGCTCCCCTTGTGTAGAATCAATAAATTGGGTTTCACTTCCCTCGAAAATACGGCGATACACCCCCTATACTTGTGGGTCATCAAGACTATTTTCTGGCGCTGTTGCCGGGGAGCATAGCTTTATTTATCAAGTCCACTTGGATTCACCATTGTTCAGGCTAAGTTTATTTCTTCCTTATTTACTTCTTTCTTTATTGAAAATACAAAAAAAATAGTTCCTACTCTAGTTGTTATTTTCGTTGGTCTGTTATTGTCTTGCTTTATCATGCTTGTTGTCAATGGTTGGTTTCTTTGAAACTAAAGCTTATTGGCAAGGTGGGTTCACGGAAGATCAAAAATATTATTATAAGGAACACCGCTTGTCACAAAAAGGGAAACACTTATGGGAACAAATTGATAGATTGTATACCATTTCTAGAAATGTGTGCTCTACTTATAATGTTACTTATAGCTGTGACGAGTCTCGTTGCAGAAAGAGGTATAAACACCTCCCTTTTCAATGTGAGTATAATGATAATGATACCATATCTTCCTATGCTAAAGGAATTTATGACTTTTATGATGCGGAACAAATTGAAGAATTTATTGCTTGGAAGGATGCTTTTGAACTTGCTAGTTTGCTTGAAAATATTGATGATTCACCTTATAAGTATGGGGTTTATGGTATACTTAAATTTTGCTTTGATAATTACAAGGATGAAAATAGCCATATCCTTGAATATTTTAATAGATGCTTTCCACAAATGGAAGAGACTAATACCTTGCAGGACCCTATGGAAGAGACTAATGCCTTGCAGGATCCTATGGAAGAAGAAATTGATGAACCTGAAATCTCATTAGATGAAAAAGAGGAGGAGAGTGATGAACAAAAGGAGGAAGAATGGATTAGCTACTCATGCCTACCTTCTAATGAGAGTAACTCTTTATCCCTTACATTATTTGATTGTCCTCCATGCTTACTAAAGGAGGATGAATGTTATGTTCCCGAGGTTTCTTTTGAAAATGTTTATAATAAAGCTCTAGTGCTTGTAGATCATGAAGAGCATGCTTTATGTGATAGTTATATTGTTGAGTTTATTCATGAGGCTACTGAAAATTATTATGAGAGAGGAAAATATGGTTGTAGAAGTTTTCATGGCATTGAAACACCTCTCTATGTGCTGAAAGTTTTGAAGTTACTCTTGTTTTACCTTCCTATGCCTGTCACTTTGTTCTTTGCAAATTTATTTGCTTACACGATTCCTATGTATAGGAAGTGGGTTAGACTTAAATGTGTTTTGAATTTGCTTCTTGATGCTCTCTTTTACTTCAACTCATATTTCTTATGAGAGCATCCTCTCAAACTTTTATGCCTGAAGATGATAATATGTCTACTATTCTTGGGAGACCTTTTCTTAAATACTGCAGGAGCTGTTATTAATTGTAATCAAGGGAAGGTGACGTTCAATGTTAATGACAAGGAACACATTGTCTATTTCCCCAAGAAGATTGAAAGGACTTATGGTTTGAATACAATTGAATATGTTGAGGGCATTCAAGTTGGAGAAATATATTGTCCCCTACCAAGAGAAAAATTTGAAACTATTATGATTGGGACTATTGCTATCAAGGTTGAGGTAACATAATCATTAGTGGAATACAAAGTTTTGTATCATATGAAATTGTTTTGGTAACAAGACCTGATAAACCTTGTTAAAAAAAGGATTTCATTGAACAAAACAATGTTTTCACTATGATTATCTCTGCTTACTTCTATTTTATCCATTTTTAGTTTTTCCTTGTGCCTAACTTAAAGGCATTAAAGAAAAGTACTTATTGGGAGATAACCCAAAAGTTTTAGATGAGTCTTGGAAGTTATTACTTCAGTAATAACCGCTCCTTATCCTTTTTATTTGCCTTTTGTGCCAAGAGTAACCTCTAATGAGAGAGAAGTAATGATTGGGAAAGTTGCTGTCCCGAAACAGATTTTTGTGCTTCACCGTAAAAATTCGTTAGAGAGCTCTGTATGTCGGATTGAGCTGTAATTTTTTGTGCTTCTGCCCCAAGTTGTTTCTAACTTTCGTTAGTTCAACACTTTTTGATTTAAGCAACAGAAGGTCTTCGAAAAATTCTTCTTTACCTGCTGGTCTGTTTTGATAGATTTCTGCCATTTTCTGCATTTGCTTCTTGTTGGTTCCTTTTTGAGTTCTTTTGGGGAATTGAGATTTTTGAGGGAAGTGCTACAGTAGCTAGTGTTTTAATGGAAGTTTATTTGGTGTTAGAACTGAACCTTAAGACTTATTTATCTTGAGTGCACTAATGTTGCTAATAAAGATTGTGTGAAGTTTTGTATGAAGGAAAAATTTCAGGTGTGTGGAAGGAATGAGTAATGAGATGAAGGATGGACTAAAACTCAAGCTTGGGGATGCCACGCATGTCACCCCAAGAAATATCCAAGAAGTACAAGCGTCAAAGCTTGGGGATGCCCAAGGCATCCCCTTCTTCATCAATAAAAATCCCAGGTTTCTTCCAAACATTTCATTTTTATCGTTTCATGCACAGTTGTGTTGTTCTTGGAGCGTCTTCTTTTTCATTTTCATTTTGGTTTTTAGTTTGCGTGGTTTTCTTAGTTTGCTGAATAAATTGTTTGGACCTCCTCTTTCATACATCGGTGTTCAAATAGTCTGGTTTGGATTGGAAAAGAGTAGGAAAGCTCATGCTTAAGTGGTAAAGAGAGCTTGTTTTTGACTGTGACCTATGCTTTGTCATGTCATGCTTGATATTTTTTGGCTTTATACTTAGTATTCTTTGTTGTAGCATGACTTGTTATAAACAATTGAGATTGCTTAATGTGCCTTGGATGAATCATGCGTTGTTTTAGCATATTAAAGCATAGTATAGTGGTATTCTCCTTCGATGCTTTATTTGGGTTGACTTGGCGCATGCTCACACCATGTTATGACTATCCAAAGTCACCATAGCCTTTATGATCCTTTAGTTTTCAACTTGTAGCATCACTTTATGCTTTGATCAATGATGTTTTGTCGCTCTACATGATTATGGCCATTATTTCTCTCTTAGTTTGTCGCTCCCAGTCTTTTGCTAGCCTCCACAACAAAGTATGAGTTCCACTCATGCATCCAACTCCCTAAACCCAGTTATTCCAAAGAGTACACCATACCTACCTACTAGCTTATGCTATTCCAAGTATATTCATGCTTTTGTTTACCTTCCAAATTAAACTTGTTATGAGAAAACTAGTGATTAAAGCTCTCATGAACTTGATGGCACACTTTACTTTACTTGCCCTTAATAAACTTGAACCATTGTGTCTTCTATGTTGTATATGCTTGCACTTATTTGTTGGGAATTAGCAGAACCATGCTTTCATGGGGAACGCTTTCAACATTGCACTTGGTACTTGTACCTAGTTGATATCATGCTCTTTTGTATATGGATGTCGTGTGAAATGAAAGGGAGCTTGTAAGTCCATGGAGTTATGTATATGTGTTAGAGAAACGCACTGGTCGCTGGTCTAATCCATGCTGACATGGTGGAAACCTGCAGCGTAACCATAATGAGCTGTCTATGAAGCATTCTTCTTATAAAAAAAAGAGTCCTATATTGAGAAAAAAGAGAAAAGAAAAAAAGAGATACTATGAAAAGAGGAAAGAGAGAAAAAAGCACCATATTCCCATGGTAAATAAGAAGAATGCTGAGATGCTCGTTGTCTGCTTGCCTTGTCATTTTGATATGGGGATTCTTCCGTATCATCGGGCAAGTGGTACCCCGTTGGCGGTTCTCAATGATACACATGTACTTACAATGACAAGAACTTACCGGTGACTAAACTTGAGTAGCATGAGGAGCGACCCTCGTATACAAGGGACATGATATTTCTGACATATACTTCGTCAAGCATGTACACCATAGTTTGTTCACTTTAACCTAATCACTTCAAGATGCTTATGATAGGGGCAATGAGAGCTGAAAGCTATTAAGTACCATAATTTTTGGAAGCTCTTTATGAGACTTGAATCCCTACTTCCTTTTATAAAAAGGCCTTTCTTCCACCATTATATTGAGTCTCCACCTTCTATCTTTATGCACTTACTTTGAGAGTATAGTGGCCATTCTTAGTTCTATGTGCATTGTCCCAAGACTAGTTGATTGATGCATATCTTGATATTGCTTGTTTTAAACTATTTGTATCTAGTCACTCTTATGAACTTTGAAGGTGTCCTATGCATTTATATTTGCTACTCTATGAGGGACAAGCTGAATGCTATTATGCTATGTTTTCTTTATGTGAAACAAACAAATGGCTTGCAAAGCATTGTTATTCATGAATCTTTTGTTTGTGCCTTTTCATGTTGCATCATAGTTTCTTTGTCTTATTGCTAGAACTTTGTCTTTCATGTTATGATTGAAGTACTATGATCCTAGCTTTGAATGTTTTACAAATACTTTGATCAAGTCTTTGATGGTGCATGTCACCTCAAAAATGATTCTTTCTTTTTTATCACTTACCTACTCGAGGACGAGCAGGAGTTAAGCTTGGGGGTGTTGATACATTGCAAATTTATCTATAATTTTTGATGTTCCATGCTTGGTTTATCCACTTTCTTGTGTTTTGTCCACACTTTGGAGTACTTTTCATATGATTTCTTGGACTAACCTATTATCAAGAGCCACAGTGCCAGCTGCCTATTTTCTGCTGTTTTTGGTTCCAGGAAAGTCAGAAAATGAATATTCTCGGAATTGGACGGGACAAAAGCCAAAGTGCCTATTTTTCCGGAAGTCATCAGATGCCAGAATACGAGACGGAGAAGGGCTGGGGTCCGGCCACACCACATCGCTGCATGGCCAGGCCTGACCCAAGCCATGGGGTGGTCTGGCCGTCCCTAGCACCCCCTCGGCCTCTCCTTCCGCCTGTAAGATGCCCTCGGGACGAAAACCCTAAGTACCTGATCAAAAATCCACGAAAGAGTCTATAGCCGCCGTCATCTCCATCCCTAGATCGGGAGGGATCTGAAGCTCTTCCCGGCACACTGCAAGAGAGGGGAATTCACCCTGGAGGCCTTCTTCATTACGATGCAAGCCTCCGGTGTGATGCGTGAGTAGTTCATCCTTGGACTATGGATCCATGTAGTAGCTAAATGGCTGGTTCTCCTCCTTTGTGCTTTCATGTTTAGATCTTGTGAGCTCCGTTCATGATCAAGATCATCTATTTGTAATTCTGCATGTTGTGTTTGCAGGGATCCGATGGATATTGAGATTCTATTTCAGATTGATTATTGATTCTATCATGTCTTTGTTATTTGTGATCTTGCATGCTTTCTGTTGTTAGTAGCTATCTTGGCCAAGTAGATGCTAGCAACTCCAAGAGTTAGTATTTATGCTCGATAGTGGGTTCATGCCTCTGGTAATCTGGGGAAGTGACCGAAATCTCCAAGGTACTAGATGTGCTGTTGCTACTAGGGAGAAAACAACAATCCTTTGTTCATAGAACAATCGTATTATTTACTTTACACGCAATTCATAAAGCAATAATCTATTGCTTGCAACTTAATACTAGAGGGGGTTCGGATGATAACTTGAAGGTGGATTATTAGTCATAGATGCAGTTGGATGGTGGTCTATTTATAATGTTGTAATTTCCAATCAAGTTCCAAAGGAGTCAAGATGATTAGTATATGCATGTATTGCTTTCTCGATGTTTGTCAATTGCCCCGCTGTAATTTGTTCACCCAGCATGTTATCTATCTTAAGGAGAGCCACCTCTAGTGAACTATGGATCCTGGTCCTTTTCTTTTACATATAATCTATAAACGGTTTACTGCTTTGTGTTTACTTTCTGCAAACTTTTACTTCCTTCCATTCGATACATTTAATCCTTTGTTTTCAGCAAAACCGGTGAGATTGACAACCTCATCGCAAGTTGGGGACAAAGTTATGTGGTTGTGTTGTGCAGGTCTCCATGTTGCTACTAGCACCGGTAGTGCGCCCTGCCAAGGCTCAGCTAGCAACACCTTTGAGGTGTTTCCTTGCTCCTACAGGTTCGATTAAACCTTGGTTTCATAACTGAGGGAAACTTGCTGTTGTGCTCATCATACCTTCCTCTTGGGGTTCCCCAACGATCTTGTTAATACATGAGCCATCACATACTTCCAAGACTGACAAGAAATGTCCGGCGCTGCGCTAGTTCCTTGTAGAAAAGGGAATTGTTTTCTGCACTGTCGACAATACAACTGATTTTTCGAAATTTTATCAAGAGGGAATTATAATTCTTGCACACAACTGGATCAATATTCCACGTCTTGTCAAGATCCTAGGGGGCTCGAGGAAGGATGGAATGGCATCACTCGCAACTAGAATCCTCGATGAGTCGTACGACAGAATGAAGGAAGATTTCCCTATGGATAGGCACGATTTCTGGGACGAGTGGCCGTTGTCTGATATAAACCTGAAGTATGCAGCCATAGATGCTTACGTGACCTACCAGCTGTACAAGAAGATCCATTTTTTTCTATGTTACCTCGTGTTTTGCCCTATTTGCAAGAGGGAAGACTTGCTTAGGGGAGCCCTTTGTAGAAAATGTAGAATAGCTGAGTTTGAAGCTGCATATGTAAAGGAAATGGCTGCATCTGAAGCAGCTGATAGAGAGGCTACGGAAGCAGATGAAAGAGAGCTTGCAGCTGAAGCAGAAGCAGCTAACAGAGAGGCTACAGCTGGAGCAGCAAACAAAGAGGCAGCAGATTCTAGCGGCAACAATCAGGCATGTGATGCACCGCTAATTGTGCCGCAGGACGCTGAAGATAGGGAAGGCAAGTCAAATCCCAGGTGGGATGAACTTGCATTTCGTGAGCTGTGGAGGGCCAATAATGTAAGATCCATCTGGAATGATCGCAGTTGGTCGCCTAGGAATGATGGCAAGCGCCTCAAGTGGTCTAATGAGAAGTGAATTAAATTTTACTTCTCAGTGTTATGTTTCTATTTTGTGGAACTCATTTATCTTATCAAGATGTCTAGCGCCTCAAGTGAGAGTAGTAAAATAAATTTAACCCTCTTTGTGTTATGTTTATGTATGTGTCTTGTAGCTTGTCAAGATGGTAGCTCATTAACTGGCAGTTTGAAAGAGTACCCTTTTCCTCTCTCGCTAAACAGATATGTTTCATTTTTCCCAAATTGGTAGCAAATCTAGAGAAGATTCTCTCTTCGACAATTCGTTCCCTTTTGGACCTCTTTTTGCCTCCGATCAGGTAGCAAATCTAGAGCAGCAAATCACACCAGGCAGAATACATTCATTCAGAAAACAAAACAAATGTAGATATAGTTGTGCGCAGCTAAATAGGATATAGTGATAGAAAGTAGGTTGCTTAACGAGGTTCGATGCATTCAGCCAGAAATAAGATATAGCTAGAAAGAAGCTGCTTAGCAGCAGCATCCGTCGCAGCTGCAGGCACATTCAAGGCCTTCAAGTGCCCGCGCCTCCGCCTCCTCCCTCCGGCGCTTCCTCCACTTCTTGCTGCCTAGTCCCTTGATCTTGCGGGCCTTGGGCCTGATTGGAGGCATGTGACCCTCTTTGATGGCCACCCGCTGGAGGTTTTGGAGGTGAATGCCAAGAGTGTGGTGTTCAGTGATGTAGGCGTTGATGTTCACGGTCTCGCGCTCGCCGCCTTTGTGGATGTTGGAGCCCGGGGCCTCTACATGCTTCAGTAAGGAGTTGAAGTCGGTGCCGGCGAGACTCACCCAGTAGAAGGCGATCCCCTTGCAGAAGGGGCAGCTGTAGTCGCCGCCCCTGAAGAAGGCGTCGTATTGGCCGGCCCGCAGCCTCCTCAGCACCTGACGAGTCTTGGTGTGCATGGACTCGTCATCGCTGCAGACGTCGCTGCCGGAAACCTATTGGAAGAAAAGGATAATGGGGGACTAGATGATGTAAGAAGATCGAGCAATTGAAATGCGAACAAGCGAATCCTAATAAACCAAGACCTAGCATCCAACGATGGGAACGGTAGAAGAACCAGGGGAGGGGAGCAAACCATAGGGACCTCCAACCATGGGTCGTCGATGCCGGTGTTGTAGGGGTTCAGCGGAGCGATGTACTTATCTGGATGGTAGGTGCCCGAGAAGTGCTTGGTCTGCTTGTGACCGGCGGGGGCCTCCTCGCCGGCGGGGGGCTCCTCTTCGGCGGCTCCGATGGCAGGGCGGGGGCTGGGCACGGAACGGCGGCTGCCATCGATGCCTCGACTAGGGCCTGGACAGGGACGGCGGCTGCTTTCAACGCGTCGAGGGGGACCAGCGAGGAGACGGGGGACTCCTCGCCGGCGGCCTCGGAGGCGACGATGGCCACCTTATCCTCCTCAGCCATCGCTGGCACGGACGGGGTATTCTCGGGAGTTTGCGGATGCTGATGGGATGGTGGAGAGGGTTGCATTGGGAGAGTGAGCGAGAGTGGGAGTGGGTGTGCGGAGAGGGGCTCTATAGTTAAGGTGGATGGAAGCAAGGCACGTTTCGTTGTACCACCGTGCAACGCGTCGTGCAGTCTACTACACCGTGCACTGCGACATGCGCACGGTACGTTACGTTTTTTTCCTAGGCCATGCATGGAAGTTCTGTATTGATCCGCATGCAAAGGGCGCACACACAATTTCTATGTACAAAGTTTGACACGGCCCTAAAATTGGCGATAGTTAAAAGTGGAAATGTAGAGGGGAAGGTAGGTGGCTGTACAGCGAGATTTGTGGGGTTGTGATAGATCGGGTAAAGGGATGTGTTGATGGCTGCGAGTGACTCGATGAAGCCAGAGACGTTAGGTCTCGTCGAGCTCAGCTCTTCGGCCTCCGGCTAGCGCGTGCAAGCTTCTTACGGTGGGGTCCAGTTGGAAGTGAGATTGAGAGCCGCTACGTAAAAAATGGGATGTGTCTTATTAAAATATGGCAATAAATTGCAGCTGTCCATCAAGGACCGTGCACTTGATGACGCATGTGTTGTGGCATAGTAGTAGTAGCAGTAGTAGGCTTTTCAGACTTGATTAAACATGACATGACCGCTTGATGACTTTTTCCATGGACGGCATCGTGTTCCTTCTTGTAGAAGTCTCGCTGAGGGAGACGTCTATGCTGTCTCACGCTATACTGTGAAGGGCACGACGTGTGCAACGATCATCGTTGGATCGCACATAATCAACGGTTGGTGCGCACGATCCGCGTGACAACTGTGACAACCAATCAGGGAGTAGCAGATAGAGTGAGCACATGTTTGGGCTTCTACGAAAGATAGAGAGAGGGGGGCAAAAATGAGTAGTATCAAAAAACCTAGGGCAAAACTGAGTAGTATAAAAATGGAAAGTAAGTGTCTTGTACAATGAAATACATGGATCAACCAATGGCATTGCATGTCTGTTCTTTCCACAAACCACATATGGATCCACCATTGTCATTGCATGTATGTTCTTTCCATGAACCACAGCTAGAGTCATTGCATGTCAGTTCTTCTCACAAACCACATAAGGATCCACCAGTGTCATTGCATGTATGTTCTTCTAAACAAACCACATATGGATCCACCAGTGTCATTGCATGTCTGTTCTTCTAAATAAACCACATATGGATCCACCAGTGTCATTGCATGTCTGTTCTTTTCATGAACCACACCCAGTGTCATTGCATGTCTATTCCTCTAAACAAAGCACACATCGATCCACCTAGTGTGATTGCATGTCTATTCTTTTCACAAACCACACATGGATCCACTAGTGTCATTGCATGTGTCTTCTTTTCATGAACCACATCTAGAGTCATTGCATGTGTGTTCTTCTAAACAAACCACATAAGGATCCACCAGTGTCATTGCATGACTGTTCTTTTCATGAACCACACCTAGTGTCATTGCATGTCTGTTCCTCTAAACAAACCACACATGGATCCACCTGGTGTGATTGCATGTCTGTTCTTTTCATAAACCACACATGGAACCACCAGTTTCATTGCATGTGTGTTCTTTTCATGAACCACAGCTAGAGTCATTGCATGTTTGTTCTTTCCACAAAACACACATGGATCCACCTAGTGTGATTGCATATCTATTCTTTTCACAAACCACACATCGATCCACCAGTGTCATTGCATGTGTGTTCTTTTCATGAACCACAACTAGAGTCATTGCATGTCTGTTATTTCCACAAACCACACATGGATCCACATAGTGTGATTGCATGTGTGTTCTTTTCACAAACCACACATGGATCCACCAGTGTCATTGCATGTGTATTCTTTTCATGAACCACAGCTAGAGTCATTGCATGTGTGTTCTTCTAAACAACCCACATAAGGATCCACCAGTATCATTGCATGTCTATTATTTTCATGAACCACACCCAGTGACATTGCATGTCTGTTCCTCTAAACAAACCACACATGGATCCACCTAGTGTGATTACATGTCTGTTCTCTTCACAAACCACACATGGATCCACCAGTGTCATTGCATGTGTGTTCTTTTCATGAACCATAGCTAGAGTCATTGCATGCCAGTTCTTCTCACAAACCACATAAGGATCCACCAGTGTCATTGCATGTCTGTTCTTTTCATGAACCACACCCAGTGTCATTGCATGTCTGTCTTCTCACAAACCACACATGGATCCACCATTGTCATTGCATGTGTGTTCTTTTCATGAACCATAGCTAGAGTCATTGCATGTGTGTTCTTCTAAACAAACCACATAAGAATCCACTAGTATCATTGCATGTCTGTTCTTTTCATGAACCACACCTAGTGTCATTGCATGTCTGTTCCTCTAAACAAACCACACATGGATCCACCTAGTGTCATTACATGTATGTTCTTTTCACAAACCACACATGGATCCACCAGTGTCATTGCATGTGTGTTATTTTCATGAACCATAGCTAGAGTCATTGCATGCCAGTTCTTCTCATAAACCACATAAGGATCCACCAGTGTCATTGCATGTCTGTTCTTTTCATGAACCACACCCAGTGTCATTGCATGTCTGTCTTCTCACAAACCACACATGGATCCACCAGTGTCATTGCATGTGTGTTCTTTTCATGAACCATAGCTAGAGTCATTGCATGTCTGTTCTTTCCACAAACCACACATAGATCCACCTAGTGTGATCGCATGTCTGTTCTTTTCACAAACCACAGATGGATCTACCAGTGTCATTGAAGGAAATATGCCCTGAGAGGCAATAATAAAGTTGTTATTATGTATTCCTTGTATATGATAGATGTTTATTTTGCATGCTATAATTGTATTGATAGGAAACATCAATACATGTGTGTTTAATAAACAAAAAGGGTTCCTACTCATGCCTCTCTTATAGACTAGCTTGTTGATTAACAGGATGATCAAGGTTTCCTGATCATGGACATTGGATGTTGTTAATAACAAGGTCACACCATTGGTGGAATGATGTGATGAACATTCATCCGAAGTATAGCATTACGATCAAGTCATTATGTTTATATTGCTATAACATCATACGAAGTAATCTTTATCCTTAGACCATGAGATCATGTTAATTGCTAACACCGGAAGAGTATCTTGATAACATCAAACGTCACACCGTAATAGGGTGACTATAAAGATGGGTTCAGTGCTACGAAGGTGTTATGTTGAGGCTCATGGATCAAGAGTGGAATTTGTCAATCTAGATGACGGATAGATATACTCTGGGCCCTCTCGGTGATATCACATTAGGATAGCTTGCAAGCAAGTGATGTGATCACTAGAATGTTATATCACGGGAACGAGAAAAGAGTGCATGTCGGTAACGAGATCAAACTAGGTATGGAGATACCGATGATTGAATCTCGTACATGTAATATATTGAGAGACAAAGGGATTTAGTTACAAGAGTTAAAGGTTCTCACGATCACAGGAGTCATCGTTGAATGTGTAGGAGTCAGTACGGATCTCCAGGTCCCGCTGCTGATTATTGATCGGAGAAGGGTCTCGATCATGTCTGCATTATTCGCGAACCATAGGGTGGCACACTTAAGAGTTACCGGACACCATTTTTGAGCACATATGTTTCAGATGAAAGAATTGCAAAGCGCAGGAATTGTTTCAATAGAAACCGGAAATTGTTTCGGGTGAAATTGCGTATATGCTTCGCATGTGATATTGAAATATTGCAAGGGGCTATATGTGAATGTTTGTTAATTAAAGTAATTAAAAATTCTGAATAAATTTAATAAAGAGTTTTATTAAATGAGAGAGCATTAAATTTGGAGAAACTTAATGCATTTAAAGTGGAGACTTTAAAGGGAATGTGAAGAGGCATTTTATGGTGGCGGGGTTAGCACCCCATGAATGTGGGAGGTGAGGGGTCACCCCCCATGCTCCGGCCCTGGAGAGAGGGGAACCCTCCTCCTCCTATAAAGGCCACCCATTCTCCTTCATCCTCACACCTCCTTGTGAAGGATCTCTCTCCCCTCTAGAATTATTCCCCATGGTCTCGGATTAGCGAGATACATGTTCCGGTGGCATTTTGCAGGAAGGAGTTCTTTGCTTCCGCTGGATCGCTGGAGCGAGGAGGTGGAGGTTGTCCGGTGGCTTGAACGTGTGTGCGAGTGCGGATGCGCTGCTGAGTTGCGGCGCTCGGACTTCCTCACGATCTTGAGATCGGCAAGTGTACGACTACATCAACCATGAGTTCCTACTCGTTAACAAAGCTCGTTGTCTTCGAGGGTAAGTTCTCCATAGATGTATGTCCACCCGTCTCTTTGTACCTAGTAGATAGATCTTGGCGTGTAGTTCACACCGTAGGAATTTTTTTGTTTTCTATGCTGTGGACCCAACAGTCATTGCATGTGTGTTCTTTTCATGAACCACAGCTAGAGTCATTGCATTTCTATTCTTTCCACAAACCACACATGGATCCACCTAGTGTGATTGCATGTCTGTTCTTTTCACAAACCACACATGGATCCACTAGTGTCATTGCATGTGTGTTCTTTTCATGAACCACAACTAGAGTCATTGCATGTGTGTTCTTCTAAACAAACCACACAAGGATCCACCGGTATCATTGCATGTCTGTTCTTTTCATGAACCACACTAGTGTGATTGCATGTTTGTTCCTCTAAACAAACCACACATGGATCCACCTAGTGTGATTACATGTCTGTTCTTTTCACAAACCACACATGGATCCACCAGTGTCATTGCATGTGTGTTCTTTTCATGAACCATAGCTAGAGTCATTGCATGCCAGTTCTTCTCAGAAACCACATAAGGATCCACCAGTGTCATTGCATGTCTGTTATTTTCATGAACCACACCTAGTGTCATTGCATGTGTGTTCTTCTCATGAACCACACATGGATCCACCAGTTTCATTGCATGTGTGTTCTTTTCATGAACCACAGCTAGAGTCATTGCATGTATGTTCTTTCCACAAACCACACATGGATCCACCTAGTGTGATCGCATGTCTATTCTTTTCACAAACCACACATGGATCCACCAGTGTCATTGCATGTGTGTTCTTTTCATGAACCACAGCTAGATTCATTGCATGTCTGTTCTTTCCACAAACCACACATGGATCCACCTAGTGTGATTGCATGTCTGTTCTTTTCACAAACCACACATGGATCCACCAGTGTCATTGCATGTGTGTTCTTCTCATGGACCAAAGCCAGTGTCATTGCATGTCTATTCTTCTAAACAAACCACATAAGGATTCACCAGTATCATTGGATGTCTTTTCTTTTCATGAACCACACCCAGTTTCATTGCATGTCTATTCCTCTAAACAAACCACACATGGATCCACCTAGTGTGATTACATGTCTGTTCTTTTCACAAACCACACATGGATCCACCAGTGTCATTGCATGTGTGTTCTTTTCATGAACCATAGCTAGAGTCATTGCATGCCAGTTCTTCTCACAAACCACATAAGGATCCACCAGTGTCATTGCATGTCTGTTCTTTTCATGAACCACACCCAGTGTCATTGCATGTCTGTCTTCTCACAAACCACACATGGATCCACCAGTGTCATTGCATGTCTGTTCTTTCCACAAACCACACATGGATCCACATAGTGTGATTGCATGTCTGTTCTTTTCACAAACCACACATGGATCCACCAGTGTCATTGCAGGTGTGTTCTTTTCATGAACCACAGCTAGAGTCATTGCATGTGTGTTCTTCTAAACAACCCACATAAGGATCCACCAGTATCATTGCATGTCTATTCTTTTCATGAACCACGCCCAGTGTCATTGCATGTCTGTTCCTCTAAACAAACCACACATGGATCCACCTAGTGTGATGACATGTCTGTTCTTTTCACAAACCACACATGGATCCACCAGTGTCATTGCATGTGTGTTCTTTTCATGAACCATAGCTAGAGTCATTGCATGCCAGTTCTTCTCACAAACCACATAAGGATCCACCAGTGTCATTACATGTCTGCTCTTTTCATGAACCACACCTAGTGTCATTGCATGTGTGTTCTTCTCATGAACCACACATGGATCCACTAGTGTCATTGCATGTGTGTTCTTTTCATGAACCACAGCTAGAGTCATTGCATGTGTGTTCTTCTCACAAACCACACATGGATCCACCAGTGTCATTGCATGTGTGTTCTTCTCATGAACCATAGCCAGTGTCATTGCATGTCTATTCTTCTCACAAACCACATAAGGATCCACTAGTGTCATTGGATGTGTGTTCTTCTCATGAACCACACATGGATCCACCAGTGTCATTGCATGTCTGTTCTCTTCATGAACCACAGCTAGAGTCATTGCATGTCTGTTCTTTCCACAAACCACATATGGATCACTAGTGTCATTGCATGTATGTTCTTTTCATGAACCACGGTGTCATTGGATGTGTGTTCTTTTCATGAACCACACCCAGTGCCATTGGATGTGTGTTCTTTTCATGAAGCACACCCAGTGTCATTGGATGTGTGTTCTTCTCACAAACCACACATGGATCCACCAGTGTCATTGCATGTGTGTTCTTTTCATGAACCACACATGGATCCATCCAGTGTGATTGCATGTCTGTTCTTTTCACAAACCACATATGGATCCACCAGTGTCATTGCATGTCTATTCTTTTCATGAACCACACAAAGTGTCATTTCATGTATGTTCCTCTCATAAAACACATATGGATCCTAACCTTAGGAGAGCCCTAACCTTAGCCCCCAAATGGATGGCCGTTAGACCGAGTCTTCTAGAAGGCACGCCCTAACACAGGTGTTCTGCTTGATGATTGTTACATACCGTTCGATCGGTGCGCTTGGACGATTGGGATGGACTTTGTGAGAGCAATCCGCGAGTAGGCTATACTGCGGCATGATTGGCCATGCTTGTTTCGACAACCGGCAACACCGGCGCCTCTGCTATGCAGTGTCACGGCTCATGAGTTGAGTGGGCCATATCCCAGTGCCATGTCCCCATTACTTCTCTTCCTCCCCGTACTTCTCTTCCTTCCCCTCGAAGCCACTTTCCCCACTTCACTCCCATCCTGCCAGAGCAAGTCGATGGCGCCCATCCCAATCCCTCTCCTAGCCCACCCTCCCTCTTGCCATGGGTTCAAGGGGAGACAGCGAGGAAACGCGTCGTGACGATAGGGACGGTGATTTCGATGTGAGTCGTCTCATCTCTATCTCTATCATCTGTGGCCAGTTATCTATTTTTTGAGCTAGATCTACTCTATTTACTTATGCGCGTATGATGTGTTAGGCCAACCAGACGATGTATGACTCCGACTATCACGGTTTAGTGGATGAAGATAGTCCTCTGCTATGTAAACATGGACATGTGCCCACTAAATTTGTAGCGTTCGAAGGACGAAACGCCGGCATGAGGTTTCTATGGTGTCAAGGACATCGTGCAATGATGCAAGGCGGAAGTTGCGGTGTTGTCAAATGGGTAGACCCAGAATGGCCCAAATCGATGCAGAAAACGCTGGACAAACTATGGGATATGACTGTTGAGTTGAAAGAATCCGTAGTCAGCTCACTTCTTGACAGTGTTGAGATGAAGCTATGGGACCCAATTGACACGACCAAGCTTAACCGAGATCTCAGGAGGGTACAAGACAAGGTTAGCAAAATCAAGAAGGAGAGGGACGTGGCGTTGGCCCTGAAGGCTAAAGCAGAGCAAGAACTGACTCAAGCAAGGAATGATCTTCACCAGGCCAAAGTCCTACAGTTCACAACTACGAGTATTGACAAGTGCATGAGGAAAAATACAGAGAAATAATTGAAGTTGTGCAAGGAAGATGCTAAAAGGAAGGAGCAGACGAATTGATCCTTGCTCTCGCAGGAAGATGCGCATCAGGCTAAGATTAGGAAGATCAAGGAGATGTGTGATAACTAGTTCTATTTAGCTTGAGCTCCATGCCTTTTTAAGTTGTAATAGTAGTACTTGTTGACCTAGCGGTCTGAACTAGTGGTCCCGGAGTCCTGGGAGGAAAAAATTGCTCTCCCGTTAGTCTGTCTTAACCCTGCATCACTTCCTTTTGTCTGATCATGGTGGTATTATGAAATTTATGGTTTGTTTAAACGTAATCTACATAGATTGTGCCGCATGCAAATGGCACAGCCACAATTTATAAAGTGGAAGCACGTACACCCAGTTAATGGAGATCCGGGAGCTTTGCTAGACGCATGGGATGAAAGAGTAGGGAGGTGGTGAGATAGACAGGCTCAAGTGTCTGGGCATTATCAGTTGCCATTGTTGTTTATGTTGCCACGTCGTTGTGCAGCATATGAAATAAGTTGCTTCTTCGTGGAGTGTGGCAGCTTAAATAATTTATTTCTGTGCCACTTACATTCCATCGTATTTGGAGACCTCCGCCTCAAAGAATCGTGGAACCGGTGCTGCGTGTTTTCAGATAGCAGTGGCACAATCACAATTTCGGATTCAACTACTGACTCGGGCGTTTCCAAACCCTAAGTCATGGTACATTTTACTCAGAGAATGTGGGTAGATTGTTTCGCCTAGCAACGTGCCACACATAGAGCTCCAGAATTTAACATAATTACATATATAGGATCAAGTTCAACATATTACTATGCATCTTCATTGCCAGCAGCCTTCTTCCGCAGCCTGGGTGTCAAGCCTTCACGTCCACTAGCTTCTTCATTGCCTGCCTTCTTCCTCTTCCTCGGTGCCAATTTTCTTAGCTTCACGTACTCTGCATTGCCGGGACAATGGGCACCAGAATCGTGTCCAGCATCATCTTTCCACTCGTTTTTAATTTCTTTGGGCAGCAAAATGACTGACCCGGCAGTCATGTTTCTAACCTTGCGGCGCTTCCTATCAAAGAAACAAGACTGTTGCATAACTGCCCAATATCTACAGAGTAAATAAAACAAAAATTACAATTCAGCACAAACATGTGAACCCCAAGAGACCTTTGCTTACCAGGAGCTAATTGGGTTCGAGAAAGCACCCTGTCCAAGAATAGTAGGGCGACTCCGAGTTGCAGCAGCTTCCACATCCAGTACATCACAATTCAGCTCAAACATGCAAGCCGAAGCATACCTTTTCATTAACCCAATTAGCTGATTGTCACACGTTAGAGGAACCATGATGCCACATTCATCCATGAAGCTGAACTTTGCAGTCTGTTTTGGCCATAATTCATCATGATTACACAGAGGAGCAACCATACTAGATATAGTGCAGATCTGCGTAGGCGCTTCTTCCATCGTGATACAATGGTGTCCATGCCACTTGCCCTTAGAGTCGTACCTGAAGAGGACTACCGTAACCAGGTAAGGGTGGTCCGCGGAGATCCCACTTGATAGAAAACAATGTACAAAATATGTTTGTCAGCGTTGGGCTAACAAGCAATTTGAGGTTCAATAGCCAGCTAGCAGTTATAATTAGTGTGAATAGTAAAGAGAAGGGTAGCTCACCCGCTTGTAGCCAGAACTTCTTCTTCCTTGGTAGTAGGATCTGCCATCCTCCGAGCTGCTCGGCTCATCGGTGGCGGAGGCGGGCTAGAGCCTCGCAACGGCGGTTACAGCATGCGCCATTGGAGCTTGGGATCAGCGACTGGGCACAGCAACTAGGTGCAGCAACTTGGCGTCGGAAGTCAAATGTCTGAAGGGATCGTCCTGCCTGGAGGGTGGATTCCGACACTGCCGGTGCTAGGGGAAAGGTGGGATTGGATTTGTGAAATTAGTCAACACATCCAATCCACTTAGTTACCTGATTTTCCTAAGAGGTTGCCGCGTTGGCGCTCGCATCACGGACAGATGACCGACATGAGGGTCCCAACCGTCTACTTCAAGGGGCAGTTTAACGGAATGTTTGAATTTGGCAGGGGTGAGATGAGTTTGCCTCGAAATGGCCCCTCTCAGTAGTTGGTGGCCCAACATTTCAAAACGCGGCAATTTCAGGCAACTTAGGTACCGCCATGCGCTGGCCTGCGAACTTTGGTACCGCAGACGAACAGCCCCCTTGTGCTGCCTCCTCGGGACATATATACTTACCTCCATGCTATCTCCCTCACTTCTGTTCACAGGTTCTGGCTCTCGTCGTCCTCCTCGCACCAAGGCCAAGTTAAAGAGGGTGGGTCCTCGCTATGATGAGTCCGAGGGTCAGTATATTGTGCCCCCGTCCAACCGAAGACAGCAGGCCCGTGATGCAGCATACATGAGGAGGGAGAAGGACAGGGTTGAGGAAGAGAGCCATGCCAAGAGGGCAAAGTACGACAATCTTCAGTCTTTGTCCCACATGTCAAAGAAGGAGTACCATGAGCTGCGGAAGACTGACTTATATGACTTGCCTTGCACCATCGAGGAACCATGCTACTGGAGGAAGGAGCAAGCTGTTTTCATGAAAGACATTTACAGTGTGCTCAAGAGGTCTCCTATGTGTCCTCAAAAGTATATGAGTGTTGAGCAGATGAGGAAGAGCCCCTACTTCTCTGATGCACTATGGGTTTGTGAGAAGTTAGGGATGTTCAACTTGATGGAGCTCTGTGAAGATTACAACACCACCCTTGTGTTGGGTCCGCAGCATAGAAAACAAAAAAAATCCTACGGTGTGAACTACACGCCAAGATCTATCTACTAGGTACAAAGCAAACGGGTGGACATACATCCATAGAGAACTTACCCTCGAAGACAACGAGCTTTGTTAACGACTAGGAACTCGTGGTTGATGTAGTCGTACACTTGCCGATCTCAAGATCGTGAGGAAGTCTGAGCGCCGCAACTCAGTAGTGCATCCGCACTCGCACAAACGTTCAAGCCACTGGACAACCTCCACCTCCTCGCTCCAGCGATCCAGCGGAAGAAGCAAATCCTTCCAGACGAAATGCCACCGGGAACATGTATCTCGCTAATCCGAGACCATGGGGGAATAATTCTAGAGGGGGAGAGAGATCCTTCACAAGGAGGTGTGAGGATGAAGGAGGGAATGGTGGCCTTTTATAGGAGGAGGGGGGTGCCCCCTCTCTCCATGGCTTGGCATGGGGTGACCCTCACCTCCCCCATTCATGTGGTGGTAACTCCTCCACATTAAAATGCCTCTTCACATTCCCTTTTAAAGTCTCCACTTTAAATGCATTAAGTTTCTCCAAATTTAATGCTCTCTCATTTAATAAAACTCTTTTATTAAATTTATTCAGAATTTTGTTAATTACTTTAATTAACAAACATTCACATGTAGCCCCTTGCAATATTTCAATATCACATGCAGAACCACCTTCTGCAATTTTGCCCGAAACAATTTCCGGTTTCTATTGAAACAATTCCTGCGCTTTGCAATTCTTTCGTCTGAAACATATGTGCTCCAAAATGGTGTTCGGTAACTCTTAAGTGTGCCACCCTACGGTTCGCGAATAATGCAGACATGATCGAGACCCTTCTCCGATCAATAATCAGTAGCGGACCGGAGATCCGTCTCGACTCCTACACATTCAACGATGACTCCTGTGATCGTGAGAACCTTTAACGCTTGTAACTAAATCCCTTTGTCTCTCGATATATTACATGTCTGAGATTCGATCATCGGTATCTCCATACCTAGTTTGATCTCGTTACCGACATGCACTCTTTTCTTGTTCCCGTGATATAACATTCTAGTGATCACATCACTTGCTTGCAAGCTATCCTAATGTGATATCACCAAGAGGGCCCAGAGTATATCTATCCGTCATCTGGATTGACAAATTCCACTCTTGATCCATGAGCCTCAACATAACACCTTCGTAGCACTGAACCCATCTTTATAGTCACCCTGTTACGGTGTGACGTTTGATGTTATCAAGATACTCTTTCGGTGTTAGCAATTAACATGATCTCATGGTCTAAGGATAAAGATTACTTCGTATGATGTTATAGCAGTATAAACACAATGACTTGATCGTAATGCTATACTTCGGATGAATGTTCATCACATCATTCCACCAATGGTGTGACCTTGTTATTAACAACATCCAATGTCCATGATCAGGAAACCTTGATCGTCTTGTTAATCAACAAGCTAGTCTATAAGAGAGGCATGACTAGGAACCCTTTTTGTTTATTAAACACACATGTATTGATGTTTCCTATCAATACAATTATAGCATGTAAAATAAACATCTATCATATACAAGGAATACATAATAACAACTTTATTATTGCCTCTCAGGGCATATTTCCTTCAGTCTCCCACTTGCACTAGAGACAATAATCTAGTTCACATAGTGATAAATCTAACACCCATGGAGTTCTGGTGTTGATCATTTTTTTCCCTAGGGAGTACTTTAGTCAACGGATCTGCTACATTCAGGTCCGTGTGCACTTTACAAATCTTTATATCTCCATCCTTGACATGTTCGCGGATGGAGTGAAACCGGCGCTTAATATGCTTGGAATTCTTGTGAGACCTTGGTTCCTTGGCGTTGGCTATGGCTCCATTGTTGTCACAATAGATCACCATCGGGTCCAATGCACTGGGAACCACACCCAGTTCCGTAATGAACTCCTTCATCCAAACCGCTTCCTATGCTGCTTCTGAAGCAGCAACATATTCCGCCTCCGTTGTTGATCTAGCCACCACAGGTTGTTTGGAGATCCTCCAACTAACTGCTGCTCCGTTCAAGAGAAATACGTATCCGGGTTGAGACTTAGAGTCATCCGGATCAGTGTCAAAGCTAGCATCAACATAACACTTAGCGACTAGCTCTTCTTCACCTCCGTATATAAGAAACATATCCTTAGTTCTTCTCAAGTACTTAAGGATATTCTTGACCGCTATCCGAGGTTCAACCTGGATCAGATTGGTACCTACTAGTCAAACTAATAGCATGTGCCACATCCGGTCTTGTACATAGCATGGCATACATTATAGAGCCTATGGCTGAGGCATAGGGGATCCTATCCATTATCTCTCTTTCTTCCGCCGTAGCCGGACTTTGAGTCTTACTCAATGTCTTGCCTTGCAACATAGGTAAGAACCCCTTCTTACTTCCGTCCATATTAAACTTCTTTAATATCTTATCAAGGTATGTACTCTGCGATAGCCCAATTAGGCGTCTTGATCTATCTCTATAGATTTTAATGCCTAATATATATGAAGCTTCACCAAGGTCCTTCATCGAAAATTTGCTGTTTAGATAACTTTTAACACTGTTTAAAAGATCTAAATCATTTCCAATCAATAATATGTCATCCACATATAATATCAGAAATGCCATATTGCTCCCACTCACTTTCTTGTAAATACAAGCCTCTCCATAAGTTTGGACAAATCCAAACTCTTTGATCACCTCATCAAAGCGGAGATTCCAACTTCGTGATGCTTGCTTCAGTCCATAGATGGATTGCTGAAGTTTGCACACCTTATTAGCATCCTTAGGATCAACAAAACCATTAGGTTGTATCATATACAACTCTTCTTCAATCTTACCATTGAGGAACGCAGTTTTGACATCCATCTGCCATATTTCATAATCGAAATATGCAGCAATTGCTAACATAATCCTAACCGACTTAAGCATCGCTATGGGAGAGAATGTATCATTGTAGTCAACTCCTTGAATTTGTTGAAACCCCTTTGCGACAAGTCGGTCCTTATAGATGGACACATTACCATCAGCATCAGTTTTCCTTTTGAAAATTCATTTATTCTCAACGGCCTTTCGGTCGTGAGGTAAGTCCACCAAGTTCCAAACTTGGTTCTCGTACATGGATTCCATCTCGGATTTCATGGCTTCTAGCCATTTGTTGGAATCCGGGCTCATCATCTCTTCTTCATACGTCGCAGGGTCATCCATTTCATCAATCATGAAATTCATAACAGGATTGCCGTACAGTTCAGGAGTCTGCTTGACCTGCGAGGTTCGGTAGTGTCCTCTTTCGGACTTTCATGATCAATATCATTAGCTCTCTCTTCATTAGGTGAAGTCAACTCCGAAACAACTTCTAGAGCTGCGCTACTCGCCATTTCATGAAGAGAAGGTTCAATAACCTCTTCGAGTTCTACCTTCCGACTACTCACACCTTTCGCGAGAAACTCCTTCTCAAGAAAGGATCCATTCTTGGCAACAAAGACCTTGCCCTCGGATCTGTGATAGAAGGTATACCCAATCGTTTCCTTAGGGTATCCTATGAAGACGCATTTTTCTGCTTTGGGTTCGAGTTTATCTGGTTAAAGTTTCTTCACATAAACATCGCATCCCCAAACTTTAAGAAATGACAGCTTAGGTTTGTTTCCAAACCATAATTCATATGATGTCATTTCAACGGATTTAGATGGTGCCCGATTTAAAGTGAATGCAGCTGTTTCCAGTGCATAACCCCAAAATGACAGTGGCAAGTCAGTCAGAGACATCATAGATCAAACCATATCCAATAAAGTATGATTACGACGTTCTGACACACCATTACGTTGTGGTGTTCCTAAAGCGTGAGTTGTGAAACTATTCCACGCCTTTCATATGTGCTAAACTCGTAACTAAGATACTCTCCTCCACGGTCGGACCGCAGAAATTTGATCTTTCTGTTATGATGATTTTCCACTTCATTCTGAAATTCTTTGAACTTTTCAAAAGTTTCAGACTTGTGTTTCATCAAATAGATATACCCGTATCTACTCAAATCATCCGTGAAAGTAACAAAATAACGATATCCACCTCGCGCCGACATACTCATTGGTCCACACACATCAGTATGTATGATTTCCAATAGGTCTGTCGCCCGTTCCATTGAACCGGAAAACGACGTTCTAGTCATCTTGCCCATAAGGCATGGCTCACATGTATCAAATGATTCAAAATCAAGTGATTCCAAAAGTCCATCAGAATGGAGTTTCTTCATGCGTTTAACGCCAATATGACCTAGAAGGCAGTGCCACATATATGTAGATATATCATTATCAAGTTTAATCCTTTTAGCATCAACATTATGAATATGCGTAATACTGCTATCGAGATCCAACAGAAATAAACCATTCAACATAAGTGCATGACCATAAAAGTTATTATTCATATAAATCGAACAACCATTGTTTTCAGACTTAAATGAATAACCACTTTGCATCAAACACGATCCGGATACAATGTTCATGCTCAAGGTGCACCAAATAACAATTATTTAGGTTTATAACTAATCCCGATGGCATATGGAGAGGCAGCGTTCGATGGCGATCACATCAACTCTTGATCCATTGCCGACCGCGAGACCTCATCCCTTGCTAGTTGTCGCTTGTTCCGCAGGCCCTAAACCGAAGTTACATATATTAGCAACCGATCCCGTATCAAATACCCGGTGCTCTGCGAGTACTAGTCAAGTACACATCAATAACATGTATATCACATATACCTTTGTTTGCCTTGCCGGACTTCTTGTCCGCCAAATACTTAGGCGCTTGCTTCCAATGGCCATCCTTGCAATAGTAGCACTCGGTGTCGACTTAGGGCCAGCTCGGGGTTTCTTTTTCAGCGGCAATGGCAACAGACTTTCCACCCTTCTTTCCCTTGTGCTTGCCTTTCTTGTCCTTCTCGAAACCGGTGGTCCTATTGATCATCAACACTTGATGTTCTTTCCTAATCTCCGCTTCTGCAGTCTTAAGCATTGACAGAAGCTCGGGAAGAGACTTCTTCATGCCCTGCATATTATAGTTCAGCACGAAGATCTTGTAGCTAGGTGCAGAGATTGGAGAACACGATGTATGCCTAAGTCAATGGGAATCGTTATTCCCAAGGACACAAGCTTATCGGTGTACCTGCACATTTTGAGTCGAGCTCACTAATGAGTTGTTTCCTCCATCATGCAGCTAAAGAACTTTTCTGTAGAATTATAACTCTCTACGGCAGCATGGGTATCGAAAATCATTTTCAATTCTCCCATGGTATCAAAGGCATTGCCATTTTCGAAACATTTTCGAAGTTCTGGCTCTAGCCCATACAGTATGCCGCAATGAACTAAGTTGTGGTCCTCCTGACGAGTTATATAGATGTTCTTTTCCTCGTCAGGGGCATCAGGAGCTGGTGGGGGGCCTAGCGGCGCATCTAGCACATATTGCTTTTGTGCAGCAGTGAGGAGAATCCTCAAATTCATAGCCCAGTTGGTGAAGTTGCTACCATTCGCAGCAAGTTTCTCTTTCTCCATGAACACATTGAAATTAAAAGCAGGCGGTGCCATCTACAACAGAATTTGTAAAGTATATTTAGACTAAGTTTATGATAGATTGAGTTTGACTAATCCAAATTACTAATGAACTCCCACTCAAAAATGACATCCCTCGTGTCCTTTTGGTGATTACATGAACCAAATCCACTACACCAAGTTCGATCATCATGTGAGTCGGTGTAGCTTCAAAGGCGAGCATCTATATGGGCATCATATCAACTATATGACTCATGCTTAACCTTTCGGTCCGTGTTCCGAGGCCATGTCTGTACATGCTAGGCTCGTCAAGTAAGAACCTTAGTATTTGCGTGTGTAAAACTGTCTTACACCCATTGTATGAAAGCGTAGAGTTGAAAACACCCGATCATCACGTGATGCCTCAAAACACGATCCACAAAACGGTGCATACTTAACGAAGAACACATTTTATCTTGATATCTAAATGAGGGATCATCTTATAATGCTACCAAACGCGCCAAACTAGCAATATAAGATGCTAACATCTAATGTGTGAAGTGAGATGATATGGTCCATGCATTTGATCTCTATCATTTGCATCGTGGTATGATCTTTATCATTCCTTTGTGTGTAAGGCCAAGGTCTATGGAACTTACACGTTAAGTGATTTGTAAGAGTATCTATTATACATCTACTTACAACAATACCATATCAAAACACTAGCCCAACAACGATCTAAACTAGACGCCTCTAATTTATCAATTGCAAGTTTTACGTGGCTTAGGGCTTTCGGAGATAGAACCTGTCTAACCTACGAACATGAACCACAACGAGGATAACTAAGTTATTAGCAACTCGTTGTAAAACAGATATTGACTATAGTAGGAGAGACAGACACCCGCCAGCCACTTATGCAAAACAAGTTGCATGTCAGTCGTGGAACCGGTCTCATGTACGATGACATGTAAGGTTGGTCATGGCCGCTTCATCCCACTATGCCACCAATATCCAAAGTACATAGAAGATGCAATAACATGATCATCATCGCCCACATATAAACATATGTGTACTACCCGTGCAAAGCACCTACGCATAGATCAGGCTCTGATACCACTGTTGGGTCCGTAGCATAGAAAACAAAAAATTTCCTACGGTGTGATCTACACGCCAAGATCTATCTACTAGGTACAAAGCAAACGGGTGGACATACATCCATAGAGAACTTACCCTCGAAGACAACGAGCTTTGTTAACGACTAGGAACTCATGGTTGATGTAGTCGTACACTTGCCGATCTCAAGATCGTGAGGAAGTCCAGCGCCAAGATCAGCAAGATCGCACTCACACAAACGCTCAAGCCACCGGACAACCTCCACCTCCTCGCTCCAGCGATCCAGCGAGCAAGAACTCCTTCCGCATTTAAATGCCACCAGGAACATGTATCTCGCTAATCCTAGACCATGGGGGAATAATTCTAGAGGGGGAGAAAGATCCTTCACAAGGAGGTGTGAGGATGAAGGAGGGAATGGGTGGCCTTTTATAGGAGGAGGGGGGGTGCCCCCTCTCTCCATGTCGGCGCATGGGGGGTGACCCCTCACCTCCCCCATTCATGTGGTGGTAACTCCTCCACATTAAAATGCCTCTTCACATTCCCTTTTAAAGTCTCCACTTTAAATGCATTAAGTTTCTCCAAATTTAATGCTCTCTCATTTAATAAAACTCTTTTATTAAATTTATTCAGAATTTTGTTAATTACTTTAATTAACAAACATTCACATATAGCCCCTTGCAATATTTCAATATCACATGTAGAACCACCTTACGCAATTTCACTGAAACAATTTCGGTTTCTATTGAAACAATTCCGGCGCTTTGCAATTCTTGCGTCTGACACCTATGTGCTCCAAAATGGTGTCCGTAACTCTTAAGTGTGCCACCCTACGGTTCGCGAATAATGCGTACATGATCGAGACCCTTCTCCTATCAATAATCAGCAGCGGGACCTGGAGATCCGTACTGACTCCTACACATTCAACGATGACTCCTGTGATCGTGAGAACCTTTAACGCTTGTAACTAAATCCCTTTGTCTCTCGATATATTACATGTCCGAGATTCGATCATCGGTATCTCCATACCTAGTTTGATATCCTTACCGACATGCACTCTTTTCTCGATCCCGTGATATAACATTCTAGTGATCACATCACTTGCTTGCAAGCTATCCTAATGTGATATCACCGAGAGGGCCTAGAGTATATCTATACGTCATCTGGATTGACAAATTCCACTCTTGATCCATGAGCCTCAACATAACACCTTCGTAGCACTGAACCCATCTTTATAGTCACCCTGTTACGGTGTGACGTTTGATGTTATCAAGATACTCTTCCGGTGTTAGCAATTAACATGATCTCATGGTCTAAGGATAAAGATTACTTCGTATGATGTTATAGAAATATAAACACAATGACTTGATCGTAATGCTATACATCGGATGAATGTTCATCACATCATTCCACCAATGGTGTGACCTTGTTATTAACAACATCCAATGTCCATGATCAGGAAACCTTGATCATCTTGTTAATCAACAAGCTAGTCTATAAGAGAGGCATGACTAGGAACCCTTTTTGTTTATTAAACACACATGTATTGATGTTTCCTATCAATACAATTATAGCATGTAAAATAAACATCTATCATATATATGGAATACATAATAACAACTTTATTATTGCCTCTCAGGGCATATTTCCTTCACCTTGTGCAGCAGTTTTACGCCACAGTTGTGTTTGGTATTGACCAAGCCAGGACTTTGACCTAGATAACTGGAAACCACCACTGCTCTGCAACGTTCTACGATTTTGCTGAAGCCATCTTTGATACCTTCCAGGGCGTGTCCTCTCATATTGGGGTGCGCATGCACTCAGCAGCTCTTGGGGTGAACAAGGTCAAGCTTGCCCCTTTGTATGGCAGTGTGGGTGTTGTGGGCGGGTCCAAGGGACTCAAGCCTCTCTACAATCTGATGTTGAGGATATTCCGCTAAACCATTTCCCCAAGTGATGGAAATGATGATGCCATCAGATGTGGTTTGGTCAACTTGCTATATCATACCCACAGGATTTACAATGCTAGGCCCAAGGCAGATGCGGATCCTATTGATGTTATGGACTTCATATTTGAGGAGATGTACCATGCCATTCTGTACAAGAAGGCTCCTCCATATGCACCACTTGTCATGAGACTCATCAACACACATGATCATGGTTCCCCACTTGGCTTGGCTCCCAACCTGACCGAGCACACTCTTGTATCACTACAGCAGAAGGGACGCATGGGGCCTACTCCTAGACGCTCCTATGCCAATGAGGAGGAGGAGATCTCTGAGACGGAGAGGGCCCCCGCCCGTACTAGGGCTCGGAGGAAGAGTGCCTCCAATGCACCCCTGCCTCCCATGACACGTGACTATGTACATGAGAGGGTCAAGAAGGCCTCATTCTGGAAGAGGACCCTTTGTTGCATGAATGTGGACATCCGCGAGCAACAGCATGCCTCCTACAAGAGCAACCATCGCATAGAGAAACTCCTCAAGGAGATTAAGGCTCAGGGTGCAGCGGATGATGAGGAAGGTGAGGATGAGTACACTGATGAGCATGGCACTCAACCCTCCACTGAGTCAGACTACACTCTTTCTTTTGGGGCATGGAATGCCCAATAGGACAGTTTGGTGGATTGGAAGACCTTTTCTGATGTTACATCTGGATATGGGTACCAGGGTACCTCCTCTTCTCGCCCTCACGGAAAAGGGCCTGCAGCTCTAGATGGTGATCATGACTGATGATGATGATGAGGATCAAGATATGGATGAGGAGGACGAGGACTATTGATCTGTTGGGGCGCTAGCTTAGGTCTTTTCCCTTTTTCGGCGTTTCGATGCCAAAGGGGGAGAAGACATTGTCATCGGGATTTGCATGGGCTTGGATTTGATTCTTATTTGCTATCTCGGCCTTCGTACTTATTTGCATTATGTTCTTGCGAGATACTATTTGCTATTTGTGTGTGACTCTGTAGGTGCTCCTACATTATTGTAACTCGTGTGAAAACTATGTGCTTTATCTATGTACTGCCTATCGTGCATGCTTTACGTGTTTATCTTTGTGCACATAGTCAGGGGGAGCATTATTACACGCTGCCATAATCTATTGTAATTATTTCCATGGAAAATCACTTGTTCTCATCGAACACCAAAAAGGGGGGAGATTGAAAGGACATTTACTGTCATAATCACTTTTGGTGTTTGTTAACAACAAGTAGATCATTTTACAGTATGCTATTGTCTACAGGTTGATATAATGCAAAGTGAAATGGACCCTTGGCCTACAGAACTTTCCCTACAATATTTACATGTTCCTGGGATTTCCAGACTGGAGTCTCCGGTCTGGCTGGACCGGAGTCTCCGGTGTGGACCGGAGTCTTCCCAGGAATCTCCGGAGGGGGCTCCAGTTTTTTGCCTTGGATAGTCTGTGTGCAGGTCTGGAGCAAGGTCCAGAGACTGACCGGAGTCTCCAGTGTGGTTGGACCGGAGTCTCCAGTCCACTTGGCTCACAGAAGGGCTGGGTCAATCTGCTTGCTAGTCCGGAGGTTGGTCCAGAGATGGGCCGAAATCTCCGGTGTAGACTAGAGTCTCCGGTGTGCAGGCCCGAGAGACTCGGTCTTTTTTTTTCCAAGCCAAAAAAACTCGTGAAGTGTGAAGGGTTATAAATAGAGGACCTTATTCCCTTCCTCCAGCTGCTCGTCCCACTCAAGAACACCCTGCCCATTTGAGCCACCAAATCAACAAGATCTATTCATCCAACCATCCAAAGTCACTAATCTTTGGAGAATCGAAGTAGGAGGCCTTGATCTATGCTTCACCAAGAGAGATCTTCATTTCCCCCTCATTCACTTAAGGACCCCCATGCTCTAGGGTTTCTTTGGAAACCCTAGCTTTTGATTTGGTTCTTACTAGGTTGTCTTTGATTGTTTGACAACTAGCTTGTACTTGGGAGCCTCCAATTAAGTTGTGGATGTGTGCCCCGAACTCGTTGTAGAAGTGTCGGCTTCCACCTCGAAGGTTGCCGTATAGTGGAAGAGGTGAAACGAACCCATTGGGGTGAGGTTCATCGGAGAACAAGGGAGGCCTCTCGTGGCGTTGGTGGTTTGAAACCACCCCCTCTCCAAACTTAGACGTACTTCCCCTCAAAAGGAAGGAACTACGGGAAACAACTTGTGTCTCCGCGTGCTCCACTTTGGTTACTTCTATCCTTTATTGCACTTTACTTATCTAGTTCTTGCTTAGTATATGTGCTAGGTTGACATATAGGTAAATTCACCATAGTTGCATAATCTAGAGAATTTACATTTTGTGTCAAACCCTAAACTAAAAAAGAGTAAAATTTGAAGTAGCACCTATTCACCTCCCCCCCTCTAGGTGCCCATACGATCCTTTCACCTTTGTATTTCAAACGAGTGTTTGCTCATTTCGATCTCTAACTCTAAACGACAATTATAACCCCGATAAGAGATAATATTAGACCATATGTATCTAATACAAAATTATTATGATGTTTAGACATTTCAATACAATTTGAATTTGTCCTATTATCATAATTTTTGAAACCTCTTTCACATGTCCTTTTATGCCAAAAATTAACTTAAATACTTTAGTCATGTCGATTAAATCGAAGAGACTTTGTATCTTTGTTAATTCAATATCCCACTTTGTTGTGAACACATTTGAACAATTCAAATCATTTCAAACTTATGTTTCATTAAGTAAATACGGTTATTCACTTAAGTCCACAATTAACTAATGATTTCCACTATTTGTTGAAAATATGATACATCGCTACGTATAAGATTCAACATATCTTCGCATATCACCATTTTACCAGAATGTGGAGTTTTTAGTCATTCTACCCAACGAAGCATGGTTTTGCAAAGTCTCTAGATTAAGCATCTAAGACCTCGATCTTCATTTAGAATGAAGAACATGCAATAACCAAGATGACTTAAACTATAGTGTCATGTCATTATTAAACTTTGGATATCTTTTAGCATTCTAATCCTTTATAAATGCTTAAACTATTATCATTAACATAGTGATGAGAATAACTCATTTATAATCATAATGTGACCATAACGGTATTGTTCATAGGAATAGTACTACTGGCTTGTAACTTGTTCATATGAATAATCGTCTCGCCAAAATCAAGACACACAAACAAGGATTACAAAATTTAATTCAAATCCACTAATCCAAATGACAAACTTTGAGGAAAGGGGTGATGTCGGTCATCAACTATTTTGCTTGTCGTCATCATGCCACTTATCTTATCTCTAGCAATTCTCAAGCAAACAATCTTGTTTTCATAAAGTAGGACAAGTATCAAATACTTTGCAAACTGCAACGAGTTTTGCCAGAACCACATTTATAATTTGTATATCTTACATATACCCTTTTCATCCATGACCTCCATTGCAATTGTTGTGGAGTCATCGGTCTATCTCCTAATGGTTATTGTATCAAGAAGATAAGATTATCTAATTACGTGGATATCCCTCATGCGTGGGTTTTAATCTATGAAGTTGGACCCTTTTGCTAAGTTCCACATCAAGCAAGAGATTTCTCATGGTTGCAAAGGATCTCAATGGGATAGGCCATGATCTACTAAGATATTTGCAAATAGACATCTATACTAAGTTCATAATATGAGTTTAATTTATAATGAGCTCCCACTAAAATTGTCATCCCCTAGATGATTTTAGCAATCACACGATCCCAATCCACTACACCACCCCCGATCGTCACGGCCGGCAATGTAGGTTCAAAGGTAGACATTCCCCAATGTCAATCACATCATCCATGTGACTCATGCTCGACCTTTTCTCGGTCTCTTGTGTTCCGAGGACATATCTACATATGCTAGGCTCGCCAAATCTAACTTGTGTGTATCCGTAGTGCAACATGGCTTACACCCGCTATATGCGAACATAGATATGGCTAGCCCCCGATCGTCACGGCCGGCTTCATAATGAAGAACTTTCTTTGTGGTGCACACACAAGGGGAACACTATCATTGGAATTATTTAGGGATTATCTTATTTGCTACCGTTGAGTATCTAATACTAACATATAATAAGATGTAAAAACAGGTATCAACATCACATGCGTATTTTGTGATATGATATGGTCTTTCTTCTTGCGCCTTGATCTCCATCGAGCGCTCTGGCATGATCTCCATCTTGCCCCTGATTTGACGCCAAGTACACGACGCCACCACCTGTCGTCCATCGGAACAATGACTATTACTATACTACTTAGTAACATAAAAGTAAACTACTTTACCTTTGTAACGACCAATACCATATCAAATCACATGCCCTCCTACAAAACAAAGTTAGACACCTCTATTTTATCTTTTGCAAGTTTTACGTGGTTGTTAGGGCTTTCGTAATATAACCGTTTCTAATCTATGAACTTTCCAACCACAACATAGATACAACAGTTGTCTCTTTTACACCCCTTTCAGGGCCCTCCATTGTAAATGATATATCAACTATTGAATGAGAGACAAACACCCTCTAGCCACTTATACGGTACACTAGTATGTCGAGCGTGGAAGTAGTCTCGCGTACGAATATGCCTAAGGTCGGTCCGGGCCACCTCATCAATCAATACCGCGATATAAACAAGTACACGTTAGAGGGTAACAACTAAGGGATCAATGCCTGCAAAATACTTTTGCGTACTAGCCGTACAACACTCCTACACATAGATCGACTCTGATACCACTGAAGGGTTCCATAGCAGAAAACAAAATATTCCTACGTTGGAACTTCCTAACGCCCAAGATCTATCTATGTAGTAATGCAGTAATGACCAGAGTGTATAGAATAGATACCCTTGTAGACAGTACGTGGTTAACATTCAGAGAGGAACGTGGTTGGAGTAGTCGAACTCGTAGCCAACATCAAGGTCGTGATGCTCCTCGCAGGTCACCCCTTGCTCCATCTTCATCGTGCAGCAGCTCTGGCTCACAACATCCAAGTGCCCCAAGTGTTGCACCTCGTGGCTTCGTACACATCCGGTGTATGATGAGAACTCCGTCTACCCGATCCTGTCGGGAGTGCAAAAGTAGATCTCCAGCTTGGAATCCCTGTAGTGCAATAGCATGCTGCAGGTGTGTCTTGTTCGTATGGCCTATACATGGGGCCATGGTCACAAGGTATATATATAGAGAGAGAGGGGAGAAATTCAACCAAAAGACTTCTCCAATTTTCGTGTTTAATCTCACCCATGGGCACCCCTTTATATAGGAGGAGGGGGTGCCCTCTCCCTTAGGTTAGCCATGTGGGACTATTGGAAACATGAAATAAACAGAAAAAATGAGCAACCGGATAGGCCAAAACTGCTCAGCCCATCAGCCAACTTGCTTCCAAGGCAGCAGAGCAGCAGCGGCCTACACCGGCCCATGGCCTGCCTCAGCTGCCCGGCCCACCGACCTGGCAGAGTAACAAGCGGCACCCGAGAGGGCCGACCCCGCGTGCTCACGGCCCAGCAGCGCACAACATTCTGGAGGGAAGTGACAGCGGTCGCCCGAGTGGGCCGGATGAGGCCCGGCAGCGCCTAGCACTACCGGCTCCAGCTCGTTCCAGGGTTGGGCCACCCGGCAGAGGCCCACCAGCAGCGGCAGGTTGCATGCTGCCCAGCGTGGCACTCAGACTGGCTCGCTCGGCTGTGTGGGCCAGCTAGCCCACTAGCAATTTAGTTGTTTGCCATTTTTTCTGTTTCTTCAAGGTGGCTTTCTCCTAGGTCAATTCCCTCCGGGGTTTTGGCCTAATGTGGAAGTTTCCCTATAAATTTCTATTCAAATATTTAATTATAATATATTAATTCATAATTAACATATAATAAATGCATATTATAAATTTCCATTTATTTGAAACACCTTTCGGCCTTTTCCTTTCCTTCTTTCTCCGAACAACTTCGGATCTCTCCGCGGAACAATTTTGGCTTTCTCTTTCTCTACTGTGATTCTAACTTACGGATGATCTCTCTCATCGTACCTGACATGGGTATACCCTACAGGTACTCAAGCTTGGTATATACGGTCCAAGTACGTATAGGCCGACGGTGTCGCCAAGGCCCAGATAGAAGGACTCGAGTAACCTGCGGACTCTCGATTGCTTGAAGATCAAGAAAAAGCTAAAGATAGAAAGTTTGAAGGGGAGAACCCTAACTTGTAACCGACTCGACCTGCTACCCGAGACCTAGCCTATCTATATAAGGGATAGGAGGGGGCGGCGAGGAGGACACACGCAACCCTAGCTTTCACAAACCCTTGCCAGATTGCATCTGCGCACCGTTGTAACTTTTGACTCCCTCGATAATTCCACGAGCAGATAAGCAGGAGTAGGGACCTCTATGAGGCCTGAACCTGGGTAAATCCTTTGTCCCCTGTGTGCTTGTTTGCTAGCCGATAGATGTCTCCAGTGCTCCCTCCTTCTCCAAAACCCAAGTCCATAACAATGGGCATTGATGAGTTAAACCCTCGTCAATTGGCGCCATCTGTGGGAACAGGGAGTGCTGATGTTGCGGCTTCTTCGGCCCCATCAACTGTGATCTACAACTCTGCAACAGCAGAGATTCGCCAGCTCTTCGGCGCCTTCGACTTCACCGTCCACACACCGGCTACTCGCCCGGCCTTCGAATCCGTGGGCGACAGAATCAGCTTGGCGATTGGGAGCTTCCGCTTCCAAGTTGGACAGATGGGCACGCTTCGCATGCCTGATCAGCCGATAGCACCGGCGATTGCCCCGGCATCTTGGTTCCCTCCATCGATCAGCACCCTCAGCGAGCTCAATGCTCCGGTGGCAGTTGGGAACATGGTCAGCGACAGTAGTCACGACTCCGATCTAAGCGATCTAGCCACTGAAGATGGAACTTACGGTTCCGGATCTGAAAGTTGTGGAAGCAACAGCTTCCCTAATCACTTCATGTGCGCCGTCATCAACACGGGCGACACCTCCGCCAACCGCGGTAACGGTGGCAACACCGGCAACGGCACCGATCCACCCAATCGCGGCAACGGTGGTAACGCCGCCAACGGCACCGACCCACCCAACACCGGCAACGATGGCAACAGAGGAGCAGTCGAACCTCGTAGCATGATCAACGAGCAAACCGGCGAACGCGTCGTGATCAGGCTCAACGAGCAAGAGTGGGATCGCTACCGCGAAGCCCTACGAGGTGCACCTCTACCCTTCGGGTCCCCGTAGGAACTGCTGATGGGCTACCACTAGCTCCTAAAAGAGGAATTCAAGCGCCAAAAACAAGCAATCGCGCAACTTGAGGCGCGTAAAAAGGCGGCGGACGAGTCGAGCCTTCGTCGCGCTAGGCTCTCCTCCTACGGAGGATCCTCCTCAAGAGGCAACGAGCACCTCGCCAAGAAGAGGCAATCGCGGATGGCTCACCTCACCGAACAAGAGCGCATAGACGCCGCGAAAGTCCTCGACTTCGGCTCTATGACAGTCGACACGAGAGGCAACGTGGTTCCCAGGACACCGCAGGCCGCGGTGACAGCAGCCACCATGTACCTTCTCAATAACCAGCCACCAGCTGGAGATCCCTGAACGGCCATGCATCGATCTACGATCGCGGGTCTGGGGCTAATCGAGGCCGCCCTCGACAAGGAACCGGTACCAGACCCAAAAAAGGGCAAAGCACTAGCAAAGCGCTACTCCTCGCCCTCGTCCAGCGATGACAGTCACGACCTGTCTCGTCGCCGCCGCTCACGGCGACATGATCGCGACTACGATGCACGCGACGAACTCACGCAGCGCAAGATCGACAAGTCAACGGCACGACGTGCTCGGTCGACTGACTCGGAAGAAGAAGATGGGGAGCTCTGTGGTGCCAGATGCTTCATCAAATCCATCAGGCAAAAGCGAATGCCTAAAGGGTTTAAACTCCCATCAGAGAACCCGAAATTTGACGGTCTGCAGGACCCCAAGATCTGGCTGGAGGATCACATCTCCTCCGTCAGGCTACATGGAGGCGATCAAAATCGCCATGCAATGCTTGCAGCTACAGCTGCAGGGCGCCACCCGGGCATGGCTCAATAACCTCCCACGCGGATCCATTCGCAGTTGGGATGAGCTAGTCTACAGCTTCGTGCGCAACTTTAAGGGCACGTATAAACGTCCCGCCTCAATCAAAGAACTGAGGTGCTGCCAGCAAAGATCTGGCGAATCGCTGCGCTCTTACATCCAAAGGTGGTCCATCATCAAGAACTCCACGGAGAACATCTCGAAAGACCGCGCGATTCATGCATTCAACGGTGGTGTCCGCCGCATGGAACTCGGGGAGGAGCTAGGCCGCTCAAAGCCCCAGACCATCGACCACCTGATGGAGATCGTGAATCGGTGGGCAGATGGAGAAGATTCAGTGAAGAATCGCGTTCACTCTGACGAGGAGGCAGAACTCGAACAAAGACGCGACCGCCGGAGTAAGCGTCGCATGCGCATCTACGACGATCGCGATGATGTCAACATGGTCGCAGCTGGCTACGCCGATAGACGCGACGATAACCGCAACCGCGGATACCGCAGCGGCGGATACCGCGACTCCGGGAAAACCACGCAAGTGTGGCAACGCTGCACTCGCGATGAAGCACCCACGACCTCCATCGAGGATAAACTGTCCGGGCCATGCACGGTACACTTCTACATCGACAAGCATGATGGCAAGAGAAAGTCCAGCCACCTCCTCAAGGACTGCCGCGAGTTCCTCAAGCTACACGAGGGATTGGTTCGGATGAACCGCAATGCAGTCGAAAGAGGCTACGGAGCCGCTCCAGGCGCCGTGGCACATGGCGCACCACCACCACCACATGGGCCACCCCCGAACGGAGCTGCACCGGACCAGCACCACGGAGGCGAACCATACCCATGGGCCATGGGTACCATGATGATCCAAAAGGGGCGCCCCTCCAATAGGGTGCAGAAGGCCATCACTCGCCAAGTTAACTTGGCCATGCACTCGCCACCATCCACCACTGAGTACCTCAGTGGCAGTGAGTCGTGCATTACCTTCGACAAACGCGACCACCCGCCTCAAGTACCTCGCCCAGGTCATTGCCCCCTCGTACTCGAGGCGCAAATTGGAGGCTTCGAAATGAGTCGCGTCTTCATGGATGGCGGAAGCGGCATCAACCTCATATTCGCGAGTACCTTGCGAGCAATGAGGATCCCTCTAACCTGCTTGGAGGCATCGGACACAACGTTCCACGGCATCGTCCGTGGAAAGGCGATACCCCAGGCAAAATCAACCTCGACATCATATTCGCACGCCAAGGAACTTCGTGCGCGCGCCGACTTTGAGGTCGTCGACCGCCTCACAATACCATCGCATCCTCGGACGGCGTCGCGTTCGCGAGTTCATGGCGGTACCCCACGCCTACTGCAGATGAAAATGCCAGTCCCAACAGCGTCATCATGATCAACGGAGCTTGAAGCGATCGGCGATTCGATAGGGAATTCAACAGAATCTCCCAGTCCTTCGGCATGCAAGAGGAGCTCGCGCGATTGAAGGAAACGACAGACAACAGTCTGCCTCCCCTGAGTAGGCCAAGCTCACCTGACCTCTCCTTCGACTCATCTGTGCACACAAAGAAGGTGCAGGTCCATCCATCAGATCCCGCTAAAACGGCCTCATCGCCAACAACTTGAGTCCCGCATAGGAACTCGCGCTCGTCGAATTCCTCCGTGAGCACTGGGAAATTTTGCACGGTGTCCTGCGGACATGCCGAGTTCGTGGAATTCGCCGAGCACGCACTCAACGTCAACCCGACGCAAGGCGGTCAAGCAAACAATCGGTATTTATGCGAGCCACGAGCACAGGCAGTCGGAATGGAGATCAACAGACTCCTCGAGGCCAAATTCATACGCGAAATCAAGGAAAGCACTTGGCTCGCCAATACGGTGTTGGTACCAAAAAAGGACACGGATATCCTACGGATGTGCGTGGACTTCACTTCTTTAAACAAGCACTGCCCAAAAGATCACTTCCCGCTACCACGGATCGATCAAATCATCGACTCCACCGCTGGATGCGAGCGCCTCTGCTTCCTCGATGCCTACTCAGGCTATAACCAAATTCGAATGAAGGAGGAAGACCAGGAGAAGACCGCGTTTACAACGCCCTTCGGTGTGTTCTGCTACAACACAATGCCCTTCGGGCTAAAAAACGCGGGCGCCACATACCAGCAATACATGCAGGCTTGCCTCAAGGAACAACTAGGTCGTAACATCCAAGTCTATGTCGACGACATAGTAATCAAAACCAAGGAAGAAGCCTCTCTAATCGACGACTTGCGCGAAACCTTCACCAATCTCGATCGTTACCGGATAAAGCTCAATCCGGCCAAATGCGCCTTCGGCGTACCATCTGGGCAGCTGCTCGGGTATCTCATCTCCGCGAGAGGGATTGAGGCAAACCCGAAAAAGATAAAGGCCATACTAGCCATGGAGAAGCCAAAGAACATAAGAAGCGTCTAGCAACTAGCCGGACAAATCGCGGCCCTCAGTCGATTTATCAGTCGAATGGGAGAAAATGCACTGCCCTTCTATCAGCTCCTCCGCAAAGCTGACAAATTCGAGTGGACCAATGAAGCGCAAGAAGCATTCGAAGATCTCAAGCGCCTGCTATCCACCTCGCCAGTATTGGTGACTCCACGAGAAAGGGAACCACTACTGCTGTACATCTCCGCTACTAACCAAGCGGTTAGCACAGTGCTCGTCATCGAGCGGGCCGAGGAAAACAAGGTCCACGGCGTACAACGCCTGGTATACTACCTCAGCGAGGTCCTCGTGCCAACAAAACAGCGGTACCCGCACTACCAGAAGCTGGCGTACGGCGTCTTCATGACCGCCCGGCGACTGCGCCATTACTTTTAGGAACACCCAATCGTGGTAGTCAACGACGCCCCATTGGGACATATCCTCAATAACCCCGACGCCACGGGGCGAGTCGCGCTTTGGGGAATCGAACTGTCTCCACGAGACATCACATACGAAAAGCGTGACGCAATCAAGTCACAAGTTCTCCCTGACTTCCTCGTGCATTGGATGGAAAACCAACTCCCGGACAAGCCAGATATGTCCTACCTCTGGACAATGCACTTCGATGGGTCCAAATGGAAAGATGGAGCAGGAGCAGGTGTCATACTGACATCACCTCAAGGGGACAAGCTGAAATACATCCTGCGAATGCAGTTCGCAGCCTCAAACAACGAGGCTGAATACGAGGCCCTGTTGCACGGGATGAGGATGGCAAAAGCCTGCGGCGCAAAGAGGCTCATCATATATGGCGACTCCAAGATGGTCGTCAACCAAACAATGCACGAGTGCGACACACTGAACGACAACATGATCGCATACTGTGACCTCTACGACACACTCGAAGGAGACTTCGATGGTTGCGAGTTGCGACACATAGGTCGCGAAAGCAACGAGGAGGCGGACACACTCGCCAACATAGGCTCCACCTGCGCCCCCATACCACCTGGGGTATTTCTCGAGCGCATATGCGAATGCTCCATCAAGCCAAAGGCCGCAGAGAAGAAAAAAAGCGCAGCAACGGACTTGGGGGCTATGCCACCCAATGAGCCAATGGCACTCGATGACTTGGAGTTAGACACAGGACTCGAGGGACCAATGAGCGTCATGATGATCGAAGAATCCTGGACACAGCCGTACATTACGTACCTCCTCAGGAAGCGCCTACCGGACGACCCGACAGACGCACGACACATCACGCGACGCTCCAAGGCATTCGCCGTCATCAACGGTGAACTGTATAAATGCAGCATCACAGGCGTGTTACAATGATGCGTCTCCCTAGCCGATGGAAGAGCAGTCCTCCTCGACATCCATGAAGGGACCTGCGGGCACCACGCCGGCAGTCGCGCCCTCGTTGCCAAAGCTCTATGAGCTGGATTTTACTGGCCCACGGCCATGCGCAACGCCAAGGACATAGTCCAAAAGTGCAACGCTTGTCAGCGATTCGCGGACAAGCCACATGCACCAGGCGCAGAACTACGGCCCATTCCATTGGCCTGGCCCTTTGCACAATGGGGGCTTGACATGGTGGGAAAGCTCCCAAGGTCCTCGCAAGGAGGCTACGTCTACCTCTTGGTCGCAATCGACAAGTTCACTAAGTGGATTGAGGCCATGCCAGTGACGAAGCAATCAGGGCACAGCGCGGTCAAGTTCTTCGAATCCATTGTCTACCGCTTCGGCATGCCGCACAGCATCATCACTGACAACGGGACAAACTTCACATCCAAGGAGTTCCAAGAATTCTGCGGAAACCTGGGGATCAACATCAGTTACGCCTCAGTCGCACATCCACAGACCAATGGTCAGGTGGAAAAAGAAAATGGGCTCGTCTGTAGCGGCATCAAGAAGCGACTCCTTCGACCACTTGAGCAAGCCGCAGGTTGCTGGCCAGATGAGCTCCAATCCGTACTCTGGAGCCTGCGAACAACTCCAAACAGTGCCACGGGCTACACGCCATTCTTTATGGTGCACGGAGCAGAAGCAGTACTACCCGCCGAAGTGCGATACAAGGCGCCGCGCGTAGTCGCTTACACCAAACAAGAATCATCTCTTGCACTCGAAGACTCCGTCGACCTCCTCGACGAGGCAAGAGAAATCGCCGCAGAAAGATCCATGGTCTACCAGCAGAACCTGCGCAACTACCACAGCAAAAGGCTTCACCCCAGATCCTTCGTCAAAGGTGACCTGGTCCTGCGGCTGAAGCAGCAGGGGCATCTCAAGCTCGAGTCCCCCTAGTAAGGACCGTACGTGATTACAGAAGTAATCCCAGGTGGCGTCTATCGCCTTCAAGATTTAGAGACAGGAGTCGCATACTCTAACCCTTAGAACATCGCACAACTGCGACGCTTCTACCCCTAGTTGTTTTACTTTTTACATCGCAAATAAGGCTACTCAGCCAAGGCTACTTAGCCACACATTGTACCTCGTACTGCCCTTCAAATAAATAAAAGCTAAGTGCCCCAAAACTTTGTGTTTTTCTTTCACTTTTGTCAATTTTATACTAAGGGCTCATACCCTACCTACATCTGTTCTTCGAACCAATAAACGCGATATCCTGAGTAGCTGGCACATCAATCAAACCCCTTAACACAAACTCAACCTAGCCGCAACGCGCCTGGCAGGTTGACAAAGGGATGGACAGGCTAACAAAAAGGAATCGCATAGTGCAACGCACCTGACGCTGACAAAGCTGTTTGTACACATTCAACAATAAATTATCTACAAATATATATGAACTTTATAACACAAGTACACTTATGTGCAGGATACAAATCTACCTACTGCTGCAACAGAAGAACATTGTTTTGTTCCTCGAAGAAGTCGACAATCTCCTCTGCTGGATGGTCCACCGCCTGATAGTGCGACACCATATTCCAAGCAGATCCGGTTGGCGGCGCTGGCGGTCCGAAAGCAATGGCAGTGACATCCACGTCAGGCCTGTGCAATCGCACCATCAAGAGGGCAGCCTTGGCACCAGCCACCAACTGCTGCCTCACGCACTCGCGAACCGCGGACATATCTTGAAATTTGGCCAGGAGATCCAGCAGGCTTGATGGAGTGTCATCCAACGGGAACATCGCCCGATAGATGTTCTTCAAACACGACTGCGACTTCTTCAGGAAGAGAAGCACTCGCGAAGCGCGATCCTGCAGGGTCGCCAATGCAGTTGCACTATCATGATCTACCTAGAAGTATCCACTCTCTTGAAGTTGCTCCTGGGTGAGATCATGAAGGCAGATGGCAATCCTATCCTTCTCCTCTTGCAGATGGCGTGCGCTAACAACTACACGAAGCAGCACCAACAGCATGAGTACAACATACCATTGCAACTAACTACAAAGGAAAAGATGAGGACAAGCAAACTAACACTTAAACTGGTCGCCCAGCCGCGTCACCTCGCCAAGCAGATATTGCTCGCGGGCGGCGGATTTTCCGCCTTTGACTTCCACACGTCTGCATTACCACGGATCAGGGGCAACTCACGCTCTAGCTGCTTCACGCGGTCACGAAGTCGCGACAGCAAGGATAGCTCCTCTACCCTGGAGCGTGGTGGTGCCACTGTCTCATCAAGAGATGGCGAATCCTGGTTTCCCCCCACAGGACCACTCGATGTGCCCTACCACAAGTCAAGACAAAAGCAAATAAGGCGACCAAATCAACACAAAGGAAAGGGGAACATACGCATTCAAGATAAGCCTAAGTGTTTACAAACACACTCGCCAGCAGGCATGTTCTCCAATCAAAAGGCCAATTCATCAACTATTACAAAAATTAACTACGGGGCAACTGGCTTCTTCGACTTCGACGGCTTCGGGGGCTTCATCAAGTTCGTGGCAGTATCAGACGCCACAGACTTTCCGCCAGCTCCTGAGGCCGAAGCCTTCACGATCTTCTTAGCACGCTGGAGCTCCTCCGAATACTTGGCAACAGTATTTATCAAGGAATGGCCATATTTGGCACAGGCAGTCGCAAAGGGAGAGAATACTACCTGCTGACCATCTGCGCCAATAGGCATCATCTTCGACACTGCAGAAGGATCTATTTCGACTCTGTGGGCTTGCACCATGGCAAGTGACATGGTCGCGCCAGCCGCGCGGAGGGAGTTCTTGTACGTGGCAGGCACACCCCCGGCGAGCGACTCCACTAGCTCTTCCACAATGTCGACCAGCTCCGCCTTCGGCATCAACTCCTCCCGGAGGTGACTAAGGGTAACCTTGGCCTTGGACAACGTATTTTGGATAGCGGCGCTACGATCCTTGACCGTAGACACCACGCCCGCCAGAGCGTCATCGCGACAAAGGGCTTGCGGATCAAAACTCAAGTCGTCAGCATCTACACCGAAAATACACACATGGATCAAACTTCTAGTGCCACCGGCAAAAACTCTAGATGCAGAGAAGAACATCAATAAAATATCTACCAGTAAAGGTACCTGAGAGGGCCTTGGCGACTGAGAACAGTTGCTCTTCGAACAACTTCTCCCTGGCCACAAAGGCTGCGGCTAGGCATCATCACGAGCCGCGATTGCCTCGTCGCGCCCCTTCACAGCTGCGGCTAATGTCTTCTCCAACGTGGTGACGTTGCGCTGTAAAGTGTTATGCTCAGCTACATGGCAGTCAATAATTGGCTATCAGTCGATTATACCAAAACAGAGAGAAGACAAAAAGAATAAGTGTAGAGCACTCACTTTCGACCACGCGGTGACGCGTCTCCAGCATTGCATGCTGGCGACCCATCGCCATCACCTGCTCCGCCACCTGCGCGGCTTCCTTTACAAGGAGCTGTCACACAAAACAAGGAGTCAGAAGAGGGCAGCAGAAGGCGTTGACTACCACATTAAAAAAGAAGGAACGATATACTTACATGGTCCTCTAGCGACTCCGAAGAAGTTTGCTGAACCGTCATCCGAGCAACCACTCGATGCTCCCCTACGTGAGGAGAGCTCGAAGAATTGTGCCCGGAGTGGGCCGCCGCCGGAGGAGAAGGAGCGCGCTCGACCTCTACCTTGGCCCTTGAAGTTGCGACTCCCGATTCTTTCAAAAACTCGACGTCGCCAGAAGATGACGATGCCTCTTGACTACAAGACCAAGTCCACATTGAGAAAAGGGCAAACTCCAGGGCAAAACCAACAAGAAGAAAACATAAAAGAATGAACGACCCAGCAAACTTACCAGTTAAAGTTGTCAAGATCAAACGTGGCAGCCGCCGATTCTGACGAAGACTCCTTGGGCAATCGCATCTTCTTGCGAGAAGACGGCGCCACAACCCTCACAGGAACGGCTGGAATTGGCGACTCCGCGCCAACAGTCGCGCCTCCTGGAGTCGAAGTAGTCGACGCGTCGGAGTCCTCGCTACGCGAACGCTTGCAAGTATCCGGGCTCTCGGACTCGGGGGCTTCCTCTTCCACATCAGAAGGGATAGTCGACTCAGACTCGTCCTCTTCCAAAGCTTCACGAGGAATAACCCCCTCAGGGAGAGGAGGCATACAAGGCGACACCGCCCAATCCTGCATACAAACAGTGAAGATCAGCAAACATAACAGGTAAGCAACAGAAAACGCAATCACGAAAATAAGCTACTGCGTAGCACAACCGTACCTCAGGAGGAGGATTCGAAGCATCGAAAGGAGGAACGACTGGCTCGTTCGGAAGCACATCCTTGAAGGTGTACTTCGTGACCAGTCGCACCCTCTTGTATACCTCACTCGTAGACATGCCATCAGCAGACACGCGAGTGGCATCATCAGCGCCACCCCATTGAAACATGGGATGGACTCTGGCCTGGAGAGGCTGGACGCAACGACGCAGCCAAGTCCTGACAAGGGTGCAGCCTCCCTCTTCTGCGCCTATGCGACTCTCGAGGTCGCAGACGCATTGATATAACACGTCTGTCTCTGCGAGTTCGGCTGGCATGACCACGTTCTTCCAAGAACGCATCTTCTTGCAGGGAGTCGCGGGATCGAAAGGCGCGAGTCCAAAATGCTCGTCCTTGGCCTTCTGGTCGCGAACATAGAACCATTTGTCCCTCCATCCCTGGATGGACTTGGCAAGCTTGATGTTGAAGTAGGTGGCGGATGGGTCGACATGGATACCGCAACCACCTACATCATAAAGTAAAGAGCCAGAGGCGGACTAGCGCTTCAATTTAAACAAGTGCTTGAAAAGGCCAAAGTGCGGCTCGATTCCGAGCTAGCACTCGCAAAGAGTGATGAAACAGGTGATATGGAGAATCGAGTTTGGGGACAGCTGATGGAGCTGGAGCCCGTAGAAACAAAGAAGACCCCTAAGAAAGGGGTGGAGAGGCAAAGAAAGGCCGCGAATGACGAATGCAAGAAACATCACTCGAAAACCAGCGGGAGGCACAGGAATGGTCTCACCGCTGGGGACACGCGAATCGGCGACTGCTGCAGAAATAACTCCGTCTTGGCGAAGAAGACGGAGATCCGACGCCTTGATGATAGAAGGGCGCCATGCGCCATTGGTCACACAGGTGCCCGCGACCTTCTTTTTCCCGCCGGCGGCGGCGCTGGTGCCCGCAGCAGCGGAGCCACCCTTCTTCTTCGTCGCGGCAACGGTGGCCGCAGAATCAGCGGCAGCACCTCCTTTCTTCTTTCCCATTGCGCGGCGGCAATGAGAGCGCAGAAACTAACTTGGAAACGAACGGAGGTGGTCGGTCTGTGGAGAGGCGCGCAGAAAGCAGAAGAACAGCAGCAATGGCAATGGCAGCGAGGACGAAAAAGTGCAGATGAAAAATTACCACCGCAGCGCCGCAATTTAACCCCTGGAAGATGCAATCCAACGGTTGACAAAAACCCTATTAGACGCGTGGCGCGCATCGCGTTGGACACGTGGAGAAGAGGAAGCGCGAACCGTCCCCCCACTTCTACCATTACGCGCGGAAATCGAGGAGGCGCAGTTAAAAATAAGATTACGCACGCCCAGTCAAATCAAAGTCAGAAAGTGGGACCCATCGCTCGTCATGTCCCGTCAAAATCGCTCACGCGGGCAACTGAGGTCATACAAACGTCAGCACTGACATCACCAAGGCTACGTAGTGGAAAACTTCGACTATTTTTAGTCCTTGCTGGAGTCTTCGACTCCACCAAGCACTCGGGGGCTACTCCCATAGGGAGCGCTGGCCGCGCACCCTATGACTTTTTCTTTTCTTGTTGCAGGCATGAAGACAATCACAAAAGCAAACCCCACCACTCGAAACACAGTTCGATTATGGACATGGGTTACTCCCATAGGGAGCGCCGGAAAAAAATTTGACTGAAACAAGCACGCAAAAGACGACAGCAGTCGCGAAAATATTTAGTCCCTGCCTGAGTCACCGACTGAAACAAATAAGCAAAAAGACGACAGCAGTCGCAAAAGTTCTTTAGTCCCTGCCTGAGTCTTCGACTCAACCAGGCACTCGGGGGCTACTCCCATAGGGAGCGCTGGTCGCGCACCCTATTATTATTTGCACAAAAACTGTGTGTTGATAACATATGCACTCGCAACCTTTGGCGACACCGCCTCGCAAATTTTCCCTACAAAGAGACTACGTCTCCTGGGACGCCCGAATCGTCTCCGCGATGATAAAATTCGGATGCCATGCTTACGGCGTGAAGGTAAGACCTGAATAAGGTCTGACAATGCATTTAATCACGACTACCGTAAATGTATCAGGTTTCACGTGCATGATGAACATGCCTTGACGGACGCTACGAGTTCTCACACCCATATAATCGAATTCGACTCGGTAAGACCTCCGCGCCTGAGTCGAATTACACCAGCACTTTTCGATTCGAGTCCGGGACTCGAATTTGAGTAGATTATGCGTTTCGCCCTAAGGTGATTAATCGATACCGATACTTCGTTATATCGAACACGTATATCAACAATCCCTATGACATAAATAAAAGCAGTCGAAAATGTACTCATTCAGGCACTCGAAGACTTCAAAAAAGTCCCCAGTCGAATCTGCGATTCCACTGGACACTCGGGGGCTACTGACATGGGTATACCCTACAGGTACTCGAGCTTGGTATATACGGTCCAAGTACGTATAGGCCCACGGTGTCGCCAAGGCCCAGATAGAAGGACTCGAGTAACCTGCGGACTCTCGATTGCTTGAAGATCAAGAAAAAGCTAAAGATAGAAAGTTTGAAGGGGAGAACCCTAACTTGTAACCGACTCGACCTGCTACCCGAGACCTAGCCTATCTATATAAGTGCTAGGAGGGGGCGGCGAGGAGGATACACGCAACCCTAGCTTCCACAAACCCTCACCAGATTGCATCTGCGCACCGTTGTAACTTTCGACTCCCTCGATAATTCTACGAGCAGACAAGCAGGAGTAGGGACCTCTACGAGGCCTGAACCTGGGTAAATCCTTTGTCCCCTGTGTGCTTGTTTGCTAGCCGATAGATGTCTCCAGCGCTCCCTCCTTCTCCAAAACTCAAGTCCATAACAATGGGCATTGATGAGTTAAACCCTCGTCAGTACCCTTAAGTGTATTCCTCACGGCTCGGGAATGGCACATACATGATCTCTATCAATGATTATTACATGGACCGGGATGCCCATAATGACCCCTGTGCATTCCACGATGATGATGTCGTATGAACTGTAAAACATTGAGTCCAATTCCCTTTGTTTCTCCGATACGACTTGTCCGAGATCCGATACTAGAGGCCGCAAGTGCTTCATGTGTCCCAACTAATATCGCTCTCCCGAGCATACCCGCAACCCGTATGAGATTCCACCCGTATGTATTCACGAGCTAACATATTACTAACATGCACTCTATTCCATATCATATTACTAACATGCACTATTTTCTTGTGTCTCCCCCTCCACTATGAAGGTACTACACTTGGATAGATCTTGAGCAACATGAAGCTACGAAGGGTATTATGCAGGTTGAGGGTGCCATAGTTAAACGCTGGTGGCATGAAGCTATGCGTAACAAGGAGATGGCAGTGAAGCGCAAGCAATGTGAGGATGAGCATCGCAGGGAAGACGAGGAAGAGAAGCGCATCGCTAAGGAGGTGATACGTCCATTTTGCATCACTATTATATATCATAATTTACTGTTATTCATTGATATATTTTATATTAAGAGATGATACTTATGTTATTTCACCTGTTTTTGCATGGTTGATGACTTTTCGAGCATGGACCGCTGCAGTTAGGATGCCGGTGGAAAAGGGGCTGTTTGGAGGCAAAATTTGTGAAGATCGGAAAATCCGGGAAAATATATGGAAAATTCTATTTTTCCAGAAGACGAAGATTGCCAGAAGGGGGAGTGGAGATGGGTCATAGGGGGCCCACACCACCCCCTGGCGCGGGCAGCCCTAGGCCGCGCCAGCAGGTGGTGTGGCCACCTTGGCCCACTCCAGGCTCTCCCCTTTGGCGTATATTATCCCCACGGAACCCTAATACCAAGCGAGCAACCACAGAAAGATTCCGCCGCTTCTGTGGGGCGGAAAACACTGAGAGAGAAAGATCTCTCCGGTAGATAGAATTCTGCCATGTGAATTCCTTCCCGGAGAGGGGAGATCGTCGCCATCAACACCACCATCAAGCTGGACTTCATCAGGATCATCATCATCATCACCACCACCATCATCATCACCACCACCATCATCTCCACCACCATCATCATCACCACCCCATACCGCTGTAACAATTGGGTTGAATCTTGCATAGTTCTTAGGGGAAACTTTCCCGGTGTTGATTACTCCTTGTAGTTGATGTTATTGAGTGAACCATTGAATTATCATTTATGTTCAGATTGTTACATATCATTATTTCATCTCTAATCTTGATCCATATGATGTCTTGTGAGTAGTTCGTTTAGTTCTTGAGGACATGGGAGAAGTCATGTTGTAAGTACTGGAATTGTGTTGAGAAAGATTCAATGGTTTGATATTTAAGTTGTGGTGTATTTCTTCTAATGGTGTCATGTGAACATCGACTAGATGACACTTCACCTATATGGGCCTAGGGGAATGCATTGTGTATTTTGCTACTAATCGTAGGGGTTGCCGGAGTGACAGAAACCTGAACCCCCGTTAGGAAACCTTTGCACAAGGGATGTCAAGGTCTTAAAGTTTAAAGTTGTGGTTAGGTTTCTACCTTAATTACTTTCTTGTACTTGCGGATGCTTGCAAGGGGTATAATCACAAGTATGTATTAGTCCTAGGAAGGTCGATACATTAGCACAGGTTCACCCACACAACACTTAGCAAACTAAAGAAGATTAATCAACTATATGAAGCGAAAGCACTTGACGATATTCTCGTGTGTCCTCGAGAACGTTTGGTCATCTTAAGTAATATAACCGGCTTGTCCTTTGCTAAAGAAAGGATTGGGACACTTGCTGCATTTATTATTATTATATTTTATTTACTCGCACTTTATTTATCTGCATTGTCAAAAACCCTAAAAATCCGTTTGCTAAGTATTTACAGAGAATTCCTGCTCCAAGCCACTCGTCAACACCTTCTGCTCCTTGTTGGGTTCGACACTCTTACTTATCAAAAATACTGCGATACACCCCCTATACTTGTGGGTCATAGAAACTATTTTCTAGCACCGTTGCCGAGGAGTGAAGCGCTATTGGAGAGTGGAACTGGTAAAGGAAACTTCTACTGTGAGTATTGTTTACTTTTGTTAGTTACTTTATTTCAATATGGATAATTCGCTGAGTTTCTTATTTCGTAATGCTACTACCACTGCTAAGGTAGTAGATGAACCACCACCTGCTGAGAATGATACTTTTAAAATACCTACAAGAATTATTGATCGTGTTATGGATAACTATTATGTTGGAGATGGAACTGTCCATCTCGATGATCATTTGCTCTTTATACACGAATTATGCGGGTTATTCAAGTGTGCAGGTATTACAACAGATCAAGTCAAGAAGAAGTTATTCTCATTATCACTGAAAGGAAGAGCCGAGGAATGGTATAAGCTGCTGAAGAATGGTCAAGCTCTTGAATGGGAGGAAGTAGTGCCTCTCTTTTATTCTAAATATTATCCTCCTGGTGAGATTCATAAACATCGGAATCAAATATACAACTTTTGGCCTCTTGATGGAGAGAGTGCAGCTCAAGCTTGGGGGAGATTGAAGTTACTAATGCTCAAATGTTCTATTCATGAGCTCCCTAACAATATTATTGTCAATAACTTTTATGCAAGGCTTTCTCTTCATGATAAGGATTTATTGGATGCTTCTTGTGCTGGATCATTTACACGCATGGAAGAAGAGCTAAATGGGATCTTCTAGACTGTATTCAAGACAATGCTGAAGCATGGGAGAATGACAATGGAAGAAAGTCGGGTATAAATTATGATTATGAATGCATTGAATCTTTTATGGGAACTGAGGACTTTCAAAATATTAAAAATGCTTATGGTTAAGACTCTCAAGCTTGCTATTGCAACTTATTTTAAGGCTTTTGCTTCCTATATTGAAGTTCCTAAAAAGAAGTGGAATAAGTATCATGCACCTTATAAAGACATTATTAGTAGTGTTCCTGCAAGAAATACTGAAGTTTATATTGCTAATCATGTTTTACCTGAACCTTACATTGAGAAAATACCTTTCCCAGTTAAAGTAAAGGAACATTCTATGATAGCTAGTATGGTTAACGAAAGTACAAATAAAGCTATTGAACCTGATGAATAAATGGATGATGAACCTATAATAGCAAACACGAAAGACTTTGTCACTAAGTATTTAGATGGACACACTATCCTCTGTAAGGATACTTCTAATATTGCTTCACAAAGTAGTGTTATGAGAGCTACTGTCCCTGTGTTTTCTGTTAGGATAAGTGATCATTGCTACAATGGTTCTTGTGATAGTTATATCGTTAAATTTATGCATGATACTGAAAGTTATTATGAGAGAGGGAAGACTGTTTTTATGCATCTCAATAATATCAAGTTTTCTCGTTTTATGTTGAAAGTCTTTATGTTGCACTTGTTTTGTCGTCTTATGCTTGTAGCTTCTGGTTTCAACAATTTATTTGCTTACAAAATTCCCTTGCATAGGAAGTGGGTTAGACTTAAACATGTGTATTTTTGCTTCTTGATGCTCTCTTTCACTTCAATTCATATTCTTATGTGAGCATCATTGAAATTATCATGCCCATCTTAATGGCTATAAAGAAAGAGCTTTTTGGGAGACAACCCAATTTATTTATGCTTTCAGTTCGTTTTTTTGTTTCTTTCAGTCTTGGAAGTTATCAACCTCTAATGAGAGAGAAGTAAGATTTGGGGAAGTTGTTGTCCCGAAACAGAATTTTGTGCTTCACCATAAAAATTCGTGAGAGATCTCTGTACCTCGAATTGAGCTGTAATTTTTTTTGCTTCTGCCCCAGGTTGTTATTTAACTTTCGTTAGTTTTGCACTTTTTGATTTGAGCAACATAAGATTTTCGAGAAAAATGATCTTTACCTGCTGGTCTGTTTTGACAGATTTGTGCCACTCTTGCATTTGCTTCTTAAATCGATTTCCTTTTTGAATTCTTTTTGGGTTTTCGGAAGGAGTTGCTACAGTAGCTTATGTTTTGATGGATTTCAGTTGAAATTGAACTTAAAAGGTTTATTACCTCGCTTACACTAATGTTCCTAATGAGAATTGTGTGAAGTTTTGTGTGAAAGAAATTTCCAGGTTAGTGGAGAAAATGGTGTAATAAGAAAGTGAAAGGTTTCATGACTCAAGAAATATGTGTATGAATATGAAGATATTGATGTTATTCAAGTGGTGACTCCGGAAGAATCTACTAAATGCCAAATTCAGAGACCTGTAGAGTCTGTTTTCGAATAGGTAACAGTTTTGCTAAGCAAAGTCCGCGAAGAATCTGTTTAGTTATATTTTTGGAGTTTTTATCCACCAAGGAAAACAACGAAGCAAAAGAGGGACGGAAATGGAGCTAGGGTGTCTCACACCACCCCCTGGCGTGGCCCCCCAGGCCACGCCAGCAGGTGGTGTGGCCACCTCGGACTCTGTCTCCATCCCGTTTTCTCCTAGTACCTTCCTTTTGTTGTAAAAAATCGTAATATATAATCCCCCGGATCCCCCGAGGTTCGTATATCGTGTTCTCGTCGTGTTTTCGTTTTGATCTGTTTCAGCCAGGAACTATTCATAAAGTTTAGAAGCACAATGGTCTCCGCCAAGGATAAAGGAAAAGAGCCTGTGGAGGAGGATCCCCAAGACTCTGGGCGGGAGAAGGAGATCAAGAGTAAAGATGAAGATGAGGCAAAGAAAAGCCAGCATCCGCACACCGGCACTACCATTGAAAGCATTGGAGTGTTGGCAAACCCTGCCAGGATCAAAAGGACTGCACGGATGTCAACTAGAGGGATGCCTCTGCGTCATTGCTTGGCTCCACAGTCACCTTCTCCACGCACCAAGAATCCCTTCCATGCCCTTATCCATGAGCATCAATTCCAGAATATGCCCAAGGAGAAACTACCCTCCAATTGGGATATGCCTCGTTCTAACCATGCAGGAAAAGAAGACTTCAAGGAGGAAGAGTGGGGAAAGAATCGTATGAGCTGGGATTCACAACCTGACATGATCATGCACCGCATCGAGCACAACTCGGAGTTGATTCGTACTCTCACCTTCGAGATTGAGGACTTGAGGAAATTGATCGAAAAGCTCATCGAGAGAACACCACCACCACTGAAGGAGTAATTTGTCATCAGGTTTTGGCATCCCCTTGGTTTGTTCTAAGCTTGGGGGAGTGTCGCGGTATCACATCACTATCTTCTATCTTTTTACCTTTTTAGTGTCATATCATGAATAGAGAAGTTATCATGTAGGATGGTTTGCATTATGGAAGTGTCCCCCCTCTCGTTAGATATCTATGTATCCCTGGGTGTGAGTTGCTGTTATGGAATATTAATGAGAAGTTCTATCATTTACTCTTTTGCATATCTTATATTAGTTTGCAATTTCTGTTATATGATTGATCTTGTTGTTAGTATTGGTATCACTTTGGGATCATTGAGTTAATTTAGTTGGTTTTGGCAAACTTGGCTCGGTCAGTAGCAACACTATTTTGATAATTAAATGAAAAAGATAAAAAGTACTCTAAAGAAATATAATTTCATCATCTTTCTTTCTTGATTTGCTCATAAGTTTAGTATTCTCTAGTTAAGATCTTTTGTGCTTCCAAGGAAGATTGCATGTTTGTTTTTATCACTTGTATGTCTGTTTGTTTCCTTCAACTCTTATGCTTGCTACCCAGCCTTGCTAGCCTAAAACCTGTACTGAGAGGGAATGCTTCTCGTGCATCCAATCCTTAAAACCAAAACCTATGACATTTGTGTCCACCATACCTACCTATTAGCACTATTGATATTCCAAGTAAATTCATGTTTTTATCTACCTTCCGAATTAAACTTGTTATGTGAAAATTAGTGATTAAATCTCTCACGAACTTGATGGCACACTTTACTTTTCTTGCACTTAATAAACCTGAACCATTGTGCCTATCTATGTTGCGTATAAGCTTGCGCTTTGTAAGTTGTGAATTAGCAGAACCATGTTGTCATGGGGAACGCTTTCAACATTGCACTTGTACATTATACCTAGTTGATATCATGATGTTTTGTTCATGGATGTCGTCGGTGTGAAATGAAAGGGGAGCTTGTAAGTCCATGAAGTTATGTATGTGTGTTAGAGAAATGCCTGGGCCGCTGGTCTAATCCATGCCTAATCATGGTGGAAAACTGCAGCGTAACCATAATGAGCAATCTATGAAGCATTCTTCTTATAAACAAGAGATAGAGATTTAGAAAAAAATAAAAAAAAGAGAGATGAGAAAAGAGGAAAGAGAGAAAAAAGCACCATTTTCCCATGGTAAATAAGAAGATTGCTGAGATGCGTGTTGTCTGCTTGCCTTGTCATTTTGATATGGGGATTATTCCGTATCATCGGGCAAGGGGTATGATATCTACGCACTTCTATTCTTGTAGACAGTTGTTGGGCCTCCAAGTGCAGAGGTTTGTAGAACAGCAGCAAGTTTTCCCTTAAGTGGATCACCTAAGGTTTATCGAACTCAGGGAGGAAGTGGTCAAAGGTATCCCCTCTCAAGCAACCCTACAATCAAGATACAAGAAGTCTCTTGTGTCCCCAACACACCCAATACACTTGTCAGGTGTATAGGTGCACTAGTTCAGCGAAGAGATAGTGAAATACAGGTGGTATAGATAATTATAAGTGGTAACGGTGATAGAAAATAGCTTGATGGCGTGGAAAAGACTAAAGTAAAACTGAAATAAAGATAGAAGCAAGCAAACATGTAATAGATCTAATAGCAAACGGTGTTTCAGTGCTTAGAAACAAGGCCTAGGGATCATACTTTCACTAGTGAACACTCTCATATAAAAATATTATCTTCATGACACTATGCTGAACTACTCTCCGGTTGAACACTCTAATCGATGGTAGGGCTATAACAGCACACCTCAAAGTAAACCTTTCCCATCGAGATAACCCCACACTGTCACCTTGAGCACTAGATGGTTCAAACAAATACCACAATTTCATAGAGACATCCAACTCCAAATATAACTCATAACAAGTATTTGTAATCTCTAGCCTAAGTGCCACCATGGTGTGCACAGTGTCAACTTCACACACATGGGGAGAGCAGAGATCTATTAAGGCACTTGAGTAGCAAGGTAGATCTATAGATTACAAGCTCATGATCTCAATAAGATCATGCATAGAGAGAGAGATGAACACATAGCTACCGATAGAACCCTTAGCCTTGAGAGATAACTACTCCCTCACCATCATGGGAATCAGCAACAGCGATGGAGATGGTGGTGGAGATCGATGGATAAGGCTCCGGGGGCACTTCCCCGTCCCGACAGGGTGCCGGAACAGAGAATTTCTGTCCCCCGAATCTCCCCTTCGGTGGCGGCGGTGCTATGGAACTTTTCATGGCTGAAGGCTTGACAATTTAGGGGTTTTGCATCGGGAGGCTTCTTATAGACGAAGAGGCAAGGTCGATGGGCGGCCAGGGGGCCCACACCACCTGGTGGCACGGCCAGGGCTAGCCTGCACCACCACATGGTGTGGCCGCCCTATGGCCCCTCTCCGTCTCGTCTTCTGGCTCCGTGAATCTTCCGGTAAAATATCAACTTTGGCTTTTATCCCGTCCAATTCCGATAATATTCATTTTCTAACTTCCTGGAACCAAAAATAGCAGAAAACAGGCAACTGGCACTGTGGCATCTTGTTAATAGGTTAGTTCTAGAAAATGTGTAAAAGTACTCCAAAGTGTGGACAAAACATAAGAAAGTAGATAAAACCAAGCATGGAACATTAAAAATTATAGATACATTTGCAATGTATCAACATCCCCAAGCTTAACTCCTGCTCGTCCTCGAGTAGGTAAGTGTTAAAAAGAAAGAATAATTTTTGAGGTGACATGCACCATCATAAACTTGATCAAAGTATTTGTAACATTGATAGCTGGGATCATAGTACTTCAATCATAACATGAAAGACAAAGTTCTAGCAATAAGACAAAGAAACTATGTTTCAACATGAAAAGGCACAAACAAAAGATTCATGAATAACAGTGTTTTGCAAGACGTTTGTTTGTTTCACATAAAGAAAACATAGCATAATAGTATTCAGCTTGTCCCTCATAGAGTAGCAAACATAAATGCATAGGACACCTTCAAAGTTCATAAGAGTGACTAGATACAAAGAGTTTAAAACAAGCAATATCAAGATATGCATCAATCAACTAGTCTTGGGACAATGCACATAGAACTAAGAATGGCCACTATGCTCTCAAAGTAGGTGCATAAAGGTAGAAGGTGGAGACTCAATATAATGGTGGAAGAAAGGACTTCATAGAAGGAAGCAGAGATTCAAGTTTCATAAAGAGCTTCCAAAAATTATGGTACTTATAGCTTTCAGCTCTCATTGCCCCTATCATAAGCATCTTGAAGTGATTAAGGTTAAAGTGAACAAACTATGGTGTACATGCTTGATGAATTATAAGTCAGAAATCTCATGTCCCTTGTATACGAGGGCCGCTCCATATGCTACTCAAGTTTAGTCACCGGTAAGTTCTTGTCATCGTAAGTGTATCATAGAGAACCGCCAACGGGGTACCCCTTGCCCGATGATACGGAAGAATCCCCATATCAAAATGACAAGGCAAGCAGACAACGAGCATCTCAGTAATCTTCTTATTTACCATGGGAATATGGTGCTTTTTTCTCTCTTTCCTCTTTTCATAATCTTTTTTTTTCTTTTTCTCTTTTTTCTCAATATCAAACTCTTTTTTAAGAACAATGCTTCATAGACAGCTCATTATGGTTACGCTGCAGGTTTCCACCGTGTCAGCATGGATTAGACCAGCGGCCCAGGCATTTCTCTAACACATATACATAACTCCATGGACTTACAAGCTCCCCTTTCATTTCACACCGACAACATCCATATACAAAAGAGCATGATATCAACTAGGTACAAGTACCAAGTGCAATGTTGAAAGCGTTCCCCATGACAACATGGTTCTGCTAATTCCCAACAAATAAGTGCAAGCATATACAACATAGACGAAACAATGGTTCAAGTTTAAGTGTGCCATCAAGTTCGTGAGAGCTTTAATCACTAGTTTTCTCATAACAAGTTTAATTCGAAAGGTAAACAAAAGCATGAATATACTTGGAATAGCATATGCTAGTAGGTAGGTATGGTGGACTCTTTGGAATAACTTGGTTTAAGGATTTGGATGCATGAGTGGAACTCATACTTGGTTGCGGAGGCTAGCAAAAGACTGGGAGCGACAAACTAAGAGAGCAATAATGGCCATAATCATGCAGAGCGACAAAACATCATTGATCAAAGCATAAAGTGATACTACAAGTTGAAAACTAAAGGATCATAAAGGCTTATGGTGACTTGGGATAGTCATAACATGGTGTGAACATGCGCCAAGTCAACCCAAATAAAGCATCAAAGGAGAATACCACTATACTATGCTTTAATATGCTAAAACAACGCATGATTCATCCAAGGCACATTAAGCAATCTCAATTGTTTATAACAGGTCATGCTACAGCAAAGAATACTAAGCATAAAGCCAAAACAATATCAAGCATGGCATGACAAAGCATAGGCCACAGTCAAAAACAAGCTCTCTTTACCACTTAAGCATGAACTTTCCTACTCTTTTCCAAACCAAACCAAACTATTTGAAAACCATTGTATGAAAGAGGGGGTCCAACCAATTTATTCAGCAAACTAAGAAAACCAAGCAAACGAAAAACCAAAATGAAAACGAAAAAGAAGACGCTCCAAGAGCAACACAACTGTGCATGAAACAATAAAAATGAAGCGTTTGGAAGAAACCTGGGATTTTTATTGATGAAGAGGAGGATGCCTTGGGCATACCCAAGCTTTGACGCTTGTACTTCTTGGATAATTCTTGGGGTGACACGCGCGGTATCCCCAAGATTGAGCTTTAGTCCATCCTTCATCTCATTACTCATTCCTTCCATACACCTGAAATTTTTCCTTCATACAAAACTTCACACAATCTTTATTAGCAACATTAGTGCACTCAAGATAATAGGTCTTTAGGTTCAGTTCTAACACCAAGAAAAATTCCATTAGAACACTAGCTACTGAAGCACTTCCCTCAAAAATCTCAATTCCCCAAAAGAACTCAAAAAGGAACCAACAAGAAGCAAATGCAGAAAATGGCAGAAATCTATCAAAACAGACCAGCAGGTAAAGACGAATTTTTTCGAAGACCTTCTTTTGCTCAAATAGAAAAGTGTTGAAATAAATAAAGTTAGATAACAACCTGGGGCAGAAGCACAAAAATTCACGCCTCAAAAAGACGTTCAGATATTTTACACGAATTTTTACGGTGAAGCACAAAAATCTGTTTCGGGACAACAACTTTCCCAATCATTACTTCTCTCTCATTAGAGGTTACTCTTGGCACAAAAAGCAAATAAAAAAGATAAGGAGAGGTTATTACTAAAGTAATAACTTCCAAGACTCATCTAAAACTTTTGGGTTATCTCCCAATAAGTACTTTTCTTTAACGCCTTTAAGTTAGGCTTGATAGTTTGAGAAGATGCTCACATCAGAAATATGAATTGAAGTAAAAGAGAGCATCAATAAGCAAATTCAAAGCACATTTAAGTCTAACCCACTTCCTATGCATAGGAATCTTGTAAAGAAACAATTCATAAAAGCACAAAGCAACAAGCATAGGAAAGCAAAACAAGTGCAACTTCAAGACTTTCAACATAAAGAGGGGAAACTTAATATTGTTGAGATACATAAAACCATGTTTTCCTCTCTCATAATAACTTTCAGTAGCATCATGAATAAAATTAACAATATAACTATCACATAAAACATTCTTATCATGAGCCACATGCATAAAATAATTATTACTCTCCATATAAGCATAGTCATTCTTATTAATCATAGTGGGAGAAAATTCAACAAAATAGCTATCATTATTATTCTCATCACCATAATCATCAAATATAGGAGGCATATTGTAATCATAATTAATTTCTTCCTCAATAGTAGGTGGAATGAAAATATCATATTCATCATTGTAATCATCATATATTGGAGGTTTGTTATCATCATAAGCAATAGAATAGCTATCTTCCAAAGCTGGGGAACTAAAAAGATCATTTTCATAAAAAACTAGCTTCCCCAAGCTTAGACTTTTCCATAGCATTGGCAATAATGGTTTCCAAAGAATTCATACTAACAACATTGCTATTAGCATGCAAATAAAGTTCCATAGGTTTTTTAATTTTCTCTTCAAACACTTCATGTCCTAACTCAAGATCAATACTATAAAGCTCTCTAATTTTTTTGTTGTTTTCCATTAAGCCTAACTAGTGAAAATAAAAACAAGAAACAAAAAGACAAAATTGTAGAATCTAAAGGAAATAACTTCGAGCACTCACACCGGAGGATGTGAGTACCTTTTACCTTACCTCCCCGGCAACGGTGCCAGAAAATAGCTTGATGTCTACGCACTTCTATTCTTGTAGACGTTTGTTGGGCCTCCAAGTGCAGAGGTTTGTAGAACAGTAGCAAGTTTTCCCTTAAGTGGATCACCCAAGGTTTATCGAACTCAGGGAGGAAGTGGTAAAAGGTATCCCCTCTCAAGCAACCCTGCAATCAAGATACAAGAAGTCTCTTGTGTCCCCAACACACCCAATACACTTGTCAGGTGTATAGGTGCACTAGTTTGGCGAAGAGATAGCGAAATACAGGTGGTATAGATAATTATAAGTGGTAACGGTGATAGAAAATAGCTTGATGGCGTGGAAAAGACTAAAGTAAAACTGAAATAAAGATAGAAGCAAGCAAACATGTAATAGATCTAATAGCAAACGGTGTTTCAGTGCTTAGAAACAAGGCCTAGGGATCATACTTTCACTAGTGAACACTCTCATATAAATATATTATCTTCATGATACTACGCTGAACTACTCTCTGGTTGAACACTCTAATCGATGGTAGGGTTATAACAGCACACCTCAAAGTAAGCCTTTCCCATCTAGATAACACCACACTATCACCTTGACCACTAGATGGTTCAAACAAACACCACAATTTCATAGAGACATCCAACTCCAAATATAACTCATAACAAGTATTTGTAATCTCTAGCCTAAGTGCCACCATGGTGTGCACACTGTCAACTTCACACACATGGGGAGAGCAGAGATCTATTAAAGCACTTGAGTAGCAAGGTAGATTTATAGATTACAAGCTCATGATCTCAATATGATCATGCATAGAGAGAGAGATGAACACATAGCTACCGGTAGAACCCTTAGCCTTGAGAGAGAACTACTCCCTGGTCATCATGGGAATCGGCAACAGCGATGGAGATGGTGGTGGAGATCGATGGAGATGGCTCCGGGGGCACTTCCCCGTCCTAGCAGGGTGCCGGAACAGAGACTTTCTGTCCCCCGAATCTCCCCTTCGGTCGCAGCGGCGCTGCGGATCTTTTCGTGGCTGGAGGCTTGGCAATTTAGGGTTCTTACATCGGGAGGCTTCTTATAGGCGAAGAGGCAAGGTCGGTGGGCGGCCAGGGGGCCACACCACCTGGTGGCGTGGCCAGGGCTAGCCCGCGCCACCACATGGTGTGGCCACCCTATGGCCCCTCTCCGTCTCGTCTTCTGGCTCCGTGAGTCTTCTGGTAAAATATCAACTTTGGCTTTTATCCCGTCCAATTCTAAGAATATTCATTTTCTGACTTCCTGGAACCAAAAATAGCAGAAAACAGGCAACTGGCACTGTGGCATCTTGTTAATAGGTTAGTTCCAGAAAATGTGTAAAAGTACTCCAAAGTGTGGACAAAACATAAGAAAGTAGATAAAACCAAGCATGGAACATCAAAAATTATAGATACATTTGGAATGTATCAGGGTACCCCGTTGGCGGTTCTCTATGATACATATACTTACTATGGCAAGAACTTATCGGTAACTAAACTTGAGTAGCATGAGGAGCGACCCTCGTATTCAAGGGACATGAGATTTTCAACTTACAACTTGTCAAGCATATCCTCATATTTGATCACTTTAACCTTAATCACCTAGAGATGCCTATGATAGGGGCAATGAGAGATGAAAGCTAATAAGTACCATAATTTTTGGAATCTCTTTATGAAACTTGAAATCCCTGCTTCTCTCTATGAAGGGCCTATCTTTTACTTTTTAGTTGAGTCAGTAAACCTATTCCCTTCTATCTCAGCAAGTATTTTGAGTTGTTGTGTTTCATTCATTCATATGATGATTTATTCAATCATGTTTCTTATGTTCCTTGTTTTGCACATTTGTTCTTATCTTAGTGGTTATTACTTTGAAAGCTATCATTGAAAACCCTTTATGTGTGAACTCTTGCAAATTGTCAACTATTCTTCGACCAAGAGCTAAGTTTGCCATTACCAATTATGATTTACTTTATGTATCTTTATTGTGTTTCCTTTACTTATTGCAATTTAAGTTATATAATAGTGAGTTGTCTTCTATTATGATTTATGTATTGATGAATGTGATGCTTCTTGTCCGTATTCTTTTATCGACTCTTCACTCCATAAACCTGGGGTCATGTTTATTGAGCTCAGTTTTCGCTTAGGGACAAGCGAAGTCTAAGCTTGGGAGGATTTGATACGTCCATTTTGCATCACTATTCTATATCATAATTTACTGGTATTCATTGATATATTTCATATTAAGAGATGATACTTATGTTATTTCACCTGTTTTTCCATGGTTGATGATTTTTGGAGCATGAACCGCTGCAATCAGGATTCTGATGGAAAAGGGGTTGTTTGGAGGCGAAATTCGTGAAGATTAGAAAAACCGGGAAAATACATGGAAAATTCTATTTTTATAGAAGACGAAGATTGCCAGAAGGGGGAGTGGAGATGGGCCACAGGGGGCCCACACCACCCCCTGGCGCGGGCAGCCCTAGGCCGCGCCAGCAGATGGTGTGGCCACCCTGGCCCACTCCAGGCTCTCCCCTTTGGCGTATATTATCCCCACGGAACCCTAATACCAGGGGAGCGACCACAGCAAGATTCTGCCGCATCTGCGGGGCAAAAAACACCAAGAGAGAAAGATCTCTCCGGTAGACAGAATTCTGCCGAGGGAATTCCTTCCTGGAGAGGGGAGATCGTCGCCATTAACACCACCATCAAGCTGGACTTCATCGGGATCATCATCATCATCACCACCATCATCTCCACCAGCACCATCATCACCACCCCATACCGTTGTAACATATGGGTTGAATCTTGCATAGTTCTTAGGGGGAACTTTCCCGATGTTGATTACTCCTTGTAGTTGATGCTATTGAGTGAACCAATGAATTATTGTTTATGTTCAGATTGTTACATATCATTATTTCATCTCTGATCTTGATCCATATGATGTCTTGTGAGTAGTTCGTTTAGTTCTTGAGGACATGGGAGAAGTCATGTTGTTAGTAGTGGAATTGTGTTGAGAAAGGTTCAATGGTAAGTTGTGGTGTATTTCTTCTAGTGGTGTCATGTGAACATCGACTACATGACACTTCACCTATGTGGGCCTACGGGAATGCATTGTGTATTTGGCTACTAATCGTAGGGGTTGCCGGAGTGACAAAAACCTGAACCCCCGTTAGGAAACCTTTGCACAAGGGATGTCAGGGTCTTGGAGTTTAAAGTTGTGGTTAGGCTTCTACCTTAATTACTTTCTTGTACTTGCGGATGCTTGCAAGGGGTATAATCACAAGTATGTATTAGTCCTAGAAAGGTCGGTACATTAGCACAGGTTCACCCACACAACACTTAGCAAACTAAAGAAGATTAATCAACTATATGAAGCGAAAGCACTTGACGATATTCCCGTGTGTCCTCGAGAACGTTTGGTCATCTTAAGTAATACAACCGGCTTGTCCTTTGCTAAAGAAAGGATTGGACTACTTGCTGCATTTATTATTATTGTCTTTTATTTTCTCGCACTTTATTTATCTGCATTATCAAAAAACCCTAAAAATCCTTTTGCTAAGTATTTACAGAGAATTCCTGCTCCAAGCCACTCGTCAACACCTTCTACTCCTTGTTGGGTTCGACACTCTTACTTATCGAAAATACTGTGATACACCCCCTATACTTGTGGGTCATCAGGAGGCTCGTGATGCGGAGAGGCAAAAGAAGCATGAAACGACGAGGCGTTCCATGGAGGTAGACGAAGAGTGCAAGAAGAAGGGAAAATGGCCTCGTGTTGTAGACTTGTAGACGATGAGGCTCGTGGACTAGCATGTGAACTATTTTGTGATGTTGGAGACTTGTTATCTTAATATGTGTGTGAACTATGTGTGAACCTTATTTGCTTTTGTGAACTATGTATGATGTGTGAACTATGTGACAAAACTTATTTGGGGTTGTGCGATGTGTGAACTATGTGATCTTTGTTTGTGTCTAGGTCTATGGTGTTCGAACTATGGTGTATGTGAACTATGTGATCTTTGATTCTGTCTAGGACTATGGTGTTTGCACTGTGGGAGATAATCAGGATACGGCGCCGTGTGGCCTGGCGCCTTAGGGAAGGGTGCGACGCCAGGTGAGCTAGCGTGGCAAGACCTGCAGTGTCGTGGGAGAGTTGCGGCACCATGATAGACGTGTGGTGCTAGATTGGACGGCAATACAACTACAAGGTGCGACACCAGCAGTGCCCACAGCATGGCAACGATTTGTCCTGGCATTCTGGGCAACGAATTTCCATCCTATAGCACCATGGGAGCTGGCGCGGGAGGAGTCAGGGCGGTGCCACTGAGGACGGCGCAACATACCTGGGACATTGTGGCGCCCTGAGCAAGCTGTGGCACCATGAGAGACATGTGGCGCCATGGTGAACGGCGATGCACCTGCATAGTGTGGCACTGGCGGTACCCACGACACGGTAACGATTTGTCCTAGCATTCTGGGCAATGAATTTCCATCCTACGACGTCGTGGGAGCAAGCGCAATAGTTGAAGTTGTGGCGCCACTACGGATGGTGCAGTAGGTGAAAGGGAATCAGACGTCCCCTAGAGGTGGGGTGAATAGGCGTTTTCAAATTATTACGGTTCTGGCTCTAATAAATTTGGAATAAAACTTAATGTTTAATTTATCAAGCTAAAACCTATATCAACTAGGTTCATGTCGGGGGGATGATCCCCAGATACCCCAACCAGACAAGAAACCGTGCAGTCGGATCGCGTCCGGCTGACCAGATGCAGCCGGACAAAGCAGGCCAGGCCGGCTACCTCATGGTAGCCGGATCAACAAGAAGCAACTGGCTACGACGACGTAGCCGGAACCAATCAAGGAGAGAATACGACGTGCGTATCAGTGCACGGTACGCCCTGTACGATGACATGACCGGCCACTACTCGGCCATACCGAAGACTTTGCGGGGATGACGCGGGAACAGTGGCCCGGTGCTGACGACATGCTCACACGGCATCCACTGCGCCTACGACAGCCATACCGCTCGTACTCTGATGCGACATACGATATCGGATACTATAGATGACCAGCCGGCTGGGACCCGCATGTGGGGCCCGCCAGTCGGACTGGCCAGTGAGGCCGTTGCCTCTCTGCCTATATAAGGAGAGGCAAGGCCTTAGTGGAAAGGGTTGGTCTCATTGCATTTAAGGCAATAGCTAGAGAATACAGCTCAAGGAGCACTTGTAGTCCGTATATCCCACATAGTCAGATCCGGCAGGAGTAGGAGCTTTACCTCATCACGAGGGCTCCGAACCTGGGTACTTCCTGCGTCCAGCTACGCTTGCTTGTATCCAATCCCGCCTACGGACGTCGTCGATAGCTTCCCTGCTAGTCCCCACACCTCTATCTAACCTCTTTAGGTACTGTCGTTCCCAATACAACGACAGTTGGCGCCTATCGTGGGGCTGATGGCTTTGACCGGAGTCACGTTCCGCACGGGACCCTGCACTTCAGCCGGTGAGCGCGTGGCCTCCGGCCTGGTGCTCATGCTCGGCAAATTCGACTATGTCATCGACAACACTTCCTGCTTCGCCGGAACCTCTTTCCCGGCGAACGGCACCGTCCTGCTATTCGGCGACCTCCCTGTCTATGTCGCCACCGTCCTGGAGCGTTTCCCTAGGGAAATCGTCTCTGTCGCGGAGCTGCCGCATCCGGGTGGTAGCACCTCCGCTGCGGCATGGAGGTCATGATGGCCGGCTCTAGCTCTCATCCCTACCAGCCACGGGAGCGAGGCGCAGACGAGGTTGGAACTTCCGTCCCTCTGCAGCCTCGGAACCCGGTGGAGGATGCCATTGATCCACTCCAGACGCCGGTTAACCTCGGGGATAACCCGGAGGAGGCAGAGGCCAACTTCGCCATGGAGAGACAGATCCTCCTCTAGGAGGGCATGGAGCTGACGGCAACCCGCAAGCACCTCGAGATCACCCGGCGCGAGTACGACCACGCACACGGCTTCACTCCGGCCATCATGAGCCGAGCCAGCGCTGCCAGTGCGGCGCCGGGCGGCGAAGCTAGGGCGAGGATGGAAAAGGATGGGGAGCCGGATCCCGCACCCGCCCTCATCCGGCCCACCTACAGCATGCCCATCAAGAACCTGCGCGCAACGCGAGCCGCGGCAGAGGAACTGCCCAAGCTGGAGGGCGAGGAGCGAGCCCGCCAGCACGCCCGCGTGCAGGAGCTCCTCCGCATCGCGGACGAGCAGGCTGACGCCAACCGGCAGATGCAGGAGGACCCTAGATACTCCAGGGGGAGCAAGCTACCTGCCAACAGCAGGGGCGCGCCGCATGACACCCAGCAGGCGTCCTCCCCTCAGCCGGCTAAGGCCCGCAGCAGGCGCCACAACTCTGGCAACAAGGGCCAGCCGCGCCAGGAGCAGACGGTGAACAGCAACCCGCCGCATCCCCCTCCACCAACCGGAGCGCCTAGACCCGCCGGTTCCCGTCTCTCGGGCCAGGTGGGAACGCCCAACCCGGATTATCCGGATGCCCGTGACCGCATCGAGCTCCTCGCTCAAGCGTGCGTCACGGAGAAAGAAGATTCTATCGGCCTGGTTTGTTTCGAACCCCGCATCCGGAACGAGCCATTTCCGGATAAGTTCTCCCTACCCAGGGACACCCCCAAGTACGACAGTAGCATGAAGCCAGAAGATTGCCTGACCGACTATGCTACGACAGTCGGTATCGCCCATGGGAACAAACGCACTGCCGTGCGCTACGTCCCCCTTAAGCTAACTGGGTCGGCAAGGACGTGGCTCAACAGCCTTGCGCCCAACAGCATCAACGCCTGGCCAGACTTCGAGAAGGTATTCATCCGCAACTTCAATGGCACGTACAAGCGTCCGGGGCGCCCACGTGACCTAGCCTTGTGCGTCCAGGGTGACCACGAGACCGACCGCAAGTACCTCGCCAAGTGGACGGAGATGCGCAACACTTACGAGGGCATCCTGGAGAGCCAGGCCATCAGTTTCTTCATCGAGGGTTGTCGAGAATGCACCATGCTTCACCACCGGCTACTGTGTGACGAGCCGAAAACCATGGCGGAGCTCATGACGGTTGCGGACCAGTACTCCATGGCGGATGCCGCCATGAAGAAGCCCCTCCGAGTAAACGCTGACGGACGTCCGACTCCGACGGAGCCGGCTCGTGACCGTCCAAGCAATCCGGCTGGCGAAGCCAGATCCCCCAGGCGCCACGCCAACGACAACTGGTTCCATGGGGACCGCCAAGCCGGACAGCAGAAGCCACGCTACCACACGCGGCAGGTCAATGCTGTGGAGGGTGCGCCTGACGCACCGGCTAACGATGCAAGGAGGCAGAAGCCACGGCTCACCTTCGACCAGATGTTTGATGGCCCGTGCAAGTGGCACAACGGTCCCTTCAAACCGGCTACGCACACCACCCGGAATTGCAGCTGGACCCGCCAGCTAAAAGACCAGGGTAACCAGCCTCGTCTCCCCCCGCCCCCTCCTAGTGGACCACCACCACCGGCTAGGGGAGCCGGTAATGATGGTAACGGCGACAACAACGGCTACCCCCAGCCGCACGCCGCCGACCACATCTTCGAGACGGAGCTGGACGACAAGCACAGCTGCAAGCGACGCTCCAAGGAGGTCAGCGCCATCGTCTCTCCGGTCCCCCAGTACCTGAACTAGTCGGAAACCCCCATCACCTAGAGCCGCGCAGACCAGCCGGAGCAGCTCCCGACTCCCGGGGGCTACGCCATGGTGCTCGACCCCCTCATCGTCTCCAACGCGTGTACCTGCCGATTCTCGCGCGTCCTCATCGATGGAGGCAGTAGCCTCAACCTCCTCTACCAGTCCTTGCTGGAGAAGCTGGGCATTCGCGAATGCGACCTGCGCACGACTACCATGACGTTCCACGGCGTACTGTCGGGGCCAGCCTGCGCCCCGCTGGGGAAAATCCAGCTGGACGTCATCTTCGGGACCGAGGAGAACTTCCGCCGCGAACCAATCTGGTTCGAGGTGGTAAACCTGACGAGCTCCTACCATGCTCTCCTCGGGCGCCCCGCCCTCGCCAAGTTCATGGCCGTCCCCCACTATGCGTACCTCAAGACAAAGATGCCGGGACCCCACGGCGTGATCATCGTCGCCGGCTGCTTCAGGCGGTCGATGGAGTGCGCCTCAGCCGGTTCCAAACTGGCAGAGGCCCTCATCATAGCCAAGGAGAAGCGCGTGATCATGCGCAATATGGCCATGGCCCAGCAGGACATGCCGGCTAGCAGCAAACCGGCTGGAGAAGGAGCTTTCCAGCCGACGAAGGAGACGAAGAGGATCCTGCTCGACCCCTCCGACCCGACTAAGTTCGTCACCATTGGTGCCGGCTTGGATAGCAAATAGGAAGGCACGCTCGTCGACTTCCTCCATGAGAATCGGGACATCTTTTCATGGTCTCCCAAGGACATGCCGGGTGTGCCGAGGGAGTTCGCCGAGCACTCACTTCATGTGCGGCCGGATGCCAGGTCGGTCAAGCAACCTCTGTGCCGGTTCGTAGAGGAGAAGAGAAAGATAATCGGTGACGAGATCACACGGCTCCTTGCAGCCGGGTTCATCATGGAAGTGTACCACCCAGACTGGTTGGTGAACCCAGTCCTGGTGCTGAAGAAGAACAAGACCTGGCGCATGTGTATCGACTACACCAGCCTGAACAAGGCATGCCCGAAAGACCCTTTCGCCTTGCCATGTATCGATCAAGTCATCGATTGCACAGCCGGCTGTGATTTGTTGTCTTGTCTAGATTGCTATTCCGGTTACAATCAGATCTGGTTAAACCCGGCTGATCAGATTAAGACATCATTTATCACCCCCTACGGGGCTTTCTTCTACGTAACCATGCCTTTTGGTCTAAAGAATGCAGGCGCCACCTATCAGCGCTGCATGCAGAAGTGCTTGCACTTGTAGATAGGCCGAAATGTGCATGCTTATGTGGATGATGTGGTCATCAAGACCAAGGAGAAGCGCACCCTCCTCGAAGATCTGGGAGAGACATTTGGCAACCTCCGCCAGTACCGATGAAGCTGAACCCAGAGAAGTGCGTCTTCGGAGTGCCATCCGGTCAGCTCCTCAGTTTCCTCGTATCGCAACGAGGCATCGAGGCAAATCCAGAGAAGATCGCGGCCATCGTGAGGATGCATCCGCCTAGGAACTTGCTTGGAGTCCAAAAGTTCACCGGATGCCTGGCCTCCCTCAGTCGTTTCGTCAGCCGGCTGGGGGAGAAGGCACTCCCGTTGTACCAGCTGATGAAGAAGACGGACAAGTTCTCCTGGACTTCGCAAGCCGACACCGCATTTCATGACCTCAAGCGCATGCTATCCACAGCGCTGGTTCTAGCCACGCCGGCTAGCAAGGAGCCGATGTTGCTCTATATAGCAGCCATCAGCCGGGTCGCCGCCGTCCGGTGGTGGAGCGCCCCGAGGAAGGCAAGGCTCAGCCAGTTCAGAGGCCCGTCTACTACCTTAGCGAGGTTCTCTCCCTCTCCAAGCAGAACTACCCCCACTACCAGAAGATGTGCTACGACGTGTACCTGGCATGCAAGAAGCTCAAGCACTACTTCCAGGAGCATCTGATTAAGGTCGTGTGCACCACACCCCTTTCGGAAATCATCGGCAACAAAGACGCCACCAGCCGAGTCACCAAGTGGTCCATCGAGCTCGCCGCCTACTCCATCTAGTACGAGCTCCGGCTCACGATCAAGTCACAGGCGCTGGCGGACTTCCTCGTCGACTGGGCTGAGACCCAGTATCTCCCACCGGTTCCGGATTCGGACAGTTGGAAGATGCACTTCGACGGGTCGAAGATGCTTGGGGGCTTCGGAGCCGGCATCATGCTCACCTCGCCCAAGGGAGACTGGTTGGAGTATGTGCTGCAGATCCACTTCAAGGCCTCCAACAACGTAGCCGAATATGAGGCACTGGCGCATGGACTCCGGCTGGCCAAGGAGATCGGTGTCAACCGGATCCTTTGCTTCGGTGATTCGGATCTGGTGGTGCAGCAAGTGTCCGGAGAATGGGGCGCCAGAGATGCTAACATGGCCCTCTACCGGTTCCACATCCAGAAGCTCAGCGCCTCCTTCAACAGATGCGAATTCCATCATGTCCCCTGCGCCAACAACGAGGCAGCCGATTCGCTCGCCCGAATCGGATCCACCAGGCAGGCGATCCCATCAGGGGTTTCCTTGGAGCACCTGCGCAAACCCTCCATCAACCCGTCACCGGAGTCAGACTCCATCATCTGGGCAGGGAGCGCTCCGGCTGACGGAGCAGCAGAAGCAGGGCAGGCAGAGCCCCCAAACAAGAAGACCAGCACCAACTCCGGCAAGGCAGTGCCCTCCGGCTCGCAAGACCCGGGGGCTGCCAGTTCATCAAGCAGCTCGGGGGCTGCCATCCCGGGTACATCACCCGGACGACCCCCTGACATCCATCAACCGGAAAGCGGGAGCATCCTCGTCATTCGGGAAGTGCCATCCTAGGCACAGCCCTTCATGAACTACATCGCCAACAGAGAACTTCCGGATGACGAGGTGGAGGCCAGGAAAATCCGGCGCCGTGCACACACTACACCATCATCAACGGCGAACTATACAAGCGCAGCGTATCCGGCATTTTCTAGAGATGTGTCGATGTAGACACGGGCTACCGGCTACTCAAGGACATCCACCAGGGCGAGTGCGGGCACCACGCTTCGTCAAGGGCGATAGTCGCCAAGGCGTTTCGCCATGGTTTCTATTGGCCCACCGCCCTCGAGGACGCTGAGCAGCTGGTCCACGCGTGCAATGGGGGTGCCAGCGCTTCGGGCAGCTCAGGCACATGCCAACTTCGGTACTCAAGACCATACCGATCACCTGGCCCTTCGCGGTTTGGGGCCTCGACATGGTCGGTCCCTTCAAGCGAGCACGTGCGGGTATGACCCATCTGCTGGTAGCGGTGGATAAATTTACAAAGTGGATCGAGGCCAAGCCTATCCAGAAGCTGGATGGGGCGACAATCGTCACCTTCTTCACCGACATCATCAATCGGTTCGGCTACCCCAACAGCATCATCACCGACAACGGCACGAACTTCGCCAAGGGGGCCTTCAGGTTCTGCAGCAACAAGGGCATCCGGCTGGACCTTGCCTCCGCCGTGCACCCGCAGTCCAATGGGCAAGTCGAAAGAGCAAACGGCTTGGTGCTAGCCAGCATCAAGCCGCGTCTCATCGAGCCATTGGATCGGTCACCCGGATGCTGGATCAAGGAGCTTCCGGCTGTGCTATGGAGCCTCCACACCACGCCGAATAGGTCAACCGGCTACACCATGTTCTTCCTGGTCTACGGATCAGAAGTTGTCCTCTCCGCAGACATTGAGTTCGACTCACCGCGCAAGCTCCTATACGACGAAAAGGCTAACCAGGAGGCGCGGGAGGACGGAGTGGACCTCCTGGAGGAGGCCCGCGAGCTGGCTCTGTCCAGATCAGCCCTGTACTAGCAACGACTACGCCGCTACCATTCAGGCCAGATCCGCCCAGTCGTGTTCCGCGAGGGCGACCTGGTCCTCCGGCTGGTGCAAGACACGAAGGGCATGCACAAGCTATCGCCACTGGAGGGCCCTTTATCATCACCGGCGCCTAACGACTCCTACTACCTCATTGACGCGCAGCAGCCGTGCAAGAACAAGATGGACAAATCAGACGAGGAGACCGAGCGTCCCTGGAACGCGGCCTTGCTGTGCCCGTTTTACACCTAGTCGCCAGACAGTGTATGTATCATGCAAACCTTATGAATGAAAATGCGGACCCCTACGAGATGCTCGGGGGCTCCTTGCTAGAAATGTGTTTGCATCTATTTTTCTGGTTATGGTTTTCCGGCTCCGGCAACCCCTACCTAGGGGCTCGCCGGCTGGTCCGACCTGCTAAGTCAACAAACCGGCTGAGTAGTGTGCGACGATGTCAGAGGCCCACTCTTCGTCTCAGCTACAGACCACAACCCGGCTGTCCAGCTAGCAAGAGCAAAATCCCGAGGCATGCCACGCGAAAAACAGGGAGGAGACGCGACAGACCGGGCATCCCGGCCTTGCAACTAGCTTAGGCCAATCCGGTCACTAAGCCGTTAGTACCGTGCGCAATGTATTGTCAGCTCCCTTCGATTCTGGATGCAGACCGCAACCCGGCTGCCTGGCAAGGACGCAGTGAAAACAGCAGAGCACACGGGAAAGCGACCAAGTGTCCGGAGAGTCGCAAGCTAGTTTTCGAAAAAACAAATCTGTTTTCTGGCTACAATTTGGCAGACTAACCTACTAATCGGTGAGGATGTATGTGTATGTATATTCTTGTCTGACTACCTCGAGTCGGAATTCAGGAAGAAAAGGAGAAGAAGATTCGAAGTCCTTGCCTTCATCAAGCGCTCCTAATCTCGGGGCTACACCCACTAGGTGTGCTCGCGCGCCCCCAGTGGAATCTTGTAGTTCCCGACCGGCTAAGGGCATTTAGCCGGCCGTTCGGAGCCCAGGTGAGGGCAAGGGCAGGAGCAAGAAAAGGAGAAGAAGATTCGAAGTCCTTGCCTTCATCAAGCGCTCTGAATCTCGGGAGCTACACCCACTGGGTGCGCTCGCGTGCCCCCAGTAGAATCTTGTAGTTCCCGACCGGCTAAAGGCGTTTAGCCGGCCGATCGGAGCCCAGGTGAGGGCAAGGGCAAAAAGATTTAGAGAAGGCAAGAAAGATTCAAAGCACCTGGCTACGCCAGCTACTCCGAATCTCGGGGGCTACACCCAGTGGGTGCGCTCGCGCGCCCCCACTGGAATGTTAGTTCCCCAGGCTAAAGGTGTTCAGCCATCGAAAGTAACCGACTAAGACTAGTCTAGTCGGACAAAGTTAGAAGATTGAGGAAAAGAAGAAAAGATTCGAAGATCCCGGCTGCGCCGGCTACTACGAATCTGGTTACACCGAAGGAGCGCTGAGCCTTCAATGGAGGTGTAGTTCTCTCGGCTAAAGGTGTGTAGCCGGGTGAAGTTAGCCGGATAAAGTCAACCGGCGAAATGTTGAAGGAAAATGCAAAGCACACAAGACGAAGGGAACTCAAGCTAGTTCAAAATTAACAAGCAGAAAGGAGGCGAAGCTCCCATAAGTTTATCCGGCATCAGAGACAGCCGGTACAGACGAGCAAGTTGCAAACAAAACTAACGCAAGACAAATACACCCAGCATCCCGGGGCAGTGGCTACGCGGCAGGACCCTTGCCGTAAGGAGCGTTTTGACCGGCGGAGGCTTCAGGCGGAGGAGGAGGCGCGACGCTCGATCCTGTTCCGGCGTCCGCAGCCGGCTGCGTTGGGGCTTCCACTTCAGGAGTACCGACGGACTCCGAGTCCGTGAGCACCTCGTCGGGGTCCACGTAGTCGGTGATCTTGATGGCGGATCCTCGGAGCTCTAGATGGGCCTGGCGGATGGCGGCAAGGTCGGCGCCGGCACGGAAGCCTCTGTCGATCTTCTCGACGCGGGCATCCTTGTACCAGGAGAGCATAAGAGCCAGAGCCATCTCCGCTCCAGCTCGTGCCGCCAAGTCCCGCAGCCGGTCCATCGCAGCCGGCACCTCCCCCACCTTTGCAGCCAGCTACGCCATCGTCTCCGGAACCGGAGCATCCGGCCACAGGAAGCAGAAGATGTCTCGCGCTGCTTGACGAAGCTTGGCAGCTTCTTCGCCAAGAAGGATGACGAGCTCCTGGGCCGTCGGCTGCGCCCCCGGCCAGTTCTCCTGCAGCCGGTTGTATGCGGTGGTCTATGCCGGATAAACGCGTCGAAGAGAGTCGATCCGCTACGGATCCGGAAAGAAAGGGAAACAGAAAAGAAGAACTTCCCTTAGCCATATGGCCAACCTGCATCAGCTCCTGCACCAGAGCCTTCTCCTTTGTCGCCAGCCGTTTGATCTCTTTCTCTTGGTCCTTGTTCTGGGCCTCGAGAAGATTGAAGGCCTCGATCCGGCTGGCGAGCGAGGCATCGCGCTCCTTGATGGTGGCCTCCAGTCCGTCCACCTTCGTGTGCCAATCCTTATTCTGCAGCCGCAGAGTAGAGTTGGACTTGCTCAGCCGGTCGTTCGCTTTCTTCAAGTGATCGATCTCGTGCTGAGCACACACGAGGATAGCTGCGACGAAACCGGCTATCAGTAAAAAAAGGACAAGCCAGATGAAGCAAACTTACTCTAGGAGGTCCCGTTGGCAGCAGCAAGCTCCGTCCGGTTCCGCTCACGGCCTCCAGCAGCCGGATCTCCTTTACCGCCAGTTCGAGGGTGGCGGCGAGGTCCGTCAGCGAGGCGGTGGAGGAGGCGTCGTCATCCACGGCGTTGACGGCCAAGGACTCCTTCGCGGCAATCACCGTCATCCTCCACTCCTCCACCGGCTCATCGTCGGAGTTGTCGTCGCTGACAACCATGAGCTCCTTGCAGGTAGCGGCCCCCCGCGTGCCCGCGGAAGAGCCACCCGGCTGAGGATCCGCCTCCGTCTGGGCCACCACGTCCGGCTGCGGACCCTCCGCTTCGGCTGAGGCAGCCGGTTCAAATCGAGGTAGTGGCGTAGGCGGCGCCACGGGAGAAGGAGGGGCGCGGGCAGACGAGGTCGGAGCGTGGGGTGGCAACCCGGTTGGCGCTCGCGTCGGGCTCGCGGCTCCAAAGGAGACTAGCGTGCTAAGAAAATAGAAGACAGGAGAAAGGAAACAAAAGCAAGGAAGCCAAGGGCAGAAAGGCAGGAAAAGAAACAGGCGGAAGATGACGAAAGAAGAAGAGGAAAGACGTACTCCTGCACAACCGGAGGCGGCCCCTTCTTCCTGCCCAAGCAACTCGGCGGAAGGGCGTCGATCCGGCTCCTCTTGGGGCCGGCTCCTCCGGGGCAGGCCGGCGGGAGCTGGAACGGCTGGAGCCGCTCCCGCCAGCTTCGTCGTCCGTCACAGTGCGATGCGCCGGATCGGAAGTCGGCGCGGCCTCCTCCTCCTCATGAACCTCCGCGTGGGGGTCGGCAGCCGGTTCATCGTTCCGGCTGGGGAAGGCATCACCATTCCCGTCCGACTCCTCGTCGGACCGCCGAGCACATGGCTCGGGCAAGTCAGGCGTGAAAACCTCGAGAGGAGCCTCATCCTCCTCGCGAAGGTTGCAAGCGAAGATCTGCCGAATACAAGAAGTTAGCCGGACAAAACAAAAAAACACAAGAAATATGAAAGAAATCTCCGGCTAAAAGGACCTACCCAGGGCGCATGGTTGTCCCGGCTGTAGGGCGCCAGGTTGAAGGTCCAGCCCTCCGGCAGCCGCTCCTTCGTGATCGTCCACACCCACTCCTTCAGGTTGTGGTAGCGGGGATCACGGCGCGACAGTCGGGTCGGGTCCAGCCGGCCGGAGTAGTAGCACATTTTGTGCGCTCGCTGCTGCAACGGCATCATCAGCCGGGACATCCAACTGAGGGTGATGTCCAGGCCGGTTAGCCGGCAGGTGATGAGGGAGCGCATGCGCTGCAGCATCGCGTCCGACTCCGCCTTGTCGCCGTGAATCTTCAGATCCCAGTTCTACCGGCTGGACTCGACATCCTGGAAAGCTGGAAGGTTGATCCGGTCGACGTTGGTGACGTTCTTGACATAGAAGTACGACTGCTACCATAGTCGTACCGTGTCGTGGAGCAAGAACTTCGGGTAGCCGGACTGGGCGCGGGAGTAGATGGAGGCGCCACCGTAGACGACTAGCGGCCCCTTTGTGTACTGCACCTGCGGTCGGACTCGGAAGAGCCGGCAGAAGAGCCCGAGATCCGGCTGGATCCCGAGGTAGCTCTCGCAGAAGGGCATGAAGTGCGCCAACGTTCTGATCGCGTTGGCGTCGAGATGGTGGAGACGGAGATCGAAGAACGCCAGGAAAGTGAGGAAGAAGGGGTGCACTGGCAACGCAAACCCGCGCGCCAGATGCGAGACGAAGATGACACGCTCCCCCTCCGCCGGGTGCAGCGACACCTCTCCCGCTGGCGCCAACCGCATCGCCACTTCCTCCGCCAGCGAAAGGACGCGGGTTGCACGGTACTTCTAGATGTGGTCCTCCGTGACGGAGGAGCCACACCAGCCTTCGCGTTCGGCTGCCATTTCTAGCTGACAAGGAGGTGCGGCGGTGGAAGAGTGATGGTGGCCCATATCGCCAACAACAAAAAGCGGGCGACGCAGCGGGCAGCAGAGCAAGGGCGCAGAGGGCAGGAGCGCGGAAGAGAAGAGGAAAACTGGAGTGGGGGAGAGAAGGAAGGGAACTGCTCCCCCCGCGGTGTCCCTTTAAAGGACCGGAAGCGCAACCGTCCACGGCGCCACGTGGCGCGCATCCGGGCGACCCTCACCCCAACCGCCGCCCAGATCCCGTGTGCCGACGCGGGATGCGCAGAAGATCCGGGAGCGAGAACCGAAGCACCGGGCAGCAGGTTCCCGAGGCGACGTGCGACGGGATGTTACGCTGCCCGCCGCAGTGCAATGATGGCGCGTGCGCACGTGGCCGGCGTCAGCACTGGCGTCACGTGTAGCGCAACCGCCAGGCGTAGCCGGACACAAATTCAAAATCAGGAGGGAGCGCGTGCACATTTCGCCTAAGGGCGGAATCCACACGCGCTCGGGGGCTAGTGTCGGGGGGATGATCCCCAGATACCCCAACCGGACAAGAAACTGTGCGGTCGGATCGCGTCCGTGACCGGATCTGGCCGGACCGGACAAAGCGAGGCCGGCTACCTCATGGTAGCCGGATCAACAAGAAGCAGCCGGCTACGCGACGAGCTGTAACCAATCAAGGAGCGGACGGCGTGCGTATGACGCAGTGCATACGCCCAGACGATGACAAGACCGGCCACTACTCGGCCATACCGAAGACTTTGTGGGGATGACGCGGGAACAGTGGCCCGGTGCTGACGACATGCTCGCACGGCATCCACTATGCCTACGATAGCCATACCGCTCGTACTCCGATGCAACATACCATACCGGATACTGTAGATGACCAGCCGGCTGGGACCCGCATGTGGGGCCCACCAGTCGGACTGGCCAGTGAGGTTGTTGCCTCTCTGCCTATATAAGGAGAGGCAAGGCCTCAGTAGAAAGGGTTGGTCTCATTGCATTTAAGGCAGTAGCTAGAGAATACAGCTCAAGGAGCACTTGTAGTCCGTATATCCCACATAGTCAGATCCGGCAGGAGTAGGAGCTTTAACTCATCACGAGGGCTCCGAACCTAGGTACTTCCTGCGTCTAGCTACGCTTTCTTGTATCCAATCCCGCCTGTGGACGCCGTCGATAGCTTCCCTGCTAGTCCCCACACCTCTATCTAACCTCTTTATGTACTGCCATTCCCAATACAACGACAGTTCAACTAAGTGCACCAACAACCTATGCTAAGCAAGACAAGCAACAAGGTGATAACAAGATAATATACTTCAAGCACAATGGCTATCACAATGTAAATTGCATAAGTAAAGGGCTCGGTTGAGAGATAACCGATGGACACGGAGGCGATGATTTGTTTCCCGAAGTTCACTTCCAAAGAAGCTACATCTCTATTGGAGAGGTGTGGTGGCACAATGTACTTCGAATGCCACAAATGGATCACCTCGAGGTGTGCTGGCTCGATGCTCACCCAACGCCACACAAGGCCTCACCCCAAGATGCGAAGGCACGCAACTCATCGACGCAACAAAAGGCTCACCCTATTCTCCCGTGAGCTCACAACAAAGGCCTACTCACATTCCACTATGGGACACTTGAGGGCGGTCACCGAACCCGTAGAAGGCTTGGGGCAATCTCCACAACTCAATTGGAGGGCTCCCAAGAAATGCCACAAAGGCTACAAGCTTGAGGAAACTCCACAACAATTAGAGCCCCCAAGAACAATGTCACAATAGGCCATAAGCTTGAGGAATCTCCATAACTCAATTGGAGGTCCCAAGAACACACCACAACTCCACACAATCGACTAGGGTTCCAAGAACCTAAGAGAAATAAGCCCAAGAGCTTGAACTCGCCGAATCTCCGAGGAGAACTCAAACCTATGCACCAAAAGCTATTGGGGGAATAAGAGAGGAAGAACACAAAGAGGAGAGCACAAAACTCTCCAAGATCTAGATCCCAAGGATTCCTTCACAAAGAAGGGATTTGGTTTGGTGGGGGTTGTAGATGTAGATCTCCTCTCTCAAATCCCTCAAAAAGATGGAAGAATCATAGGAGGGGGAAGGGGAGAGGGCAAGCTCTTCAAGGTCAACAATGGAGGAGAGAGAGAAAGCCAAGAACCCAAAAAAGCAAGTTACCCATGAAGGGGAAGAGGAGCCCTTTTTAAAGGGCTCCCAGATCTGTCCGTTATGCACATATCTGTGCATGCCCGGTAGTACCGGTGGGTGGCCAGTATGTTGGGGATATACTTTCCGGGTATCCTCATTGTGCCTCGCTGACCAGGGTGGCCCACTTCAGGTTAGAGCTTTGCTTCACAGGCGGCCCAGTCAGGGAGAAGAGACGGAGTCCAGTCCGGCTACAGGAAGGCCCAGATGACTTACCAACATAGGCCCATAGTGTTACTTGTAGTTCAAGATGTACTCTGTAACTAACTCTTACTCGTAGTTGGATAGGTCTGTCCTGTAAACCCTAGGCCGGATATCTATATAAGCCGTCCTAGGGAGAGCCTTTAGGGCACCCTCACAGTAGTCTACAATCTCAACTCGCACAGGCGAAACCCTTGTAACCCATATTCCGGCTCTGCCGTATTACTGGATTGTTAGCAGGAGTAGGATCCGTCCAAAGTCGGCGGATTTGAACCTGGGTAAACTTGTGTGCTCACCATCCCGGAATACCGTACGTATCACACCCCTCTCTTCCACACGCCTTGAGGACCCCCTCATGGCGTACTTGTCATCAATCCGACGATAGTTGGCGCCCACCATGGGGCAAGTGAGCTTCGGATCTGTGTTCCGAGCGGAATTTGCAAGAATGGGAATCGGCGAGACCATCACCATCGGTCGCATCCTCTACGCTAGCGGCGTACCTCTCATCGTTCTCGATGAGACCTAGATTCCGGCTAGGGAGGTCGTGACCTCTTACACCATCATGTCCTTTGGCGAGATCGATGTGTACATCGGTTTCGCTGAACCTGTCCCACCCACCCCAGTTGTGATGATAGAGGTAGAAGAAATCTCTGGGTCCCCTTTGTCCGTGGAGGCGGCAGAGTTCTGGATCTCAGAAAACCCTAATCCCACCCAGCCCGCACCTATTGCAGAGATAGTGGAGAAAGCCGAACCTGAAGCAGATTTTGCGGTTCAAGTCAAATCTGGAGTGGATCTCCCTAGCAAGGTCGAATCCTAGATTGATCTGCCTGCCGAGGTTGAAACCCAGGAGGGGCAATATAATAACCATGGTTCCGACTCTGCCAACAACGGAACAGACCAACCTTTCCTGAGGCATACGTTGCAGCGCATGATGCTCCAAGATGCAAGCGTGGATGAGGTTCTCGAAACCATCAGGATTTTCGAGGAAGCCCACGAGGAAGGCCGCAAATACCTCAGGAGCCACACATCGCACTTTTTCGGATATGTTGAATTCGGATCCGGCTCTGCCAACGCTAGAGACAACAAAGACTCGGTGCTGGAGGCGATCGAAACAAACACCGACTTACCCGCATCCTCGGATGACTCGATGACATCGGCAGATTTCCGAAAGTTCTCCGAGGAATATGAAGAGGAGTCTAACTCCAAAGTGGCAGAAGAAGGAGAAGCCATGGACGAAGGATCGAGAGAGAACTCTCCCAAAGCGCAGGATGATATGGATCTCGGAGATAACCCCGATGTCCAGATGTCCAAAAGTATCGCTCCGAGCTTGACTCCGGCTCAACGAGACCAAGGAAAAGATAAAGAGACCAAGGAAGATTCCGACATGGAGGAAGCTGATGCTTCAAATCCCAAGTCGGATGGAAAGAAGAACTTCTCTACAAATAAAGACACATACGTCACTTTCCTTGGGTCTCAGCCAGCTAAGGTCAAGAAGGCAGTAATGCATGAACTCAATGCAACTATTCCGGCTGTCCCGCAATACTTGGACTGGTCGGAAGTGGCAATCACCTTTGACCGTGCTGATCATCCACCTAAGTTGCACATGCGAGGAAAATATGCCTTAGTCGCCAATCCACTTATTGATGGCTATGGTTTCTCCAAGACTCTCATGGACGGCGGCAGCAACATCAATATTCTATATGTCGAAACGCTACGCCGGATGTGGATCTCAGAGACCCAGCTGAATCACAGCTTCGTGATCTTCCACGGAGTTGTCCCAGGAAGACAAGCAAATTCCTTGGGAGAGATTACTTTAGATGTTACCTTTGGAACTCCAAAGAACTATCGAACGGAGGCACTTTCTTTTGAAGTAGTCCCGTTCAAGAGTGTGTACCATGCTATATTCGGACGTCCGGCTTAATGGGCTTTTATGGCTCGTCCGTGTTACAATTACAATATGATGAAAATTCTAGGTCCCAACGGCGTGATCACCATCAAGGGAGACCCGAAGAAAGCGCGAGAGTGTGAGGACGGAAATGCTGCCTTTGCTGAAGCCGTGTTGCACGCCCAGGAGTACCAGGAGATCAAGAAGACCATCGATCCGTCCGAGATGCCCGCAACGAAGAAGGAGGTGACAAAGCCGAATCCAAAGTTCAAGGCATCTGAGGAGACGAAGAAGACGTCGTTGAAGGATGATGACCCCTCCAAGGTGACCCAGATAGGCGTAGGCCTAGATAGCGCATAGGAAAGCACGCTCGTCAAGTTCCTCCAAGAAAATCAAGATATCTTCGCATGGCGGCCATCTGACATGATCGGAGTACCAAGGGAACTTGTCGAGCACTCTCTAAATGTACACCCGAATGCTAAACCCGCCAAACAGTCCCTACGACGTTTTGGCGATGAAAAGCATAAGGCAATAGCTAAGGAACTAGCCTAGCTCGAGTTAGCCGGATTCATAAAAGAGGTCATCCATACTGATTGGTTGGCCAACCCTGTAATGGTCCCTAAAAAGGACACCACTGATTTAAGGATGTGTGTTGATTATACTGCCTTGAACAAGGCTTGTCCCAAAGATCCGTTCGCTCTGCCTAGAATTGATCAAGTTATCGACTCGACGGCAGGCTCGGAACTCCTATGTTTTCTCGACGCGTATTCCGGTTATCACCAAATTTGGATGAAGGAATCGGATAAAATCAAAACTTCATTCATAACCCCCTTTGGAACCTTCTATTTTGTTACGAGCCCTTTGGGCTCAAGAACGCAGGAGCTACCTACCAGCGCACTACGCAGCGTTGCCTCCATGACCAAATCGGACGCAATGTGCATGCATATGTGGACGACATTGCGGTGATGTCCAAAAAGAAGGAAAATCTAATTTCCGACTTGGAGGAAACGTTCACCAATCTACGAAAATATAACATAATGTTTAACCCGAAGAAGTGCTTCTTTGGAATACCAGCCAAAAAATTGTTAGGTTTCATCGTGTCTCAAAGAGGCATAGAGGTGAACCGAGACAAGATTAAGGCTATAGTCAATATTTCTAGGACAACTCGCCTGAAGGACATTCAAAGACTAACTGGCTACAGTCAGTCGGTTTGTAAGCCGGCTCGGTGAAAGAGCCGCACCACTTTACAAGCTCCTAAAAAAGACCAAAAAGTTCGTTTGGACTGACGAAGCTGAAGCTGCACTATAAGACCTAAAAACGGTACTCTCATCTGCTCCAATCCTTGCAGCACCAGAACCAAGGGAACCGATGTTGCTTTATCTCGTTGCGACAAATAGAGTTGTCAGTATCGTCATGGTGGTGGAGAGACCAGAGGAAAATCAGGAACACCTGGTGCAGCGTCCGACTTATTACCTCAGCGAGGTCCTAACTGGATCAAAGCAGCGATATCCGCACTATCAAAAGCTAGCTTATGGTGTGTTTTTTGCATCCCGTAAGTTACGGCATTATTTTCAGGAACATTCAATTACCGTGGTGAGCACAACTCCCATGAGAGACATCATCAAAACAGCGACGCTACAAGACGTGTCACAAAATGGGGCATAGAGATTTTAGCTTTCGACATTGAGTATAAACCTTGGACAGCAATCAAATCCCAAATCCTCGCTGACTTTATTGCTGATTGGACAGAGACAATGGAGAATATGGTCCTCCCGGAGTCGGAATATTGGACCTTATATTTTGACGGGTCTAAGGCTCGAGGGGGCTCGGGGGCTGGCGTGGTGCTCAAATCACCCCAAGGAGATAAACTTTTCTATGTGTTGCGGATCCACTTCACAGCGACAAATAATATTGCCGAGTATGAAGCACTGCTACATGGAATCCGGATTGCTAAGGATATTGGCATATGATGTTTGATGTGTTATGGAGATTCGGATCTTGTTGCTCAACAAGTGTCAGATATTTGTAATGCAAATAAGCACATGGTAGCATATAAGGCTGTCGTGGATGAACTATCTAAATCGTTCGAAGGGTTTGAAGTTCAACACATCCCTCGAGCAGAAAATGAGGAAGCAGATGCACTATCTCGTATAGGCTCTGCGCGGAAAAAGGTTCCGGATGGCGCTTTTTTGGAGCACCTCAAAGTTACTTCTATAAAAGGAGTAGACGAGGAATATTTGACCAAATCCAACTCACCTTTAATAGCAGTTCTGGCTATAATTCCCAGCTGAACTCAACCCTACCTTGATTACTTGGTAGATGGCAAATTACCCGAAGACGAGGTTCTAAACCGGCAGATCGTCCAACGAGCAAAAGCCTATACTATAATTAGTGGTGAGCTCTATAAGCGGAGTGCGTCTGGGATCTTTCAGCACTGTGTATCTCTGGAGGAAGGAGTGGAAATCTTACGAGAAATCCATGAAGGCGAGTGTGGTCACCACACTGCAGCCAAATCTCTAGTGGCAAAAGCTTTCCGACACTGTTTTTTCTGGCTTACAGGCAAGGCAGATGCCGAACGGTTGGTCAAGACATGCAAAGGTTGCCAAAAGTACGCCAAGCAAGCTCACGTTCTGGTTGATCAGCTGCGAACAATACCTATAACATGGCCTTTTGCAGTCTGAGGGCTTGATATGGTAGGACCTTTTAAACGAGCTCCAAGTGGATTTAGTCATCTCTTAGTGATGGTGGATAAATTCACGAAATGGATCGAGGCTAAAACCATCACAAGTTGTGATGGAGCAACATCCAAAAGATTTGTCGAGGGTGTTATAATCCGATACGGTTATCCACATAGCATTATTACGGACAACGGGAGTAATTTTTCTATGGGAGAACTTGCCGAATTCTGCGATGAACAAAATATCCGGCTTGACATTGCGTCAGTCGCACATCCACAGGCTAATGGACAAGTCGAAAGAACAAATCGTTTAATCCTACAAGGCCTAAAACCAAGACTCGAAGCACCACTACGACGTACTGTGGGGGCTTGGGCAGAGGAATTACCTTCTGTAATATGGAGCTTGCGAACAACTCCAAATAGGTCAACCTGATACACACCTTTCTTCTTGGTCTATGGCGTAGAAGCAGTTCTTCCTAGTGATTTGATTCATACTTATCCTAGAGTTACTTCGTATGTTGAAGAGGATGCCAAAATTTCTCGACAAAATGATCTCGACTTAGTCGAAGAAGTTCGCGTCGAGATGAGATCAACAGCCTATCCGTAGAAGTTACGCAAGTATCATAGCCAGAGACTCAGAAACCGGTCTTTCAATAAGGACGATTTGGTTCTCCGGCTTGTGCAGAAAAGAAAGCACAAATTTTTCCCAGTATGGGAAGAGCCCTTTTTAGTTAGCCGAGTTTTGCACAATTGTTTTTACTATCTAACTGATCTGCGGCCAGTCAAAGAAAGACCTACTACTAAGAAAAGAAAGAGAGCTGGAAGCAGTATAGATCCGGAAGAATTAGACAGACAATGGAATATTGCTCAGCTACGTCCCTTTTATTCTTAGTTTATCTTTCTTTGTAATCATATATGTGTACATGTTCAATAAGAAATAAAGTATTGGTTGCCTCATTTTTTCTGAGAAGTTTTATATTACCATATTATTTTAGAATGATCATGTCACAGTCGAAAATCCCAGAATACTTGAAAGTACTTTATGCTCATGATTGTTCTGGTTTAGATTTCCGATTCTAAAATTGCTACCTTCGGGTATAAATCTAAATTTTATACTCTATACTTTGGTTATTTATCTGATTGTCGGATGCGGGTATTTTCCGAGTAGTGAATTGTTGGTACTGTAAGCCGGCTTTATTTCCGAGTTTAAACTGGTTTAGCAAGTGAGCTCCATTGCTCGGCAAAATTTCCGTGCTAAAGGTTGGCCGGCTCACGAAAGAGACGAGGCGGAAAGCCAGATAAACGATAAGTATAGACAGAAAATATAAGTGCTTATGAAAAACATTTCAGGCACATAAAATTAAAGACAAAAGTGCTAAATAGAGTTAACAAATCTTAGCACTAGCAAAAGTATTATACTACTTATTTACAACCCAAATTGTTTTCAGAATAACACATTTTGTTCTGATGCTCTATGGTGCAGGGGGAGAGGTAGGATCCGCCGGCTCACTGGAGACATCAGCCTCACGTCGATATCTTTCTGAGACGTTCAAATCCGACACAGTTTGTTTGTCGTCGGAAACTTCACCAGTTTCTTCGGCAGGCGGAGGCGGCGTCTCTACGCGAGTGAAGAATGGAGTGTCGTAGCTGGTCAAGCCGGCTACGTGGCACCCATATCCGGCACAGGAGTTCATGATTGCTTTGATATCCTGTTTCTGTCCGTCTTCATCCACAGTAGAATACCCTCTGGTTACTTGCCAAATTTCCATGCTTCCATGGTGGCTCATAACCATGGTGAGAGCGTTTTGCGCTGCGGTCCACGCGTAGGACATGTTCTAGTCCTAGATAAGCTGAGGCATCTCCTTGGCCTTGTCTCGCACTTCAAAGTCGGATATACTATGCATGTTCGGAATCCTGAGAACTTCGCCAATATCCTCAAGGGATTGCAGAAGTCCTGAAGTAAATCGCCGACTTGTGTAAGCCGGCTAGTGCGGGACTCGGCGAAGGCTGAATCCAGTAAATTCAGAGGACCTGCGCATATAATGCAAAAGGTTAGAAAGCATATCCTAATTCCAAGAATCAGAAAAGCAGAAAGTCAGAAAGTTGGAAACATACCAAAGATGACATCGTCAACTTTGGTCTTCTCTTCACGAAGACTCTGGAGTTCAGTCCAGAGTGCCTCAGTGATATCCTTCTCTCTAAAAAGCTCATTATTGAGATCCGAGATCTTTTGGTCCTGGCCGTGATCCTTAGATCATGCTCTATGGTGGCCATGGAGGAGGATTCAAGGATTTGAGCAATGCTTCTCTCATGATCCGCCTTGAGCTGATCTAGCTCTCGGCGCGGATCGGCATTTTCTACCTCCAGGGTTTTCAGATTCTCGGCCTCTTCAATCATGGTGCAGGATTGCTTTACCAGTGCTGTAGTCAAAAGAACAACAATTGAACAAAAATTCGACTATGAAATAAAGAGCAAGGTTTGAGTACTGTAATGTTTACCTTTAGCCTCATCCCTTGACACTTTCAATTGAGCATTTTCAAGTCGGAGTGCTCTGATCTCTCTCCGCTTGTTACATATATTCTTCAACAATTCCTGGTTATATGAATTAACTTTCTGTAAGTCAGAATACCCAGAATTAGAAGTCGACTAAAGACTCGGGCTAATATTTTTACTAATATCAGCACGAGCCTTAGGGGCTACACTAGTTAGTTCTTTGGCATCCTATGAAAGCATAAATTCGGATTGTCTATCCAACTTCATGCTTGGGGCTAGAGGATATGGCATAAAGTAAAGTAAAAAAGGGAGTTGGAATCCCGACTTACATGTTGCTCATGAGTAAGTTTACTCAAACTCATGTTCACTTCAGTAGTAACCTTTTCGGCGAGGGTCAATGGGACTACTGGTGGAGGTGGAAGCTCGCCGGTTCTCAGTCTCTCGTTGCAAAGACGGACTTGTTCAAGAAGTTCGGAGTACTTGACGTCCTCCGCTTCTTGTGCTTCTTCTTCGGCAGTGATAATCTGGCTTTCTAGGCATTGCCGGGATAGCCATTGGATCTCCTCCGCGGATTTCTAAGAAAGGCCAAGTTTGGCAAGTCCCGGATTGCTGAGGAGATTGTCAGCAAAGACTTCTGCCAAGGGATCATTACCCGAAGAGGGTTCACCCTTATCAAAACCTGAGTCGCCCATGGTGACTTCAGTTTGTGAACCGAGGATCGCTGGCCCTGATGTATGAGCCAGATCTTCTACGACGGTCGGAGATGGAGTTATCTCTAGCGTTGTAGAAGGCTGAGGGGCAGGAGTTGGAGGCATTGCGGTAGGAGAAGTCAAATTTAGCTTTGACTAGTGCAGGGGCTTCGACGAAATTCCCTTCCCCTTGCCCTTGGTGAGCTATTTAGCTCTGAGAAAGTAATAGAATAAATAACATTACATCTCAGAAAGAATTACGAACAAAATACAATGACCTGGTGAGGAAAGAATTACCTCTTCACGACAGGCACCTCCTTTGTGCCGATAGACACTGTCAGAGCCTTACGCTTCCGAGAAATTGTGTTCAGCAATAGAACTAATTCAGCATTATCCTGAGAAAACTCAGGAGGATATCCCTCGATAGGAGCAAGCTCCGACTCGGGGAGGTCAACAAGCTGAAAAGGAAAATGGAATTTCGGTATTGCAAAACAATATAAAGATGAACACATAATTCGAGTTGCTGCTGGAAACTTACCAGTACCACAGGATCTTCAGCCGTATGCATGTCCAAAGACAGCTCCGGGATATTCCTCTCAATCCGCTCCCTTATCAGCCACTTGATTTGACACACATACTCTTTATCTGAGTAAGGCTTGGAGCAGATCTGGAGGGAATCTTTCTTGGACGCCGTAATGGAATTCATCAGCCGATCTCCATGATGTTGAAGAGGCTAGATCCGGCGTGCCACCCAGCAATGAACTAAGTCGGACCCTTTTAGGCCCTTGTGCTTCATCAAATATTCGATCCGCCTCTTGGCAAGAAGCAGATCATCACTGAGAGACGGCGCATTTGCGTCCCAGGACTCTTGGGGCGTGGCGGCACCGTCGACAAAAGCCGGCAAAGCAGTAGTTTTGCCGGGAGCGGGAATATACTTGTGATAAAAGAAGATGGATGGCCATTGTTTCACCAACTCACTGGCCATGATCCGAGGATAGACGCTCTCTCTTCTAACAGAAAAACTAATAGTACCGGCAATGTAAGGATTACCGGTAGTGATGGAATTTCTCCGGACATGAAAATAAAACCGGAAAAGAGTAAGGTTCGGCCTAATGCCGAGGTACCCCTCGCATAAAGAAGTGTATGCGCTCATCTCTAAGAGAGAGTTCGGGGGAAGATGGAGTTGAACTCCGTAATGATCTATAACCTTAGAGAAGTCTGGGGGAGGAAAGCTCAAACCTCTGTCGAGGTGGGTGCCGAAGTGTACCCGCTCGCCGGCGTGGGGATTGGGAACGGTTTTGCCGAAGCCGCTCTGCCAGTCGCCGGTGCGGAGGAGCCCTTCGTCCTCCACGACGCGGAGCTTGGCGTCGTCCAGGACGCACGGGATCCAGACCCCATGGTTGCTCTCCTTCTCCGCTGCCGTTGTTGTCGTCGCCGCCGCGCCGGAAGATGATGCTGAAGCCATTCTCTCGTGTGCCGGTGACCTAGGATGGGTGGTGCTGGAGGATTTTGGGGAGCAGAGGAGCTCTGTGTTCGTGGGAGGCATTGGGAAGAAGGAAACGGCGCAAGTGCTGGTGAAGAAGATGGGGAATAGAATCCTAACCGCTTATATCCTCCAGCCGCGCCAAGATTTGTGTAAACGAACAGTGAACGTGCCACACGTCGTGGAAAGAACTGGGTAACCCCCACGTGATGATTACGCCGCCTCGATCTCCGTGCATGCATTAAAACGATGCCTCGGTTCCGCGCAAGACGGACCCACCAGTGGTCGTGCTGACAGGAATGTCTGTCAGTGGCGTGACTTGACCATGACTAGTGTCAGATTGCGTCAGAGACCAAGTTCCGGCTTAGTTTGAATTTCGAGCTGGAAACCCGAATAATGTATTCATAGGTCCGACTCAGTTGAGACCCGGATCCTATCCTTTCTTTTTTGAAGTTTCAGGAACCCTTCAAGATTCTGCAAGCCGAAGATCAAGCTAGACGATGATGAAATCCGACTTTGGATATCAGAGGCTTCCAGGGGCTGCTGTTGGGGATATACTTTACGGGTATCCTCACTGTGCCTCACTGACTAGGGTGGACCACTTTGGGTTAGAGCTTTGCTTCACGGGCAGCCCAGTCAGGGAGAAGAGACGGAGTCCAGTCCGGCTACGGGAAGGCCCAGATGACTTACGGACATAGGCCCATAGTGTTACTTGTAGTTCAAGATGTACTCTATAACCGACTCTTAGTCGCAGCCGGATAGGTCTCTCTTGTAAACCCTAGGCCAGATATCTATATAAGCCGTCCTAGAGAGAGCCTTTAGGGCACCCTCACAATAGTCTAGAATCTCAACTCGCACAGGCAAAACCCTTGTAACCCATATTCCTGCTCTGCCGTATTACTGGATTACTAATAGGAGTAGGATCCGTCCAAAGCCGGCGGATTCGAACCTGGGTAAACTTGTGTGCTCACCGTCCCGGAATACCGTACGTCTCATACCCCTCTCTTCCCCACGCCTTAAGGACCCCCTCATGGTGTACTTGTCATCAATCCAACGACACAGTACTACCGCTGGCACCCAGCCAACGGTCACAAAATAGGATGCGAAAAGAGAAAAAATCTGGCTAGAACTACCGCCGAAAATTCCAGTCGAAGTTCCAACAAATAACACATTTCACATAGAACACCTACTGAACATGACCATAACTTCGATCGGAACTAGGTCCGGTACTACCAGCGACAAACATGTCCTAGCGGTACTACCGCCTGAAATTCCGGTCGAAGTTCCGACAAATAGAACACACCAAAACAGAGAAGTTACTGAACGCATCCCATGGGCATCGGAACATTTGTCGGAACTTCCGTCGGAACTACCGGCAGCAAACATGCCCTTGCGCTACTACCGGTGGAGAGCTGAAACTTCCGGTCAGGGAAACTTCTGAAACCAAAATGGCAATAACTTTCGTGTCCGAACTCCAAATGAGATGAGACCAATTTTGTTGGAAAGATAAAAACGTGTAGAATCCAAGGGAGAAAATACCATGAATATATATATATGAGATATCTCCCAAGGTGTGGAGCCAGAAAAACTGCAAGATCAAAAACACAATAGGATAAGCAAGGGAAATCCGTTTTTTGATGAACTATAGCTTGTTATGAAGATAACCACAAGCTCTATATCCTCACATGGACAAGATCCAAACAACAACCAAGAAAGATGTTGTTATGTATGCAAAGTATTGAGCTCTCTATGAAAGATACAATCAAGCACTCACTCGAGAGCCCCTCTTGATAGTACGGCTATCTATCCTAAACCCGGTCTCCTAACACTACAAGAGACCGGTAAGATAGAAAGCCTATCAAGATCATACCTTTTCCATGAGCATTCCACTTGAGCTTGATGCAGACCGTCTTGTTCTTCTCAAGATGGATTGCCTTTCTTGATTGCACTTGGTTGCTCTTTGCTTGATGAATACTTCTGAATTTCTCCCCATACTCCATGGGGAAACCTCTTTTTTAAACATGTCTTCATCACTCAATGATCACCGAGGATGGAAAGCTTCAAGTATGAGATCTTCTAGAGATGGTGCACCTTGAGCTTGCACTTCATTTCTTCTATCCACATAATGATGATGTATTGAAGATGCACATGAGGAACTCCATCTCTTCTTCAAGACACACTTGATCTTCTTCTTTTAACCTTGAGACCAACACATGGCCCAAGCAATGCCAATGGACAAACCTATGAGTGAAACTCAATTTACACATTACTCCATAGAGATTGTCATTAATTACCAAAACCACACATGGGGGCATACATGCCCTTTCAGCAGGCATGTGAGAGTGTTACGCCAGGTCGATGACGCCGTAGGCCTGAGAGGTTGCAACGCGATGCCCCATGACACGGCAGACCTGAGAGGTTGCGGCGCCATGCCACGCGGCGCGGTGTAAACAATGTCGGCGCTGCACGTTCACAGTTATATATATTTCAAACACAATTCTAGCTATCTCATTGACACATTTCTAGCAAAATGGCAGATATCTCATTGACACATTTCTAGCAAAATAATACAAAGATTAACATGAACCACATCATGTCTAAAAGTTAACATGAACATGAGCATAGTCAATAAGCCAACATGAACATAGTCTCCAACAAGGGAAGTTTACTACATTACAAGCCAAGCATCATATCCAACAAGTACCAACCAGCCACATCATACCCAACAAGCTACCAAGTTCACTACTTTCTCGCACGCTTGCTCTTGCCTCTTCTCCTCGGAGTAATCTTCCGGTGTGGCTCTGATACCTTTGATCCAGATTACGGATGTAGTATAGCTTATTTTTCCCTAGTAGACCTAGGTTATCGAATCCTCGGGAAGCGAATGTGTAGTGAAGTTACTTTAATGGACCTTCGGGAGTTTTAGAATTCCTTTTGTGTTTTCATCGGACCAGTAGTTTGCGTCTTTTGGTTGTTGTTGATGATGGAGAGAGGGCCTAGGGCATTTGGTTTCACTTGTAGCTGTGCAAAACATCTGATGGAAATAAAAGATAGAAATAAAGCATGTGTGTACTTGTTAGAGCAAGATAAATTATATGCGGACAGTGCATCCATAATTGTTATTGCCTCCGCAACCGCTTATAGCAATAACCTACTAGTCTCATCCATAAAAGAAAGAGAACTAATGATATGCATCGTGATGCCACTGTTAATCCCAAGCAAATCCCTCACATATAGCCATACTACCCCTTCTGTCACTGGGGTTCCCAACCTGTAGATCAGTCATCACTCATACTCCCTATACCTGGCTCAACCCTCGGGGTCTTGGTACCTGACAAGTCCTTGGATTGAGGCAAGAGAGTATACAATAATCATCATGTCATACAAACTAATACACGATCCCATATATGATAATTCATATGCACAATTGCTACATGGCTAGGCCGAAGCCTCAGCCCAAGGAGAATTACTCACACATAGAGATGAGATCAACAATCACAAACATTGTAATGAAAATCATAAGATTGATAGCAATAGTCTTACAATGTTGCCAATCAGAGAAGAGAGCTACTATTACAAGTGGTGGAGTATGGCTATGGAGATGGAGAGGGGTTTGGAGATCTGGAGGCAGCTTTTTGGTGGAGTCTAGCTTCTTCGGGGTGGAGCGAGAGATAGCACGTGAGAGAGGTTTTCCCATCGCCCGAGGCTTCTTTATATAGGGGTCCCTTCATGAAAGTTGTAATATTTGACCTAACGGTGGTGGCGCCAACTATACAGCCGGAGCAATACGGTTGGAATTTTTGCTCTGGCCATATAGTTGGTCGTTACGGCGTCTTCCTTCATTGGATGGCTCCTGGTTTCTTCCGGTTGAAGGAAATATCGTATCTTCGACTTTAATGTAGTGATTTACTCCTTTAAACGACATTATCTATGCAGGAAAAATACAAGAAGAAAGGATTGCATACCCATCTGAATATTAGCATTAGTGGCAGGGTTTAGAGAGATATTTCATCAAAAATATGACTAATATCCAGTTTAAATGTGGACATTAGATGGCTATATTTCAGAGCCATCAACCTCCCCAAGCTTAAACTTGATCGTCCCGAGAAAAAAACCAAAGTCAAAAAGGAACTCAACATTTAAACTGAAATAATGAGATGGTGATCTTACTCATGATTAATAGTCTCATGTTTCCTCCACTTCATAAATCTGAAAACTTCAGCATAGATAGAGTAATGGCAAGCATATCATACAGGTTTCATGCATCCTTATAGCGCAACAAAATTATTGTAAGTATGGATGATCCAAATGACTAAATTTTATTCCATGTCAAGTAATCAACTCATAGGCTTGCCTTTGAACAGTAAAGCATAATCATGTAAATTAAGAGTGTGAGAGTTGTCATGAAAAGCATATATACTAGAGTATCTCAGTTCTGCCACATCAATGAATCAAGACTTTGCAAGCACTACTTTTCTATTCATTATCCTTCAAGAATTTTCAGTTTTTAAGTAATTGAGAGCATGCCAAAAAAATATTAGTTTATCGGGCTATGATGGACACTCGTGGCATCACTACGGCTTTTGTTCCTTTTGCACAATGATTTCTCATAACATCCAGAGGAGTGATTCCATCATGATTACAGCTACCCAGGAGTGCCAAGAATGTTACCCACTATAGCATTGTTGCTACAAGTATTTAATCAACTCATAGCCGAAATCTAGGAGTTTCATCCATTAAGATCATTCGTAGACCAGCGGAGTTGTTGGCATCCTATGAAGTTTGACACGCATAAAGCTATATCATTCTTATGATTCACAAGTCAAACTTTGGCATGCTCATAAAAACCGCTAAACATTAATTCAATCGAACAAATCTTATCAAAGAGAGCTATCAAGTCAATCAATATTTTCAGTGGTGTTGAGTGTCTCTAGAAATAAGCCTTCAAGACTAAGCACTACAACACCCAAGTCTTCATTTGTGAGACTTTTTCTTATTACAATTGTTTAGCAATTTTTAGGCAAGACTTGGTTAACTACGAGAGCTGGAACAAAATAAGCCCAATTAAATACCCATGCAAACGACAATCTTACGAAAATACAAAGACTCACTCTACCAATATAATATCTTAACATTCACTACTAACTAGCATAGGTTTCTCAAACTTCAAAAGTGGGGAGTCATAAGGCATACCTCTCATGTTTGGTTCCACTTCTCTCTTCATTTTTTATTTGTTTCTTGGAAACTCGAAGTCGACCACTCTCCTGCAAATATACGAAGACCTCGAGGCGGAAAGAAAAGAAAGAGGGAAAATAAGGAAAAATGGAGAAATCTTTTTGTGATTTTTAAGAGAGGAAAATAGAGAATAGAAAATTGGCGGCAAAGCTCGGCTAGAAAATTTCGAAAGCAAATAGAAAGAACTAAAAATAAAGTGTTGGGGAAACCAACACGAGTGCTTATAAACTCAACTAAAAATATAACCTCGAAATAAATAAAAGCAAATAAACGCCAAATAAAGATACATGAGGAGACTTCCCCAAGCTTAGGCTTTTGCAAGCCCTTCAAATCATTGTGGTGGTGGGAAAAAGTCGTTACTCCAGTTTGCAAATTGAGTTGAGAGGTTACTTGTTGATGCTCGGAGGTTCAAAGAGAGGTTGTGCATCCTCTCCACAGTCCCTCCAAGTCCTTGGAAATCTTGGTATGTGGCGGACCGGGTTTGTGGATGCTCCTCTTGATGAGGAACCTCTTGCTCCTCTTCTTGGTCCTCATCCTCTTCAGGAATCTCGTCCTCGGGTTGGTACTGTTCAACCTGCACATCATATAGAAAATGTCCTTCCTCGATAGAGAAAAGACAATTAGGCATAGGAGCGGGATAGATACGTCCAGCTTTAGCAATATGCAAGTAATAAACATCACCTCTCCTAGTGAGCATTCCACAGGCTCTCGAGGTGGAGAAACTAACACGTGTCTCACCTAGTACGGGTTGCAACTCACCTAGGTCGAGGCCTAGGGCAGTGGCAAGCACGGTGATGATGCCTCCTCCTATGATTGGCCCTTGGCTTTGGGAGGCTTGGTTCTCCAGGTAGCGCACAAGGATGGCGCCCAAGTTGAGTGACAAGTTGCAGTTGACGTATGCAGCCTTTGCAAGGACTAAGATGTCCTCCTCGTTGAGTCTCATGAACTCATTATGTGCCTGCAAGGTAACATAGAACAAATAGCGAATTGCAGGATGTTGAATATTCTTCCCTTTATTCACTCTACTAGTGAAACTCATTCCATTATAGTATTGATCGGGGGAAGGACTTATGCCAGTAAAAGAAGCGCGTAAAGCATGAATATCATTGTTTGACAAATTAAAGAATGCACACCATTCATCTAATGTTAAAGTGTAGTTGTTTTCACCAGGCGGAAAGAAATAGTATCCTCTCCTTGCCACAGTTTAACGGTGCTTTGCAATGAACTTAGGAATTCAATGGTTAAGTGGCGATAAGTAGGTACATCATTGTACACAAAGTTTTGCATGCCAGCTCTATTGCAAAGTAAATTAAAGTCATCAGAAATACCGAGTTTGTTCAATATAATGGGGCAAGCCCACTTGGTGGCCTTCACTTCGTGGTTCTTAATCTTGTTGAAGAGTTTGCGATGGGACTCATCCCTGAACTGTATCCCCATGCATTCCCGAGCGACAGCCTGAGAAGCGCTAGCGGTGGCATGAGCACGAGTTTGGCTCCTTGTGTTCATCTTCTAAAACATTGAAGAAAGGCAAAAATAAAACTTTTTGATCCAACAATAGTAAGTATAATATATTCCTCATCTAAACACACTAAAGAATCTCCTCAAGATAATAATCTAGGTAAGAAAATCATGGCAATAAGTTCATAGTAGGACTCACCCTAGATTGATAATGACAATAGATCAAAGATGAATTTGCAAAAATAATTGGAGGATTGGAGGAGAAACATATCGTAGATCACTTGTGTGCGAGGAAATCGAACGAAATTGAGTAGAGATGAAGATCCCTTGAGGTTTTGAGAGAGTTTAGAGGTAGAAGAAAGTAAAAGGATTGAAGTTTCGGAGTTGGGAGTACCTTCTCGTGCGATTTTGTGGTCGGACGTAACTATACGGGTGCAACTATACGGGCGCAACTATATGGGCGGAACATGCGTTCTAGCCGTATGGTTTGCGTTCTGTCAAAATATTAAGTTTTCCTCCTGGCCGCTTGATGTCTACGCACGCTTCTATTCTTGTAGACAATGTTGGGCCTCCAAGTGCAGAGGTTTGTAGAACAACAGCAAGTTTCCCTTAAGTGGATCACCCAAGGTTTATCGAACTCAGGGAGGAAGTGGTCAAAGGTATCCCTCTCAAGCAACCCTGCAATCAAGATACAAGAAGTATCTTGTGTCCCCAACACACCCAATACACTTGTCAGGTGTATAGGTGCACTAGTTCAGCGAAGAGATAGTGAAATACAAGTAATATTGATGATTATAAGTGGTAATTGCAATCTGAAATAAGAGTGATAGCAAACAAACATGTAACAATACTGATTGTAAATGGTGTTTCAATGCTTAGAAACAAGGCCTAGGGATCATACTTTCACTAGTGGACACTCTCATATAAATATCTTCTCTTCATGATGCTACCTTGAACTACTCTCCGGTTGGACGATGTAGGGCTATAACAGCACACCTTAAAGTTCGCATTCCCCATCTAGATAACACCTCACTGTCACCTAGAGAGCTAAATGGTTCCAACAAACACCACAATCTCATAGAGACATCAAACTAAAATTATACTCATGATAAGTATTTATGTAACCTTAGACAAAGTGCCACACGGTGTGCACACTGTTAACTACACACATGTGGGGATAAGCAGAGATTCATTAAAGCACTTGAGTAGTAGAATAGATCTATAGATTACAAAGCTCATGATCTCAATAAGATCATGCATAGAGAGAGAGATGAACACATAGCTACCGGTAGAGCCCTTGGCCTCGAGAGAGAACTACTCCCTCCTCATCATGGGAGTCAACAACGGCGATGGAGATGGCGGTGGAGTCGATGGAGATGGATCTGGGGGCACTTCTGTTGGAAATATGCCCTAGAGACAAATAGTAGTAAGGACTATTATCATATTTCATATAGTTTATGATTAAGTTTTATATCATGATATAACTGTATTGAGTGGAAACATCAATACACGTGTGATATACAAACAACCAGGGGTTCCCAGTGAAACTCTGGTCACTGGTTCATTGGTCAACCGATGATCATGTTTCCTGATCATGTGGCATTTATGCCAGTTGGAAATGAGGTCATCACATTCTGAGAATGAGATGATGAACCAATACCCAACCTAAACATCGTGACCCGATCATGTCACGAAGTTCAAGTTACGATGATTAGAAATGGATCCTCGTAGACTATTCCTTATACCATGAGGCTATATCAATCACTGTCTCCTGAGAGTGCTTAGATAGCATCAAACGCCATCTGGTAAAACGGTGGTTATAAAGGTATGTTCAGGTATTCGGAGGAAACCGTAGAGGCAATATATGTCAAGAGCGGGATTTGTTCGTCCATGTGACGGGAAGATACTCAAGGGCCCACTCGGAGAAGTTATATCCAATAGCTGCGCAGCGTGTGATTAGATCACGGGGATATCACTTGTCGGAACGAGTTAAGTAGCATTGTTCAGTAACGAGATTGAACCCGACATGGTGATGTCATTGATCATATCTCGGGCAATGCAAGTATCGAATGACAAAGGGAATAAGACACGACTATCCCGGTTCAAACAACAAAAGATCTTCGTGGAACGCATAGGGGTCACATGGCCATCCAGGTCCCTCTGTCGATCATTGGTGTGGGAGTGTCCCGACCATGTCTGGAGTGTTCCCGAACCGTAGGGTATCACGCTTAAGGACTTGTTGATGCTTAGAGAGTGTTTATAGGATCGGTAGAATCACCGAAGAAAAGAAGGGAGAAAACCGAAAGGGTTTCGGTAAGTCCGGAGGATGTCCGGAGTGGAGGTGGAAGGTGTACCATGGCCATGGAGATTGAATAATATGTGAATGAATGTTAAATGTTGATTTAATCATGTATTCATAATTATTTAATAAAGAGAAAATCAATTAAAAGGTCAAAAGGCTTAATGGGCCAATTTCCGGAGGGAGAGGGCCCATTAGGGAAAAGGAGAAAGGGGAGAAAGGGCAAGAGGGAGGCCTGCTGGGCCTAGCCCCCCCCCCCCTCGCGGGGCCCACTAGTTGAGGGCGGCCACCTCATCTCCTTTAGTCCCACCCCAGGACTTTAGGGGAGGTAGTACCTCCCCTCCCCCTATATAAAGTGGGGTATTTGGCCTAGAAAAATACACCAATAATCAATAAAGGTCTCCCCACTTTTGGGAGGACCTCCAATTGATATTTTCTCTCTCCCCCTCTCTCTCTCTCGTGACCGTGGTCCCAAGTCTGGACTGCGCGAGCGAGAGACATCTTCACCGCGGAGCGCCGTCGCGCTGCGTGATTCGGATCCGGGAGCTCTACTTCCACAACTGTTGCTAGATCGGGGAAGCGGGAGTCATCGTCAGGCACCAAACATGTGTAACTCCCCATGAGGTGTCGCACTTGAGGCACTCAAGTCTTTGGAGACAGAAGGAGCGCAAGGACTTCATCACGACCTTGAGGTCGGCTTCGGCTCGTCTACATCAACCACGCTCTCCTGAGCGTTGACAACGCTTTTCGATCTTCAAGGGTAAGTTCGCGAAAATCCCCTCCCGTTACTGTATTACTAATAGATAGGTCCTGGCAGCTTCAGGGGTTCAGGGGCGTAGAGTAAAATTTATTGTTTTTATGCGCAGAACCCCTACAGTGGTATCAGAGCTAGATCTATGCGTAGTAATGCTAGTACGGGTAGAACACACGAGATGTAGCGTGTGGGCGTTGATATTTTAGTTGTTACCCTCCCACGTGTACTTGTGTATACCGCAGTAATGCTTGATGAAGCGGCCCCCAACCGACTTTACACGTTCATTCGCGAGACTGGTCCATGCTTGACATACGGCTTGTACCGTATAAAGTGGCTTAGGGGGGTGTCTGTCTCTCTCGCATTAGTTGGTATACCATTTGCAATGGAGGGCCCCGAAAGGGGTGTAGTAGAGATAACTACTTGATCAGCATTGTTCTGAAAGTTCGTAGGTAAGAACGGTTCTTGTGCGAAATCCCATTCAGCCACATAAAACATGCAAAGATAAAGTAGAGGCGTCTAACTTTGTTTTGAAGGGGGGCGTTGCTTTGTGATATGGTTGTGGAAAAGGTAAAGTAATTACCTTTTGTTACGTAGTAGTAGATAGTCATGGAGGTGACGAACTACCACGCCGGAATGACACCGTACCACGTGTCTACGGCGCGAACTCCCGGCACCGGAACCCGGTGACGACGGATGGAGATCACGACGTGAAGGACCATATCACATAGCATTTACATTCAATTTTATTTGATTGTATGTCTTATTGTGTGCTAGTATTAGATACTCGACGGTAGCCTAATAAGATGATCCCTGTTAAAATAACCAACGATTGTGTTCCCCCTTAGTGTGCACCACCAAGAAAGTTCTTCGGTATGAGGCAGGCCGTGATGATCGGGTGTCAGACATATCTACGTTCACATACAGTGGGTGTAAGCCATGTTGCACAGCGAAAACACTAAGGTTGAGTTGGCGAGCCTAGCATGTACAGACATGGCCTTGGAACGTGGATGGTCGAAAGATCGAGCACGAGTCGCATGGATGATGTGACCGACGTTTAGCGTCCACCCTTGAACCCACATTGATGGCCGTGATGATCGGGGGAGATGTGGCTGATAGGGGTCGTGTTATCACTAGGAACCCTCACTCGGGATAGGTGTTTCTGAGTGGAGTTATTATTAACTCATTTATTTATAAACTTAGTCTAAATTCCTTCTGCAATTATAAATGTAGAAAATGGTTCTTCCCGAGATTACCTTTCCTATCGACGATTGGTTAAAAGAAGAAAAACTCAAGTTAGATGGATCTAACTTTTCTGCATGGGTCATACGCATGTTTGATCTCCTTGGGGAGAACGAAGTAGCTGACTACATGACCTGCGAGATGTATTTAGAGCCACCATATTCTCATGAGACACAGGAGCAGCGGGATCTGCGTTGTCGTCGTCGTGTGATGGCCACATTTATATCAGTGACCATGCGCCTAGGAATGGAGGATGGGTTGTGGCCAATGGTGGGGAGTCTCAAGCCCCGGATGGTCATGGCACATCTGAGAGCACATTTCGTGGAACAAGTGCGCATGTGGGAGTATGAGCTGATGGGGGACTTTCTCTCCATAAAGATGGAGGAGGGCTCCTCACTGGATGATCACTTATTGCGTCTATACGATGCGTACATGAGTCTGGCATACTACCTGGACAAATGGTACTCAAGCTCATTTGCGATGGGAGTTGTGCTGCAGTCGCTTCCTCCAAGCTTCCAAGCACAAGTCAGGATCTGCATCATGAGAGGCGACACGGAAACACTGGATTTCCTTGAGTTCATATCACATTACAGAAATGTGATAGATGAAGCCAACGTCGCTGGAGTCGTCAACGACTAAGGTATATATTTGATATACAGTTTTATAAATGTTATAATCTTGCAAACACATTGCAGTGTTAAGTATATTTGATACTTGTTCTGTTTTGGTGAAAACAGGTCCTTCTGCATAGAGGTGCTTGTTGGAGAGGAGGTGACGTTGCGTGTTGATGGCGAGCATGATGATGATGGCCGACGACACTCTCCCTCGACATTTATCACTTAGTTTGTGTTTTAGGATGATTAATGTAATCAAGAGATATGAACTTCTTTAGTGTGTCTCACATTTCGTGAGACGGTTATTCATATCAGTTTGTAACAAACAGTTGTTCCACTTTATGAATGATTTCTATTCGTGTTCATATCTAGTTTGATTATGTGTAAATTATCCTTGTTGTTTGAAACTAATTGATAATGCATGAACATTTGTAAAACATTAAAAATGCCTTGTTTAAAATACCCAATTTAATGATATGTTCATTAATGAATGAAACCATTGTTTAAATTCAAAGTTATGATGATAATATGTGAAAGTCATTTGATTTCTTTTCACATATAAATCATGCCTAAGTTTGGCAAAATAACTTGAACACCGTGTATTACTTGAATACAAAGTGTTTAAAGAATTGTTAAAAGTAAATACATATTCGATGTATTGTGTTTTAACGAAAATGGTAATTATCATTAAATGATTGTTTAAATGTGTAAAGTAAGTTTACCATAGGAAACATGAATATGAAACTATTTGATTTGATCAAAGTGTTTCATCAACAAAGGGTATAAATATAAAAGGGAATCTAATTACTATGATTTGATCAATAGTAATAAAATTCAACTTTATAAGAATGGCATGAAAGAAATTGTGGAATGCAAAGTGTTTTGAAATGTCAAAATACAAAGCATCACAATGTGATATTAGATATCAAAGGGGGTTGAATAGAAGGCACCAAAAAATCGTTGTAGAGTATATGTAGAGACCATTAGCTTAGAAATAGTTAGCACTCAATTAGAATGTAGTGAACCATTTGAATTCATGAAAGTTTTGGGGTTATTCGATATAACCAAAACAATAGCGAATAAGTCCTTATAGTGTATTCATTGGAAACTTTGAATACGAAATCCATAGCTGAAACCAAAAGGAAAGCAAAACTTGTATTGCTTGGATTTTGGTGCATTCTTGAGAAAGCTCACTTCTAGTGATTTTTCTCAATTATGGAGCAAATGGAAAATAGTGTAAAACACGATGAGGATTCAAAACCCTGCATCAGAGTGTTGAGAAGCGCAACGGACAGCATTCCTGAATGATTCCCTTCACAGAAGGAAAGAATCAATGATTTTGATCATTGTGTTTTTCCCTCCACTATTGTTTTTCACTACATGAAGTAGGATTCAAAATGTAAATCCATATCTTGTATGGAGACATTTGTGAACCACTTGTCATGATTTTTGAAATGTGACATACCTACGAACTACTAAGGAAATAATGGTAAACTAAATTATGAAGAAATCCTAGAAGCAAAATTCCCTTGAGATTAGAAAGAAATTAGTTGCTGAATCTCACAAGTAAAAGGAGTTACTTGGAATTTTCCCAAATGTCTGCAAAGCCATTGTAGGAAAAGGGGGTGAATGACAAAAGCACAATTTGTCAAGTATTGGACAAATTCAGATGAATTTGATTCATGTGTGCTAAATGTCTAGTGGATTTAAAACTAGTAAAGTACTAGTATCTCATAATAAATCTTCAAGTTTGATGTTTAATCAAAGGATTTTGAAGTTATTCAAAATAGTAAGGAGATATGCAATTTGCATAAAATTGAGTGGGAGCTATGAAAGTCTTCCTGAAACAATATGTGATTGACATATTTTTAAGTGGGAGCAACATAAGACTCAAATTCAAATATGTAGGAACATAGTTTGAGTAAGAGTACTGACTCGTACCCAAATATGTTAGCAACATAGTTTGAGTGGGAGCTTATAGGAGTAATTCTTAAGTATGTTAAGAATGAAAGCGCAAATACTTATGAATAATGATTTATAAGATGAAGAAGTTAATGATAAGTGTATTATGATATTATGTAGTATTCCTTAAGGGATTCTGAAAGCTGTTTCAGAATAGAAGTTAATTGAGGAACCAGTCCTTAATAACTCGAATTAGGAATAGCATTAAGTTTAATATCAATGGTTGAAAGAAAGAAAGGATGATCATCATCCACTATGTTAATACATAGGTTCTATCTTAGTAAACCATGATGATAACTTAGCATAATATGTGATCCAAATAAGGAACGTTTGAAAGTGATTAAGTTCGAATCACAGAATGTTGAGCTAAGTTTGTCCACAGAGTCTAATAGAGAACTATATACATGTTTTTCAAATCCATAAAGGATGACATATCTTAAAGCATAAAGAGTTATGTTATAAGGGAATATGTTGGAAACTCCTGTAGATACCAATTAAAAGTCAAGTAGGAAGTGAGGTGAACAAAACATCGAAAGTTGCACAGAGTGCACGGGAGTTTTGATGAATACATTTATAATAATAGATAAGGGTACCATCTAAAGTGTTGTATAATTTTATGGCGGGGCTAGTTCGCTTTTAACATAGAATGATGTGTCCCAAGGCACAGTGCCCATGAGAAAGCCCTCGAGGTTGATCTAACGTCATTGTAGGCTCCTGGAATCAGGCCTCGTTCTGCTGCCATAGCGATGATGCATACACGCAAATGCTATCATGTGATGATAAAGTATTAATGTCAATCCAGGTGACATTAGTAAGTTGCAAAGGATTTGGGACTGTAAAGTACAGACCCAAGACTCAACCTCTTCCATGAGCAAGCATGTTCAGGGTACTGGATATATAGTGCCAATGATTGAGAACAAATGCAGCTAGTGTATTTGTACTCTAGTTTAAGTGGGAGACTGTTGGAAATATGCCCTAGAGACAAATAGTAGTAAGGACTATTATCATATTTCATATAGTTTATGATTAAGTTTTATATCATGCTATAACTGTATTGAGTGGAAACATCAATACACGTGTGATATACAAACAACCAGGGGTTCCCAAGGAAACTCTGGTCACTGGTTCATTGGTCAACAGATGATCATGTTTCCTGATCATGTGGCATTTATGCCAGTTGGAAATGAGGTCATCACATTCTGAGAATGAGATGATGAACCAATACCCAACCTAAACATCGTGGACCGATCATGTCACGAAGTTCAAGTTACGATGATTAGAAATGGATCCTCGTAGACTATTCCTTAGACTGTGAGGCTATATCAATCACTGTCTCCCGAGAGTGCTTAGATAACATCAAACACCATCTGGTAAAACGGTGGTTATAAAGGTGTGTTCAGGTATTCGAAGGAAACCGTAGAGGCAATATATGTCAAGAGCGGGGTTTGTCCGTCCATGTGACGGGAAGATACTCAAGGGCCCACTCGGAGAAGTTATATCCAATAGCTGCGCAGCGTGTGATTAGATCACGGGGATATCACTTGTCGGAACGAGTTAAGTAGCATTGTTCAGTAACGAGATTGAACCCGACATGGTGATGTAATTGATCAGATCTCGGGCAATGCAAGTATTGAATGACAAAGGGAATAAGACACGACTATCTCGGTTCAAACGACGAAAGATCTTCGTGGAACACATAGGGGTCACATGGCCATCCAGGTCCCTCTGTCGATCATTGGTGCGGGAGTGTCCCGACCATGTCTGGAGTGTTCCTGAACCGTAGGGTATCACGACTTAAGGGCTTGTTGATGCTTAGAGAGTGTTTATAGGATCGGTAGAATCACTGAAGAAAAGAAGGGAGAAAACCGGAAGGGTTTCGGTAAGTCCGGAGGATGTCCGTAGTGGAGGTGGAAGGTGTTCCATGGCCATGGAGATTGAATAATATGTGAATGAATGTTAAATGTGGATTTAATCATTTATTCATAATTATTTAATAAAGAGAAAATCAATTAAAAGGTCAAAAGGCTTAATGGGCCAATTTCCGGAGGGAGAGGGCCCATTAGGGAAAAGGAGAAAGGGGAGAAGGGGCAAGGGGGAGGCCGGCTAGGACTAGCCCCCCCCCCTTGGTTGGGTGGTGGCCACCTCCCCCCCCCCTCCGATCCTTTAGTCCCACCCGGGACTTTAGGGAGGTACCCTCCCCTCCCGCTATATAAAGTGGGGTATTTGGCCTAGAAAAATACACCAATAATCAATAAAGGTCTCCCCACTTTTGGGAGGACCTCCAATTGATATTTTCTCTCTCCCCCTCTCTCTCTCATGACCGTGGTCCCGAGTCTGGACTGCATGAGAGACATCTTCACCATGGGCCATTCATGAGGATTCGGATCCGGAGCTCTACTTCCAATCGCCTTTTGGATCGGGGAAGCGGGAGTCATCGTCAGGCACCGGACATGTGTAACTCCCCACGAGGTGTCGCACTTGAGGTACTCAAGTCGTTGGAGCCAGAAGGAGCGCAAGGACTTCATCACGACCTTGAGGTCGGCTTCGGCTCGTCTACATCAACCACGCTCTCCTGAGCGTTGACAACGCTTTTCAGTCTTCAAGGGTAAGTTCGCGAAAAGCCCCTCCCGTTAGTGTATTACTAATAGATAGGTCCTGGCAGCTTTAGGGGTTCAGGGGCGTAGAGTAAAATTTATTGTTTTTATGCGCGGAACCCCTACAACTTCCCCATCCCGGCAGGGTGCCGGAACAGAGACTTCTTTCCCCTGAATCTCCTCTTCGGTGGCGGTGGCGCTGTGGAACTTTTCGTGGAATTCTGATCTCATCCTTAGGGTTTTCGTCCCGGGAGGCATATATAGGCGAAGGGGCAAGGTCGGTGGAGGCCTAAGGGGCCCACACCACCCCCTGGCGCGGCCTAGCCTGGCCCACGCCACTAGGTGGTGTGGCCAGCCCCTAGCCCCTCTCCTTCTCGTCTTCTGGCTCCGTGAGTCTTCCGGTAAAATATCAACTTTGGCTTTTGTCCGGTCCAATTCCGAGAATATTTATTTTCCAGCTTTTCTGAAACCAAAAACAGTAGAAAACAGGCAACTGGCACTGTGGCATCTTGTTAATAGGTTAGTTCCAGAAAATGCATAAAAGTATCTCAAAATGTAGACAAAACATAAGATACTTGATATAAAACAAGCATGGAACATCAAAAATTATAGATACATTTACGACGTATCAACATCCCCAAGCTTAACTCCTGCTCGTCCTCGAGTAGGTAAGTGATAAAAAGAATAATTTTTAAGGTGACATGCACCATCACAATCTTGATCAAGGTATTTGTAAAACATTGATAGCTGGGATAATAGTACTCTAACATAGACATGAAAGATAGAGTTCTAACAATAAGACATAGCAACTATGTTGTAACATGAAAAGGTACAAACAAAATATCATGAATAACAATGCTTTGAAAGACGTTTGTTTGTTTCACATATAGAAAACATAATGAGAATGGTATTCAGCTTGTCCCTCATAGTGTAGCAAAACATAAATGCATATGACACCTTCAAGGTTCATAAGGGTGACTAGATACAAATAGTTTAAGAACAAACAATATCAAAGTTATGAATCAATCAACAAGTTTTGGGACAATGCACATTAAACTAAGAATGACCACAATGCTCTCTCAATAGGTGCATAAAGATAGAAGATGGAGACTCAACATAAAAAGTAAAAGAAAGGCCCTTCATAGAAGGAAGTAGGGATTCAAGTCTCATAAAGAACTTCCAAAAATTATGGTACTTATTAGCTTTCAGCTCTCATTGCCCCTATCATAAGCATCTTTAGGTGATTAAGGTTAAAGTGAACAAATATGAGGATATGCTTGACAAGTTATAAGTTGAAAATCTCATGCCCCTTGCTTACGAGTACCAAACCTCATGCTACTCAAGTTTAGTTATCGGTAAGTTCTTGTCATAGTAAGTACATGTGTATCATAGAGAACCGCCAACGGGATACCCCTTGCCCGATGATACGGAAGATTCCCCATATCAAAATGACAAGGCAAGCAGACAATGAGCATCTCAGCAATCCTTTTATTTCCTATTTGCATAGGCTCTTTTTTTTCTTTTTTTCTTCCCTATTTGCATAGGCTTCTTTTTTATAGAGGATGCTTCATAGATTGCTCACTATGGTTACGCTACATGTTTCCACCATGATTAGGCATGGCTTAGACCAGCCACCCAGGCGTTTCTCTAACACATATACGAACTCCATGAGCCTTACAAGCTCCCCTTTCATTTCACACCGCCGGGATCCATAAGCAAAAGAACATGATATCAACTGAATAAAGTGCAATGTTGAAAGCATTCCCCATGATAAAATGGTTCTGCTAATTCACAACTTACAAAACGCAAGCATATACGCAACATAGATGGGCACAATGGTTCAAGTTTATTAAGTGCAAGAAAGTAAAGTGTGCCATCAAGTTCGTGAGAGCTTTAATCACTAATTTTTACATAACAAGTTTAATTTGGAAGGTAGATAAAAATATGAATATACTTGGAATAGCAATAATGCTAATAGGTAGGTATGGTGAACTCTTTTGAATAAATTGGTTTTATTTGGAGTTGGATGCGTGAGTGGAACTCATACTTGGTACACGTGGAGGATAGCAAAAGACTGGGAGCGACCAACTAAGAGAGCAATAATGGTCATAATCATGCAAAGCGATAAAACATTATTAATTAAAGCATAAAGTGATATTACAAGTCGAAAACTAAATGATCATAGAGGCTATGGTGACTTGGTATAGTCTTAACATGGTGTGATCATGCGCCAAGTCAACCCAAATAAAGCATCAAAGGAGAATACCACAATATTATGCGTTTATATGCTAAAACAACGCATGATTCTTTCAAGGCACATTAAGCAATCTCAATTGTTTGTAACAAGTCATGCTACAACAATAATCACTAAGCATAAAGTCAAAGCAATATCAAACATGACATGCTAAAGTCTAGGCCACAGTCACAACAAGACTCCTTTTGTACCACTATAAGCATGAAACTTCCTACTCTTTTCCAACACCAATCAAAAACTAAAGCTAAATGCAATGCTAGCAAAGGAGAACACTCGCAGAACAATAAGGGTGAAAACTAGAGTGTTCTAGGCAATGAATAATGGGGCATGTCTCTCTCCAAAAGAAGTGTGTTGGGATCCAACCAACTTATTGCGGCAAACCAAAAGAAAACTAAAAACAAAAACGCTCCAAGAACAACACAATTGCGCATGAAACAATAAAAATGAAGTGTTTGGAAGAAACCTGCGATTTTTATTCATGAAGAAGGGGATGCCTTGGGCATCCCCAAGCTTTGACGCTTGTACTTCTTGAATATTTCTTGGGGTGAAACAGGTAGCATCCCCAAGCTTGAGCTTTTTTCCATACTTCATCTTATCACATTACTCTTCCCTACACTTAAAAATTTCCTTCATACAAAACTTCACACAATCTTCATTAGCAACATTAGTGTATTCAAGATAATAAGTCTTTTGGTTCAGTTTCAACACAAGTAAAACTTCCATTAAAACACAAGCTACTGTAGCAATTCCTTTTAAAAGTTCAAGTGATCAAAGAGAACTCAAAGAGAAAAAGATTAAGAGGCAAATGCAAATAATGGCAGAAATCTGTCAAAACAGACCAGCAGGTAAAAACCGATTTTTTCGAAGACCTTCTGTTTCTCAAATCGAAAAGTGCTGAACTAACGAAAGTTAGATAACAACCTGGGCAGAAGCACAAACAATTATAGCTCAATCCGACGAACAGGGATTTTTCACGAATTTTTACAATGAAGCACAAAAATCTATTTCGGGACAACAACTTTCCCAAGTCTTACTTCTCTCTCATTAGAGGTTATTCTTGGCACAAAAACCAAACAAAAAGGATAAGGCGAGTTTATTACAGAGGCAATAACTTCCAAGACTCAACAAAAACAAAAATAAACTGAAAGTAAAAATATAATGGGTTGTCTCCCAAAAGCTCTTTCTTTATAGCCATTAAGATAGGCATGATAGTTTCGATGATGCTCTCATAAGAAATATGAATTGAAGTAAAAGAGAGCATCAAGAAGTAAATATGGAACAAATTTAAGTCTAACCCACTTCCTATGAAAAATAATCTTGTAAAGAAACAAGTCATGAAAGCACAAAGCAACAAGCATAGGAAAGCAAAACAAGTGCAACTTCAAAAATTTCAACATAAAGAGGGGAAACTTAATATTGTTGAGATACATAAAACCATGTTTCCCTCTCTCATAGTAACTTTTAGTAGCATCATGAATAAAATTAATAATATAACTATCACGTAAAACATTTTTATCATGAGCCACATGCATAAAAGAATTAATACTCTCCCTATAAGCATAGTCATTCTTATTAATCATAGTGGGAGCAAATTCAACAAAATAGCTATCATTATAATTCTGATCACCATAATCATCAAAAATAGGAGGCATATTGTAATCATAATTAATTTTCTCCTCAATAGTAGGTGGACTGAAAATACCATATTCATCATTGCAATCATCATATATCGGAAGTATAGTATCATCAAAATAATTTCTCTCCTGTGTTTGGGGGACTAAAAATATCATGCTCATCAAAACCAGCTTCCCCAAGCTTAGACTTTTCCATAGAATTAGCAATAATGGTGTTTAAAGAATGCATACTAATAACATTGCTATTAGCATGCAAATAAAGTTCCATAGGTTTTTTAATTTCCTCTTCGAATACTTCATGTCCTAACTCAAGATAAATACTATAAATCTCTCTAATTTTTTTCGTTTTCCATTAAGCCTAACTAGTGAAAATAAAAACAAGAAACAAAAAGATATAATTGCAGAATCTAAAGGAAATAACTTCGAGCACTCACACACCAGCAACAATACTAGAAGATAGCTTAGTAGCCCGGGGATGTGAGTACCTTTTACCTTACCTCCCCGGCAACGGCGTCCGAAAATAGCTTGATGTCTACACACGCTTCTATTCTTGTAGACAGTGTTGGGCCTCCAAGTGCAGAGGTTTGTAGAACAGCAGCAAGTTTCTCTTAAGTGGATCACCCAAGGTTTATCGAACTCAGGGAGGAAGTGGTCAAAGGTATCCCTCTCAAGCAACCCTGCAATCAAGATACAAGAAGTCTCTTGTATCCCCAACACACCCAATACACTTGTCAGGTGTATAGGTGCACTAGTTCGGTGAAGAGATAGTGAAATACAAGTAATATGGATGATTATAAATGGTAATTGCAATCTGAAATAAGAGTGGCAGAAAACAAACATGTAATAGTACTGATTGTAAATAGTGTTTCAATGCTTAGAAACAAGGCCTAGGGATCATACTTTCACTAGTGAACACTCTCATATAAATATCTTCTCTTCATGATGTTACCCTGAACTACTCTCCGGTTGGATGATGTAGGGTTATAACAACACACTTTAAAGTTCGCATTCCCCATCTAGATAACACCTCACTGTCATCTTGAGCGCTAGATGGTTCCAATAAACACCACAATCTCATAGAGACATCCAACTCACATTATACTCATGATAAGTATTTATGTAACCTTAGCCAAAGTGCCACACGGCTGTGAACTTCACACACGTGGGGATAAGCAGAGATTCATTAAAGCACTTGAGTAGCAGAATAGATCTATAGATTACAAAGCTCATGATCTCAATAAGATCATGCATAGAGAGAGAGATGAACACATAGCTACCGGTAGAGCACTTAGCCTCGAGAGAGAACTACTCCCTCCTCATCATGGGAGTCAGCAACGACGATGGAGATGGCGGTGGAGTCGATGGAGATGGATCCGGAGGCACTTCCATGTCCCGGTAGGGTGCCGGAACAGAGACTTCTGTCCCCCAAATCTCCTCTTCGGCGGCGGTGGCGCTGTGGAACTTTTCGTGGAATTCTGATCTCGTCCTTAAGGTTTCGTCCCGGAAGGCATATATAGGCGAAGGGGCAAGGTCGGTGGAGGCCTGAGGGGCCCACACCACCTCGGCACCTGCCTGGCCAGCCACCAGTGGTGTGGCCAGCCCCTGGCCCCTCTCCGTCTCGTCTTTTGGCTCCGTGAGTCTTCCTATAAAATATCGACTTTGGCTTTTATCCGGTCCAATTCCGAGAATATTTCTTTTCCATCTTTTCTGAAACCACAAATAGCAGAAAACAGGCAACTGGCACTGTGGCATCTTGTTAATAGGTTAGTTCCAGAAAATGCATTAAAGTATCTCAAAATATAGACAAAACATAAAATAGTTGATATAAAACAAGCATGGAACATCAAAAATTATAGATATGTTTACGACGTATCACAGCGCAGCTATACGGACGCAATTATACGGGCGAAACAAAATGTTTTGGCCGTATAGTTGGTTGTTAAACTGGTTGTCCCTGCGAAAGAAAATCTGCAAAGGCATGGATATCTATACGACCGGAACTATACGACCAGAATTTTTATTCATGTCGTATAGTTGGTCGTTAAACTCTCAGTATATATGAAAAGAAATTGTACACGGGCATTGATATCTATACGACCGGAACTATACAGCCGGAATTTTTATTCCCTCCATATAGTTGGTCGTTAAACTCTTAGTACATATTGCAGAAAAAATTTCGACGGCAAAGATAACTATACGACCGGAACTATACGATCGAATTTTTTTGTTCCTGTCGTATAGTTGATCGTTAAACTCTCTATGTGCGTCAAAAAATTTCTGTTTCTTTATAAACTATTTCTTTTCCTATAACTTAGTGATATACCATGTTTTTGACAAAAACTTGACAGTAAATATTATCGACCAACAATAGCATGAATAAAGCAGAATTTTAAGTACTACCAAATTTCTTCTCCTCAAATGGAGTTTTCTAACACTCTTTATTCAATAAAAACTTTAACAAAAACTAAAAAATTAACTCAAACCTTTATTTAACATGGGTTGCCTCCCATGGAGCGCTCTTTTATGGTCAATAGCTTGACCTTGATGATACTCACTTGGGCTAGATAAGTGGAACACCCGCTCCAAAGTAATTGACCTTCAAAGTGATGGCCTCCTTTTCGTCATGCTTGTCTTTCTTCTTCCTAGGGAAATGAATAACAAAAGGATCCCACGAAGGCAATTGCAACTTCACATTCCCTTCATGCAGATTAATCAAATCCTTAATAGTTCTTAAGAAAGGATGGCCAAGTATTATAGGAGCAACTGTATCTTTAGGCATGTCAACAATAATGAAATCAATTGGAGCAGGACAACCTTTGATGTAAACTAAAGTGTTCTCCTTAATCCCTACAGCCTGTTTATAGGTAGAATCTGCTAGATGCAATTTTAACTCAGTAATTTCAAAGGAGCCAAGATTTAACTTGTTAAAAGACTCTTTGGAATTGTTGAGATGCTTGCACCTAGATCACAAAGTGCAGCTATCTCATTGGTTCCAATTTTTATCTTAATAGTAGGCTCAAATATGTCATCTAGTTTAATACGTAATTTTTCAGCGATTTTCTTGTATTCTTCTTCAAGCCCACATACCTTAATTGCTACTTGATCAACAAAGTATTGATACATGGCTTCATCATTACCTTCACTTACCGGAATTTTGGCGTTGATCCTTTTTACGAGATCTTCGATGGTGTAGCTTGGTGAAGGGGCATTACTATAATCAAGTTCTTTAGGCTCCTCCCTTTGGATCCACATCATTTTGAGTTCCTCAACAGGATTGGGCTCAGCTTTTCCTGCAAACTTAGCTAGAATGAGAGTTTGACTCTCGGTTATCTTACCTAGCTATGCCTCAACGATCCTTGTTCTTTCCTGAAGGGCATGTAAATCATTTCTCAAACTAATAGCTTGGTTAGATAGTTTACCAAGCATAGTATCATGGTTCTCAGTAATTTTAACTAGAATATTATTTTGTTTGTTTTGTGAGTCTATAAAAGACTTCAGTGTTTCTTGGAGACTACCATTACTACTTCTCATATTATTATTAGAGTTTCCTGCAGGACTAGCATAGTGTTTCTGAAAGTTAGGATTGTAACTCTTCTTCCAAGCAGGATTGTAATCATTACGAGCTACGAAGTCTATTTCTTCAATATTTGTTTCAGGGGTGGCTCTTACCTGGGTTTCTTTACCTTTAACGACTAGTATGAGCTCATCCAACTTAGCATTGAGATCTTCGTTATCTTGTGGTGAGACGGGGTTCACCTTCTTCGTGTTTGATCTTTTCACATGCCATTGGGCATGGTTGTCTTGCATATTGTCTAGCAGCTGCTTTGCTTCAGTAATATGTTTACCCATAAATGTTCCTCCAGCTGCAGTATCAAGCATAGACTTAGATACATGATTAAGAGCATTGAAAAATAAATGGAGGATTAACCAATCTTCCATCCCATTACTAGGATAGTTTCTTAGGCATTCTTTCATCCTCTCACATGCAAGCGCTAGTGGCTCACGCTCTTCCTGTCTAAAACCAGTAATATTAGATCGAAGTTGCATAGTATTTGTAGGTGGAAAAAATTTAGTCATAAATAAAGAAGTACATCCCACCCATGATGTAATAGTATTTTTAGGCAAAGATAGTAACCATTCTTTAGCTCTTCCTCTTAGAGAGAAAGGAAATAGACGTAATTTGACTGCATCAGGGTCAACGTCTTTTATATGCATCATATCACATATTTTAGTGAAAGTATTTAAGTGCATACATGCGCCTTCAACAACAGAGCCTCCAAATTGATTCTGTTGAACTAAACTTAAATAATGGGGCTTAATTTCATAATCATCAGCAACAATTGCTGGCAGAGTAATAGGAGTATGCAAATAATCATTATTGGAAGTAGCAAACTCTCCAAGCTTCTTTTCAACCATACTTCCTATGTTTTGGGGTTTTCTTAGATAAAGAATTATAACTATAAAAACAAGAATTTAAAGACTAACTAATTTTTTTGGTTTATCAAATAAATACTAAAAGCAAACTAACAAAATTAAAAACAAGAATTAAAACTAGCAAGATTCCTAATAACCTCACCAGGGTAGCTATTGCTTCCCCAGCAACAACGCCAGAAAAAGGGTTGATACCTTCGATCCGGATTATGGATGTAGTATAGCTTCTTTTTCCCTAGTAGACCTAGGTTATTGAATCCTCGGAAAGCGAATGCATAGTGACGTTACTTTAACGGACCTTCGGGAGTTTTAGAATTCCTTTTGTGTTTTCACCAGACCAGTAGTTTGCGTCTTTTGGTTGTTGTCGATGATGGAGAGAGAGGGCCTAGGGCGTTCGGTTTCACCTATAGCTGTGCAAAACATCTAATGGAAATAAAAGATAGAAATAAAGCATGCGTGTACTTGTTAGAGCAAGATAAATTATATGTGGGCAGTGCATCCATAATTGCTATTGCCTCCGCAACCTCTTATAGCAATAACCTACTACTCTCATCCATAGAAGAAAGAGCACTAATGATATGCATCGTGACGTCACTATTAATCCCAAGAAAATCCCTCACATACAACCGTACTACCCCTTCTGTCACTGGGGTTCCCAACCTGCAGATCAGTCATCACTCATACTCCCTATACCTGGCTTAACCCTCGGGGTCTTGGGTACCTGACAAGTCCTTGGATTGAGGTAAGAGAGGATACAATAATCATCATGTCATACAAACTAATACACGATCCTATCTATGATAATTCATATGCACAATTGCTACATGGCTAGGCCGAAGCCCTTAGCCCAAGGAGAATTACTCACACATAGAGATGAGATCAACAATCACAAACATTGTAATGAAAATCATAAGATTGATAGTGATACTCTTACAATATCGCCAATCGAAGAAGAGATCTACTATTACAAGTGGTGGCGTATGGCTATGGATATGGAGAGGGGTTTGGAGATCTGGAGGCATCTTTTTGGCAGAGTCTGGCTTCTTCATGGTGGAGCAAGAGATAGCGCGAGAGAGAGGTTTTCCCATCGCCTGAGGCTTCTTTATATAGGGGTCCCTTCACGAAAGTTGTTCCGTTTGACCTAACGGTGGCGGCGCCAACTATATGGCCAGAGCTATACGGTCGAAATTTTTGCTCCGACCGTATAGTTGGTCGTTACGGCGGCTGCCTTCGTTGGACGGCTCCTGATTTCTTCTAGTTGACGGAAATATAGTATCTTCGACTTTAATGTAGTGGTTTCCTCCTTTAAACGACATTATCTGCGCATGAAAAATACAAGAAGAAAGGATTGCATACCCATCTAAATATTAGCATTAGTGGCAGGGTTTAGAGAGATATTTCATAAAAAATATGACTAATATCTAGTTTAAATGTGGACATTAGATGACTATATTTCAGAGCCATCAGGCTCCTCATCATCATCAGACTCAACAACCGGAGGGTTCCTTGGCCTTAGCTTGATTGCAGAACGTACCTTGGCCTTAGTTTGATTACGGACCTATAGTCGATACCTCTCCAATGGCATGTTATCCAGAGCGGCTTCATCTTCATCTTTGACCTTTAGAATAAGAACAATGATCTCATTTGAGTGATACATGGCAATTCATAAAAGGATGTCATCGGTAAAGTCTATGTCATACCATAGTAGATTTATCTCATGGGGGCTACCTTCCTCTTCTGAGGTTGGCTTGGCCCGTTGCTTGGACGACGTCGCAACCTCGGGGTCCCAGCAACCAAGCAAGTTCGTGAAGCAACATAACTTTTGGGCCTGCCGCTTAACAAAATCCCGCAACTTATTATGGACCTCCTCATACCTTGGGAACTCCAAAGCGCCCTCCAATTCATCCGCCTGCTTCTAGACCTCCGTGCGCTGACAAGCAAATAAATAAAGACACATATTATACAATTTGTTGAGGTAGTAACGCGAACAGAAACTACGCGACTTACCACAAAGTTGATCACGGGAGCAAAGGAGGTTTGACGCCCTTCTCTAACAATATGTTTGTACTCAAGGCTGCCCAACTTGTCGAAACCAGGCAACGACTCTTCCAAAATGTTTTGCGAACAGGCATTCGGTAGGAGCTTGACACGGGTGTTTTCTATAAACCAGTGGAGGTACTCGCTGAAAGGGTCCTCACAATGGGGTTTTGCGAGTATTCTTTTTTATTTCTTAGCTTCTTTCACACAAATGAGAAACCTAGATACGTGCTTCCTGTGAATCTTGTCCTAGTCCGTCTTCTTGCTCTTGAGCTTGTCCAAACTGTATATAAAAAATCACATTTTTTTTAGCACACACAACTATCATACATTGTCTTGGGAAACATGTGTAGAACTGATTCTTACACGTGAATAATGATGCCGGTGTCCTGCCAATCCGGAGGTGTAGACTGATACAGACCAAACTATCTCATAACCTGTCTGCGGCATATGATGCTCAAGAACCCACATGCATATTATGGGGCACTGCATATACCATAGATTATATTCCATGTCACACTGCGGGTAAAGACAAAACTCCTCACAACCAAAATTGTCCCTAGGACTATATACCTCCCATACAACTTTAATCACACCCAAGATATTCAATGAGAAAAGTACTTGAAAGGAATACTAAATGGTGATGGGTTGGAAATTCTTACGTGCTCCGGGAGAAGGTTATCAAACTCATTGGTGTATCTTAAGTACGTTGTTTGTTGGTCGGTTGGGGTCTTGGAGACCACGTCCCAATTGTAAGCCCATGTTGGCCACCTCGACTGATTCCTGCCATCAGTATAATCCTTGGGGGCATATGTTTTGAGCGTCAAACTAGAAAGCGTTCCCACATCCACACTGAGAGAAGTAGCAATGAACCACCAATGTAAGCCTCAACACCATTCCTTGGACAAGCCTCATGCTACGCATGAAAACAAACAAATTTTATTCATGGGGAAATTCGAAGAGCACATGTAAATATGGTAAAATATAAACACTTCATTACCTGCTGGTATAAGAAGGCCAATGCCGCTGAACCCTAACTCCATTTTTTATCCATTAGAGTCAACGCCTTCAGCCAGTGCCAGTGAGCCATGTTTCCCTTACCATCAGGAAATATAGTCTTCGTGATACCATACCACACATACACACGGCATATATCATGATCTCATCCTAACTAGCATTCTCAGGACAGGTACTGAAGTTCTGTGCTATCCACTTGAAAGTAGCCCCGACTGTGACCCTCAATTTCCCCCCTTAGAGTTTATAGTGTCACCAGGACACTTACCACTGATACATTGCAAATGTATCTATAATTTTTGATGTTCCATGCTTGGTTTTATCCACTTTCTTGTGTTTTGTCCACACTTTGGAGTACTTTTCATATGATTTCTTGGACTAACCTATTAACAAGAGCCATAGTGCCAGTTGCCTGTTTTCTGCTGTTTTAGGTTCCAGGAAGTCAGAAAATGAATATTCTCGGAATTGGACGGGACAAAAGCCAAAGTTACTATTTTCCCGGAAGACTCACGGAGCCAGAAGGAGAGTCGGAGAGGGGCCATAGGGTGTCCACACCCCCCCTTGGTGCGGGCCAGCCCAGGACGCGCCAGGGCATGGTGTGGGCCCCTTGGCTGGCCACCGACCTTGCCTCTTTCACCTATAAGAGCCTCCCGAGGCAGAAACCCTAAAGAATCAAGCCTCCAGCCACGAAAAGTTCCACAGCACCGCCGCCACCGAAGGGGAGATTCAGGGGACAAAAAGTCTCTGTTTCGGCACCCTACCGGGACGGGGAAGTGCCCCCGGAGCCATCTCCATCGATCTCCACCACCATCTCCATCACCATTGCTGATTCCCATGATGAGGAGGGAGTAGTTCTCTCTCGAGGCTAAGGGTTCTACCGGTAGCTATGTGTTCATCTCTCTCTATACATGGTCTTATTGAGATCATGAGATTGTAATCTATAGATCTACCTTGCTACTCAAGTGCTTTAATAGATCTCTGCTCTCCCCATGTGTGTGAAAGTGACAGCATGCACACCATGGTGGCACTTAGGCTAGAGATTACAAATACTTGTTATGAGTTATATTTGGAGTTGGATGTTTCTATGAAATTGTGGTGTTTGTTGGAACCATCTACTGCTCAAAGTGACAGTGTGGGGTTATCTAGATGGGAAAGGCTTACTTTGAGGTGTGCTGTTATAGCCCTACCATGGATTAGAGTGTCCAACCAGAGAGTAATTCAGCGTAGTATCATAAAGAAGAATATATTTATATGAGAGTGTTCACTAGTGAAAGTATGATCCCTAGGCCTTATTTCTAAGCATTGATATACCGTTTGCAATTAGATCTGTTACATGTTTGCTTGCTTCCTTCTTTATTTCAGTTTGCCTTTAGTCTTTTCCCACGTCAACCACACACCAACAAGCTATTTTCTATCACCGTTACCACTTGTATTTCACTATCTCTTCGCCGAACTAGTGCACCTATACACCTGACAAGTGTATTGGGTGTGTTGGGGACACAAGAGACTTCTTGTATCTTGATTACAGGGTTGCTTGAGAGGGGATACCTTTGACCACTTCCTACCTGAGTTCGATAAACCTTGGGTAATCCACTTAAGGGAAAACTTGCTGCTGTTCTACAAATCTCTGCACTTGGAGGCCCAACAACTGTCTACAAGAATAGAAGTGCGTAGACATGAAGCTATTTTCTGGCACCGTTGCCGGGAAGGTAAGGTAAAATATATTCACACCGGAGGATTAAAGAAGAAGAACCTCCCACGGCAAACGCCTATTTTCTGGCGTCGTTGCTGAGGAGGTAAGGTAAAACGTACTCACATCCTCTGGTGTGAGTGCTCAAAGTTATTTCTTTTAGATTCTGCAATTTTGTCTTTTTTTTCTTGTTTTCACTAGTTAGGCTTAATGGAAAACAACAAAAAAATTAGAGAGCTTTATAGTATTTATCTTGAGTTAGGACATGAAGTGTTTGAAGAGAAAATTTTAAAACCCATGGAACTTTATTTGCATGTTAATAGCAACGTTGTTAGTATGAATTCTTTGGACACCATTATTGCTAATGCTATGGAAAAGTCTAAGCTTGGGGAAACTAGTTTTTATGAGAATGATCTTTTTAGTCCCCCAAGCACGGAGGAGATAATTTACTTTGATGATACTATGCCTCGAATATATGATGATTACAATGATGAATATGATATTTTCAGTCCACCTACTATTGAGGAGAAAATTAATGATTACAATATGCCTCCTATATTTGATGATTATGGTGATGAGAATAATAATGATAGCTATTTTGTTGAATTTGCTCCCACTATAATTAATAAGAATGACTATGTTTTTGTCGAGAGTATTAATTCTTTTATGCATGTGGCTCATGATAAGAATGTTTCTTGTGATAGTTATATTTTTAATTTTAGTCATGATGCTACTGAAAGTTATTATGAGAGAGGGAAATATGGTTTTATGTGTCTCAACAATATTAAGTTTCCCCTCTTTATGTTGAAAGTCTTGAAGTTGCACTCGTTTTGCTTTACTATGCTTATTGCTTTGTGCTTTCATGACTTGTTTCTTTACAAGATTCCTATGCATAGGAAGTGGGTTAGACTTAAATGTGCTTTGAATTTGCTTCTTGATGCTCTCTTTTACTTCAATTCATATTTCTTATGTGAGCATCTTCTCAAACTATCATGCCTAACTTAAAGGCGTTAAAGAAAAATACTTATTGGGAGATAACCCAAAAGTTTTAGATGAGTCTTGGAAGTTATTACTTCAGTAATAACCACTCCTTATCCCCTTTATTTGCTTTTTGTGCCAAGAATAACCTCTAATGAGAGAGAAGTAATGATTGGGAAAGTTGTTGTCCCGAAACAGATTTCTGTGCTTCACCGTAAAAATTCGTGTAAAATCTCTGAACGTCTTTTTGAGGCACGAATTTTTGTGCTTCTACCGCAGGTTGTTATCTAACTTTCGTTAGTTCAACACTTTTTGATTTGAGCAACAGAAGGTCTTCGAAAAAATTCGTCTTTACCTGCTAGTCTGTTTTGACAGATTTCTGCCATTTTCTGCATTTGCTTCTTGTTGGTTCCTTTTTGAGTTCTTTTGGGGAATTGAGCTTTTTGAGGGAAGTGATATAGTAGCTAGTGTTCTGATGTAAATTTATTGGTGTTAGAACTGAACCTTAAGACTTATTTATCTTGAGTGCACTAATGTTGCTAATAAAGATTGTGTGAAGTTTTGTATGAAGGAAAAATTTCAGGTGTATGGAAGGAATGAGTAATGATATGAAGGTTGGACTAAAGCTCAAGCTTGGGGATGCCACACATGTATCCCCAAGAAATATCCAAGAAGTACAAGCGTCAAAGCTTGAGGATGCCCAAGACATCCCCCTCTTCATCAATAAAAATCCCAGGTTTCTTCCAAACGCTTCATTTTTATTGTTTCATGCACAGTTGTGTTGTTCTTGGAGCGTCTTTTTTTGTTTTTGTTTTGGTTTTTCGTTTGCTTGGTTTTCTTAGTTTTCTGAATAAATTGGTTGGACCCCCTCTTTCATACATTGGTTTTCAAATAGTTTGGTTTGGTTTGGAAAAGAGTAGGAAAGTTCATGCTTAAGTGGTAAAGAGAGCTTGTTTTTGACTGTGGCCTATGCTTTGCCATGCCATGCTTGATATTGTTTTGGCTTTATGCTTAGTATTATTTGTTGTAGCATGACTTGCTATAAACAATTGAGATTGCTTAATGTGCCTTGGATGAATCATGCGTTGTTTTAGCATATTAAAGCATAGTATAGTGGTATTCTCCTTTGATGCTTTATTTGGGTTGACTTGGCACATGCTCACACCATGTTATGACTATCTCAAGTCACCATAGCCTTTATGATCCTTTAGTTTTCAACTTGTAGTATCACTTTATGCTTTGATCAATGATGTTTTGTCGCTCTGCATGATTATGGCCATTATTGCTCTCTTACTTTGTCGCTCCCAGTCTTTTGCTAGCCTCCACAACCAAGTATGAGTTCCACTCATGCATCCAACTCCTTAAACCAAGTTATTCCAAAGAGTCCACCATACCTACCTACTAGCTTATGTTATTCCAAGTATATTCATGCTTTTGTTTACCTTCCAAATTAAACTTGTTATGAGAAAACTAGTGATTAAAGCTCTCACAAACTTGATGGCACACTTTACTTTTCTTGCCCTTAATAAACTTGAACCATTGTGTTGTCTATGTTGTATATGCTTGCACTTATTTGTTGGGGATTAGCAGAACCATGCTTTCATGGGGAACACTTTCAACATTGCACTTGGTACTTGTACCTAGTTGATATCATGCTCTTTTGTATATGGATGTCGTCGGTGTGAAATGAAAGGGGAGCTTGTAAGTCCATGGAGTTATGTATAAGTGTTAGAGAAATGCCTAGGTCGCTGGTCTAATCCATGCTGACATGGTGGAAACCTGCAGCGTAACCATAATGAGCTGTCTATGAAGCATTCTTCTTATAAAAAAAGAGTCCTATATTGAGAAAAAAAGAGAAAAACAAGAGATTATAAAAAGAGAAAGAGAGAAAAAAGCACCATATTCCCATGGTAAATAAGAAGATTGTTGAGATGCTCGTTGTCTGCTTGCCTTGTCATTTTGATATGGGGATTCTTCCGTATCATCGCAAGGGTACCTGCATGGTTCTCTATGATACACATGTACTTACGATGATAAGAACTTACTGGTGACTAAACTTTAGTAGCATGAGGAGCGGCCCTCGTATACAAGGGACATGAGATTCCTAACCTATACTTCGTCAAGCATGTACACCATAGTTTGTTCACTTTAACCTTAATCACTTCAAGATGCTTATGATAGGGGCAATGAGAGCTGAAAGCTATAAGTACCATAATTTTTGGAAGCTCTTTATGAGACTTGAATCCCTACTTCCTTTTATAAAGGCCTTTCTTCCACCATTATATTGAGTCTCCACATTCTACCTTTATGCACCTACTTTGAGAGCATAGTGGCCATTCTTAGTTCTATGTGCATTGTCCCAAGACTAGTTGATTGATGCATAACTTGATATTGCTTGTTTTAAACTATTTGTATCTAGTCACTCTTATGAACTTTGAAGGTGTCCTATGCATTTATATTTGCTACTCTATGAGGGACAAGCTAAATACCACTATGATATGTTTTCTTTATGTGAAACAAACAAACGTCTTGCAAAGCATTGTTATTCATGAATCTTTTGTTTGTGCCTTTTCATGTTGCAACATAGTTTCTTTGTCTTATTGCTAGAACTTTGTCTTTCATGTTATGATTGAAGTACTATGATCCTAGCTTTAAATGTTTTGCAAATACTTTGATCAAGTTTTTGATGGTGCATGTCACCTCAAAAATTATTCTTTCTTTTTATCACTTACCTACTCGAGGACGAGCAGGAGTTAAGCTTGGGGATGTTGATACATTGCAAATGTATCTATAATTTTTGATGTTCCATGCTTGGTTTTATCCACTTTCTTGTGTTTTGTCCACACTTTGGAGTACTTTTCATATGATTTCTTGGACTAAACTATTAACAAGAGCCATAGTGCCAGTTGCCTGTTTTCTGCTGTTTTTTGGTTCCAGGAAGTCAAAAAATGAATATTCTCGAAATTGGACGGGACAAAAGCCAAAGTTACTATTTTCCCGGAAGACTCACGGAGCTAGAAGGAGAGTCGGAGAGGGGCCACAGGGTAGCCACACTCCCCCTTGGCGCGGGCCAGCCCAGGCTGTGCCAGGGCATGGTGTGGGCCCCTTGGCTGGCCATCGACCTTGCCTCTTTCACCTATAAGAGCCTCCCGAGGTAGAAACCCTAAAGAATCAAGCCTCCAGCCACGGAAAGTTCCACAGCGCCGCCGCCACCGAAGGGGAGATTCAGGGGGCAGAAAGTCTCTGTTCCGGCACCCTGCCGGGACGGGGAAGTGCCCCGGAGCCATCTCCATCGATCTCCACCACCATCTCCATCACCATTGCTGATTCTCATGATGAGGAGGGAGTAGTTCTCTCTCGAGGCTAAGGGTTCTACCGGTAGCTATGTGTTCATCTCTCTCTCTATGCATGGTCTTATTGAGATCATGAGCTTGTAATCTATAGATCTACCTTGCTACTCAAGTGCTTTAATAGATCTCTGCTCTCCCCATGTGTGTGAAAGTGACAGCGTGCACACCATGGTGGCACTTAGGCTAGAGACTACAAATACTTGTTATGAGTTATATTTGGAGTTGGATGTTTCTATGAAATTGTGATGTTTGTTGGAACCATCTAGTGCTCAAGGTGACAGTGTGGGGTTATCTCGATGGGAAAGGCTTACTTTGAGGTGTGCTGTTATAGCTCTACCATGGATTAGAGTGTCCAACCGGAGAGTAGTTCAGCGTAGTATCATAAAGAAGAATATATTTATATGAGAGTATTCACTAGTGAAAGTATGATCCCTAGGCCTTATTTCTAAGCATTGATACACCGTTTGCAATTAGATCTGTTACATGTTTGCTTGCTTTCTTCTTTATTTCAGTTTGCCTTTAGTCTTTTCCCACGTCAACCACACACCAGCAAGCTATTTTCTATCACCGTTACCACTTGTATTTCACTATCTCTTCGCCGAACTAGTGCACCTATACACCTGACAAGTGTATTGGGTGTGTTGGGGACACAAGAGACTTCTTGTATCTTGATTGCAGGGTTGCTTGAGAGGGGATACCTTTGACCACTTCCTCCCTGAGTTCGATAAACCTTGGATAATCCACTTAAGGGAAAACTTGCTGCTGTTCTACAAACCTCTGCACTTGGAGGCCCAACAACTGTCTACAAGAATAGAAGTGCGTAGACATGAACCACCAGTAAGGTCAGACATCCGGTCATGCCAGTTCTTAGAGGACGTGTTAATGTAGAGAGGATCCCCCTGGATAGGGAGTGCAAGGATCATCGACATGTCCTGAAGAGTCACGATCATCTCACCGGTACGGAGGTGAAAACTATGCGTCTCCGACCTCCATCGGTCGACAAGCGTGGTAATGGCAGCAGGGTTCATGTGCGATGTACCCCGGTTGACCATATGGATGAATGAGAGCAGTCCTAGCGCTTGGATGTGCACCGTGTACCGATCATCATATGACATCATCTCTTGGAGATGCCCGTGATACCTCAGTCGTAGGAGAACAAGAGGCTGAAACTCGATTATAACATGTCCATTAAACTTGAGCAACATATCATGAATTGGGGGGTTTATTTTTCTTACCTTAATCTGCTCGTCCATCATGTAGCCACGGTGACGCTTATATATTCCGGGTCAAGAAGCTCCATACCTTTGAGATACCCGGTTGGTGCCGTTGGTAGATAGGTTGGTGCATGGGTTTCTTCCTCTTCCGATTCTGACATCCTAGATAATTTAAAAAATAAAGTACAACTAAATATGTGAGCATATTGTAAACCAACTACTAATATGAATAAAGTTCTTTCTATATGGTCATATCTATGTGAGCAAATTTCATAAACCTATTCTTTCTATGTGGGCATCTTTATGTGTGCAAAATTTATAAACCATTCTTTCTATATGGACATCTCTTTGTGAGCTAATTTTATAAACCTTAGTTCCTATGTGGGCATCTCTATGTGACCAAGGTTCCAATAGTTATGAATAAAAATTTCAAACTAATAGGTACATGAGAAATTCCTACCAAGTATTGCTAACAAATGGGTATCTCTATGTGAGCAATCATACTATAAATCTGTATGACAATAATATTTTCAAGCACAAACATAGTAGCAGCTAGAGGCGAATCTTACAATTATTTTCAAGCCAGAAGCATAAATATTTTCAAGCATAAATATTCCCACATTATTTTACACAACAAACATACTACAAATTTATATTCCTACAATTTTCCAACCTCAATCATACTAGAAGCTCATCCTAGACCTAAACATACTACCACAGTATATATTCTCCATCTAAGTTATCAACAAAACAACAATATTTCTCGATTTTGGGATGAACTAGGATTTCTCTAAACTATCAAAATTAGGGCAAAAGAGAGAGATTTCTTAGACAAATTGAAGAGGAATACCTTAGGGATGTGCTCAACAACAAGATTCATGGAGAATTTCTTCAGATCTGAGCAATAGGGGAAGGATTAGAGGAGGGGGAGGTGAACCCTAGCCGCCGCCATGGCTCTGTTGTATGTTCTTGCTCGTGTGGAGAGGAAAAGAGAGAAGAGGAGCGGGCCGGTCCGGTCCGCGCGGGGTTATGCAGGCAGCCTGTGCGGCGCCGTGAGTGATGGCGCTGCAAGCGTGGGTGCGGCGCCTCCCCGTGTGGCGCAACACTTGCGCTGCCGGGGCCTGTAGGGCCAGCATGGCAGGACGTGCGGCGTCGTCTCGACTGGCGCTGTCGCTGTGCTTGCGGCGCCTGGCCCCGCAGCGCCAGCGTGGCATGTGTGCGACGCCGTATCGGGTGGAGTGGCAACAGTGCTTGTGGCGCCGCGCAGGCGGGAGTGATAGAAAAGGATTACGGTTTATAAAGTAGTTTGCCAGAAGATTTATTATTTAAATTTTAAGTATTTAAATCGCCCGACACGCCGCGGGTAAACAAGGAAAAGTGGTCATGTACCGAGCGACACACAGACTAGTCCTGTCCTCTGTTAACCAAAAAGCTGGACTCGCTGTAGCTCGGATAAGAACGGACGTGCAGGTCTAAAACATAGGCGCAAGTTGCTGCCCGGCTGTGTGTAGCATCCCATTTGTCTAACAATTGTAATGCTACTTGGTCTAGTAATATAATGGCTACTTCAAATATATAATTGTTGCATCATCATTATATCATGCTCATGTCATCATGCCACCTTGCATTTGAGCATCATATAAAACCCTTTTGATTTGGCTCTTCTCTCATATGCATTGTAAATTGTATTTGTCTCTTGATATTGTATTTGGTTATTGATATATTGTTAATGCCCAAGTTGAGTTGGGGGCATATCTTTTATTTAACTCCACCACCTTTCTTGTCATCACCCCATCATTCCACCATCCAACTAAATATGAGCTTGGCACTTATTGGGTTTACCTCTAGCTCATGTGAGTTGGGATGGATCCAATTCTTTCTCCACATGCTCTCATCTTAGCATCATGTTGTTTTCACATTATTGATAGATGAGAGCCACATGGCCACCTTTGCATGCCTTGTGAGTAGAACCTTTTCCTAGCTTCCATATGTATTATCATGGATTTATGCTCATGTTGGGGTATTTTTGGGACTACTAAACATCTAGTGGAATAAACACACTAGCAAGTACCAATTACAATCAAATGTGAGCATCTCCATCTAATTCATCTGAAACTTTCACTTGTTTTTCTGTTGCTTGGCCTTACTCCACATTTTGGGTAATGCATAGTAATAATGCCATGATAATAAAATTGTTTTCACAAGGATAATCATGGCATTAATTGTTATGCATGGGCCATGCAAGTACCACCTTTTGCTTGTCATTTGGATTTTATTTGATTTTTGAGTGGATCATCTCTATCTCTATCCCTTCTTTTGGCTTGATCTATTTTGATCTTGCTTAAACCCTATCACCACATCCCTCTCTTTTTCTTGCCTTGATCTTGTTGGAGCTTGTCATGTTCTAGCTTGGTCTTGTCAAAAGAAAGCCACTCCATCTATCTCTCTCTCTAAACCTAAACCATACACTCATCTCTCCTCTCTTTACCACCCTCTCTAAACCACACCCCCCTCATCTAACCCTAAACCTACCTCACCCTCTCCTCTTCATCTATGCCGAGCCCTCTCTCCCTGGCCCCACCTGGCCACCCTCTCTCCCTGGCCCCACCTAGCTACCCCTTCCCACACAAAACCCTAACCCGAGGCTTCTCCCAACCCTAGCTCCAACCTAGCCGAGCCTCCCCTCTCCTCCTTTCTCCTCTCTCTCTGCATGGTGTGCCCCACCCCGAGCCTGGCCTGCCCTACCCCACCTGGAAGCCCCAGCTGCCCCTGCCCTGCCCTGCCGACCGAGCACGTGAGGAGAGGAAGGAGGGAAAAAGGTGGCCGAGCCACCTTTTAACCTACCTGCTCCCACACGGCACCTCCCTCTCTCTGCTTTATCCACCACCCCCACAACCTCTCTGCCTCGCGAGATCCAGCCCTGCCAGATCTCCTCTCTCCTCCCTCCACCGACGCCACCCTCCTCTCTCACGGTCTGCCGCTACATTGCTGCTCCGGCCATAAGCACGTCGTGGAGGAGGCTCAGACCGAGGAGGCCTTCTGCAGAAGACGGAGCACGACGCCGAGGAGGAGGAGGCCACCTGCACACCGTCATCGCCACGAAACCCTAGATCTTCAGGCGTCACGCCTCGCCGATCCACTGCGCCGACCGATCCAACACCGCCGACCACCTCACGGTGAGTGGCCAACCTCCCCGACACCACTGCTTCCGCCGCCTCGGTTTCGCCGTTAGTTTCATCGAGCACCCTCTGTCAGCCGCTTGCTTAAGTCTGGCCACTCCTCAGATAGCACCCTATCTAGGCCAAACCCTCCCGACAATGCACCCGCCCTAGCCCAGCGGTGAGCTCCACAAGACGCCTGTGCCCATGCTCGAGTCTCACACAAGGCTCGCTGATCGAAAGCACCGATCCGTCGGCGGAGAAGAGGAAACGTGGGGTCGGCCCTTTGCATAACCCCTGCAGCTTCTTTCGGCTAAACCCGCGCTCCTTTTTGGCCCACCAGTCAGCCGTCGTTCGATCTTGCAAAAGAGCCCCCCTAGTATCTTAGTCTCAACTCAAGGCCTCCTCACTGTGTGGGTGCGCCCACACCCGTCCGCTGGTGCGTGGGTCCGCCTGTGCCGTGGCCCCACATGTCATTCGCTTAGGCTAGGTTAGCTCGCAGTGATAAAAGGATTCTCACACGTATGCCCAACAGCGTTGGCCCCACCCGACAGTGGCTGTGGCTAGCTTGAGCTGAGTAATAAAAGTACTTTCTGTTTTCTGGTTTAATTCAAACTTATTTCAAATTAATTCAAATTCAAAATTCAAATCTGTTTTAATATATATTTTAAAATATAAACCCAATTTAAATAAATAATATATGTTTTGAGATCAAAAAAATATGAGGAATTCAAATATGCCATTCAAAATATATTTTGGACACTTAAAATTTCGAGTTGATCAAAATTACAATAAAATGCCCTTTATCTTAATTAATTAATTAATAACTTTTGTTTTATAACTCCAAATTTGACAAATAATATGTCTAAAATGATTAGCTCGACGAGACCTTTCTGTTTATGCATTCCTTTATCTGTTTTGCAGCATGCATCATATAAATATAATGTGTACAGCAACTAATATGAGGATAAAATATGGTTAAAACCCAATAAAAATGTTTATTCTTGTATTCCACACCTCACCCATGCCATGCTACTTTATTGCCATGCAAATTGTGCATCATTCATCATGGAATGATTGTTTGCTTGTCGCATTTAATTCATATGCTTGCGCACTTTATTATGTTGGCCCTTGTTTGTTTGGTTCTTCTTCGAATAGACGCTGAGCAGGGGATATATCAAGAGAACCAGGAGCACTACCCAGATCCATCCATTGCTTCAACTGAGCTGCCAGGCAAGCACTACCACATGCTTGCATACATATAGTACCTATTGCCTCTATCTTATTCTTGCATCATTGAGTCGCGATTGCATTAAATTGAATCCCAAGTACTGCATAGCCTTTACTTTTAAACCCCACCGAAGCTTGTTCCTCCATCCCATGAGCCATTACTACAGGAGTTGTTTGAGCCATGCGAGTCGTAGAACAGCATGCGTAGGGTATGTGAGTGTCTGATGAATAACGAGGTACCTATACAACTTAATCTGAGTAGTAATGGGATAACTAATGAAAGTGGCATCGGTGAGCCATATTCGCTATTTGGTTTTTCAGGCTCACTTGTGTCCCGTAGGACCCCGAGTACTTGATTCCTGTTCCTTGAATATTCGCGCTATCCACATCCGGGAGGCTTATGAACCCCCGAGCCGTAGCTTGATTCATTCTTATTTCTTGGGGCCACAAACTAGTTTGAGGTTTTAATTACTATCCTGTACTTATGCCATGCTTTATCGCTTTAATTTAAATTGTGCGGTACCGCATAATCGCATGTCTTTAGGACCGTGACCGTTTATTAGACGACAAGCCTACCACACTTTCGGGTTCCATGCTTACAAATGGCTCCACAAACCTTGAGGCCGTCTCGAGTCGGCTAACTTCGCTATGGTAGCTCAATGGGGTGGCCTCAAATATTTCTAAATCGTGATCGCTTTGTCGTGATCGCCTCGTTGGTTTTGATTTGGTTTTTCCGAGGCATATCGAGTGTGTTGTTATTTGTGCACCCGCAGGTAAAACTTTCAAAGCCGTGTCCGCGTTATGGACGACTTGGAGCACGCTTCGATCATAGACAAGAATAACTAAAGTATCGCTTCTAATTTGACTAGACTAGGTACCTGACTAGTAAATAGTGCAATACTCACGGAATGGATAATAAAACTACCAACGGATGGGGGGGTTGTTCGTCCGCTTCCTCGTCGGTAAGCGAGGAGGAGGATGGATCTGTGGATATTACCGTTATAACTGTTATGACTGTTGTTATTAATTCACGGACATACGTCTATCTCTGGTTAGGTGGATGGTTAGCGAGTATCTATAGAATTGCTAGGGTTTATCTTTTGCTGCAATTGCGTCACCCCAGGTTGTGTCCCCTTTAGAGGCATAAAGACTTGCCGAAAATTTCTAGGGTCTCACATGATAAATTATTGGTTCGGATGAATGTACCCTCGCAAGATGGATACGGGTGGAGGAGACGGATGATGTGGACAACGATCATTCGTGTAGAGATTCCGGAACGGGATCCGTGAGATCTGGGCGGATGTGTTTATTTATGGGGCATCTTATGCCGATTTGCTTCTTATCCGTACTCGGATTTTGTCTTCCGCTCACTTTGATACTCGATGTTTGATGTATGAGGAGATATCCTAAACTATTATATCTATCTAGGATATTTGGATCTTGCCGTATGGCGTTGCAATATTTCCTTTCTTTTTAGATGGAATGACTCTGAGAACCATTGTATGGTGGCTTGCATACATACTCACTTGTGTATGTAGTTGATCCCTTCGCCTGCCGATTACGCCGCCCGTTCTTGTCTCGATGTTTGGAAATGGTTGGGACAGCCAAAAGGTCTACCTGTGAGTGGCATTTGGGGCCCCACCGTACTATTTCAACCATTTCTGCTCATCCAGGCTTGTAACTAGGAGCGTAATTCACCGAGGTAGTTACAATTGGTATCAGAGCCATCCCGCCCTTCAGGGTCTCAGCCAAATGGTCGTTGTCTGTCTAGAAAATATTTTTGGTAGCTATGTATACTAGGTAAAAACAAAACGCGAGAGTAGGACTACTTCCACTTTTCTTCTTACCCACCCACCACCCTTTTCTGGTAAGGAAGTGTAACGTTTTCAATCCTCTTCTTAAAATTCAAACTAGGATTCACGTGTTCTGGGTTTCCGTAGTACCATAGAAGTGTGTGTGTGTGTGAGTAATTCCTTGTCTATCTGTTGCATCCAATTTGTTATCTTTATCGGCCTTTTGGTTATCAACTGTTGGTACATTCCATGCTGACAGGCTTTTGGAAACCGGTGCGATCTATCTGACTCCTTGTTAACCGGTGCCATCTTTTTAAGGGTGTCCTTCCTTCTAGCAACTCCACTTGCTGTGTAAGCATCAGTTGCTAATCTCTACCTGATAAGTGTTTTTGCGCATCTATTGGTATTTTAATGCCGAAAAGTGCGGAAAATTTTTCTTTGATACATCTGTGTTTCCACACTCCTTTTCAGTCGTGTGTGAAACATTATCTATCTCCCTTTTATCAGCATGTCAATGCTAACTCATTCTTTTGTCACCGGCACTTAATCCTGGAGTTTCATTTCATCTCCAAATCTCTTGGGCTAATTACATAACATGTGTCGATCCGATGATGCTGATTGTAATTTGGTTCTCGGCACAGCTATATTCCACTCATGATAAGTGACGATTGGAGTATGGAAAATGCTATCAACTCTATCCTCCAAATGGTAATGGTTATCTCCTGTGATTTTAAGTACACCGTGATCATATCTATGCTTATTCAAGCATCTTTGGCAATCCGGAGTTTCTCAAGGCACTACGGCGGTCTATCATCTGTTCATCATGCTGCACATCTTTTTGAACTCCATATCTGCAAAATTCTCTTTGGGACGAGGGGATTGCATCTTTTCGTCTCTGATAGCTTTGCTTGAGGTATGAGCTGTCATCGGTTCTTATCCAAGATTTCTTTATCTTTGTAACCGGTGATCCGACCGACAATGTGAACCAGGTGGCATCTCTTTTTCTTCCGAAGGACCAGATAATCTATTCTGCCAGTGCATCTTCTTCAACACGAACCCGTGCTCTTAATATTGATCTTTCTAAGAGCGTTGAGCTCAGGAAGTGTTCGAGCATTTGTTCGTTTCTCTCGCCTTTTGGAACTTGGTATTCTGGGAATATCTTGTTAATCCATGGTGGTATATGTTGATAATATGCTTGCCTATTCGATATCAATGGAAGGACATGGAAGGTCATCCGTGTCTCTTTCTCTCAAGCTTCGTGAGCACTGCCTGTGTGCAAAGTCTCAAAGCGTGAATTCTGGCTTCTTAAAGTCACCTATCTCGACCGCGTCCTTCTGCTAAATAGATCGCTTCAATTCTGGAATCAGCAAGTCCATTGTTAATTCCATCTTCCATCATTAATCAAACCCAGAGTTTTTCCTTGTTGGCAAGTATCATCGTCGTTCCGCTAAAGATTTTCCTCAAGACCGCTAAACCTCTCTCAATCATTTCAAGAAGAACATGGAGTTCTTTTCACCTCTGTCTCGTCAAGTAATCTCTCGAAACCCTCCTGTTCTATCGTCTATGCCCAATCCACCGGAGGCCATGAAGACCTTACAGATCTTGTATTCCTTTTGTTCTAGTTGGTGCTATCTTTTCTGCAGCTGTTGAATCTTGCGGTCCTTCTCCGTAATCTTCCTTCATATCTTTCCGGTGGCTTGGTACTTCCAACATGACGACAACATCATCATCGTTATCTATCTATGAATCCGGCGAATCGTTTGCATCTATCCTTGTTTTCTAACGGAGTTCCATGAGCTCTTCTTGTCAATACCTTCACCGCTTTTGGTAGTTGGGTTGCATGATTTTCTTATTCATGTGCGGAGTAATGCTTTGAGTGCGGGATGGAGTAGCTACCATACCACTACTCTTATCATTCGCTCTTGTACATTGAATTGGTGAATTAATGTGATTTCACTCATTCCACGGAAGTTAGAAGTGGCCTTTATCCCTTGATACTTTTACTTCCGTCCTTGTTTTTCTGGAGTGCTCTCTCGAAGAAAGTAATCAATAATCTCTTGTTGGTGATCTCGTCTTTTCCTACACGGAGCAAAATCTTCAATTATCTGGTGGAAACAAACGCAAACTCTTTTCTGTCCTCGTCTTTCTACCGGTGCTCTACATCCCCAAACAAGATGAAAGGAAACTATCTCTCTCTTTGTTTCATCAATTCTTTTGCTGTGGTAAAGCCAATTATGGTTGATGCCATCAGCCGCAAATCTATTGCGTTAGCCTCAAGGCTAAAGAAAGCAATAAGTATATCTACAATAAACTCCAGATCCTCCATATTCTTTGCTTCTCGGGATTCCACCATGATCTAGCTTCACATCCGTCTCTGGAAGTTATATCCGCGCACCTCAATTGCGTGATCCTTTGGTTCTTACCGGCACAACAAGAATCTAATCCGACGATGTCTAACTAAATCTTTCTATTCATATCAAGGGACTCTATTGTTGGAAGGCAATATTGTTTCCGTACTTCATTTCTCAAATCCGAGAGAAGGTACGATGCTATCGTCATAATGGTTCAAAACCTCACCAATCTAGCTCTTTTCTTCCGGCGAGACAGAGATTCATCCTCTCTAGTATTGGTAAATCTTTAATCTTAATGGTGTGTCTCTCTTTATCTATGATACATCATCTTTTCCTTTTCTTTCACAAGTGGTTCTATTCTTTTATCATGTGTCTTGAGAAAACCGAAGCTATGTCCATCCTATCCTTCTTGTCTCACGACAATCCTTCAACTCTTCTATCCGTTGTTCTTGAAGCAAAACGCAAGACTCGCAACAAGTCTAGCAAGTTTTGCAAGGTGCAGTGGTCGCACCATTCCGTTGATGAAGCCACTTGGGAACGCGAAGATGAGCTCCGTGCCAAGTATCCTACCCTCTTTGTGTCTTCTTCTTCTTCCTAGAATCTCGGGGCGAGATTCCTGTTTAGTGGGGGAGAGTTGTAGCATCCCATTTGTTTAACAATTGTAATGCTACTTGGTCTAGTAATATAATGGCTACTTCAAATATATAATTGTTGCATCATCATTATATCATGCTCATGTCATCATGCCACCTTGCATTTGAGCATCATATAAAACCCTTTTGATTTGGCTCTTCTCTCATATGCATTGTAAATTGTATTTGCCTCTTGATATTGTATTTGGTTATTGATATATTGTTAATGCCCAAGTTGAGTTGGGGGCATATCTTTTATTTAACTCCACCACCTTTCTTGTCATCACCCCATCATTCCACCATCCAACTAAATATGAGCTTGGCACTTATTGGGTTTACCTCTAGCTCATGTGAGTTGGGATGGATCCAATTCTTTCTCCACATGCTCTCATCTTAGCATCATGTTGTTTTCACATTATTGATAGATGAGAGCCACATGGCCACCTTTGCATGCCTTGTGAGTAGAACCTTTTCCTAGCTTCCATATGGATTATCATGGATTTATGCTCATGTTGGGGTATTTTTGGGACTACTAAACATCTAGTGGAATAAACACACTAGCAAGTACCAATTACAATCAAATGTGAGCATCTCCATCTAATTCATCTGAAACTTTCACTTGTTTTTCTGTTGCTTGGCCTTACTCCACATTTTGGGTAATGCATAGTAATAATGCCATGATAATAAAATTGTTTTCACAAGGATAATCATGGCATTAATTGTTATGCATGGGCCATGCAAGTACCACCTTTTGCTTGTCATTTGGATTTTATTTGATTTTTGAGTGGATCATCTCTATCTCTATCCCTTCTTTTGGCTTGATCTATTTTGATCTTGCTTAAACCCTATCACCACATCCCTCTCTTTTTCTTGCCTTGATCTTGTTGGAGCTTGTCATGTTCTAGCTTGGTCTTGTCAAAAGAAAGCCACTCCATCTATCTCTCTCTCTAAACCTAAACCATACACTCATCTCTCCTCTCTTTACCACCCTCTCTAAACCCCCCCCTCATCTAACCCTAAACCTACCTCACCCTCTCCTCTTCATCTATGCCGAGCCCTCTCCCTGGCCCCACCTGGCCACCCTCTCTCCCTGGCCCCACCTAGCTACCCCTTCCCACACCAAACCCTAACCCGAGGCTTCTCCCAACCCTAGCTCCAACCTAGCCGAGCCTCCCCTCTCCTCCTTTCTCCTCTCTCTCGCATGGTGTGCCCCACCCTGAAGCCCCAGTGCCCCTCGCCACCGACCGAAAGCACGTGAGGAGAGGAAGGAGGGAAAAAGGTGGCGAGCCACCTTTAACCTACCCGCCTCCCACACCTGCACCTCCCTCTCTCTGCTTTATCCACCACCCAGATCTCCTCTCCTCCTCTCCACCGACGCCACCCTCCTCTCCGGCCACCTGCACCCTCACTACTCAAGCTTTGGCCAGAAGCACATCGTGGAGGGCTGGTAGACCGAGGAGGCCCTCTGCAGCAGCTGGAGCACGACGCCGAGGAGGAGGAGGCCTGTACTCAAGACACCACATCGCCAAGCGAAACCCTAGATCTTCCAGGCGCTTTGCCGATCCACCGTCACGACCCGATCCAACACCGCCGACCACCTCACGGTGAGCTGGCCAACCTCCCTGACACCACCGTTTCCCCCGCCGTCGCCTGTGCTCGCCGTTAGTTTCATCGAGCACCCTCTGCACGCCGCTGCTCGTTTTTGTCCGCTCACTCCTCCCGATAGCAGCACCCTATCTAGGCTGCACGACCTCCCGACAGCCTACCCGCCCTAGCCAATGGTGATCGCCTCACAAGACGCCTGTGTCGCGTTCGAGTCCCACAAGGCCGGCTCTGCCGAGTGCACCGATCCGTCGCGGAGAATAGGAATAGTGGGCGGCCCTTTTGCATAACCCCCTGCAGCTTCTTTCGGCTAAACCCGCGCTCCTTTTTGGCCCACCAGTCAGTCGCCATTCGATCTTGCAAAAGAGCCCCCCTAGTATCTTAGTCTCAACTCAAGGCCTCTCATTGCTTGCGTGGCCCCACCCGTCCGCTGGTGCGTGGGTCCGCCTGTGCCGTGGCCCCACATGTCATTCGCTTAGGCTAGGTTAGCTTCAGAGGATAAAAGGATTCTGCACTGTAAGTCAGCGCTGGCCCCACCCGACTGGCTGTGGCTAGCTTGAGCTGAGTAATAAAAGTACTTTTTTTCTGTTTAATTCAAACTTATTTCAAATTAATTCAAATTCAAAATTCAAATCTGTTTTAATATATATTTTAAAATATAAACCCAATTTAAATAAATAATATATGTTTTGAGATCAAAAAAATATGAGGAATTCAAATATGCCATTCAAAATATATTTTGGACACTTAAAATTTCGAGTTGATCAAAATTACAATAAAATGCCCTTTATCTTAATTAATTAATTAATAACTTTTGTTTTATAACTCCAAATTTGACAAATAATATGTCTAAAATGATTAGCTCGACGAGACCTTTCTGTTTATGCATTCCTTTATCTGTTTTGCAGCATGCATCATATAAATATAATGTGTACAGCAACTAATATGAGGATAAAATATGGTTAAAACCCAATAAAAATGTTTATTCTTGTATTCCACACCTCACCCATGCCATGCTACTTTATTGCCATGCAAATTGTGCATCATTCATCATGGAATGATTGTTTGCTTGTCGCATTTAATTCATATGCTTGCGCACTTTATTATGTTGGCCCTTGTTTGTTTGGTTCTTCTTCGAATAGACGCCGAAAGGTGGGATATATCAAGAGAACCAGAGCACTACCAGATCCATCCATTGCTTCAACTGAGCTGCCAGGCTAGCACTACCACATGCTTGCATACATATAGTACCTATTGCCTCTATCTTATTCTTGCATCATTGAGTCGCGATTGCATTAAATTGAATCCCAAGTACTGCATAGCCTTTACTTTTAAACCCCACAAGCTTGTTCCTCCATCCCATGAGCCATTACTAGAGTTGTTTGAGCCATGCGAGTCGAGAACGACATGAGGGTATGTGAGTGTCGATGAATAACGAGGTACCTATACAACTTAACTGAGTAGTAATGGGATAACTAATGAAAGTGGCATCGGTGAGCCATATTCGCTATTTGGTTTTTCAGCTCACTTGTGTCCCGTAGGACCCCGAGTACTTGATTCCTGTTCCTTGAATATTCGCTTATCCACATCCGGGAGGCTTATGAACCCCCGAGCCGAGCTTGATTCATTCTTATTTCTTGGGGCCACAAACTAGTTTGAGGTTTTAATTACTATCCTGTACTTATGCCATGCTTTACTGCTTTAATTTAAATTGTGCGAGGTAATTAATCGCATCGTTAGGACCGTGACCTGTTACAGACGACAAGCCCACCACACTTTCGGGTTCCCGATCGTTCATAATGGCTCCACAAACCTTGAGGCCGTCTGAGTCACCTAACTTCGCTATGGTAGCTCAATGGGTGACCCCAAATATTTCTCAATCCTGTGATCGCTTTGTCGGATCGCCTCGTTGGGTTTTGATTTGGTTTTTCCGAGGCATATCGAGTGTGTGTTGTTATTTGTGCACCCTGCAGGTAAAACTTTCTGAAAGCCGTGTCCGCGGTTATGGACGACTTGGAGCACAGTTTCTCGATCATAGACAAGAATAACTAAAGTACCGCTTCTAATTTGACTAGACTAGGTACCTGACTAGTAAATAGTGCAATACTCACGGAATGGATAATAAAACTACCAACGGATGGGGGTTGTCATCCGCTTCCTCGCCGGTGTTTAGGAGGAGGATGGATCTGTGGATATTACCGTTATAACTGTTATGACTGTTGTTATTAATTCACGGACATCCGTCTATCTCTGGTTAGGCGGATGGTTAGCGAGTATCTATAGAATTGCTAGGGTTTATCTTTTGCTGCAATTGCGTCACCCCAGGTTGTGTCCCCTTTAGAGGCATAAAGACTTGCTGAGTACCCCCTAGGGTCTCACATGATAAATTATTGGTTCAGATGAACAGGTACCCTCGCAAGATGGATACTGGGTGGAGGAGACGGACGATGTGGACAACGATCATTCGATGTAGAGATTCCGGGAACGGGGATCCGTGAGATCTGTGGGCGGGATGTGTTTATTTATGGGGCATCTTATGCCGATTTGCTTCTTATCCGCATCGGATTTTGTCTTCCGCTCACCGATACTCGATGTTTGATGTATGAGGAGATATCCTAAACTATTATATCTATCTAGGATATTTGGATCTTGCCGTATGGCGTTGCAATATTTCCTTTCTTTTTAGATGGAATGACTCTGAGAACCATTGTATGGTGGCTTGCATACATACTCATTTGTGTATGTAGTTGATCCCTTCGCCTGCCGATTACGCCGCCCGTTCTTGTCTCGATGTTTGGAAATGGTTGGGACAGCCGAAAGGTCTACCTGTGAGTGGCATTTGGGGCCCCACCGTACTATTTCAACCATTTCTGCTCATCCAGGCTTGTAACTAGGAGCGTAATTCACCGAGGTAGTTACACTGTGCATGCACAGTACGTGTCAGGTGCTCCCGTATATCAGCTGCTAAATTATAGGGAAATGATACGGTCCATCCGGGAGATCGCACGCGTTGCATCCCCGGGTCTAGCATGCGACACGCGTTCACGGGAAGGGGAAACGTGGGTTCAGGGATCCACCTCCAAACCTTATCTTTCTCTCTGCATCTCCGCAAATTCAGCTCCACGCCCTTCGTCAACCTCCGTAGTCCATACCGGCGGCGCCCTACACATCATGCCCTGCCGGCGATGCCCTCCATCTCCTCTTTCCCTTTCTTTCTCCGCCGCTGCTGCCACCTTCGGACCGCCTAACTATCCTGCCCGAGCGACGCCGCATCCACAAACGCCTTCGGCGGCGCCGCGAGATCTCCCCTTCCTACATCCCGTTGGCCTTGAGGAGGACGGCGGGGTGGCGCGAGTTGCGCTTGCGCCGCCCGGTGGCGCCGCCTCCTCAGGGAACAATGGCCACAACCGCGCCGGCGTTGCTCCCCGTTGCTACATACGACAACCATTGTTGCTACATGCGGAGGCCGGAGTTGGTACCCGCGGAGGCCGGAGTTGCTACCGCGGAGGCCGGCGTTGCTACCAGTGGCGTCGGAAGTTGCTCCCCACGGCGTCCGGCATTGCTACCCGCGGCTACCAGCGTTGCTACATGTGGAGGCCGAAGTTGCTACCAGCGGCGTTCGAAGTTGCTCTGTGCGGCATCCGGCGTTGCTACTGGAGTTCAGAAGCAGCGGTGATACATCGGCGGGATGTCGGTGCTGCGACGACGAAAGGGGTCGACTTCGCCGCAGCTGAACCATTCAGAGGCCAAGCTGACCCACCCCATGGCGATGGGGTCGGGATGTCTTGCTAGTTCAATGTTTTGACAGAAGCGCCCCGTGTAATTTCATTGAATTTTTGATTTCGATCGTATCTAAGATCTTTTTTTATCTAGGTTGCTAACTCAATGGTAGAGTACTCAGCTTTTAAGTGCGACTATGATCTTTTACACATTTGGATGGAGCAACAAATTCGTCCAGACTCTGGTAGAGTCTATAAGACCACGACTGATCCTCAAGGGTAATGAATGGAAAAAATAGCATGTCGTAATAAAATTGAATAAAAATTACGATTTTCCTGTTGTTGATTCGAGTGAGGACGGGGTGATTTGCTTCCTTTTTTTCCGGGAGTACAGGAAAGTTTCCGTGAGTGGGTTATAGGACACGTGTCAATCTCTGGACCTAGGAAATCTCTGGACCTAGGAGATGGAAAGTTTTTATCCGAGGAGACTTTTCATCCTCGAGGACGCCTAGCACTTTCCTAAATTATATCAGGTGCTCCCCAAATATCGCCAAACATTTATATGCCAAATTGAAACGCAACGATTCCCGTCCGGAATCCCAGCGGACGTCGAGTCGAGTCGGTATCCGCGCCGGAAAGGAAACGTCTGCATCGCGTTCTGTTTCCTGAATCCTGATTAATTTTCTGCCCTGGTCTCCATTTGCGCCACGCGTTGTTCACCACCTACTATAAACGATGCGGCTGCGCCTCTGCTCTCCACGGTTGCTTCCACTGCTCTGCATTGTGGTTTTGTTAGGGTTTTTCTAGCGGGCCGGCGGCGCATCTAAGATCTCGCGGGTTCCGTCGTCTTCCGGCGCTCTTCCTGCGTCGGCGAGTTAGCGCATCGATCTTATCCTCGGCGGTTCCGTCGTTGTCGTGCGGCTCTCTTCCTGCGTCGGCGAGTTCGCGCATCCATCTTATCCTCGGCGAGTGTGAGTGCTAGTTCTCGGCGATTTCGATCCTCGATCTTATCCTCGGCCAGTGCGAGTTCTCGGCGAGTTCGTGCCTCGATCTACGGGAAAGTTCTTGGGCGGAGGAGTTGGGATGGAAGGAGTTTGTTCTTGAGGAGAGGAGTTGGAGTTGGACTCCGTTTCGTCATAGCCGGGGCAGAGCAGTTCTTGGAGCAGACGGCTGCAAGGTAATGCCTTTTCTTTTAGTCAATCGCTATTGTGCTTTCTCCTACTTATCTCTTCAAGTTATATGCCGCTAAGGTTGTGCGTTTTATTTTTATTTTCTATGTGTTCTATGTGCATGCGTGCTTGTGCTCCTGCTCTGTAATGCTATGATTGGTGTAAGGTGTGTGACTGCTGAAAGGATTTGTTAGTCGGTGATCTGGTTTGCTAGGAGAACTGATTAGCTGGGGTGGCCGAACGTGGCTTCAGATCTAAGACGGTGTAGATCTATTTGATATAGAAGCAAGCTGTGATTAATTGATTGGACAAGGATATACTTATTTTAGATTACAAGGACGGACTCAGATACATGATAGATCTAGAACCATGATTTATCAAATACTTGACGGTGGGACATACTTTTCTACTCGCCGTGTGCATGTGAAGATTCTAGGCCTTACCTAATGAGCCATGACCAACGAACACCACACCAAGCCTTAGAGCATATCCAGTTGTGTTTCCCAAACCGTCCCCCGGCTGACTTGGGGCACGCTGGGCAGAAAAACGTGCCTAGCTACGAGCCCCAAAGCCGTTTTCGGTCCAATGCAGTCCAAAAGTGTGTCCGACATGTTGAGGCCATCCCGACACTACATGGAACATTGTGAGCGCGGTGGACACAATGCGTGGATGATGTGGCATCTGCGTCGGCCATTAAGCCCCAAAGAGTCATCTTGTCGCTGCACTGGCGCAGTGGTGCGCGGCCGGCGCAGAGAGTCATCTCATTGCTGTAGTGGCGTAATGGATGGCGCAGCGTCTAGTCTCTATGCCCTCTGCTGTGGCGATAATGCGAGCCTATGACCTCCGGTGTATAAGTACCTCTCCTGCCGCCTATCCTCTATCCACAACTCAAACCCTAGCCTTGCCTAGCTCTCCAACATCGTTCTCGCAAAGATTGCCCTGCAAAAGATGCTGGTTAGGGAGAATGGCTGCCTCATCATGGAGAGGGAGGCTATTCTTCACATCAACGCGGAGAATGAGGCTTCCGTCGCTCGCGAGCAAGCCTGGATTGCTTAGAAAGAGTTCTACCGGGAGTTGTGCGAGCTCATGGAGGCGAAGAGGAACGACCGATGGTGCGCTGCAGATGCCAACGTGAGGTGGCAGTGTGTCACATGATGGTGGAAGCATGGCCTACAACATCGTAGGCCAGGCACACGAGGTGGGCCCAGAAGTAGGCCAAGTGGGACGCCAAGCAGCATCGCTAGAACGATGATGAAGCTAGTCTCTCTGGTGGGAACGACGACGCTTATTAGTTAGATTTAATTTTCGTTTATGTTTAGTTAAATTTCACGCAGTTTGTAAAATTCTGTCGTACTTCCAATGAATTTCGTTTGGTTCAACCGCGCTGTTTGGGGCACATGATTGTGAATAGGGAGCGCCTCGGCAGTGTGCCCCAAAGGACCGATCCGGTGAAGATCGGGATCTTTCGTCAGACGTTGTTTGGGGGACGTGACTGGAGATGCTCTTATCAATGATCAATGGCTCACTTGAAATAGATGGATTATAATCTCAGGTTTATGTTTGCCTTGAAGTGTTTTTTTGTTGTTGTATTGCTAAGGCCTTGAGGGTGTTGTGTTGTTAGGAGACAGGTCTTGATGCTTCGCGGTATGTAGCTTGTTCTAAGCATCTTGTGCTTCCTAGGTTATAAGTTGGAGCTAATTGTTGCTCTGTCTATTTAAAGATAGCGATGTCTTTCAATTTATTGGACAAAGATTTTGGCTAAGAATTAACTAACTAATAAATTCTAACTAATAAATTCTATAATATGACAAAATTGTTTTATTTAGATTGATATTCAAATGTTTTGGAACATATAATTTTATTATTCTTTTGTATCACATTGGTAGAATATTAACATTTCTCCCTTTTGTTCCAAATCATTTAAGGTTTTAGATTTTACCTTAGTCAAAATTTATAAAGGTTGACCAAGTCTAAAGAAAAATATATCAACATCTACAACACGCATAATTTTCCATTATTTAATGTTGTAAATATTAATTCATTCTCCTATAAACCCTATCAAATTAAAAGTTTTACTAGCATTTTTTTTATTTTTTGTGAACAAAGTGAGTAAATTGTGGCTTAAATACTTGTATTAATAAATCAAAATGTCCCTTATTCATTTGAAGTGGATAATAACTAAGTTTAAAATTTGAATTTTCTTGAAGAAACACTTAGTTTGAAACATCCCCTTGTGAGACTAGGGTAGCACATTAGATACTTTAAACCTTTCAATAAAAGCTATTGAACAAGTCATTTGTTGTGTATGCCAATGCACTTTTATTCTTCTTTAGAAAATGATAAAGCTTTTTGCCATAACATATGACAATTTGGTCTAAGGTTAGCCTAATGCGCTTTCATTGTGTGAAAAACATGGTTGGTTTAAATGGTTACCATGGGTTATGGGTAGGTATTTTGTTGAGTATAATTTAATTAGACCTTTTGATTTGCTCTTGAAACTTCTAGCAAAATAGGGTCTTCCTAGAAAGCTTAGAATTATAGTTAAGGTTTGGAATGGTATGGTAACATAGAGATAAATTATATGTTGTGTAAGCACGCAACTTCACAATTATATGTTTCATGTAGAGATATTTTGGATGTAAGCTCTATACTGATATATATATTTATTATTTTAACAAAAGATTGTTATCAAAATTGTTTTTTAGATGTTATATAATTGGGTCATTTATGTGTGATGTTTTAAAAGATTTGGAATTAAACATCCCCATATAAAAGGTTAGAGCATCTCTTAACCCATCTCCTATGGGCCGTTAGAGGACTTTATTTTCTCCTCTATTTTAGGAGAAAAAAATTTAGGAATCGTCCTCCGCGGGTCCTATATTTGCTTGGCCGCGACCGTCCGGACTTAAAATTCTCTCACCCCCCGCAGCCTCGCATAGCTGCCGCCGGCAGCTCATCGATCAGCCCGACGGCCGGCTTCGGCCTCCGCCGACGCCTCGAAGGTTTCCTCGACCCTCTTGAACTTCTTCGCCTAGCCGCCATCGACGAAATCGGCCGGAGCAAGCTAGTTTTTCGGCCGCAAATCTGCTGCCGATGTTGCTGGATTAGACTAACCGCGACCGGGATTCGTCAAGCTACAGCTGGATTCGGTTGGCCGAGCACCTCCAGCATGTCTTCATCCTCTCTGCGCAGTAGCAACTCCCCGGCTTTAGAGATCTAGAGATAGGAGTGCCAACTCCCGCATCGCCACTAGCTCCAGCACTGACGCCTGCACTGATGCCTTCTCATCCCACCGACAGAACAAGGTATAGGGAGGCTTTTAGTCCTCTAAATCAAAGGGGATTGCAACTACTCTGCCAAAACTTGGTAATAGTGCAATCTACTCAATATTTTTGAATCACACCTACTTGTTTGTATCAATACTAATAAATATCATATATTTTAAGCCATCTAATAGTGGCTAGCAAAAAGGTCATTATTTTACACAATTTATGTTCTATAGAATGACTAGACTCTATTTTGTATTTGTAGATACTGCTTGGACACAATTGTTGCTGAACTTTTGTGTTTTGTTATCCTACCAAAATAAATCAAGGGTAGCACTATTCATAGAAAGATGAGAAACAATGGTGGCTATGGCTTTGGTCCAAGCATGCACAAGCCAACCAAAAAGAAGGATCCAACAAGACTCATGGAAAGGAGTCTCAAACAACTAAAGAAAACTCAGAGTATTTTATAGTGCATCGTTGGCAACAAAATATAATAATAATGATACTGAACAAGGTAATTGTAATGTTGCCAATAGAGGTACAAAAGATAAGGTTGTAGCGCAGAAAAGCCAACAAACTCCTTCGAAGGAGCCAAGGGTGGTCCCTCAGCCGATTAACTTGGCACGTTCCTCAAGGCCAAACAATGGTATACCATCTTCCTCAAAGTTTCTCCCAAAGAAGTCTATGCCCTCTTCCCCGAAGGCAAACAATGGCGTGGTTTCTTTTCGGAGAACTACAAAGTCTAGGCCATATTCCTCGAGACTGACCAATGGCATCGATTCTTCACACAAGAATACAAATGGTGGCCCCCCTCCATTGAAGAACGTCGAGAAGCCTAGGACCTCTTACACAAGGTTGAACAACGGTGAAGCTTCTCACACAAAGAATACCGCCATGCCTAGATCCTGTTCCTTAAGCTCGAAGAATGACATGGTTTCTCCGCCGGTGAATATTAAGAACTCTATGATCTTATCAAATTCATATAGTGGATTGGTTCCATCGGGGAAGAACAATGAATCCTTGAAGTCTCGGCCCTCTCGTCCTAGGAATGAAGTTTCCTCGGTGTTGAAGGATGGTTCGGATTCTATTTTTGGCATTTTAGAAGAATCAAACCACTCATCCATCTTTGGCAACTCGAGGATTGCTTTCAAAAATGTGAATGGTGAAGCTCAAAACAAATTAATGGACGTGCACAAGCGGAAATTTGGCCTTTCGAAGGATAAAAGAACCAATGCCGAGAAGTTTAACACCGCGAGGATGAAACCAATGGATTGCTCCATTCAACTTGAAAATCTGAACATTGGTCTTGTGGAGGATGGCAGAACCATTGATGGCAAGTTGAGGAGGAGAACAGAAGCGTTGTCACGAGAGAACCCCGAGACACATGGGGACGATGATAGTGAAGAAGGTGAGAACCGTAAGCCAACAAAGATACTCAATGATTATGAAGACGATGATGATGGCGATGATAATCTGACAGATGTTGAGATCGATACTGCTGGTTCGACATCACAAACTGATGTTGTGAAGGATTCTCCTATCAAAGTCTCGAATCCATTTCTTTCAGAATCTTTAAAGCTGCAACAGTATGGATCGCTTCCCATAGATGAACCTGTTTGGAGGTAACACATATGCTTTCTTTTCCACTGTCAAGTGCCTTAGATACTATTCCCTTTATGCTAACTTTTGTTGTTGTTTATTCAACAGTGGATTAATTAAGATAAGCAGCAAAGAAAATGTTTCATTGGCTGCACATTTGTCAACCAAATACTGTGAGGAGGTGTGGAAATTGGCAGGCTCATTGCAGCCAGAGATTGTAGTAACAAAGCTTTCTAGGAAGGAGGCTTGGCCTAAGAGCTTTGAGGCATCAAGGCCTACTGATGACAACATCGCCTTGTATTTCTTGCCCTGCCAAATGAGGTGCTTTGCTTATCCTCTGAGATTAATTTGCATTGCCTCTAATCTATTGTACCGTTTGGAGTCATCTAATAATTCTGACTTTTATCCTTAGGCAAGATGCAGAACTGGATCAACTTATTAAGGAAGTTATGGAGAATGATATGATCTTACAAGCTGCTATTGGCGAAGATGCTGAGATGCTGATATTTCCTTCTATTCTACTGCCTGAGCAACACCAAAGTATGCATTCTGTTCTTATTCGATAATACAATTGGCACTGATAATTGCATCTGATTTCTAACAGTATTTGTATTCAAGTTTAGTAGCCATACTATTCATCCTTCAGAAAAAATGAATTTCTAACCAGTACACTACAATGCAATATTTGGCTTATCGGTCAAGTTACTGACCATGTGCTCTTCTTTTCTTTCAGCCTTCCAAGGGAAACCTTACCTGTGGGCGGTGTTCAAGGGCAGAAAAAATAAGGCTGCCACAGTGGAAGTGAAACAACATGGCAAAGAACACTGTGCAGAGGGTGAGATGGGAAAGCAGCAGGCTTCACATTCCAGTGTGGACAAACAGGGTCACAGGCTTGCACCGTTGAACACAGAAGCTGGACCTGAAACTCCGGAAGAAATGGAGAGGCAGGACATGGAACCAGAACAAAATCCCTCATTGGCTCGAGCCAGCACACTGGGTACTGCTACTGGAGATCTGACCATGAATGCTACAACGTCTGCAAACAATGGACAGATCCACCCATGCGTGGCTATTCCGACAGGGGCATTCTTCGGATTTGTGGTTCAGAGCAATCCGAAAGTCGAGCAACTCATCCATGAGATGCATCTCGAAGGCGCTGTGGTGGTTGCAATGCGAGGGGAGATGATAGGATCAGGTCTTGGGCAGGCAGCAGCAAGTGGTAGAGAGGACAAAATGCCACCGAGCTCGTCCTGAACTTGTAGCCATGGTGTAAAAGTGATCTGGGCCTTCAGCTGTTCTTGGCCAAGTACCTTCAGTTGTGCTGGACGTTTTGTTTGCAGGCAAAGAAGTTGAGTTGGACCTCAGCCTTTGTCGACCTTTGCATGTACTACCGTCTGTGTGTATTTGAAGGAATCCTGCTCATAAGGCTCAAGATTTAGCTAGTGTATCCCTTGTATTATTTGAGTAATCGTGTCAGTACTGTCCCTGAGTCCCTGGCAGTATTCTAGTAGTCAACTAAGAGTGGAGGTAAGTGTTTCCCTGGCTACTACAACTCTGGCTTTGGTTGAAACCAATGTAAAAATGTATTCTCAAATCGCTGCACGTGTTTTTAGATGCATTTCGTTCTTCGATATTTAGTACTTTGCACCTCACCGGACCTTCATCCATTTCCTATAGTGCTAGTGCTAAACAGGCCTTTATTTTTCTCGCTTAAGAGCTTTGATCTGGTTAGTAAATTCTCAGATGGATAACAATGTTAGAGAATCTACAGGCCCCCAACCCACCCAACCCATATGGCGTCCGGTAGAACCGTTTAATTAATGTCAAATATATCTTGTACATCAAATTGCATTGAGATTGTACAATTAAATATAATAAGACTATGATACTAAGTACTAGAGGGGTAGTATCATATAGTAGTAGCATATGCATGATATTAGTAATATGGTACTCTCACTATGACCAGCCTTAGAACATCTCCACTCGTTGAGGGAGAAACTTTTGGCCTTGGAGTGCGTCGAGTCAGAGTCCCCTTCCGCCTTTCCACCCAAGTTTCGGTCCCTAGGTTACCGGATTTTGGTGATAATTTTAAAATATGTCTTTCCTGCCACCAAAAAACACTCAACGGCGATCAAAAGTCAGAGTTTGACACACAAATTATTACGTAGGCTAGGGTGGATAGTGGCTCCTTCGCGGTTGTGGCAGAAGTCGACGACGCCGTGGAAGAAGTTGGGGCAGAGCTCGGCGTCGATGTTGGTGTGGCCATCGTAGGTAGCTTGTCCTGCCACCAAAAAACACTCAACGACGATCAAAAGTCAGAGTTTGACACACAAATTATTGCGTAGGCTAGGGTGGACAGTGGCTCCTTCGCGGTTGTGGCAGAACTCGACGACGCCGTGGAAGAAGTTGGGGCAGAGCTCGGTGTCGATGTTGGTGTGGCCATCGCAGGTAGCTTGTTCAGGATCGCGTCACGATCGGCCATGTACCACACCTTCTCCTGGTCATCCATCATCGCCCTGTTGCCCCCCCATTAGAAATGCTAGATCAGTCTTCCGCTTCTTCGCGCAACATTGGTCTTGAGCAGGTAGATCTTGACGTCGATCTTGATGTGCTGGTTTTGCAACATCACCTTTCACCTCTCGTCGGACTTCTCACCCCTCTGTGCGGCGTGAGACTTCGTGTTGGCCATACACTTCTCGATCAATGCTTGTATCCTTTTGCCGATGGGTCCCATGGCCTTCAACTTCAATGCCTTGGCTTTATTTTGGCCGAGCTCTGGGCGTCCTTTTGTAGCAGCTAGCGCCAGCATGTCCGGGTTGTAGGGGAAATCCTTGTTTTTTGCGAGTGACAACCAAACATCCCTCCACTTCTCGCACGTCTCGATCCTTGAGTAGACGTGGAGGAACTTGAAGTCAAGGTTGTTGTCGTCGCGGTACATGCTGAGCGCGCGGAGCATCTGCGGAAGACCGACGAAGTTTGGTCATGAGCAAGAGAGAAACTCGAGAAAATCTCGGGAAAGAACCATTTTACTATGCGCTCGAAGTCGGGGCCACTCTTTGGGCGAGCTTTGACCTCCTCTTGTATCTCGTGTCATTTGCTACAAGCTTGTTGGACGAGCCCCCACTGAGTGGCCATGGCCTTGTCATAGCAATCCATGTGAATCACATTGCAGTACGGTTCACAAAGTTTGGACTCGTCGAATGTTATCTTGATTCTCTTCTAATAGGTTTTGGAGTTTTGGTTCGCGCTGATGATCGAGTCGATGGACACGGTCTTCCAAGCTTGGGTGAGGCACTCGTCTTCCTTGGCCGTCCACTTGATGTGGGCCTCGACCGGTGTGGCCGGCGGATTCTTTCGCTTCTTTTTCCTCTTCTTGTTGGTCGGAGCGGTCCTCGATGCTTCCTCCAGTTCACTGACAACTTCTTCTTCTTCCTACAGATCCTCGTCGGCTTCTTCCCGGTCTTGCATGAACTCTTGGGAGTCTAGGCTGGATTCCTCGTTGATTTGAGCTTTCGCTTGAGTGAAGTACCTAGGGCTCAAAGCGACGGCCACAGAGCCAGCCGCGATCATGTCTTGTATCATAGAGTCGCCTGACATTTTGCCGAACACACTGCCTGCATCGGTGTTGGCATCGCCAAACTGGTGCGGCGAGCAGGTTCCACGCCTTGGGGTGAACGGGAGAGGACTATGGCGCATCATCGGCGACATGCCACTGTAGGAGGAGCCGAAGACGACATTGGGGTTAAAGCCACCTAGGTGGTCGCCCTCATACTCCGGCGAAGGAGAGAACCTCATGCACAGCGTAATGTGGGCGATGTTCTCCTGGAATAGGGCCAACGACGATGGCGAGAACACCGTCGCTAGGGAGACTCTTTCTTGGCTACCCCACATAGCTCCAGGAAAGTAGTGGTCAGCTTGTGATGGCAGATGCATGGATGCCTTCGCCGCCGTGAACACCTCTACCTCTTCCTCCACCAGCGCCAGCGTCTCCTGCTTGGTCTTGAGCTTGATCCCCCTCTCCCGACGGCCCTCAGTTTCGCCCCCTAAGTTCTACGTTCTACGTCCTTCAATGACTGGTCGTTGGTCAAGCCTGACGACCTTTCCTTCGGTGGCCTCTACTTCGGTAGCGGGCTGTGGTCCATTGAATTTCTTCGTCAGAATGGTGTACAGATCTGGGAGAATGATTTGGCGGTAGCTCGCAGGGGAGTAGGGGAAGACGAATTCGTGAGGGCTCTTTCGCTCAGGCTCTGTGATGGCTCAAAATATATCGAGCTTATTGGGGAACCCCAAGAGGAAGGTATGATGAGCACAACAGTAAGTTTTCCCTTAGTTATGAAACCAAGGTTATCGAACCAGTAGGAGTAAGGAAACACCTCCAAGGTGTTGTTTCCAACTTGGAATCCTGCACAACACAACCACAAAACTTTGCCCCCAACTTACAGTGAGGTTGTCAATCTCACCGGTTTTGCAGAAAACAAAGGATTAAACGTATTGTGTGGAAGATAGTAATTGGTTTGCAAAAAATAAACATAAAACAGTAAATAGTAGATTCTAGATTGATGGTAAAAGAATGGACCAGGGTCCATAGTTCACTAGAGGTGATTCTCCTTAAGATAGATGACATGTTGGGTGAACAAATTACAGCGGGGCAATTGGCAGACACCGAGAAAGCATACATGCATATACTAATCATCTTGACTCCTATGAGATTTGATTGGGCATTACAACATTATACATAGACCGTAATCCAACTGCATCTATGACTAATAATCCACCTTCAGGTTATCATCCGAACCCCCTTCAGTATTAATTTGCAAGCAATAGATAATTGCATTAAGCAAAGTGTGTAAAGTAAACAATATGATTGCCCCATGGACAAAGGATTGTTGTTTTCTCCCTAGTAGCAACAACACATCTAGTACCTTAGAGATTTCTGTCACTTTCCCAGATTACTAGAGGCATGAATCCACTATCGAGCATAAATACTCCCTCTTGGAGTTGCTAGCATCTACTTTGCCAAGATAGCTACTAACAAAGGAAAGCATGCAAGATCACAAATAACAAAGACATGATAGAATTAATAATCAATCTGAAATAGCATCTCAATATCCATCGGATCCCCGCAAACACAACATGTAAGATTACAAATAGATGATCTTGATCATGAACTGAGCTCACAAGATCTAAACATGGTAGCACAAAGGAGGAGAACCAACCATCTAGCTACTACATGGACCCGTAGTCCAGAGATGAACTACTCACGCATCACACCGGAGGCAGGCATGGTGATGAAGAAGGCCTCCGGGGTGATTCTCCCCTCCGACAGGGTGCCAGGAAGAGCTTCAGATCCCTCCCGATCTAGGGATGGAGATGACGGCGGCTATAGACTCCTTTGTTGAATTTTGATCGGATACTTAGGGTTTTCGTCACGATGGGTCTTTATAGGCGAAGGGGCGAGGTCGGTGGAGCACCAGGGGGCCCACACCCCTGGTGGCACGCCCCTCAAGCCGCGCCGCCACCAGGTGTGTCCGCCCTGGTGCGCCACTTCGTCTCCCCTCCAGACTCCGTGTTGCTTCGGGTAAAATGTTGACTTTGGCTTTTGTCCGGTCTAATTCCGAGAATATTTCCTTACTAGCTTTTCTGAAACCAAAAACAGCAGAAAACAGGCAACTGACACTGTGGCATCTTGTTAATCGGTTAGTTCAAGAAAATGTGTAAAAATACTCCAAAGTATGGACAAAATATAAGAAAGTAGATATAAAACAAGCATGAAACATCAAAAATTATAGATACGTTTGCAACGTATCACTCTGCCGCAAGGACAGCTAGGGACTTGCGTTTGGCATCCTTGCTCTATCGCTTGGAGGTGTTCGAGGACTTGGGCATGGTCTCATCCTCGGCGAGGATGTATGTCCTGCCTCTGTCTTGGCGCACTTTTCTTCCATGATGAAGAGCTCGGCCGCCGTGGTGAGGTTTTCCCTCCGGATGTCGATTTTCTCCCACATCCTGACATCCTTGACACCCTCCAAGAAGGCAGTGATGATGTTGGAGTTAGAGATCTTGGGTATCTTGTTTTGGACTTGGCTGAACCGCTGTAGGAACTTGAAGAGGGTCTCGCCAGGCTGTTGGCGGACTTGGCGGAGGTTGTAGTAGGCGATAGGGTGCTCGTAGGTCCCCTTTAAGTTGGCGATGAAGAGTGCACAAAGGGCGGGCCACGAGTCGATGGATTTCTCGAGGAGGGTCATCAGCCAGGTGCGAACCGCATCCCTCAGGCCCATGGGGAACCAGTTGGCCATGACGCGGCCATCTCCGCTAGTACCCTTGATGCCCGTGGTGTAGAGCTACAAGAACTCGCCGGGGTTGGCAGAACCATCATAGCATGGTGGCATCTCCAGCCTCAACTTGTGCGGCCACACCATGTGACACAGGTCCTTGGTGAACGCGAGATATTCGTTGCTCTACACCCTCTTGTCGTTGGTGAGGGCAGACCGGTTCTACCGGCCGGCCTCGGTGACCTCGACGACGTGGTCCTCACATCCCTGACGGGGCATCGTGGCCGCATGAGTGAATTTCAGCGCCGAAGTGATCTAGCAGCTGTTGTCAGGGTTGGAGGGCGTCGTCGGTGCCCTAGTACTTGTTTAGAGGCGGAGACGGGGTCTCAGCCCTCGGGGCGGCCTCATCGGCTCGATCCCCCCGTGTCTCCTGGTTTGGAGCGGAGATGGCAATGCTGACAAGCTCGGCAAGTTGTGTGGGCCATTCTTCTTGCCGGGACTCAGCAAGTGGGTAGCGAAGGAGTTCCTGCACCATGAGCTTGGCGGCCTTTGGCATGGGCTGGTCGCCCTTGTCACGCAAGGACGCAGTACAGGAGAGCGATGTGTTTCCGCGGGTGGAGAGTGGCCGCTCTCGCGACGGGCGGAAAGAGGAACCTTGTTCGTCCTCCGTCCACGGGGTTTGCTCGGAAGCGGTGCGTCGGGGAGCAGGCTTAGTCTAGGGCTTGCTCGCTGCACGGTGGAGGGCGCACTCAGCTCGCGTCTCATTGTGGGCTTCCATGCCATTGAGGTTGAAGAAGACCTCGAAAGCGCGCATCAGTCCCCCTACCTAGCGCGCCAAATGTCGGAGACTGACGTCCTGCCAAGGAACAGTGGTACCAACAAGCCCCGAATCGTGAGGGGACTAAACACACGTTTAGATCTTCTCAACGACGATGGCAGCAATGGAACTCACACACGATAGAGAGTTGACACCGTGGTTTTTTCCTAGGTTCAGGACCCTCGTGAGGAGGTAAAGCCCCTACTCCTTGGTTGTATTGCTCGTGGTGCTTCGCGAGGCAAGTGAATGCCTAGGGTTTTTGATTGTCGGGATCGACCCCTCCTAAGGTTGTGGTGGCTCCCCTTTTATAGTGGTGTTGGACCTCTTACCCCAATCCTTTTGGTGGGAAGGGCTGCCACATTGCCGCCCAAGGGGAACTGGTCTACCAGACTACTTTACATGGACTAGGTCTAGGATCCTTAGGGGGTGCCGGTCCATCATAAAGCCATGGTTGTTGGTGACGTCTCCCCGCAGCACGACGCCGTCCACCACTTCCTTTGCACCAAAGCGGCAAAGAGGAAGCTTTGCTGAAGCTCATGTCGTCAGCCCTTCTTTAACGCCAAAGAGGCCAGACATCGTCTCCTCTTTACCGAGGCGGACCATGCAGTCTGTGTGGCAGAGGAACTGCCCGTGGGGCTTGTCGTCTTTCTCATTGTAGCAGAATTACGAGCATGCCCCTACTGCATGCTGATCCGATGCTCTCGAAGTGGAGGACCACCTCCCCTAGAGGGCTTCCTCCAGGAGGCAATCCTGGTGCGGTTTCCCCGTGAAACGAGCCTCGCGGAGGGCTGCCTGTCCCTCCTCAGGTACCAGCCAGGTGTGTTGAGGGGACACAACCTCGCAAGGCCGCCGTTATCCCGACAGTGGGCCCGACAACCGGTGGGTCTGTGTACCCCAGGTGCCGATGACTCGACAAGATATATGGCAAACTAGATCATGTAGGCGCGCGTTGCCGCGCCCTTCATTTTCTTCAATAAAATGGTAAAAATATGTAATAAATATTTAAAATCATGAAACATGAAAGATAAGATATAATATAGGGTACAATTATGGATTCAACGGACTTCAAACGGATGATCGGATGTTGGTTCGAAGACATATTTGGATGAAATCAATTTTTTTATATCATGGGATTACAATAACTTCAAATGTCTTAATAATACGGGCCATAAGCCGGTACTGAGGAGATTTATATTAAGTTGAATGTAAATAACATTGGTCATAAGTCTTCAAAGGGATCAACCTATTTCATTAAGTTAGTTCATAGTGCTTTGTAAGGACACAAATTGATCAGGTACTAATCATGGAGTCGACTCTGAACTCGTCCTCTCTTCCATTGACCAACCTATCCTGTGGAATTACTCTCTCCCTGTTATTTGTCTCCACTGCATTAGGATTAGTCCATTTTGACAATTGACATGGTGCAGGATAAGATGCCACGAAAATTTATGCAGGACACTTGCATGAAATTTAATAGAAAAACTTGTGTTTGCAAGATAGCAAGTGTAATATATTAGGTTTTATATTTTTCATACCTTCCACAAAGAATGTGGCATTCAAGCGTTGAAACATTAGGTATTTTAAATCCGGGAAGTCATTACATTGGAAATCGTAGAAGAAACCATAAGCAAGAAAATGTGTTACCAGACTAAAGCAATGATGAAACACTTCAAATATCTTGATTACTTTAGGCCAAAACCTCACATTATTAACATATGTTATTATCTGAAGTTATATCTAACCAAGGGACCCCATAGTGCTAAGAAGTTAGAAACAAAACATAATAATCTAGTAGTTGTATTATTGTATTCTCCTATAAAAAATGAGTATAATAATTAACTAATTCATTTTTTACCTCTTGCACAATCTCTGTGGTGCTCGTTGTTCCTGAGCTACACAATGGGGCCAGAAGTAGGATAGAATTAACACGTAGCAATACAGCTTCAGTGTCATCTCCATTAACATTGACCTGGTGGAAAGCATTGTAGTACATGAAAACCCAAGAAAAATATAAGTTTACATAAAAAGATTAACCAAAAGTAGCAAGCATTTATTAAGATCTTAATAGCCTGATCTCTGGTATCGATTCTTGGTAGTAGCAGAAGTAGTATTGATGGAACACACAGTACTGCTAATTTCTCGAGCACAAAGTACTGCTAATTTGAAAGCATCAAACAACGCCAGCGTGGCAGCGCCAACACAAATTGTAGTGTCCGAGAGAAGCGACGGCAGGAGAACTGCCATATGGCATAGGAGATGAATGATGAATCTCGTTTAAGTCAGAGGTAAACCGACCAAAAATCTTGGCAAATGTTAAACTTGGTCTGCACAAGCCGTCAAGACTGACTTAGCACGACGTTTGACATATTATAGGTGTGTTTTTGATCCTTTGATATGCAAAAAGAAAGAGGGGAAAATCAGTACAGTAATCCCCGCTCTAGTGCTTCAATTTCCTGCAATAGGGCAGGTGCGTGCTAGGTGATTCACAAACATCATGGAGCCTAATTGATACAAAAGTTAAAATATGGTTAACATTCACAATACCTTTTGGACACCTCAACCAGGGCAGGAGAGGCCAGCGGAATAGTGTTTTTGTTCAAGGAAGGTGTTGCGCAGGAGGTGTTTTCATGGGGAAAGCACCATGAATGGGAATAGGAGAGGCAGTCAGTCGACCTGACCTGTGATCGCCTGTCACCTCCGACCTGCGATCTGTTAGAAACTGGGCAACATCCTCGACCCCCTAACATCTGGTAGTAGTGGTCAGGGGGAAAGCACCATGGATGACATGTGCGTGCGCGACATGGCACCGTCGCGTGAGAGGAAGCCATCAGGATGGCATGGGGGCGCCACCTAGGGTCGTCGTGGTAGGCCGTAGTAGAGGTTCCCCTCGCCTTCGTCAGCATCGTGTTTGTAGACGTTGCAGGTTCTGGTAGCACCGTCGAAGTGGACTCCACCCCACAAAGTCGAGGTTTGGGGACTGGAGTCACTGCTCGAGGTCTTGTTCGGCAGCGTCGGGAGGTCAGCCGCGCAATATGATTCGCACAAGAGAGATCGGCGATGTGATGAGTCATGCCTTGGGTGATGTTTTTCTCTCCCGATGAGGTTCTGAGCATGATGGGCTTTGGAAGGGGTATTTTGGCCCAATTCACTGCAGTAGGCCTATTTGATCCCCACAGTAGCATCCCCTAGGGACAATTCAGCCCGTGCGGAAATGGTAGTATATCTGATGGCCGGAAATGACCGGATGGTGTGACTGGACGACCTAAATTGCTGAGATAGTGAGAGAGCTTCTATTTGGTTCGGTTATAATATCCATAATATGTGGGAATATGTATCAATAAATTACAAAGTTCATGTATGTATTTTACATGCATCACCTGCTTGTTCTGGCCTTTTTCTGGTGCATGCTCTTTGTAACATCCCAAAACTTTAATCCAAATGATCAAGATCAAATCTACCCAATTTAGGGTTAACAAAAACTTTTCCATTTTAAAAATCCTTAAGTATTCATATGTGTATGCATTTAAAATAGGAGTTGTTTTGAATTGCCATAATTGAGTGATCTATTGATTGTAAAATGACTCTAGGGTAAATTACACATCATCTAGATCATCCCCAAGCAAATCCCAAAGAAAAATAAATCAAAAAGAATTAAATAAGCAAATGGTCAATTTTGCCATTTTAGTCACATAGCCCACTTTGGCTGTTCCTAGCACTCATTTCTTAACAGAGACAATTGTGGATCTGTGCACCCCTTGCTAGTACAAGTAGTGATGTACCAAGGCCCACTTTGTTTCATCCCAAAAACTTTCAAACTATAAATTTAAATGACATTTGAAAATTGAATCTAGTTCATATGTCTAGATACCACTTTCTCAAAAACCACTCAAATGAACTCCATTTTAAAATCCCAAGCAAACCTAGATGCTTAAGCATGAGATGAATCACTCCACCAAAAATTAGCTCAAAATTCAAATAAAACTTTCATGCGGCTATTTTGTCGAACACTTAGTGAGCACTAATCAAACTGCCTAACTTTTACTGTTTTAAAGCAGTGATCCAAATGCCACTAAGGCCTAAAACCCCTCCCATTGTCTCCCCCAGTACCAACCATGCCATCAAGAGGCTACCCGTTAGCCGTTTGCAGCAGTGTCGCGCCACCTGAGCGCCATGCTCGCCAGTCGAGCATGGACAGCTCCTAGCCAACCGCCCCTCCCTCTCTCTCCATGTCTAGGAGATAGAGCAGACCACACCGCGACTCCCTGCACCTTCCCCAAGCCCAGCCAGGCACTAGACCACCTCAGCGCCGTGCCGCCCTTTTCTCTCTGCGTGCCGCCAGAGCGCGCTAGAGCGCGATCACCGCCAGCACGCCTCAGACCGCACCCCGACACCAAATCGCGCACGCCGCTCCGCCATCAACCTAGCACCCCGCCAGACACGGCCAGGCACCGCCGCGTGACCCACAGTCGCCGGGAGCCGCGTCGAGCACCGCCTCTGTCTTCAAGAGCGCGGGAAGCTCCTGACCGTTAGGCACCGCTCCTAGCCACGCCATTACGCCGTAGAGGATCGCCAGCAGATCGCCCACCGTCCGCCTACCTCGCCCACGCCGGTAGCCCTCTGTACCGCCCTCGCCAGAGACGCCAGCCCACACCCGTCGGTCCCCTCATCAAGCCTATATAAGGAGGCCACCCCAACACCATTTCTTCACACCATCTCACTCCCCTCTCTCCACTAATCGTTTCCCCTCTCTCGCCAGAGCCGCTCGAGCTGCCGTTCGTCGGAATATTGCCGAAGGTAACCGCTATAGAGGAGGAGAAGACCTCGTTATTTCGTCCACCTCAGCCCCTGCCGCGACCTCGTCCGAGTCCGCCGTCGTCCACCAGTTCGTTTGCCCGCCTCGCTGCACTAGCTGGAGCCCTGGTACGTCTCCAGTAGACCCCCACCGGCCGTTTAGGGTTCAGTCCTCGCCGGTGACGAGTCTATCGTCGACGATGACCGTGAGCCGTCGATCTGTGTTCTAATCGTGTGGTCCAGATCGTCCCGTACCACTTCGGGTTTTAAGTGCCGCTGACATGCGGGACCCCCCTGTCAGTCGCCCTCTGCGCCTCGGAGCGCCACTGGGCCGGCCCAATTAGTTTCCCGCCTAAGCCCGTAGATTCAAATATAGGATTTTCTATTTAGACTTAGAATCAATTCAGTCCCTTAGTTTAAAAATCATTTCAGGAAGATTTACTGAACCGAATTGAGTGATTCCAATTTTGTTGGAAAGCTACTGAAAATATCTATCCAAGCCCGTTGGATTTAAATCTTTTAGAGTTAGAGATCTCTCCTAGTTAAAATAACAAAACAGAAGCTTTTGCACATTCAAACATTTTTATAAAATAAACCATAATAGCTTTTGAGTTGATTTCAACTCTCAAAAATCACATTTAACCATACCTATCTGAATATGTAATAATATTAAGGTTTGCATGCAGTGACTTTGGACTAGTTTAAAAAAAAATGCTATATAGGTATTTCTAGTCACTTTAAATCATTAATTATTAAACTTGAACTTATTAAAGTATGATCCAACCTTTAAATGACATTCCGACATGTTAGAATATGTGGTGATGACATGTGTCCACATGATCCCATATTTTAATTGGAGAATATTAAATCTTAGTTAATTTCAATGAGTAGAAATTACTTTCTCAAATAAAAAGAATGAAGCTAGTTCATTAAACCTTGTGATGTTTGAGATGATACTAGATCATCAAATATGTACCTTAGTGTGCTAAGTAGACTAGTTAAGTATTGTTTGGTGATTGTGTATCCCGTATGTATTTATAGACGATAGCACCGACCAAGTCTACAAAGAGGAGGAGTTCTACCAAGAGGAGGAGGAAGAAAACTTCAACCACTGCACTACCCAAGGCAAGCCTAGCACTTCAAGTAAACTGAGCAAGCTAGCATTATACAAGTTAACCATGCAAGTGATTATTTGCAAGCCATCATCAACAATGCAAGCTAACCCTTGCAAGTGTCTTAACTATGCAAGCTAGAATTGAGCTAGATAACCTAAGCAAAGGCATTAGGCATGCTTTGGTTATACCATTGTGACTTATACCTATTCCAGGTTTTATTTACAAGCTTTACCTTCTTTACTTTACCAAAGTCCTTTACTTGTTTAAAGGTAGCATAAAGAGTATAAAACTTGACCTATGTAGTTAAACTTAGATGTCATTCTATGGCATGAGATTGACATTAGCATCCCACATTAGTGAACACTCTTAACTTAGTAGTTGGAACAAAACCCAAAACTTGATTCACTTTAGATGGGAATACTTGGTGAAAATGACTTGTGAAAACCTTGGAATGATGAGTCATTCTATTGAGATGTTTTGACATATGTTGAGAAACACAAATGGTTTATGATGATGAAAATGTTGAGGCATGAGCCTTAGCCCTTTTACAAAATTGTTGGTTGGGTTCGGATGCGATATCATTCCAATTTTACCGTACAACCACAATACCTGAATTGGGTAAGGCCTAGCCAGAAGTTTATATGCATTAGTATTAGTTCCCTCACGTGAGAAGTTTGAGCTGAGGCTACCTCTCAATGTTTTCCACCTATGTAGTGCCCAAGATGACAGATGGTCATGGTTGGAGGCCATGCTCATAGGAGAGGTGCTTATACTAGGGTGTGTAAAGGAAAGGTTATGGTTGATTATCTACATACTAAGTATGATGATTCAGGGTTACCCCTGACAGATGTATCAAATCTTGTGGTAAAAGTGTACCACCTCTGCAGAGTGTCAAACTATTCGAATAGCCACGTCCGCAATTATGGACAGTTGGAGTGGCCATACTGTTCCATTGTCAGATGTTTTCAAAATGACTTATAAAATGAATTATGACATGACTTGACCATAACAGAGTTGTGACTATGATAACTAAGTTCCCACTTAGGTGTTTTCAAACTTTATTTTATCTTTCTTTGCTTCTGAACTCAGCTTAGGTTTCAAACTTAACTTTACAAGTAAACTTAGAGTTAGCATTTCCTACTAGAACTATACTACTTGTTAGTGGTAGTTTGCGAATACTTAAAGAGTACTCATGGCTTTGTCCCTGGCTATTCCTATGGCCAGACTATGAAGGAGACTACCAAGATGAAGGACAGCAGGACGGCTATGATAACTAGGACTATCTTTCATCGTCAGCATTGCCTGTGACTCTGAAGATGAACCCCACCGCTACGCTATTTATTCCGCTACTGGATTGTACTAAGACTGGATCATGAGATTCTTATTTGTGTAAGACCTTATTATGGTTTGTAATGGATGATGTACTGTGATATCCAATCTGTTATGTCTCGCAAAAATGGTAATCCTGGAATTGCGATGTATAACATAACAGACATCTGGGATTAAAAATCCGGATGTTGACACTCTTCTGCTTGCTTATTGTTCTGCTGGATGTGCTTTGCTTGCTTGTTGTTCTGCTGGTGCGTGCTCTGCTTGCTGTTCCGTGATGCTTTGAATTGATTGTTGGTATGTCCTGGGAGTGAGGCATGATGGATTGAGGATTATTGAAATTGGGGATCATTCAGATTTAATCATCAAGAAATGGTAATAAAGGGGCAATTTTTTATCTCATCTCACGCATTCAATTATTCTATCTATATATGACCTATATTTTATGATTTTTACACATATACTCGTTGTATCGCCACATTGCTTTTTTAAACTATTGTATCCCGTATAGCCGTCTCCATATCGCCGTATCCGTGTCACTATATCGGTGCTCCATACGTGATCCCCTGCTCTTGGGGGTTATCAGCACCTGTCGATCCTTGCTTGTCTTAACCAAATGAAAATCACCGATCAGGACAAGGATGGTCCAGCTCTGCGGTTCCAAGTTTAGGATAAAAAAATTGAAGCCACGACATAGGATGGGAGGTGCATGCCATGCTCTACATGACTACATCGATTACTTTGCCGAGATGCAGCATATACCCGATAGGATGAGCAAGGAGTTGTTCAGGAAAATTCTTCATGGAGTGAGAGAGTACGATGACTACTTTGAGTTGAAGAATGACGCCATCGACATTGCTAGTTTATCATCAATTTAGAAATGTACTACTACCATGCAGTTTCTTGCATATGAAGCGCCTTGCATATGAAGCGCCTGGAGATTAAGATGAGTACCTACACATGAGCTAGTCAACAACCATTGATTGAATGCATAGATTCTGCAGAAAGGTTGTGGGAAGTTTGGTTCAGACTATATAAGAGGGAAAAATGAAGCAGAGACTACTAGGATCATGGCACAAAACGCAATAGGAGGATTTTCTGACATGCTTGGAAGCATCATTACATGCACTGGTCATGGAAGAACTACTTATTTGTTTGGCAAGGTATGTACAAAGGGCATCATTGATACAGTAGTGTGGTTCTTGAAGCTATGGTAGATCGAGACTTGTGGTTTTGGCATGCTATCTTTGGCATGGCGGGATCGCATAATGACAATAATGTGCTGCAACCCTCTCTGGTGTTTGCCAAACTAATGGAAGATCATGTACCAGCCTACAATTATGAGATCAATGGACACCCATATACCAAAGGTTACTACCTAGTTGACGGTATCTATCCAAGATGGGCGATATTTGTCAAGACAATCACCAATCTAGTGATTTCAGGGGAAGTGTTACTTTGCTTTGCACCAGGATACTTGTAGGAAGGATGTCGAGCGGTCATTTTGTGTGCTCCTAGCTCGATTTACTATTGTCAGGTACCTTGCTCTTACTAGTCTCAAGATCAAATGTGGGATATTATGAATGCTTGTGTGATCATGCACAACTTAATCATCGAGAATAAGCGCAAGACTCTCGTGATGGATATCGACCCCTAAGAGTGTCATGTTCCTCTTGCCCATGTTGATCATTAGGTGACCACAAATTCTGATGATTTTCTCGCCATGCATGGAGAAACCTATGACGCTAATGCTCATGAGCAAATGCAAAATGATCTCGTAGAGCATCCGTGGAGGATCGAAGGACAGTTAACTACGCCCGTGGCTTGATTAAGTTGAACTACAATTTATTTGTACTGTTTGTATTTATTTGTATTGTATGAATTTATTTGAATTGTTGTGAAACATATGTATTGTTTGTATATTCAAATACTAGGAGTGCAAAAATAAATAAAATTCATGTTTGGGACGATGTTTAGGGCACATGGTTGGGAATAGGCAAGCCCCCATCGCGACACGACGCGGCGGTCAGAATAGGCTATGAGTGGTGGGCCTCGATAGTTAGTCGCATGTGTTCGAGTTTGACAGGGTATATGGTAGCGGCGGTGAGGGAGAAGGGAAAATGACCTTAGCCTTGGCCTTATGGATGGATGCTTATGGCCGATAGGGCTTGGTACGAGCTCTAGTGCATTAATGTACCTAGAGCGGCAGCGGTATCCCATGCAGGCAACATCAGTTCACTGGTTGAGGACGGAGGTGACAATAAGGGTGAATCCTTTCCTCGAGATTGTGCGCACTACAATGAGGAATGAGAGGACATCTAACTAGCGCTTGTATAGTCTCTGGCGTGATCGTTTTAAGCTTGAAAAAAAGGGGTGGCATGCTGGCATCGATGAAGATAGGGGAAAGGGTTTAGGGTTGCTTAGCTCGCTCTCTGCTAGGTGGGTATGAATGCTAGGGTGGAGGGTTTGTAGAAATCCCATTGGGGGTCAATGGGGCAATGGGGGAGAGGGTTTTTGTAGAGGTAGATCGTGGCTCGGGTTTGTTCCTTCTCTCTCTATTGTAGGACAAAGGAGGGGGTCAGCAGGTTGGGAGAGAAGGTGGCTAGGCTGCTAGCATTGATTGCTAGCTTAGGGAGTTTGTTTGCATATGTTTGGAAAAGATTCAATTGAGTTTTGACTATATTTTTTGAATGATACCCAAAGGTGCTCGACATAATGGCCGCAAGAAGATTTCATTTGAAATTTAGAAATTTTCTTTTATAGGGAGACAAAGAATGTTTCTAGAAGAGTGATAATACTTTTCTAGGGTTCAAAAGAGTAGATTTAAAAGGATTCCTTAATTCATCTATTAAGACATAGGGTTTTCAATTAGGTTTTAGAAATATATTGAAAATACTTTTTCAGAAAACAAAAGAGGCTTCATAATTCTCATATATCCTTCTTATCCAGAGAAACAAAATAATGCTTTTAAGGAAATGTTTAGGAATAAAGAATAGAAGGTTTGGTAGGTATATGAGAGAGGTTTTCAACATAGAGTTGAATAAAAGTGGAAATTAGTGTTACTAATTATTTTTGGATCACAAATGAGGTGATATACTCCTCATATCCTACTCTTCCCTTCAGAATAAAAATTGGAATTTAAGAAGAGGTTGAAAAAATAACCGATTTGGGGTTATGTATTTTTTTTGAACGGGAGAGCCCCCGAAGGGGCTGGAAGCCTTCGTTAATTCACGACGGTGGAGATACAATTTTTTGTGCAGACCCCTAGGAAATAGGAAAATGAAAGCAAGGGCATGCACTTTACAACAAGGACCCTAGAAAAATGCAAGAGAAAGCAATCGGGTCCTACTCCTATCCCGCCTCTGCAACTACTGGGCCACACGAAGGAGGTTGAAGAAACACCAGAGCACAACGCCGACGCGGATGAAGGCCTCAACATGGCCAAGATAATCAGTTGGCACCGAGCCTCCAATTTGGAACTGCAGATGAAGGTGGCTTCACTACTCTAGGGCCAGCCTCCGCCGCTGCTCGATGGAGACCTTGTCCTTCCACACGCAACCTCAACGCCGAGAAGGAGATGAGAGACCATTAGGAAGCGATGTCGAGTAGACGAGATCCATTGCCACCGCGTCGAGAAGCCAAACCCTCCCCTCAGAGCTCCTGCCCGAGATGAGGGAGAAAGGCCGAAGAAGACGCAGCCGCAACCGATCCAAAAAGCCCCCCAAAAGGGGAGCCACAATGACGCTTGAAAAGACCGCCCGCCTCTCTCTCCATCCATAGGACGGAGCACGAGGACCACCCGGCACCGTGTCGAAGCACCAAAACGTACGAGTGCCAGGTTCTTGCCGAAGCCGCGAAAGCCTGGCTCCAAGACCTCTCCCCCTCGCCACCACGGCCGGCCAGGAGAAGATCCGAAGCAGAAGCGCTTCCATACTCGGTGTCGAGCCTCCCATCCTCGCCACCATGGCCGGCTAGGGGAGACAACGCCGTCGGCGTCGCAAGAACACCAGGAGCACGAGCTCTCCTGCAGACACAATCCTCTATTCCTCCCCCGCAACCTCGGCCGGCCGAAGAAAGGAGGAGCCTCCTCCTGGCAGAGCTCTGCCCCGGGAGGGCCTTATTGGGGGCGCAGCAAGCCCTCAACCACCACAGCGCCGCCAGGTGAACGGCGAGGAGGAGGAAGGTTCGCCACCGACGGCTCTGGCCGAAAGAGCACACTGGGAGCCTCACGGCATGACGCCAACGACTGGCAACTAGCCAAACTCTACAGCTACTATGCACAGGGCCCCCCGGAACTGCTCCTCCGCCTTCCTCGACCAGCAACACCGGCGAGGTTGGCTTCAGATCGGGCCGGAGCGGGCGGCGGCGGACTCGGGTACTGTAGTAGGGGGGGGGGATGAGGAGATAAGGTCGGACCCCCGCTATTCTCTTCAGTTTGAGGGTAGAAAATTTGGGGTTATGTAGGTAACAAGGAGGGATAAGTATCAATGCCATTAGGGATTTTGGCTTGACATTTTGGGACATGGATAGTGAATGCTATAAGTGGCTTTCTTACTTGTCAAGGGAGAGAGAGATACTAGCTAGGTCGAGAAAATTACTTACTTGACACTACTTTCCAATATGTTTTCTTATTTGAACTGAAAACTTTTCATTTCCTTAGGTGACCATTTGTGAAAATTCTTTGCCTTATACAACACTGCCGCCAGTTCCATTAAAAGCTTCCGTTAGTTTTTCCCAGCCGGATACAAATGCCCCTAGTTCAATCGTTTGAGTGTTCCTGTCTAACACACACGCCAAAATTCTTCCCGCGTGTTTGACCGCGCAGCGCGATCACACGTGTACTGAGTGTTAGGTATAAGCCACGCCGGCATAGATCAGCGCGTGCGTGCATGTGTGTTAGGCCGTTGGGTAGGCATGTAGGTAGTGGGAGCAGTAGTCGTGGCCGTTGGATGCCGGCTGCATCGTGCGTCTATGAGCGTGTCGTGCGCACCGGCCTGGGCGAACGGATGGCGAGCTAGGTGAGCAGTCGTGTGTGCGTGCGCATGTGCTTAGCATGGGTATAAATGCCCTGCAGGTACTGATCGTTGAGGTGTGGTCTTTGAGCTAGCTGAGTTGCAGAAAGAAAGAGGCGTTCGTGCGCTGAAAAAACTTGTCCTTCTTCTACCTTCAAAAGTGCGAGCATGAGAGTCATGAGGAAGAAGAAGAGGGGCTGCGTGTTGCTTTTTTTTGAACGGAGCAGCGCATTTGCTAATCATCATGTGACGTACTAATCACGTTTTGTCCCGGCTGCTGGTCTAGCCGTGACGTGTAGTTATCCTTTCCTTAGTGGTTGTTTGGATACCAATGAGGCTAGTGATGGGTCGATGGATAGACAGTGAGAGTTTTTCCTTTCCTACATAGTTATTGCCATTTGTCAGTCAAAAATACATCCACCACAACATGCCTATTCTTACTTCTGGGTTGATCCATGCATGTCATACATAAGCTACCCAGTACTTCATATAGTAAAATAACTACGGGACTCCGGCAACAGGCAACTATTGATGTGCAAGGAGGGCGTGATTAGGGAGAGACCAGAGATGAATAGGAGACCACAACCACAACTAGAAAGAATTTGAGTTCTCATTCGCCATTGCGCGGTGTCTCGTCAACACTAGAAAGACTCCGGGTTGTCATCGGCTGTAATCCTCTTTTTCTTGAATAGATGGCAGGATGTTTCTAAATATTGTGGGATTTTCTAGTTAATTATCTATTTTCTAGTAATCTTGTAATAAACTTTTAATATATAATTGATTATATATATGAAATATGTGCAGGGATATGGCATCAAATTACGGTGTAGGTTCCATCACATGTGTTGAATTGTTGGTTCCATCACCGTACAACAACATTTCTTGTAATTTTATCATATTATGTACCAAGGGCAAAAACATCTTTGTAGGTCCCTAGTTAACCCCGTGTCATATAAGGCAAAGAAATTACAGAAGTAGTCAAATAAGGAAGTGAAAAGTTTTCAGTGTAAAATAAGAAATCATATTGGTAAGTATTGTCAAATAAGGCATTTTCTCTAGATAGATATGAGGAGTGCATGATAATCTCCCATTATTTATTTAATAAGAAGAATAGAGTGAGATATTAATGGGATCACACTTCCCATAATATCCTATTATGGCACTCAAATCTTCTCTTTGGTTATAAGAAAATTAAATAATGGGAGATTATCCATTATGGCACTCAAATCTTCTCTTTGGTTAGAAAATTAAATAATGGGAGATTATGGGAAGTGTGATCCCATTAATATCTCACTCCCATTATTCCATCTATGGTTTTGAGTTAAATGGAACCAATTCCATTGGGATAATTTGAGTCTAAGATTCAATACTTCTATAGAATTGATTTGGATTGGGTTGCACAAGTTACCAACTTTTCCTAAGGTGATTTAAGCACACAAGGTACCAAGGTACAAGCACAACACAAGCATGCATAATTGTTTTTTGGAAAAGAGGTTCTAATTAAGGAGTTTAGGGTTTGGTAGTCCTTCCATGAAAATGGTCAAGAATAGACTCCCTTCCTCAAAGTTTTACAAAAGATGTTTGGAAACCATTTATCAACTACTTGTAAAACCTTAGTCTTTGAAAATGGTGTGGGATCATTATATTATAGATCCCCATAGTTTTATAAAATAACTTGAAATGAAAGCATTTATTTTTAAAGGTTATCTTGGCTACTTTCTGTTGAAAAGTCAAAATAGGAAGAAAAGAAGTGTTTTTCTTTACCGTGAAACCAATTGGGAGCCTCATACAGTGTGATTTTTATAAACAAATGGACCCAAACGAAGGTTCCTCAAAATAGTTTGTGTACTTTAGGAAAAATACGATCTTCTTGCTCACCACAAGTGAACAAGAAGGGAATTAAGTCAATCAAGAAAACAACTAACTCACCTTACTTAATAAAAAAGTTTTTGTTCCTCCTTTTTTTTTTTACTTTAGACACATAATCAAGGTTACAAAAGATAAGATGTTACACAAGGCCCTTCCAAAATGTCGACATGCTCATCCGCCCTCCCCCTAGCGTCTGTACTGCACTACTACTAGACACACTTTGGGGCACCATGGTAGAGATGAGCTTTCCATTGGTGAGCTTATATATTTTTTACTTCATCTCAACGACACTTATTTAACACACGAAAGTGTCTTTGGCACATATAGGCACGAGTGCTCTTGTTTTTTATTTTAAGTTAAATGGATCCAATTCCATTGGGATAATTTGAGTGTAATATCCAATATTTTTATAGAATTGACTTGGGTTTGGTTGCACAAGTTACCAACTTTTCGTAAGGTGATTTAAGCACACAAGGTGCCAAGGTACAAGCATAACACAAGCATGCATAATTGTTGTTTGGAAAAGAGGTTCTAATTAAGGAGTTGAGGGTTTTGGTAGTCCTTCCATGAAAATGGTTAAGACCAGAGTCCGTTCCTCAAACTTTGGCAAAATATGTTTGGAAACTATTTATCAACTACTTGTAAAATCTTAGTCTTTGAAAATAGTGTGGGATCATTATATTATAGATCCCCATAGTTTTATAAATAATTTGAAATGAAAACATTTATTTTTAAGGTTATCTTGGCTACCTTCTATTGAAAAGTCAAAATAGGAAGAAAGGAAGTGTTTTTGTTTACCGTGAAACCGATGGGGAGCCTCATGCGGTGTGATTTTTTATAAACAAATGGTCCCAAACAAAAGTTCCTCAAAATAGTTTTGAGTAAATAGTTTTTGTACTTTAAAAAAATATGATCTTCTTGCTCACGATAAGTGAATAAGAAGGGAAGTAAGTCAATCAAGTAAACAACTAACTCACCTTACTTAATAAAAAAGTTTTTGTCCCTCCTAATTTTTGAAGGGTTCCGTAGCAGAAAACCAAAAAATTCTAACTATGCGAATACTAATACCAGGATCTATACTATGTAGACATAAGTAAGGTAAAAGGAAGACGGTATTCATACCGTTTAAGACCGAGGAATGCCTTACGCAGGAAGGAGTATGTTGATGAAGACGAGCAGCTCCAAGCACCCCACGTGTGGTGCCTCCGAAGTACTACACACGTCCAGTGTAGGCGGCGTCTCCCGGGCTCCGATCCAGCCGAGCAGCGGAAGAGGAAGATGGCAGACCGAAGATCATACGATGGTAGTGTGAAGGTGGAGAACTCAAAACCCTAGAGGTCCTCTCCAATATTACGGAGAAGCTCTCAATGGAAATATGAGAGAGAATGAGAGAATAAGATGATTCCAAGGAGAATGGAAAGACCCCTATATATAGTGGGAGGAGAGGGGCACCACCCAAGGGGCAGGCGATGTGAGACTAATCCCTACACCCGCCGGCCACCAAGGGGAGCCGCCGGCCCTAGGTAGCCCCCACTTGGGTGGCCCACCAAGCCCTGGCCGGCTGGCCCTCCTCCCTAGGCGCCTTGCCCCTTTGGGCCTCCCCTCCGGGTGAGGCCCATTAGCAATAGGCTGCCTATAAAAATAAAATAAAATAAATATTTAATATTAATTCACCAATTAATATAAAAGGCACATATTATTATATTTCTTCACTCCGGAACTTCTTCCGGACACATCCGATCAACATCAGATGTTACCCAGAACTATTCCAATTTTTCTCTCTATTTATCCTACGATACCACATCTATCTCTAAGCGTCTAACACGCTCGACAAAGTTCTTCCCGCGTGTTCGACCGCACAGCGCGGTCACGCGTGTGCTGAGTGTTAGGTATAAGCCACGTCGGCGTAGACCAGCGCGTGCATGCATGTGTGTCAGGGCGTTGGGGTAGGCATGTAGGTAGTGGGAGCAGTAGTCGTGGCCGTTGGACGCCGGCCGCATCGTGCGTGTATGAGCGTGTCGTGCGCACCGACCTGGGCGAACGGATCGCGAGCTAGGTGAGCAGTCATGTGTGCATGCGCATGTGCTTAGCCTGGGTATAAATGCCCCATGTACTGATGGTTGAGGTGTGGTCTTTGAGCTAGCCAAGTTGAAGAAAGAAAGAGGCGTTCGTGCGCTGAAAAAACCTGTCCTTCTTCTACATTCAAACATGCGAGCGCGAGTCGTGAGGAAGAAGAGGAGGGGCTGCGCGTTGCTTTTTTTTTGAACGGAGCAGCGCGTTTTCTAATCAGCATATGATGTACTAATCGCGTTTTGTCCCGGCTGTTGGTCTGGTCGTGACGGGTAGTTATCCTTTTCTTAGTGGTTGTTTGGATACTAGTGAGGCTAGTGATGGGTCGATGGATAGCCAGTGAGACTTTTTTCCTTTTCTACGTAGTTATTGCCATTTCTTAGTCAAAGAGACATCCACCACAACATTTCTATTCTTGCTTTTGTGGCATACATAAGCTACCCAATACTGCATATAGTAAAATAACTCCGGCACTCCGGCAACAGACAACTAGTGATGTGTAAGGAGGGAATGATTAGGGAGAGACCAGAGATCAATAGGAGACCACAACCACAACTAGAAATAATTTGGGTTCGCATCCGCCATTGCACGGTGTCTCGCCAACACTAGAAAGACTTCGGGTTGTCATCGACTGTAATCCTCTTTTTCTTAAATAGATGGCAGGATGTTTCTAAATATTGTGGGATTTTCTAGTTAATTATCTAATTTCTAGTAATCCCATAATACACTTTTAATATATAATTGATTATATATATGAAAGATGTGCAGGAATATGGCATCAAATTACGGTGTAGGTTCCATCACATGTGTTGAATTGTTGGTTCCATCACCATACAACAACATCTCTTGTAATTTCGTCATATTATGTACCAGGGGCAAAAACGTCTTTGTAGGTTCCTATTTAACCCCGTGTCATATAAGGGAAGAAATTACAGAAGTGGTCAAATAAGGAAGTGAAAAGTTTTAAGTATCAAATATGGAATCACATTGGGAAATAGTGTCAAATAAGGAATTTTCTCTAGATAGATATGAGGAGTGCATGATAATCTCCCATTATTTATTTAATAAGAAGAATAGAGTGAGATATTAATGGGATCACACTTCTCATAATCTCCCATAATTTAATTTTCTTATAACCAAAGAGAAGATTCGAGTGACAAAATTGCTATTACACTCAAATTATCCCAATTATCCAAATCTCCCATTATTCCATCTACGGTTTTGAGTTAAATGGAACCAATTCCATTGGGATAATTTGAGTGTAATATCCAATATTTCTATAGAATTGATTTGGATTGGGTTGCAAAAGTTACCAACTTTTCCTAAGGTGATTTAAGCACACAAGGTACGAAGGTACAAGCACAACAAAAGCATGCATAATTGTTTTCTGTAAAAGAGGTTTTAATTAAGGAGTTTAGGGTTTTGGTAGTCCTTCCATGAAAATGGTCAAGACTAGAGTCCCTTCCTCAAAGTTTGGCAAAAGATGTTTGGAAACCATTTATCAACTACTTGTAAAATCTTAGTCTTTGAAAATAGTGTGGGATCATTATATTATAGGTCCCCATAGTTTTATAAATAACTTGAAATGAAAGCATTTATTTTAAAGGTTATCTTGGCTACTTTCTGTTGAAAAGTCAAAATGGGAAGAAAAGAAGTGTTTTTCTTTACCGTGAAACCGATGGGGAGCCTCATACACAGTGTGGTTTTTATAAACAAATGGACCCAAATGAAGGTTCCTCAAAATAGTTTTTGTACTTTATAAAAAATATGATCTTCTTGCTCACCACAAGTGAACAAGAAGGGAAGTAAGTCAATCAAGAAAACAACTAACTCACCTTACTTAGTAAAACAGTTTTTGTTCCTCCTATTTTTTTACTTTAGACACACGATCAAGGTTACAAAAGATAAGATGTTACACAAGGCCCTTCCAAAATGTCGACATGCTCATCCACCCTCCCCCTAGCGTCTGTCCTACACTACCGGACACACTTTTGGGCACCCCGGTAGAGATGGTCTAAGCTTTCCATTGGTGAGCTTATATATATTTTTACTTCATCTCAACGACGCTTATTTAGCACACGAAAGTGTCTTTGGCACATATAGGCACGAGTGCTCCTATTTTTGTTTTGAGTTAAATGGATCCAATTCCATTGGGATAATTTGAGTGATATCCAATATTTCTATAGAATTGATTTGGGTTGGGTTGCACAAGTTAGCAACTTTTACTAAGGTGATTGAAGCACACAAGGTGCCAAGGTACAAGCACAACACAAGCATGCATAATTGTTGTTTGGAAAAGAGGTTCTAATTAAGGAGTTGAGGGTTTTGGTAGTCCTTCCATGAAAATGGTTAAGACTAGAGTACATTCCTCAAAGTTTGGCAAAATATGTTTGGAAACCATTTATAAACTACTTATAAAATCTTAGTCTTTGAAAATAGTGTGGGATCATTATATTATAGATCCCCATAGTTTTATAAATAATTTGAAATGAAAGTATTTATTTTTAAGGTTATCTTGGCTACCTTCTATTGAAAAGTCAAAATAGGAAGAAAGAAAGTGTTTTTGTTTACTGTGAAATCGATGGGGAGTCTCATACGGTGTGAATTTTATAAACAAATTGTAACATCCCAAAACTTTAATCCAAGTGATCAAGGTCAAATCTACCCAATTTAGGGTTAACAAAAACTTTTTCTATTTAAAAATCTTTAAGCATTCATATGTGTATGCATGTAGAATAGGAGTTGTTTGAAATGCCATGTTTGAGTGATCTATTGATTGTAAAATGATTCTAAGGTGAATTACACATCATCTAGATCATTCCCAAGCATTTCCCAAATAAAAAGAAATCAAAAAGAATAAAATAAGGAAATGGTCATTTGTGCCATTTTAACTAACTAACCTACTTTGGCTATTCCTAGCCCTCAAACCTTAACAGAAACAATTGTGGTTCTTTGCACCCCTTGCTAGTACAAGTAGTGATGTACCAAGGCCCACTTCGTTTCATCCCAAAAACTTTCAAACTCTAAATTTAAATGATATTTGAAAATTGAATATAGTTTATATGTATAGATCACACTTTTGCAAAAACCACTCAAATGAATTCCATTTAACAAATCCTAGCAACCACAGCCTACCAAGCATCGTATCAAAGCATCCACCAAAAATCTTTCAAAAATTCAAATTAAAATCTCTTGCGGCCATTGTGTCGAACACTTAGTGAGCACTAAACAAACTGCCTAACTATTACTGTTTTAAAGAAGTGATCAAATGCCACTAAGGCCTAAAACCCCTCCCATTGTCTCCCCCAGTACCAACCAGGCCATCAAGAGGCTACCCCTTAGCCATTTGCAGCAGTGCCGCGCCACCTGAGCACCATGCTCGTTGGTCGAGCATGGATAGCTCGCAGCCGACCGCCCCTCTCTCTCTCGCCATGTCTAGGAGCTAGACCAGACCACACCGCGACTCACTGCCCCTTCCCCAAGCCCAGCCAGGCCCTGGACCACCTCAGCACCACGTCGCCCTTTCTCTCCATGAAGCAAGCCAAAGCCCAGAAGCGATCGCCGCCAAGACCTTGCAGTAGACCGCGCCTTGACACCATATCGCGCACGCCGCTCCGCCTTGACCCCAGCACCCCGCCAGACACGACCGTGCACCGCCGCACGACCCACAGTCGCTGGGAGCCACGTCGAGCACCGCCTCTGTCTCCCAGAGCGCGGGAAGCCCCTGACAGTTAGGCACCTCCCCTAGCCATGCCATTGCGCCGTATCTGACCGCCAGCAGATCGCCCATCGTCCGCCTACCTCGCCCATGCCGGTAACCCTCCTATTTCGCCGTCACCGATGAGCCGCGCCATGCTTCTCTGCCGCCGCATCGAGCCTATATAAGGAGACCTCCCCCACACCATCTCTTCACACCATTCCACTCCTCTCTCTCCACTGACCATTTCCCCTCTCTCGCCGGAGCCGTTCGAGGTGCCGTTCGCCGGAATTGCACCGGAGGTAGCCGCTGCAGAGGAGGAGAAGTTGTCGTTGATTACGTCCACCGCAGCCCCTGCCGCGACCTTGCCTGAGCTCGCCATCATCCACTAGTTCGTTTGCCCGCCTCGCCGCACTCGCTGGAGCCCTGGTACATCCCCAGTAGACCCCCACCAGCCGTTTAGGGTTCAGTCTCGCCGGCGACGAGTTCGTCGTTGACGATGACCGTGAGCCGTTGATCCGCGATCTAATCGTGTGGCCCAGATCGCCCTATACCGTTTCGGGTTTTAAGTGTCGCTGACAGGCGGACGCTCCTTGTCAGTCGCCCTCTGCGCCACTGAGCGTCACTAGGCCGGCCCAATTACTTTCCCGCGCTGACCCAGTAATTCAAACTTAGTTTTTCTATTTAGACTTAAAACCATTTTTGACCCTTAGTTCAAAAATCAATTCAGGAAGATTTACTAAACCAAATTGAGTGATTCCAATTTTGTTAGAAAGCTACTGAAAAGATCTATCCAAGCCCGTTGGATATAAATCATTTAGAGTTAGAAATATATCCTAGATAAAATAACAAAACAGAAGCTTTTGGACATTCAAACATTTTTATAAAATCAACCATAATAGCTTTTGAGTTGATTCCAACTCTCAAAAATCACATTTAACCATACCTATCTAAATATGTAATAATATTAAGGTTTACATGCAGTGACTTTGGACTAGTACCAAAATAATGCTACATAGGCATTTCTAGTCACTTTAAATCATTAATTGTTAAACTTAAACTTACTAAAATGTGATCCAACAATTAAATCCCATTCCCATATGTTAGAATATGTGGTGATGACATGTGTCCACATGATCCCATATTTTAAATTGGAGAACATTAAATCTTAGTTAATTTCAATGAGTAGAAATTACTTTTCTCAAATAAAAAGAATGAAACTAGTTCATTAAATCGTGTGATGCTTGTGATGATACTAGATCATCAAATGTGTGCCTCAGTGTGCTAAGTAGACTAGTTAAGTATTGTTTGGTGATTGTGTACTCCATATGTATTTATAGACGATAGTACCGACCAAGCTTACGAGGAGGAGGAGTTCTACCAAGAGGAGGAGGAAGAAAACTTCAACCACTGCACTAGCCAAGGCAAGCAAACACTTGCAAGTATTATACTAGCAAGCCATCATTAACAATGCAAGCTAACCCTTGCAATCTAGATAACCTAAGCAAAGGCATTAGGCATGCTTTGGTTATACCACTTTGACTTATATCTATTCCAAGTCTTATTTACAAGCTTTACTTTCTTTACTTTACCAAAGTCCTTTACTTGTTTAAAGGTAGCATAGAGAGTATAAAACTTGACCTATGTAGTTAGACTTAGATGTCATTCTATGGCATGAGATTGACATTAGCATCCCACTTTAGTGAAGACTCTTAACTTAGTAGTTAGAACAAAACTCAAAACTTGATTCACTTTAGATGGGAATACTTGGTGAAAATTGTAGGGGTTCCGCGCAGAAAAACAATAAATTTTACACTACGCCCCTGAAAGGTCCCATCTACATTTATAATTGCAAAAGGAATTTAGACTAATTTTATAATTAAATGAGTTAATAATAACTCCACTCAGAAACACCTATCCCTAGTGAGGGTTCCTAGTGATAACACGACCCCTATCAGCCACATCTCCCCTGATCGTCGCGGCCATCAATGTGGGTTCAAGGGTGGACGCTAAATGTCGGTCGCATCATTCATGCGGCTCGTGCTCGATCTTTCGACCATCCGTGTTTCGAGGCCATGCTTCTCTAGCGTGCTAGGCTTGCCAACTCAACCTTAGTGTATTCGCTATGCAACATGGCTTACACCCACTGTATGCGGATGTAGATATGTATGACACCCAGGCCTGTAACCCTGGATCGCCTCATACCGAAGAACTTTCTTGGTGGTGCACACTAAGGGGGAACACAATCGTTGGTAATTTTAACAAGGATCATCTTATTAGGCTACCGTCGAGTATCTAATACTAGCACACAATAAGACATACAAACAATAACATTGAATGTAAATGCTATGTGATATGGTCCTTCACGTCGTGATCTCCATCCGTTGTCACCGGGTTCTGGCGCCAGGGTTCCGCCCGTGAACTGTGGTATCGGTGTCATTCGGCGTAGTTAAATCATTACGTGACTATCTACTACTATGCAACAAAAGGTAATTACTTTACCTTTGCCACAACCATATCGTAGTAACGCCTCGCAAAACAAAGTTAGACGCCTCTACTTTATCTTTGCATGTTTTACGTGGCTGAATGGGCTTTCGCACAAGAACCGTTCTTACCTACAAACTTTCAGCACAACACTGATCAAGTAGTTGTCTCTACTACACCCCTTTCTAGGCCCTCCGTTGCAAATGGCATACCAACTAATGTGAGAGAGATAGACACCCCCCTAAGCCACTTTATACGGTACAAGACGTATGTCAAGCGTGGACCAGTCTCGCGAATGAACGCGTAAAGTCAGTTGGGGACCGCTTCATCAAGCATTACTACGGTATACAAAAGTACACGTGGGAGGGTAACAACTAAAAGATCAACGCCCACACGCTACATCTCGTGTGTTCTACCCGTACTAGCATTACTACGCATAGATCTAGCTCTGATACCACTGTAGGGGTTCCGCGCAGAAAAACAATAAATTTTACACTACGCCCCTGAACCCCTGAAGCTGCCAGGACCTATCTTAGTAATACAGTAACGGGAGGGGCTTTTCGCGAACTTACCCTTCAAGACCGAAAAGCGTTATCAACGCTTAGGAGAGCGTGGTTGATGTAGAGGAGCCGAAGCCGACCTCAAGGTCATGATGAAGTCCTTGCGCTCCTTCTGGCTCCAACGAATTGAGTGCCTCAAGTGTGACACCTCACGGAGATTTACACACGTCCGGTGCCTGACGATCATTCCCGCTTCCCCGATCTAGCAGCAGTTGCGGAAGTAGAGCTCCCGGATCCGAATCCCACAGCACGACGGCGCTCCGCGGTGAAGATGTCTCTCGCTCGCGCAGTCCATACTTGGGACCACGGTCATGAGAGAGAGGGGGTAGAGAAAATATCAATTGGAGGTCCTCCCAAAAGTGGGGAGACCTTTATTGATTATTGTTGTATTTATCTTGGCCAAATACCCCACTATATATAGGGGGAGGAGGGGGTACACCCTCCCTCAAAGTCCTGGGATGGGACTAAAGGAGAGGAGGGGGAGGAGGTGGCTGCCGGCCACCTAGTGGGCCCCACGCGCGGGGTGGGTGGGGGGGGGGCTAGGCCCAGCCGGCCTCCCCCTTGGCCCCTCTCCCTCTCTCCTTTCCCCTAATGGGCCCTCTCCCTCCGGAATTGGCCCATTAAGCCTTTTTGACCCTTAATTGATTTTCTCTTTATTAAATAATTATGAATAAATGATTAAATCAACATTTAACACTCATTCACATATTATTCAATCTCCATGGCCATGGAACACCTTCCACCTCCACTCCGGACATCCTTCGGACTTACCGAAACCCTTCTGATTTTCTCCCTACTATTCTTCGGCGATTCTATCGATCCTATAAACACTCTCTAAGCATCATCAAGCCCTTAAGCGTGATACCCCACGGTTCGGGAACACTCCAAACATGGCCGGGACACTCCCGCACCAATGATCGACAGAGGGACCTGGATGGCCATGTGACCCTTGTGCGTTCCACGAAGATCTTTTGTCGTTTGAACCGGGACAGTCGTGTCTTATTCCCTTTGTCTCTCGATACTTGCATTGCCTGAGATCTGATCAATGACATCACCATGTCATGTTCAATCTCGTTACCGAACAATGCTACTTGACTCGTTCCGACAAGTGATATCTGATGTCTACGCACTTCTATTCTTGTAGACAGTTGTTGGGCCTCCAAGTGCAGAGGTTTGTAGAACAGCAGCAAGTTTTCCCTTAAGTGGATCACCCAAGGTTTATCGAACTCAGGTAGGAAGTGGTCAAATGTATCCCCTCTCAAGCAACCCTGCAATCAAGATACAAGAACTCTCTTGTGTCCCCAACACACCCAATACACTTGTTAGGTGTATAGGTGCACTAGTTCGGCGAAGATATAGTGAAACACAAGTGGGATGGATAATTATAAGTGGTAATGGTGATAGAGAATAGCTTGATGGCGTGGAAAAGACTAAAGTAAAACTGAAATAAAGAAGGAAGCAAGCAAACATGTAACAGATCTAATAGCAAACGGTGTATCAATGCTTAGAAACAAGGCCTAGGGATCATACTTTCACTAGTGAACACTCTCATATAAATATATTCTGCTTTATGATACTACGCTGAACTACTCTCCGGTTGGACACTCTAATCGATGGTAGGGCTATAACATCACACCTCAAAGTTCATCTTTCCTATCTAGAAACCCCACACTGTCACCTTGAGTACTAGATGAGTCCAACAAACACCACAATTTCATAAAGACATCCAACTCCAAATATAACTCATAACAAGTATTTGTAATCTCTAGCCTAAGTGCCACCATGGTGTGCACGCCACACTTTCACACACATGGGGAGAGCAGAGATCTATTAAAGCACTTGAGTAGCAAGGTAGATCTATAGATTACAAGCTCATGATCTCAATAAGATCATGCATAGAGAGAGATGAACACATAGCTACCGGTAGAACCCTTAGCCTCGAGAGAGAAGTACTCCCTCCTCATCATGGGAATCAGCAGCGGTGATGGAGATGGTGGTGGCGATCGATGGAGATGGCTCCGGGGGCACTTCCCCGTCCCGACAGGGTGCCGGAACAGAGACTTTCTTTCCCCCGAATCTCCCCTTCGGTGGTGGCGGCGCTGCGGAACTTTTCGTGGATTTCTGATTAATTATCTAGGGTTTATGCATCGGGAGGCTTCTTATAGGCGAAGAGGCAAGGTCGATGGGCGGCCAGGGGGCCCATACCATGCCCTGGCGCGGCCTAGGTGGACCCGTGCCATGGGGTGGTGTGGCCCCTCTCCGGCTCTCCTTCTGGCTCCGTGAATCTTCCGGGAAAATATCGACTTTGGCTTTTGTCCGGTCCAATTCGAAGAATATTGATTTTCTGACTTTCCTGGAACCAAAAACAGTAGAAAACAGGCAACTGGCACTGTTGCTCTTGTTAATAGGTTAGTCCAAGAAATCATATGAAAAGTACTCCAAAGTGTGGACAAAACATAAGAAAGTAGATAAAACCAAGCATGGAACATCAAAAACTATAGATACATTTGCAATGTATCAACATCCCCAAGCTTAACTCCTACTCGTCCTCGAGTAGGTAAGTGATAAAAAGAAAGAATAATTTTTGAGGTGACATGCACCATCAAAGACTTGATCAAAGTACTTGTAAAATGTTCAAAGCTGGGATCATAGTACTTCAATCATAACATGAAAGACAAAGTTCTAGGAATAAGACAAAGAAACTAAAATGCAACATGAAAAGGCACAAACAAAAGATTCATGAATAACAATGTTTTGCAAGACATTTGTTTGTTTCACATAAAGAAAACATAGCATAATAGTATTCAGCTTGTCCCTCATAGAGTAGCAAATATAAATGCATAGGACACCTTCAAAGTTCATAAGAGTGACTAGATACAAATAGTTTAAAACAAGCAATATCAAAGTTATGCATCAATCAACAAGTCTTGGGACAATGCACATAAAACTAAGAATGGCCACTATGCTCTCAAAGTAGGTGCATAAAGATAGAAGGTGGAGACTCAACATAAAAGTAAAAAAGAAAGGCCTTCATAAAAGGAAGTAGGGATTCAAGTCTCATAAAGAGCTTCCAAAAATTATGGTACTTATAGCTTTCAGCTCTCATTGCCCCTATCATAAGCATCTTGAAGTGATTAAGGTTAAAGTGAACAAACTATGGTGTACATGCTTGACGAAGTATAAGTTGGAAATCTCATGTCCCTTGAATACGAGGGCCGCTCCTAATGCTACTCAAGTTTAGTCACCGGTAAGTTCTTGTTATCGTAAGTACATGTGTATCATAGAGAACCGCCAACGAGGTACCCCTGGCCCGATGATACAGAAGAATCCCCATATCAAAATGAGAAGGCAAGCAGACAACGAGCATCTCAACAATCTTCTTATCTACCATGGGAATATGGTGCTTTTTTCTCTCTTTCCTCTTTTCATAATCTTTTTTTTCTTTTTCTCTTTTTTCTCAATATAGGACTCTTTTTTTATAATAAGAATGCTTCATAGACAGCTCATTATGGTTACGCTTCAGGTTTCCACCATGTCAGCATGGATTAGACCAGCGGCCCAGGCGTTTCTCTAACACATATACATAACTCCATGGACTTACAAGCTCCCCTTTCATTTCACACCGACGACATCCATAGACAAAAGAACATGATATCAACTAGGTACAAAGTACCAGTGCAATGTTGAAAGCGTTCCCCATGACATCATGGTTCTGCTAATCCCCAACAAATAAGTGCAAGCATATACAACATAGACGACACAATGGTTCAAGTTTATTAAGGGCAAGAAAAGTAAAGAGTGCCATCAAGTTCGTGAGAGCTTTAATCACTAGTTTTCTCATAACAAGTTTAATTTGGAAGGTAAACAAAAACATTAATATACTTGGAATAGCATAAGCTAGTAGGTAGGTATGGTGGACTCTTTGGAATAACTTGGTTTAAGGAGTTGGATGCATGAGTGGAACTCATACTTGGTTGTGGAGGCTAGCAAAAGACTGGGAGCGACAAACTAAGAGAGCAATAATGGCCATAATCATGCAGAGCGACAAAACATCATTGATCAAAGCATAAAGTGATACTACAAGTTGAAAACTAAAATATCATACAGGCTAATGGTGACTTTGGATAGTCATAACATGGTGTGAGCATGCACCAAGTCAACCCAAATAAAGCATCAAAGGAGAATACCACAATACTATGCTTTAATATGCTAATACAACGCATGATTCATCCAAGGCACATTAAGCAATCTCAATTGTTTATAACAAGTCATGCTACAACAAAGAATACTAAGCATAAAGCCAAAACACTATCAAGCATGGCATGACAAAGCATAGGCCACAGTAAAAAACGAGCTCTTTTTACCACAAAAGTAAGAACTTTCCTACTCTTTTCCAAACCAAACCAAACCACTTGCAAACCAATGTATGAAAGAGGGGGTCCAACCAATTTATTCAGAAAACTAATCCAACCAAAGAAAACGAAAAACCAAAACAAAAACGAAAAAGAAGACGCTCCAAGAACAACACAACTGTGCATGAAATAATAAAAATGAAGCGTTTGGAAGAAACCTGGGATTTTTATTGATGAAGAAGGGGATGCCTTGGGCATCCCCAAGCTTTGACGCTTGTACTTCTTGGATATTTCTTGGGGTGACACGCGTGGCATCCCCAAGCTTGAGCTTTAGTCCATCCTTCATCTCATTACTCATTCCTTCCATATACCTGAAAATTTTTCTTCATACAAAACTTCACACAATCTCATTAGCAACATTAGTGCACTTAAGATAAATAAGTCTCAAGGTTCAGTTCTAACACTAAATAAAATTCCATTAGAACACTAGCTACTGTAGCACTTCCCTCAGAAAGCTCAATTCTCCAAAAGAACTCAAAAAGGAACCCACAAGAAGCAAATGCAGAAAATGGCAGAAATCTGTCAAAACAGACCAGAAGGTAAAGACGTATTTTTTCGAAGACCTTCTGTTGCTCAAATCAAAAAGTATTGAACTAACGAAAGTTAGATAACAACCTGGGGCAGAATCACAAAAACTTACAGATCAATCCGACATACAGAGCTCTCTCACGAATGTTTACGGTGAAGCACAAAAATCTGTTTCGGGACAGCAACTTTCCCAATCATTACTTCACTCTCATTAGAGGTTACTCTTGGCACAAAAAGCAAATAAAAAGGATAAGGAGCGGTTATTACTGAAGTAATAACTTCCAAGACTCATCTAAAATTCTTGGGTTATCTCCCAACAAGTACTTTTCTTTAACGCCTTTAAGTTAGGCATGATAGTTTGAGAAGATGCTCACATAAGAAATATGAATTGAAGTAAAAGAGAGCATCAAGAAGCAAATTCAAAGCACATTTAAGTCTAACCCACTTCCTATGCATGGGAATCTTGTAAAGAAACAAGTCATGAAAGCACAAAGCAACAAGCATAGGAAAGCAAAACAAGTGCAACTTCAAGACTTTCAACATAAAGAGGGGAAACTTAATATTATTGAGATCCATAAAACCATGTTTCCCTCTCTCATAATAACTTTTAGTAGCATCATGAATAAAATTAACAATATAACTATCACAAGAAACATTCTTATCATGAGCCACATGCATAAAAGAATTAATACTCCCCACATAAACATAGTCATTCTTATTGATTGTAGTGGGAGCAAATTCAACAAAATAGCTATCATTATTATTTTCATCACCATAATCATCAAATATAAGAGGCATATTGTAATCATAATTAATTTCCTCCTCAATAGTAGGTGGACTGAAAATATCATATTCATCATTGCAATCATCATAAGCAATAGAATAGTTATCTTCCCAAGTGTGTTCATTTATAAACATATCATCATTGGAAGGATCATGGATAGCACTAATAGTACAGCAATTATTAATATCATCATTTTCAGAATTGGTACCAAAGAGATTTTCAATATCAAAAGAAGTGTGCTTTCCCCAATCATGATCACTACTATAGGTAACAGGCATAGGAACATCATCGAGTTCAGACTCATCAAAAACTATAATAGGAGCTACATGCTTAGGGGAAAATACCGTTTCCTCCCTCCTTTTACTCCTCCTTTTGTTCCTTATCTTCTTCTCTTTAGGAGGGAGAGGCTTGAAAGGAAGCTTCTCCATATACCCTAGTTTATTATTAGAGACAATAGAAGAAACTTTGGAGGATTCCTTCTTTTCATTAATAAGATCAAAACACATATTAGTCCTATCATATTTTGGTAAAATCTCATCTTCTATAATATTTTGTATGTAAATATTTGTGTGGAAATTATCAACACAATAAAGATGACAACCATGCAGGACACTATTCATATCAAAAGCACTCAAATCTACCAAAGAGGTTTTTCTTGATAACTCTTCACATCCCAAAAATAATGTAAGTTCATCATGCTGATTAGGAGTGATCATGTCATCACAATACAAACTTGCAGTACTCATTAGATTAGAAGGGCTATTATTATGGCCCGAGCATTGAAAATTGAAATGACCCACTTCAAAGCAAAGTTCACAAATAAAAGGATAAAGGGCACAAACTTTTTTACCAAGATCATTTAAAGCCCTATACCACATTCTAGTTTTTTCATTCCTGTGGGTGATACAATATTCTTCTTCAATTTGATTATTCTCACAAGGTCTATGTATTCCACAAAAATTAACATGCTTATAAGAAATAGTACTTTCAGAGGTTTGAGCATGTTTATTGTTATCGTTAACAACAATTTCATTTTCCATGCAAGTGTCTTTAAAAGGCTCATGATACATGTCCCACTTTTCTTTAGGAACATTAATATGAGAAGCAAAGGTTTTAAAACAATCAATAAGAATTTGAGGATCAAGACCATATTTAGCACTAAGCTCTTGAAAATCAGCAGTTTCAGCGAAAGACTTAATGCAATCATACTCATAGTTTATACCTGGCTCTTTACCTTTGTTGTTATCCCAATCTTCGGTATTGCTTTGAATTGTTTCAAGAAGATCCCACTTAGCTTTGACCTCCTTACTCATGAAGGATCCCTCTAAACAATTATCTAGATAGTCCTTGTAATGTCCTGAAAGCCTTGCATAGAAATTATTAATAACAATATTCCTAGGGAGCTCATGAATGGGACATTTGAGCATTAGTGACTTCAATCTCCCCCATGCTTGGGCAATACTTTCTCCATCATGAGGATGAAAATTATAAATATAATTCCTATCTTTATGAATTTCATGAGGAGGATAAAATTTAGAGTAAAAGAGAGATTCAAGTTCCTTCCACTCCAAATGATGAGGATCATCCAGTAGCTCATACCACTCCCTTGCTTTGTCCTTAAGTGATAAAGAGAATAACTTCTTCTTGACGTGATCTGTTGTAATACCTGCACACTTTAACAACCTGCATAATTCGTGTATAAAGAACAAATGATCACCGGGATGGACAGTTCCATCTCCAAAATAGTAGTTATCCATAACACGATCAATAATTCTTGTAGGTATCTTAAAATTATCATTATAATTACCACATATGGGAGATAAAGTATCATCAGAGCAAATTTTCTTCTTTAAAACTGGGGAAGTAAAAAGATCATTTTCATAAGAACCAACTTCCCCAAGCTTAGACGTTTCCATAGCATTAGTAACAAAGGTGTTCAAAAGATTCATACTAATAACATTGTTATTAGCATGCAAAGAAAGTTCCATGGGTTTTTAAATTTTCTTTTCAGATAATTCGAGTTCTAACTTAGGAAAAAGACTAAAAAGCTCTCTAATTTTGTTGTTGTTTTCCATTAAGCCTAACTAGTGAAAACAAGAAACAAAAAGAAAAAATTGCAGAATCTAAAGGAAATAACTTCGAGCACTCACACCGGAGGATGTGAGTACCTTTTACCTTACCTCCTCAAGAATGCTTGGAAAATAGCTTGATGTCTACGCACTTCTATTCTTGTAGACAGTTGTTGGGCCTCCAAGTGCAGAGGTTTGTAGAACAGCAGCAAGTTTTCCCTTAAGTGTATCACCCAAGGTTTATCGAACTCAAGGAGGAAGTGGTCAAAGGTATCCCCTCTCAAGCAACCCTGCAATCAAGATACAAGAAGTCTCTTGTGTCCCCAACACACCCAATACACTTGTCAGGTGTATAGGTGCACTAGTTCGGCGAAGAGATAGTGAAACACAAGTGGGATGGATAATTATAAGTGGTAATGGTGATAGAGAATAGCTTGATGGCATGGAAAAGACTAAAGTAAAATTGAAACAAAGAAGGAAGCAAGCAAACATGTAACAGATCTAATAGCAAACGGTGTATCAATGCTGAGAAAGAAGGCCTAGGGATCATACTTTCACTAGTGAACACTATCATATAAATATATTCTTCTTTATGATACTACGCTGAACTACTCTCCGGTTGGACACTCTAATCGATGGTAGGGCTATAACAGCACACCTCAAAGTTCATCTTTCCCATCTAGAAACCCCACACCGTCACCTTGAGTACTAGATGAGTCCAACAAACACCACAATTTCATAAAGACATCCAACTCCAAATGTAACTCATAACAAGTATTTGTAATCTCTAGCCTAAGTGCCACCATGGTGTGCACGCTGTCACTTTCACACACATGGGGAGAGCAGAGATCTATTAAAGCACTTGAGTAGCAAGGTAGATCTATAGATTACAAGCTCATGATCTCAATAAGATCATGCATAGAGAGAGATGAACACATAGCTACCGGTAGAACCCTTAGCCTCGAGAGAGAACTACTCCCTCCTCATCATGGGAATCAGCAACGATGATGGAGATGGTGGTGGAGGTCGATGGAGATGGCTCCGGGGGCACTTCCCCGTCCCGGCAGGGTGCCAGAACAGAGACTTTCTGTCCCCTGAATCTCCCCTTCGGTGGTGGCGGTGCTGTGGAACTTTTCATGGATTTCTGATTGATTATCTAGGGTTTATGCATCTGGAGGCTTCTTATAGGCGAAGAGGCAAGGTCGGTGGGCGGCCAGGGGGCCCACACCATACCCTGGCGCGGCCTAGGTGGAGCCGCGCCATGGGGTGGTGTGGCCACCCTGTGGCCCCTCTCCGGCTCTCCTTCTGGCTCCATGAATCTTCCGGGAAAATATCGACTTTGGCTTTTGTCCGGTCCAATTCCGAGAATATTGATTTTATGACTTTCCTGGATCCAAAAACAGCAGAAAACAGGCAACTAGCACTGTGGCTCTTTTTAATAGGTTAGTCCAAGAAATCATCTGAAAAGTACTCCAAAGTGTGGACAAAACATAAGAAAGTAGATAAAACCAAGCATGGAACATCAAAAATTATAGATACATTTGCAATGTATCAATATCCCTATGATCAAATCACACACTGCGCAGCTTTTTGATATAACCTCTCTGAGTGGGCCCTTGAGTATCTTCCCGTCACATGGACGGACAAATCACGCTCTTGACTTATATTGCCTCTACGGTTTCCTCCGAATACCTGAACACACCTTTATGACCACCGTTTTACCAGATGGCGTTTGATGCTATCTAAGCACTCTCGAGAGACAGTGATTGATATAGCCTCACGGTCTAAGGAATAGTCTACGAGGGTCCATTTCTAATCATCGTAACTTGAACTTCGTGACATTATCGAGTCACAATGTTTAGGTTGGGTATTGGTTCATCATCTCATTCTTAGAATGAGATGACTCCATTTCCAACTGGCATAAATGCCACATGATCAGGAAACATGATCATCTGTTGACCAATGAACCAGTGACTAGAGTTTCACTGGGAACCCCTGGTTTGTTTGTATATCACACGTGTATTGATGTTTCCACGCAATACAGTTATAGCATGATATAAAACTTAATCATAAACTATATGAAATATGATAATAGTCCTTATTACTATTTGTCTCTAGGGCATATTTCCAACAAAAATGACTTGTGAAAACCTTGGAATGATGAGTCATTCTATTGAGATGTTTTGACATGTGTTGAGAAACACAAATGATTGATGACGATGATGAAAATGTTGAGGCATGAGCCTTAGCCCTTTTACAAAACTGATGGTTGGGTTCGGATACGATACCATTCCAATTTTACCGTACAACCACAATACCTGAATTGGGTAAGGCTTAGCCGGAAGTTTATATGCATTAGTATTAGTTCCCTCACGAGAGAGGTTTGAGCTGAGGCTACCTCTCAATGTTGTCCACCTATGCAGTGCCTAAGATGACAGATGGTCATGGTTGGGAGGCCATGCTCATAGGAGAGGTGCTTATACTAGGGTGTGTAAAGGAAAGGTTATGTTTGATTATCTGCATACTAAGTATGATGATTCAGGGTTATCCCTGACAGATGTATCGAATCTTGTGGTGAAAGTGTACCTCCTCTGCAGAGTGTCAAACTATCGAATAGCCGCATCCGCGGTTATGGACAGTTGGAGTGGCCATACTGTTCCGTTGTCAAATGTTTTAAAAACAACTTATGAAATGAATTGTGACATGACTTGACCACAACAGAGTTGTGACTATGACAATTAAGTTCCCACTAAGGTGATTTCAAACTTTATTTTATCTTTCTTTGTTTCAGAACTCAGCTTAAGTTTCAAACTTAACTTTACAAGTAAACTTAGAGTTAGCTTTTCCTACTAGAACTATACTACTTGTTAGTGGTAGTTTGCGAGTACTTAAAAGAGTACTCATGGCTTTTGTCCCTGGCTATTCCTATGGCCAGACTATGAAGGAGATTACCAAGATGAAGGACAGCAGGACGACTATGATAACTAGGACTATCTCCCATCGTCAGCATTGCCTATGACTCTGAAGATGGACCCCACCGCTATGCTATTTATTCTGCTACTTGATTGTACTAAGACTAGATCATGAGATCCTTTATTTGTGTAAGACCTTATTATGGGTTGTAATGGATGATGTACTGTGATATCCAATCTGTTATGTCTCGCAAAAATGCCAATCCTAGGATTGCGATGTATGTCATAACAGGCATCTGGGATTAAAAATCGGGTGTTGACACAAATGGACCCAAACAAAGGTTCCTCAAAATAGTTTTCGGTAAATAGTTTTTGTACTTTAGAAAAAATATGATCTTCTTGCTCACGACAAGTAAACAAGAAGGGAAGTATGTCAATCAAGTAAACAACTAGCTCACCTTGCTTAATAAAAAAGTTTTTTTCCTCCTAATTTTTGAAGGGTTCCATAGCAGAAAACAAAAAAATTCTAACTATGCGAACACTAATACTTCTATACTATGTAGACATAAGTAAGGGAAAAGGAAGACGGTATTCATACTCTTGAAGATCGAGGAATGCCTTACGCAGGAAGGCGTATGTTAATGAAGACGAGTATCTCCAAGCACCCCAAGTGTGGCGCTGCTTGCTCAATATGTAGAGCTCGTTGGGGAACCCCAAGAGGAAGGTATGATGAGCACAACAACAAGTTTTCCCTCAGTTATGAAACCAAGGTTATCGAACCAGTAGGAGCAAGGAAACACCTCCAAGGTGTTGTTTCCAACTTGGAATCCTGCATAACATAATCACAAAAGTTTGCCCCCAACTTACAGTGAGGTTGTCAATCTCACCGGTTTTGGTGAAAACAAAGGATTAAACGTATTGTGTGGAAGATAGTAATTGCTTTGCAGAAAGTAAACAGAAAACAGTAAGTAGATTGTAGATTTATGGTAAAAGAATGGACCGGGGTCCATAGTTCACTAGTGGTGATTCTCCTTAAGATAGATGACATGTTGGGTGAACAAATTACAGCGGGGCAATTGACAAACATCGAGAAAGCATACATGCATATACTAATCATCTTGACTCCTATGAGATTTGATTGGGCATTACAACATTATACATAGAACATAACCCAACTGCATCTATGACTAATAATCAACCTTCATGTTATCATCCGAACCCCCTCCAGTATTAAGTTACAAGCAACAGATAATTGCATTAAGCAAAGTGTGTAAAGTAAACAATACGATTGTTCTATGAACAAAGGATTGCTGTTTTCTCCCTAGTAGCAACAGCACATCTAGTACCTTAGAGATTTCTGTCACTTCCCCAGATTCCTAGAGGCATGAACCCACTATCGAGCATAAATACTCTCTCTTGGAGTTGCTAGCATCTACTCAGCAAAGATAGCTACTAACAACGGAAAGCATGTAAGATCACAAATAACAAAGACATGATAGAATCAATAATCAATCTAAAATAGCATCTCAATATCCATCGGATCCCCGCAAACACAACATGTAGGATTACAAATAGATGATCTTGATCATGAACGGAGCTCACAAGATCTAAACATGGTAGCACAAAGGAGGAGAACCAACCATCTAGCTACTACATGGACCCGTAGTCTAGGGATGAACTACTCACGCATCACACCAATGGCAGGCATGGTGATGAAGAAGGCCTCCAGGGTGATCTCTCCCCTCCGGCAGGGTGCCAGGAAGAGCTTCAGATCCCTCCCGATCTACGGATGGAGATGATGGCGGCTATAGACTCTTTCGTGGAATTTTGATCGGGTACTTAGGGTTTCTATATTGGAGGCTTATTATAGGCGAAAGGGGAGGCAGAGGGGGTGCCTGAGGCGGCTACCCCCCCCAAGCGTGGGCCAGGCTAGGCCGCGTGGCCAGGGGGTGTGGCCCCTTCGAGGCCCTTCTCTGTCTCGTCTTCTGGCTCTGTGTTCCCCTCGGTGAAATATTGACTTTGGCCTTTGTCCCTTCCAATTCCGAGAATATTCATTTTCTGGCTTTTCTGAAACCAAAAACAGCAGAAAACAGGCAACTGGCACTGTGGCATCTTGTTAATAGGTTAGTTCTAGAAAGTGTGTAAAAATACTCCAAAGTGTGGACAAAACATAAGAAAGTAGATATAAAACAAGCATGGAACATCAAAAATTATAGATACGTTTGCAACGTATAAAGATCCCCAAGCTTAACTCCTGCTCATCCTCGAGTAGGTAAGTGATAAAAAGAAAAGAATAATTTTTGAGGTGACATGCACCATCACAATCTTGATCAAGGCATTTATAAAACAATCATAGCTGGGATCATAGTACTTTAACATAGCATGAAAGATATAGTTCTAACAATAAGACATAGCAACTATGTCATAACATGAAAAGGTACAAACAAAAGATTCATGAATAACAATGCTTTGAAAGACGTTTTTTTGTTTCACATAAAGAAAACATAATGAGAATGGTATTGAGCTTGTCCCTCATAGTGTAGCAAAACATAAATGCATAGGACACCTTCAAAGTTCATAAGGGTGACTAGAAACAAATAGTTTAAGAACAAGCAATATCGAAGTTAAGCATGAATCAACAAGTCTTGGGACAATGCACATTAAACTAAGAATGGCCACTATGCTCTCTTAATAGGTGCATAAAGATGGAAGATGGAGACTCAACATAAAAGTAAAAGAAAGGCCTTCATAGAAGGAAGCAGGGATTCAAGTCTCATAAAGAGCTTCCAAAAATTATGGTACTTATTAGCTTTCAGCTCTCATTGCCCCTATCATAAGCATCTTGAAGTGATTAAGGTTAAAGATAACAAACTATGGAGTATATGCTTGACAAAGTATAAGTTGGCAATCTCATGTCCCTTGAATACGAGGGCTGCTCCTCATGCTACTCAAGTTTAGTTATCGGTAAGTTCTTATCATAGTAAGTACATGTGTATCATAGAGAACCGCCAACGGGGTACCTGATACGTTACAAACGTATCTATAATTTTTGATGTTCCATGCTTGGTTTATATCTACTTTCTTATGTTTTGCCTACACTTTGGAGTACTTTTTATACACTTTCTTGGACTAACCTATTAACAATGCCCCATAGTGCCAGCTGCCTATTTTGTGCTGTTTTTGATTCCAGGAAAGTCAGAAAATGAATATTCTCGGAATTGGACGGGACAAAAGCCAAAGTCAATATTTCACCGAGGGGGACACGGAGCCAGAATACAAGATGGAGAGGGGCCAGGCCTAGGCCACGCCATGGGGTGGTGTGGCCTCCTAGGGCACCCCCTCAGCCTCCCCTTTCGCCTATATATTGCCTCCGATACAGAAACCCTAAGTACCTGATCAAAAATCCGTGAAAGAGTCTGTAGCCGCCGTCATCTCCATCCCTAGATCGGGAGGGATCTGAAGCTCTTCCCGACACCCTGCCAGAGGGGAGAATTCACCCTGGAGGCCTTCTTCATCACCATGCAAGCCTCCGATGTGATGCGTGAGTAGTTCATCCTTAGACTACGGGTCCATGTAGTAGCTAGATGGTTGGTTCTTCTCCTTTGTGCTACCATGTCTAGATCTTGTGAGCTCCGTTCATGATCAAGGTCATCTATTTGTAATCCTACATGTTGTGTTTGCGGGGATCCGATGGATATTGAGATGCTATTTCCAATTGATTATTGATTCTATCATGTCTTTTTTATTTGTGATCTTGCATGCTCTCCGTTGTTAGTAGATATCTTGGCCGAGTAGATGCTAGTAACTCCAAGAGGGAGTATTTATGATCGATAGTGGGTTCATGCCTCTAGTAGTCTGGGGAAGTGACAGAAATCTCTAAGGTACTAGATGTGTCGTTGCTACTAGGGAGAAAACAACAATCCTTTGTTCATAGAACAATCGTATTGTTTACTTTACACACAATGCTTAATACAATTATCTGTTGCTTGCAACTTAATACTGGAGGGGGTTCAGATGATAACCTGAAGGTGGATTATTAGTCATAGATGTAGTTGGATTACGGTCTATGTATAATGTTGTATTGCCCAATCAAATCTCATAGGAGTCAAGATGATTAGTATATGCATGTATGCTTTCTCGATGTTTGTCAATTGCCCCGTTGTAATTTGTTCACCCAACATGTCATCTATCTTAAGGAGAACCACCGCTAGTGAACTATGGACCCTGGTCCTTTCTTTTACCATCAATCTAGAACTATTTACTATTTTCTGTTTACTTTCTGCAAGCTATTACTTCTTCCACACAATACGTTTAATCCTTTGTTTTCAGCAAAACCGGTGAGATTGACAACCTCACTGTAAGTTGGGGGCAAAGTTCTGTGGTTGTGTTGTGCAGGATTCCAAGTTGGAAACAACACCTTGGAGGTGTTTCCTTGCTCCTACTGGTTCGATAACCTTAGTTTCATAACTGAGGGAAACTTACTGTTGTGCTCATCATACCTTCCTCTTGGGGTTCCCCAACGAGCTCGATATCAACCACGAGTCAGCAAGTACTTTTCTGGCGCCGTTGCCAGGGAGTCAAGGACATCTTCACAAGGGGAGTCCCTCATAACCAATCTCTTTACTTTGTTGTTTTTGTTTTGCTTAGTCTATTTTTACTTTGTTTGCTTGTTTCTTTATCAAAAACACAAAAAAAATAGTTGTACTAGTTTTCCTTCTTTATTAAAAACACAAAAAATGACTATTCTTGAAAACACTAAGTTGTGTGACTTCACTAGCACCAACAACAATGATTTCATGTGCACACCTATTGCTCCACCTGTTCCTGAAGCTACTTCCTTTGAAATTAAACCTGCTTTACTCAATCTTGTTATAAGAGAACAATTTTCTGGTATTGGTACTGAAGATGCTGCTGCTCATCTAAATAACTTTGTTGAACTTTGTGAGATGCGAACGCATAGGGATATAGATGAGCATATTATTAAGCTTAAATTGTTTCTTTTCTCTTTGAGAGGAAAAGCTAAAGAATAGTTGCAATCCCTAACTAGAAATAGTATTGATTCTTGGACTAAATGCAAAGATGCTTTCATTGGAAAATACTATCCTCCTTCTAAGATTATATCTATGAGAAGTGAAATAATGAAGTTTAAACATTCTAATAATGAACATGTTGCTCAAGCTTGGGAAAGAATGAAATCTTTGGTAAAGAACTGTCCCACTCATGGATTGACTGCTTGGATGATTATCCAAACCTTGTATGCAGGATTGAATTATTCTTCAAGAAATCTACTGGATTCTGCTGTTGGAGATACCTTTATGACCATTACTTTGGATGCTGCAACAAAGCTTCTAGATAATATGATGGTTAATTATTCTGAATGGCACACTAAGAGAGCTCCACAAGGCAAGAAGGTAAATTATGTTGAAGAGACCTCTTCCTTGAGTGATAAAATTGATGTTATTATGTCTATGCTTGTTAATGGGAAAGCTCATATTGATCCAAATCATGTTCCCTTAGCTTCTTTGGTTGCTCAAGAAGAGCAAATTGATGTGAACTTTATAAGAAATAATAATTTTAGCAACAATGCCAACAGGAATAATTTTGGTAATAATAACTATAGGCCATATCCTCCCAATAATGGTAATGCTTATGGAAATTCCTACTACAATAATAGGAGTACACCCTCTGAACTTGAAGTTATGCTTAAAGATTTTATCAATAAACAAACTGCTTTCAATAAAACTATTGAGGAAAAACTCTCTAATGCTGAAAGAAACATAGCATCATTGGCTGAAACACAATCTTCTTTGAATAAAATGGCTACTAAACCTAAAACTATTAATAATTCCTTTGCTGCTACTAATGCCATACAAGTTAGAATGGATGAAAATGTTAGATTATTAGCTGAATGGCATGCTAAGTGGGAAAGAGAAGATGAAATTGCTAGAAATATTAGTGTTTCTACTATCACTAACGCTAATGTTGAAGCTAGTAAACCCAATGGAACCTTTTCTAATAACAATACTGAAATTCTTCAGAATATGGGAAACAATAGCTCTACTACTTTAGATGATAATTATGATTTTGATCTTGATGGTTGCAATATCTCTGAAGTAATTAAGTTCCTACAAAAGCTTGCTAAAAGTCCTAATGCTAGTAATATGAATATGGCCTTCACAAAACACATTACTGATGCTCTCATAAAAATTAAAGAAGAAAAGATGAAACATAAAGCTTCTATTCTTATGAAAATAGAAGATGGTTGGGAACCCATCATTAATATGAAAGCGAATGATTTTGATTTCAAAGCTTTATGTGATCTTGATAGTAGTGTTTCTATTATGCCTAGAAGGATTAATGATATGCTTGATTTGCCAACATTAGAAGATTGTTATTTAAATGTCCCACTTGATGGTAATGCTAAAAAGAAACTCATGGGGAGTATTAATGATGTTCTTATTATGGTTAACAATGCCTGTGTCCCCGTTGATTTCTATGTTTTGGATGTTGAATGCAATGCTTCTTGTCCTATTACTTTGGGAAGAACTTTCCTTAGAACTGTTGGTGCCATTATTGATATGAAAGAAGGCACCATTAAATATCAATTTCCACTCAAGAAAGGTATAGAACACTTCCCTAAGAAAAGAGAGAAGATTCCTTTTGCCTCTCCTATAAAGACAAAATTTGCTCTTAATGCTTCTTCATTTGAGAACACTTGATTCTTTTTCTTGCTTCTTATGCCTAACTTAAAGGCATTAAAGAAAAGTACTTATTGGGAGATGATCCAAAAGTTTTAGATGAGTCTTGGAAGTTACTGCTTCAGTAATAACCTCTCCTTATCCTTTTTATTTGCTTTTTGTGCCAAGAGTAACCTCTAATGAGAGAGAAGTAATGCTTGGGAAAGTTGCTGTCCCGAAACAGATTTTTGTGCTTCACTGTAAACATTCTTGTAAAATCTCTGTACGTTGTTTTGAGGCGTGAATTTTTGTTCTTCTGCCCCAGGTTACTATCTAACTTTCGTTAGTTCAACACTTTTCGATTTGAGCAACAGAAGGTCTTCGAAAAAAATGGTTTTTACCTGCTGCTCTGTTTTGACAAATTTCTGCCATTATTTGCATTTGCTTGTTGTTGATTCCTTTTTGAGTTCTCTTTGGGGAATTGAGCTTTTTTAGGGAAGTGCTATAGTAGCTTGTGTTTTATTGGAAGTTTTATTGGTGTTGAAACTGAACCCAAAGACTTATTCTCTTGAGTGCACTAATGTTGCTAATAAAGATTGTGTGAAGTTTTGTATGAAGGAAAAATTTCAGGTGTATGGAGAGAATGATATAATGAGATGAAGAATGGACTAAAGCTCAAGCTTGGGGATGCCACCCATGTCACCCCAAGAAATATCCAATAAGTACAAGCATCAAAGCTTAGGGATGCCCAAGGCATCCCCTTCTTCATCAATAAAAATCCCAGGTTTCTTCCAGACACTTCATTTTTATTGCTTCATGCACAGTTGGGTTGTTCTTGGAGCGTCTTCGTTTTCCGTTTTGTTTTCGTTTGCTTGGTTTGCTTAGTTTGCTTGAATAAATTGGTTGGACCCCCTCTTTCATACATTAGTTTTCAAATAAGTTTGGCTTGGTTTGGAAAAGAGCAGGAAAAGTTCATGCTTAAGTGGTAAAGAGAGCTTGTTTTTGACTGTGGACTATGCTTTGTCATGTCATGCTTGATATTGTTTTGGCTTTATGCTTAGTAATTTTTTGCTGTAGCATGACATGTTATAAACAATTGAGATTGCTTAATGTGCCTTGAAATAATCATGCGTTGTTTTAGCATATTAAAGCATAGTATTGTGGTATTCTCCTTTGATGCTTTATTTAGGTTGAGTTGGCGCATGCTCACACCATGTTATGACTATCCCAAGTCACCATAGCCTCTATGATCCTTTAGTTTTCGACTTGTAATATCACTTTATGCTTTAATTAATGATGTTTTGTCGCTTTGCATGATTATGACCATTATTGCTCTCTTAGTTGGTCGCTCCCAGTCTTTTGCTAGCCTCCATAATCAAGTATGAGTTCCACTCATGCATCCTACTCCAAATAAAACCAAGTTATTCCAAAGAGTCCACCATACCTACCTATTAGCATTTGCTATTCCAAGTATATTCATGTTTTTATCTACCTTTCGAATTAAAATTGTTATGAGAAAGCTAGTGATTAAAGCTCTCATAAACTTGATGGCACACTTTAATTTTCTTGCCCCTAATAAACTTGAACCATTGTATCGTCTATGTTGTATATGCTTGCACTTATATGTTGGGGATTAGAAGAACCATGCTGTCATGGGGAACGCTTTCAACATTGCACTTGTAATTTGTACCTAGTTGATATCATGCTCTTTTGTCTATGGATGTCGTCGGTGTGAAACGAAAGGGGAGCTTGTAAGTCCATGGAGTTATGTATGTGTGTTAGAGAAACGGCTGGGCCACCTGTCTAATCCATGCCTAATCATGGTGGAAACCTGCAGCGTAACCATAATGAGCAATCTATGAAGCATTCTTCTTATAAAAAAAGAGATAGAGATTGAGAAAAAGAGAAAAGGAAAAAAAGAGATGAGAAAAGAGGAAAGAGAGAAAAAAGCACCATTTTCCCATGGTAAATAAGAAGATTGCTGAGATGCTCGTTGTCTTCTTGCCTTGTCATTTTGATATGGGGATTCTTCCGTATCATCGGGCAAGGGGTACCCCGTTGGCGGTTCTCTATGATACACATGTACTTACTATGACAAGAACTTACCGGTAACTAAACTTGAGTAGCATGAGGAGTGGCCCTCGTATTCAAGGGACATGAGAATTCCAACTTATACTTTGTCAAGCATATACTCCATAGTTTGTTCACTTTAACCTTAATCACTTCAAAATGCTTATGATAGGGGCAATGAGAGCTGAAAGCTAATAAGTACCATAATTTTTGGAAGCTCTTTATGGGACTTGAATCCCTGCTTCCTTCTATGAAGGCCTTTCTTTTACTTTTATGTTGAGTCTCCATCTTCTATCTTTATGCACCTATTGAGAGAGCATAGTGGCCATTCTTAGTTTAATGTGCATTGTCCCAAGACTTGTTGATTGATCCATAACTTTGATATTGCTTGTTCTTAAACTATTTGTATCTAGTCACCCTTATGAACTTTGAAGGTGTCCTATGCATTTATGTTAGCTACACTATGAGGGACAAGCTGAATGCCACTATGCTATGTTTTCTTTATGTGAAACAAACAAACGTCTTGCAAAGCATTGTTATTCATGAATCTTTTGTTTGTGCCTTTTCATGTTACAACATAGTTGCTATGTCTTATTGTTAGAACTTTAGCTTTCATGCTATGTTGAAGTACTATGATCCCAGCTATCATTGTTTTACAAATACTTTGATCAAGTCTATGATGGTGCATGTCACCTCAAAAAATTATTCTTTCTTTTTATCACTTACCTACTCGAGGACGAGCAGGAGTTAAGCTTGGGGATGTTGATACGTTGCAAACATATCTATAATTTTTGATGTTCCATGCTTGGTTTATATCTACTTTCTTATGTTTTTCCCACACTTTGGAGTACTTTTTATACACTTTCTTGGACTAACCTATTAACAAGATGCCACAGTGCCAACTGCCTGTTTTCTGCTATTTTTGGTTATAGGAAAGTCAGAAAATGAATATTCTCGGAATTGGACGGGACAAAAGCCAAAGTCAATATTTCACCGACGGGGACACAGAGCCAGAATACAAGACGGAGAGGGTCCAGGGACCATCCACACCACCTGGCCGTGTGGCCAGGCCTGGCCCTGGCCAGGGGTGGTGTGGCCGCCTAGGGCACCCCCTTGGCCTCCCCTTTCGCCTATATATTGCCTCCGACACAGAAACCCTAAGTACCTGATCAAAAATCCATGAAAGAGTCTATAGCCGCCGTCATCTTCATCCCTAGATCGGGAGGGATCTGAAGCTCTTCCTAGCACCCTGCCGGAGGGGATAATTCACCCTGGAGGCCTTCTTCATCACCATGCAAGCCTCCGGTGTGACGCGTGAGTAGTTCATCCTTGGACTACGGGTCCATGTAGTAGCTAGATGGTTGGTTCTTCTCCTTTGTGCTACCATGTCTAGATCTTGTGAGCTCCGTTCATGATCAAGGTCATCTATTTGTAATCCTACATGTTGTGTTTGCGGGGATCCGATGGATATTGAGATGCTATTTCAAATTGATTATTGATTCTATCATGTCTTTTTTATTTGTGATCTTGCATGCTCTCCGTTGTTAGTAGATATCTTGGCCGAATAGATGCTAGTAACTCCAAGAGGGAGTATTTATGCTCGATAGTGGGTTCATGCCTCTAGTAGTCTGGGGAAGTGACAGAAATCTCTAAGGTACTAGATGTGTTGTTGCTACTAGGGAGAAAACAACAATCCTTTGTTCATAGAACAATTGTATTGTTTACTTTACACGCAATGCTTAATGCAATTATCTGTTGCTTGCAACTTAATACTGGAGGGGGTTCGGATGATAACCTGAAGGTGGATTATTAGTCATAGATGAAGTTGGATTATGGTCTATGTATAATGTTGTATTGCCCAATCAAATCTCATAAGAGTCAAGATGATTAGTATATGCATGTATGCTTTCTCGATGTTTGTCAATTGCCCCGCTCTAATTTGTTCACCCGACATGTCATCTATCTTAAGGAGAACCACCGCTAGTGAACTATGGACCCTGGTCATTTCTTTTACTATCAATCTACAATCGTTTACTATTTTCTGTTTACTTTTTCCAAGCTATTACTTTCTTCCACACAATACGTTTAATCCTTTGTTTTCAGGAAAACCGGTGAGATTGACTACCTCACTGTAAGTTGGGTCAAAGTTCCGTGGTTGTGTTGTGCAGGATTCCAAGTTGGAAACAACACCTTGGAGGTGTTTCCTTGCTCCTACTGGTTTGATAACCTTAGTTTCATAACTAAGGGAAACTTACTGTTGTGCTCATCATACCTTCCTCTTGGGGTTCCACAACGAGCTCGATATCAACCACGAGTCAGCAGTACCCCTTGCCTGATGATATGGAAGAATCCCCACATCAAAATGAGAAGGCAAGCAGACCATAAGCATCTCAGCATCTTCTTATTTACCATGGGAAAATGGTGCTTTTTTCTCTCTTTCCTCTTTTCTCATCTTTTTTCTTCTTTTTTCTCAATCTTTAGCTCTTTTTTTTATAAGAAGAATGCTTCATAGATTGCTCATTATGGTTACGCTGCAGGTTTCCACCATGATTAGGCATGGATTATACCAGCCGCCCAGGCGTTTCTCTAACACATATACATAATTCCATGGACTTACAAGCTCCCCTTCATTTCACACCGACGACATCCATAAACAAAAGAGCATGATATCAACTGGGTACAATGTACAAGTGCAATGTTGAAAGTGTTCCCCATGATAGCATGGTTCTGCTAATCCCAATGTATAAGTGCAAGCATATACAACATAGATGACACAATGGTTCAAGTTTATTAGGGGCAAGAAAAGTAAAGTGTGCCATCAAGTTCATGAGAGCTTTAATCACTAATTTTCACATAACAAGTTTAATTCGGAAGGTAGATAAAAACATGAATATACTTGGAATAGCAAATGCTAATAGGTAGGTATGGCGGACTCTTTGGAATAACTTGGTTTTATTTGGAGTTGGATGCATGAGTGGAACTCATACTTGGTATGGAGGCTAGCAAAAGACTGGGAGCGACCAACTAAGAGAGCAATAATGGCCATAATCATGCAAAGCGACAAAACATCATTAATTAAAGCATAAAGTGATATTACAAGTCGAAAACTAAAGGATCATAGAGGCTATGGTGACTTGGTATAGTCTTAACATGGTGTGAGCATGCGCCAAGTCAACCCAAATAAAGCATTAAAGGAGAATACCACAATGCTATGCTTTAATATGCTAAAACAACACATGATTCTTTCAAGGCACATTAAGAAATCTCAATTGTTTATAACATGTCATGCTACAGCAAAAATCACTAAGCATAAAGCCAAAACAATATCAAGCATGGCATGATAAATAAGTCTAAGTCATAGTAAAAAACAACCTCCTTTTTACGACTTAAGCATGAACTTTTCCTACTCTTTTCCAATCCAAACCAATCTTATTTGAAAACTAATGTATGAATGAGGGTGTCCAACCAATTTATTCAAGCAAACTAAGAAAACAAAAACGAAGACGCTCCAAGAACAACACAATTGTGTATGAAATAATAAAAATGAAGTGTTTGGAAGAAACCTGAGATTTTTATTGATGAAGAAGGGGATGCCTTGGGCATCCCCAAGCTTTGACGCTTGTACTTCTTCAATATTTCTTGGGGTGACACGGGTGGCATCCCCAAGCTTGAGATTTTGTCCATTCTTCATCTTATCACATTACTCTTCCATACACATTAAATTTTCCTTCATACAAAACTTCACACAATCTTCATTAGCGACATTAGTGCATTCAAAAGATAATAAACCTTTGGGTTGTACTTTTAAAACAGCAAAACTTTCATTAAAAAGACAATATACTGTAGCAATTCCCTCAAAAAGCTCAATTTACCAAAAAAAACCAAAAATAAATCGATAAAGAGGCAAATCCAAATAATGGCAGAAATCTGTCAAAACAGAGCAGCAGGTAAAAACCGATTTTTTTGAAGACCTTCTGTTTCTCAAATCGAAAATTGTTGAACTAACGAAAATTGGATAACAACTTGGGGCAGAAGCGCAAAAAATTACAGCTCAAATCAACATACAGAGATTTTTCACGAATTTTTACAGCAAAGCACAAAAATCTGTTTCGAGACAGCAACTTTCCCAAATCTTACTTCTCTCTCATTAGAGGTTACTCTTGGCACAAAAACTACACAAAAATGATAAGGAGCGGTTATTACATGGGTAATAACTTCCAAGACTCAACTAAAACTTTTGGGTTATCTTCCAATAAGTGCTTTTCTTTAACGCCTTTGAGCTAGGCTCAGTAATTTGAGAAGATGCTCACATAAGATATATGAATTGAAGTAAAAGAGAGCATCAAGAAGTAAATTCAAAACACATTTAAGTCTAACCCACTTCCTATGCATGGGAATCTTGTATGCATATAAATTCACAGAGAACAAAGTGACAAGCATAGGAAGATAAAACGAGAGTAACTTCAAAACTTTCAGCAAATAGAGAGGTGTTTCAGTACCATGAAAACTTTTACAACCATATTTTCCTCTCTCATAATAATTTTCAGTAGCCTCATGAATAAACTCGACAATATAACTATCACATAAAGCATGCTTTTCATGATCTACAAACACATAATTTTTATCAAGCTCAAAAATAGTGGGATTAAAACCTTCAAACCCACTTTTAACAATTTTATAACAAGATGACCGATCAATCTCATTTTCAATAGTAGTACAATTATTATTATCAACCAATATAGGACTATCATCTAGAGATTTATTATAAACATTTTCAAAAGAATCCACAGGAACATAACATTCATCCTCCTTTGGTAAGCATGGGGGACAATCAAATAATGTAAGGGATAAAGAGTTACTCTCATTAGAAGGTAGGCATGGGTAGATCCATTCTTCCTCCTTTTGTCCATCACTCTCCTCCTCTTTTTCATCTAATGAGCTTTCAAGTTCAGCAATTTCTCCTTCCATAGGCTCCTGCAAATTGTGGACACATTCTTGTGCATGACCGAGTCTCTCTTTATAATCAATGATTTAACAATTATTGCTGAAATTTTCTATGCAATGATCAAGGATAGAAGAGACCATATCTTTAAGGTCTTTACAAGCAACACAAGTTTCATAGTTTTTATACATGAAGGACTCTATTTCAGAAGCTCCCATAAACGAAACGAATTGTTCTACTTCTTCAAATCCAAGGTGAATATAGTTATTCCAATGATAGTTCATAATTACAAATTCTTTACTAAAGCCACATTGGAATTTAAGATGTTTAGTATCTTGTTCAGAGCAACAATTTATATCATGGCGTTTAAGCAAAATTTTAGCAATTAGATCCAACCTTTTTAACACGGCTCTCATGACTTTACCCTTATAAGATTTTCTATACCTTATAAAATCTTCCATGGAGGTTCTAGCAGGTGGTGGTTCATCTACTACCTTAGCAGTGATAGTAGTTTTCCCAAATAGGAAACCGAGTGGGCTATCCATAATGAAATAGTGATTGGAGCAGAACTAGACATAAAAACAACTTGGAGTGGGAACTAATTTTTTGTGTGTTTTTGATAAAGAAAGCAAACAAAGCAGAAATAAACTAAGCAAAATGAAAACAACAAAGTAAAGAGATTGGTTATGAGGGACTCCCCTTGTGAAGATGTCCTTGACTCCCTGGCAACGGCGCCAGAAAAAGTCTTGGTTGCTCAATATGTAGAGCTTGTTGGGGAACCCCAAGAGGAAGGTATGATGAGCACAGCAACAATTTTTCCCTCAGTTATGAAACCAAGGTTATCGAACCAGTAGGAGCAAGGAAACACCTCCAAGGTGTTGTTTCCAACTTGGAATCCTGCACAACACAATCACAGAACTTTTCCCCCAACTTATAGTGAGGTTGTCAATCTCACCGGTTTTGCTGAAAACAAAGGATTAAACGTATTGTGTGGAAGATAGTAATTGCTTTGCAGAAAGTAAACGGAAAATAGTAAATAGATTGTAGATTGATGGTAAAAGAATGGATCGGGGTCCATAGTTCACTAGTGGTGATTCTCCTTAAGATAGATGACATGTTGGGTGAACAAATTACAGCGGGGAAATTGACAAACATCAAGAAAGCATACATGCATATACTAATCATCTTGACTCCCATGAGATTTGATTGGGCATTACAACATTATACATAGACCATAATCCAACTACATCTATGACTAATAATCCACCTTCAGGTTATCATCCGACCCCCCTCCAGTATTAAGTTGCAAGCAACAGATAATTGCATTAATCAAAGTGTGTAAAGTAAACAATACAATTGTTCTATGAACAAAGGATTGATGTTTTGTCCCTAGTAGCAACAACACATCTAGTACCTTAGAGATTTCTGTCACTTCCCCAGATTCCTAGAGGCATGAACCCACTATCGAGCATAAATACTCCCTCTTGGAGTTGCTAGCATCTACTCGGCCAAGATAGCTACTAACAATGGAAAGCATGCAAGATCACAAATAACAAAGACATGATAGAATCAATAATCAATCTGAAATAGCATCTCAATATCCATCGGATCCCCGCAAACACAACATGTAGGATTACAAATAGATGATCTTGATCATGAACGGAGCTCACAAAATCTAAACATGGTAGCACAAAGTAGGAGAACCAACCATCTACCTACTACATGGACCCGTAGTCCAGGGATGAACTACTCACGCATCACACTGGTGGCAGGCATGGTGATGAAGAAGGCCTCCAGGGTGATCTCTCCCCTCTGGCAGGGTGTCAGGAAGAGCTTCAGATCCCTCCTGATCTAGGGATGGAGATGACGGCGGCTACAGAATCTTCTGTGGAATTTTGATCGGGTACTTAGGGTTTCTATATTAGAGGCTTCTTATAGGCGAAAGGGGAAGCCGAGGGGGTGACCGAGGCGGCTGCACCCCCCAGGCGTGGGCCAGGCCAGGCCGCGTGGCCAGGGGGTGTGGCCCCCTCGAGGCCCTTCTCCGTCTCAACTTCTGGCTCCGTGTTCCCCTCGGTGAAATATTGACTTGGCTTTTGTCCCTTCCAATTCCAAGAATATTCATTTTATGGCTTTTCTGAAACCAAAAATAGCAGAAAACAGGCAACTGGCACTGTGGCATCTTGTTAATAGGTTAATTCCAGAAAGTGTGTAAAAATACTCCAAAGTGTGGACAAAACATAAGAAAGTAGATATAAAACAAGCATGGAACATCAAAAATTATAGATACATTTGCAACGTATCAGGTGCCTCTGAAGTACTACACATGTCTGGTGTAGGCAGCGTCTCCCGGGCTCCGCTCCAGCCGAGCAACGGAAGAGGAAGATGGCGGACCGAAGATCATATGATTGTAGTGTGAATGTGGAGAACTCAAAATCCTAGAGGTCCTCTTAAATATTACTGAGAAGCTCTCAATGGAAATGAGAGAGAGAATGAGAGAATGGGATGATTCTAAGGGGAATGGGGAGACCCCTATACATAGTGGGAGGGGAGGGGCACCACCCAAGGGGCAGGCGGTGTGGGACTAATCCCCACACCCGCCGACCACCAAGGGGGAGTCGCCGGCCCTAGGTGGCCCCCACTTGCATGGCCCACCAAGCCCTGGCCTGCTGTCCGTCCTCCCTATGCACCTTGCCCCTTTGGGCCTCCCCTCCATGTGAGGCCCATTAAAAATGGGCTGCCTATAAAAAAATATTTAATATCAATTCACCAGTTAATATAAAATACATATATTATTATATTTATTCACTCTAGAACTCCTTACGGACCCCTCCGATCAACATCAGATGTTACCTAGAACTATTTTAGTTTCTCTCTCTCTCTCTATTTCTACTATGATACCGCATCTATCCCTAAGTGTCCCCACCCTTAAGTGTGATATCCTTCGGTTCAGAAACACTCCGGACAAGATTGAGACCTCTCTCATATCAATGATCATCAGAGGGACCTGGATGCCCATGTTGACCCCCGTGCATTTCACGAATCTTGTCGCTCGAACCGTTAACGTCGTTTCCCATTCCTTTTGCCACTTGATACCTATTTCATCTGACACTTGATCTATGTTATCTCCATACCTTTGTTTGGTCTCATTACCGATGAAATTGTTTACTTGTTCTCATGTCATTGCATTCCGTGACCAAGTCACACGCTTGTAAGCTTCGTTAATGCAACATCACCGAGATGGTCACATGTATCTATCTGTTACATTGATTGGCAAATCATTGTCTTGATATGTACTCCTCTACATGTCCCTTTGGAAAACTCGAGGAGCACCTTTTTGATCACCCTATCACGCGATTATGCTTGATGCCATCTAAGCTCCCTCTAGAACGGTGATTTGCATGATCTCATAGTCTAAGGATCAAGTTGCGAGGTTTTATATGTTTATCATCAATGGTGAACTTTGTAACTAGATCTCATTAAGATACGACTGTTCGATGTTTGTCTATCACATCATTAAACTAATTACATGACCTCATTGTCAATTGGCATAAATTCTCATGATCTCGAAATCCTAGATCATCCTCATGACCAATGAGCTAGTTTGCTAGAGGTAACTAGAGACACTGTTTGTTTACATACCACACGTGTATTAATGTTTCGTATTAACATAGTTATAACATAGTATGAAACATATTATGAATATGTAAAAGATATATCAAACAATACACTTTATTATTTGCCTCTAGGGCATATCTCCTTTAGTCTCCCACTTGCACTAGAGTACAAATTAATCTAGTTTACAATAGGCATGAATCTAACACCGATGGCATCTCGGTGTTGTTCGTGCTTGCCTTGTAGGAGATCTTTAGTTAGAGGATCTGCCACATTTAGATCTATGTGTACTTTGCAAATCTTGATTTCACCTTCATCAACAATCTATCGTATGACGTGAAACCGGAACTTGATGTGTTTGGCCGTGGAACAAGTTCTTGGTTCCTTTGCGTTTGCAATAGCGACCGTGTTGTCACAATAGATTGTCATGGGGTCTTGCGCACTTGGAATGACTCCCAGTTCGATGATGAAATTCCTTAGCCAAACAGCTTCATTTTCCGCATCAGCTGCAGCAATGTATTTAGACTCCATTTTATATTGTGCTACTACTGGCTGCTTCTTGCTCTTCCAGCTTACCGCCCCACCATTCACCAGAAACACAAATCCTATCTAAGACTTCGAGCCATCAATATATGAGTTCCAACTCGCATCCACGTAACCGGTTACGTTTAGAGATTCATCACTTCCTCCATAGACTAGGAACATATCCTTTGTTCTCTTGAGATACTTCAGGATAGTTTTCACAGCTGTCCAGTGATCTGATCCTGGATTACTTTGGTATTGGCTCGTCAGACTAAGAGCCAATGCCGCATCAGGTCGAGTACTTAGCATTGCATACATGATAGATTCTATGGCTGAAGCATATGGTACGTTAGACATCCTTTCTGTATCAGCATATGTTGCTGGACATTGAGTCAAACTCAGTGTGCTACTTCTTATCATAGGCACCAAACCCTTTTTGGCATCTTCCATTTTGAACCTCTTCAAAATCTTCTCAAGATAAGTACTTTGACTTAATGCAATTGGGTGTCTTGATCTATATCTATAGATCTTGATTCCTAATATGTATGCAGCTTCACCTAAGTCCTTCATGGAAAATTGACTACTCAAATATGCTTTCATGCTTTCCATAAGTTCCACATCGTTTGCCAAAAGTAATATGTCGTCCACATATACTACTAGAAAAACCACTGAGCTCCCACTCGCTTTCTTCTAAACACAAAACTCTTATTGATTTTGGATGAATCCAAAACCCTTGATCACTCGATCAAAACGGTGGTTCCAACTCCGAGATGCTTGCTTCAGTCCATAAATGGATCACTGAAGTTTGCACACCTTTCCAGCATACTTAGGATCAACAAAACCTTCTGATTGCATCATATACAACTCTTCATCAATGTGTCCATTGAGGAATGCGGTTTTGACATCCATCTGCCATATTTCATAGTCAAAATGAGCAGCAATTACTAGTAGAATCCGGATAGCTTTAAGCATCACTACGGGAGAGAAAGTCTCATTGTCGTCAACTCCTCGAATTTATCGAAACCCTTTTGCGACAAGTCGAGCTTTGTGAGTGGTCACATTACCATTCACATCTGTCTTTTTCTTAAAGAACCATTTATTTTCCATGGCCTTGCGGTCTTCCCAAAGATCTACCAAGGTCCAAACTTGGTTTTCATACATGGATCCTATTTCGGATTTCATGGCTTCTAGCCATTTCTCGGAATCAACACTTTCCATAGCCTCTTCATAGTTTGCGGGTTCCTCTTGCTCATCCAGAAAGACATTGACTACTGTACCAATCAGGAATGGTACAAACTCTTGTAGACTTGCGAACCTCAGGAGTTTCAGTGTGGTTGTTTTGATTATTATCATTTGATTCTTCTTCCATGTTGGAGGGCGTAATCGAAACAACTTCCGTTGCGCTACTAGGAATTTGGAGAGAAGGATCAACAACCTCATCTAGCTCAATTTTCCTTCCACTAACTCATTTAGAGAGAAACTCTTTCTCAAGAAAGGTGCCATTTTTTGCGACAAACGTTTTTCCTTTGGCTTGGTTGTAGAAGGTATATCCAACAGTTTCCCTTGGGTATCCTACGAAGATACATTTTTCCACCTTGGGTTCAAGTTTGTCAGGCTGTAGTTTCTTGACGTAAGCCACACACCCCCAAACTTTTAGAAATGATAACTTTGGCTTCTTGCCATACCACATCTCATATGAGGTTGTCTCCATAGATTTAGACGGTGCTCGGTTTAAAATAAAAGAGGCGGTTTCTAGCGCATATCCCCAAAATGATACAGACAAACCAGTCAAATACATCATGGACCGCACACTATCTAATAGAGTACGGTTACGCTATTCCGACACACCATTATGTTGTGGTGTTTCGGCTGGCATAAGCTGTGGTATGATCCCACAGTCCTTCAAGTGCATGTTAAACTCATAACTCAAATACCCGCCTCCACAATCTGATCAAAGATGCTTGATTTTCTTGTTAAGTTGATTCTCTACTTCTTTCTGAAATTCCTTGAACTTTTCAAAGGTTTTAGATTTGTGCTTCATTAAGTAAATATATCCATATCTACTCAAGTCGTGAGTAAAGGTAACAAAATAACGATAACCATTGCATGTTGAGACACTCATTGGTTCACATACATCCGTATGTATGATCCCCAGTAGGTCTGCAATCCTATCCATTGTGCCGGAGAAGGGTGTCCTAGTCATCTTGCCCATGAGGCAAGGCTCACATGTATCAAGAGATTCAAAATCCAATGATCCAAGAAGTCCATCTGAATGAAGATTCTTCATGCGTTTTACGCCAATGTTCCTAAGACGGCAATGCCACTTAAACATGGGATTATCATCATTATGCTTAAAATGTTTAGCATCAATATTATGGATGTGAGTATTGCAATCAAGATCCAATAAGAATAAACCATTACATAGAGGTGCATGAACATAGAAAACATCATTCATATAAATAGAACAACCATTTGTTCCAGATTTAAACAAATAATGATCTTGCAACAAGCAAGATCCACTCACAATGTTCATGCTCAATGCGGGTACATAGTAGCATTTATTCAAAACTAAAATTAATCCTGACAGTAGACGTAGAGGTAAAGTACCGACGGCCACCACATCGACTCTCGATCCGTTGCCAACGTGCATCATCACCTCATCCTTCCTCAAGCGCCTCTTACTCCATAGTTCCTGTTGAGAGTTACAAATGTGAGCAATAGAACCGGTATCAGATACCCAGGTGTTACTCCTGCGCTAGTAAGTAACACATCTATAACATGTATATCACATATACCTATGTCTTTGGTAGCTATCTTGTCGGCTTTCTTGTCTTCAAGGTACTTGGGGCAGTTGTGTTTCCAGTGCCCATCCCCTTTGTAGTAGAAGCATGTGACGCCGGGCTTAGGACCAGGCTTGGCAGCCTTAGAGGTGTTGGCAAAGAACTTGCCATCCTTCTTAGGCTTCTTTCCCTTGCCCTTCCCTTTTGCCCCGGCTTCTTAAAGTTGGTAGTCTTGTTGACCATCAACACTGTGTGCTCCTTCTTGATCTCTACCTCAGCAGTTTTGAGCATGGTGAACACTTTAGCAAGTGTCTTAGTCATCCCTTGCATGTTGTAGTTCATCACAAAGCTCTTGTAGCTAGGGCAGCGAGTGCAACACCCTATCAATCGCGAGCTCCTCCGGGATTTTGCAATCCAGGGCATCCAAGCACTTAACATAGCCAGACATTTTAACTACGTGCTCACTAATATTGTTGTGCTCTTCCATCTTGGAAGAGAAGAAGAGCTCGGAAGCATCATACCTCTCTGCCCGAGCCTGTGGAGCAAAGACAGCCTTGAGATCTTCGATGATCTCAAAAGCATTCATCTTCTCAAAACACTTTTGAAGCTCCGGCTCCATGGCATAGAGCATTCCACTTTGGATAAGGGAGAAATCATCCGCCTTGGACTGTCAAACATTGTTTTCGTCTTGGGAGGCAGAATATGCAGGCTTAGCTAGAAGCTCAGCCTCGATGACATAAGTCAACTTGTAGGGGACTAGGAGGATCCTCGGATTGCGGAACCATGCGGTGAAGTTGGTTCCATTAGTTTTCAGCTTGTCCTTCTCGAGGAACGTGCTAGGGTTGAATGTGGGTGGGCGAGACATCTAAAATGGATTTGAGAAGTGTTTAGACCATGTTCATAATAATGAATTCAAGTTTTAATTTATGCTACTAAACTTAATACAAAAGGAACTCCCACTCAAACGAACATCCCTCCATTTGTTTAGTGATCACATGACCCTAATCCACTACTCCACCCCCGATCTTCACGGCCGACAAAACAGTCTCAAAGGTAGACATTCTCAATGTCAATCACATCCTATATGATTCATGCTCGACCTTTCGGTCTCTTGTATTCCGAGGCCATGTCTTCGCATGCTAGGCTCGCCAATTCTAACTTGTGTGTTTCCGCAGTGTAACATGGATTACACCCAACTTATGCGAATGCAGATATGTTTGACACCCGATCGTCACTACCTGCCTCATATCGGAGAACTTTCTTGGTGGTGCACACATAAGGGGAATACTATAACTGGAATTATGTGAGGGATTATCTTATTACGCTACCATCGAATATACTATCATACTAGCATAATAAGATGCATAAAGTAATACTTCACAAAGTAAGGTGTCATGACGTGGTTTTAGCATCTTGATCGCCATTGAGAGCTCTAATGAAAAGTTTCACAAACTTGTCATTGTCATGTCACAACACCTGTCCCTATGCAAAATAAAGATAGACGCCTCTACTTTATCTATTACAATTTTTACTTGGCTTTAGGGCTTTCGCGATAGAACCCCTTCCCACCTACGAACATGGAGCCACAACATGGATTCAATGATTGTTGTTTTACTTCCCTTTTCAGGGTCCTCTAATGTCCATGCCATATCAACTACCATAGAGATACAAACACCTCCCAAATCTACTTAATTGTGGACCAGTCTCGTGAATTACCACATGAGGTCGGTTGGGGGCCGCTTCATAAAACAGTGTCGCGATATGAACAAGAAGATAAAAGAGGGTAGCAACTAGAAATCAATGCCCATATGTTGCTATGTGTTCTATCCGTATGACATGCCTACCCATAGACCCGCTCTGATACCACTGAAGGGTTCCATAGCAGAAAACAAAAAATTCTAACTATACGAACACTAATACCAGGATCTATACTATGTAGACATAAGTAAGGGAAAAGGAAGACGATATTCATACCCTTGAAGACCGAGGAATGCCTTACGCAGGAAGGCATATGTTGATGAAGACGAGCATCTCCAAGCACCCCAAGTGTTGTGCCTCCAAAGTACTACACACGTCCGGTGTAGGCGGCGTATCCCGGGCTCCGATCCAGCCAAGCAGCGGAAGAGGAAGATGGCGGACCGAAGATCACACGATGGTAGTGTGAAGTTGGAGAACTCAAAACCCTAGAGGTCCTCTCCAATATTACGGAGAAGCCCTCAATAGAAATGAAAGAGAGAGAATGGGATGATTCCAAAGGGAATGGGGAGACCACTATATATAGTGGGAGGGGAGGGGCACCACCCAAGGGGCAGGCGGTGTGGGACTAATCCCCACACCAGTCGGACACCAAGGGGAAGCCGCCATCATTAGGTGGGCCCCACTTGGGTGGCCCACCAAGCCCTGGCCCTCCTCCCTAGGCGCCTTGCTCCTTTGGGCCTCCCCTCCAGGTGAGGCCCATTAGCAATGGGCTACCTATAAAAATAAAATAAAACATATAATTAATATCAATTCACCAATTAATATAAAATACACATATTATTATATTTCTTCACTCCGGAACTCCTTCCGGACCCCTCCGATCAACATCGGGTGTTACCTAGAACTAGTTTGGTTTCTCTCTCTATTTCTCCTACGATATTGCATCTATCCCTAAGTGTCCCCACCCTTAAGTGTGACATCCTTCGGTTCAGAAACACTCCGGACAATATTGAGACCTCTCTCATATTAATGATCATCATAGGGACATGGATGCCCATGTTGACCCCCGTGCATTTCACGAATCTTATCGCTCGAACAGTTAACGTTGTTTCCCATTCCTTTTTCCACTTGATACCTAGTTTATCCGAGACTTGATCTATGGTATCTCCATACCTTCATTCGGTCTCGTTATGGATGAACTTGTTTACTTGTTCCCATGTTTGTGCATTCCGTGACCAAGTCACATGCTTGCAAGCTTCGTTAATGCGAGATGGCCACATGTATCTATCCATTATATGGATTGGCAAATCCTGGTATTGATATGTACTCCTCTACACGTCCCTTTGGAAAACTCGAGTAGCACCTTTTTGATCACCATATCACGAGATGATGCTTGATGCCATCTAAGCTCCCTCAAGAACGATGATTTGCATTATCTCACAGTCTAACGATTAGGTTGCGAGGTTTTCTATGTTTATCATCAATGGTGAACTTTGTAATTAGATCTCATTAAGATACAACTGTTGGATGTTTCTCTATCACATCATTCAACTAATGACATGACCTCATTGTTAATTGGCATAAATGCCCATGATCTCGAAACCCTAGATCATCCTCATGACCAATGAGCTAGTTCGCTAGAGGTAACTAGAGACACAGTTTGTTTACAAACCACACATGTATTAACATTTCGTGTTAACACAGTTATAGCATATTATGAAACGTATTATGAACATATAAAAGATATATCAAACAACTGCCTATAGGGCATATCTCCTTTAATTTTTTCACTATAGCCCTTCCAAAATGCCGACATGCCCATCGCCCAACGTACTGCTACTGGACACACTTTGGGGCTCCTCGGTGGAGATGGTCTAAGCTTTCCATTGGTGAGCATATATTTTTTTACTTCATCTCAACGACGCTTATTTAACACGCAAAAGTGTCTTTGGCACATATAGGCACACAAGTGCTCTTGTTTTTTTGTTTTGAGTTAAATGGATCCAATTCCATTGGGATAATTTGAGTGTAATATCCAATATTTCTAAAGAATTGATTTGGGTTGGGTTGCACAAGTTACCAACTTTTCCTGAGGTGATTTAAGCATACAAGGTACCAAGGTACAAGCACAACACAAGCATGCATATTTTTTTTTGGAAAAGAGGTTATAATTAAGGAGTTGAGGGTTTTGGTAGTCCTTCCATGAAAATGTATAAGACTAGAGTTCCTTCCTCAAAGTTTGGCAAAATATGTTTGGAAACCATTTATCAACTACTTGTAAAATCTTAGTCTTTGAAAATAGTGTGAGATCATTATATTATAGATCCCCATAGTTTTATAAATAATTTGAAACAAAAGCATTTATTTTTTAAGGTTATCTTGGCTACTTTCTATTGAAAAGTCAAAATAGGAAGAAAGGAAGTGTTTTTCTTTACTGTGAAACCGATGGGGAGCCTCATACGGTCTGATTTGTATAAACAAATGGACCCAAACAAAGGTTCCTCAAAATAGTTTTTGGTAAATAGTTTTGTACTTTAGAAAAATATGATCTTCTTACTCACGACAAGTGAACAAGAAGGGAACTAAGCTAGTCAAGTAAACATCTAACTCACCTTACTTAATTAAATTTTTTGTTCCTCCTAATTTTTTCACTTTAGTCCTTCCAAAATGTCGACATGCTCATCCCCCAGCGTACTGCTACTGGACACACTTTGGGGCACCCCGGTGGAGATGGTCTAAGCTTTCCATTGGCGATCTTATATTTTTTATACTTCATCTCAATGGCGCTTATTTAACACACGAAAGTGTCTTTGGCACATATAGGCACGAGTGCTCCTGTTTTTTTTGTTTTGAGTTAAATGGATCCAATTCCATTGGGATAATTTGAGTGTAATATCCAATATTTCTATAGAATTGATTTGGTTTGGGTTGCACAAGTTACTAACTTTTCCTAAGGTGATTTAAGCACACAAGGTACCAAGGTACAAGCACAACACAAGCATTTTTTTTGGAAAGAGGTTCTAATTAAGGAGTTGAGGGTTTTGGTAGTCCTTCCATGAAAATGGTTAAGACTAGAGTCCCTTCCTCAAAGTTTGGCAAAATATGTTTGGAAACCATTTATCAACTACTTGTAAAATCTTAGTGACGAGGGATAACCTCGGCAATGCCCATGGTGATGGACTTGGGATTTCGTGGAAGAGAGGACGCATGGGATTTCGTCGGATGTCAGGGAAACAATGGAATCAAAGTCGCATTAATATTGAGTAATTTCTCTATTACAAGTTGTCCTCTAGATTTCGGTGTCTATTGTATGGTGTTCCTCCCTCCTTTTTGGCCCCTCCTAGCCTTTATATATGAGGAGGCTAGGTCTCAGGTACCAATACGAGTTGGGTTACAAGTTTGAGTTTGTATCTAGTCTAGTCTTGGACTTCCCTTGCCTTGTATCACCAGGAGTCTGTGTCCTTGTATACTTCGTACCAGCCAAACCATCATGGGATTCATGGATCTTGGCAAATCTTCAGGTGAGTCTTCCGTTAGGCCGCACCATATATACCAATAATAGGCACCCGAAGGGTTATGCCCATGTCAATAGCCCCCGAGGCTATGTTCGGATGTTTGCGTCCGAGCATAGACTCAGAGTCCTTTTTAATATGCGCGGAAGTTGAACTCGAAGATTTCTTCGGATGCGTGAACTTATTGATGTCTTGTTTGGCTGATACAATGGATGACGTTGTCTTGTTTTTAAAGTGATGTCAGCAATTTTATCAGGTGCTTCCGATGGGAGTAACCTTTGAGGCTGTATTTGGATAGACTCAAAGTTATGCTTCTTCACCGTAGATATTCTGCCATCGACTCCGGTTTGGAGGATTTCTGTTTTTTCTATCGGGTGCGCGGCCAACGCTTCCTATGGGAGTAGCCCCCGAGGCTATGTTCGAACGCGTGCGTTCAAGCATAGGCTCAAGTTTTCATCATCTGAGAAATTGCTCGACTTAGGTCTTATAACTTTGATTTTATATCGACTCCGTAGGAGGAACTTTTTCTATTCGAGTAGGCAAACTGTCAGTTCAATAAATTTGTCGCGAGGATTTTGGTATAATGAGTCTGGTGCATCCAGCGGATCGGAAACCAGTAAATTGCTCTTGGGCAAAGACATCGTGAACCTAATTCAAACTCGAGTCCCTGCACTCGAATTTGGTATATACTGGCGGTTCAGCTCGGGCCGCGGAGGTCTTATCGTGTACTGAATTCCAGTTTTATGTTTTATGGGTATCCAACGCGTCCGTCGGGATTTTTCATCGTATCGTGGATACAGATAATAACTAGCAGAGCGCATTCGGGTGCGGTTACTAGGCCGCACAGGACGAATCCTGGGGTCTTACCTTCATGTCGTGGACACGACATTCAGAGTTCTATCGCGTCGGAAGCGATCCGAGAATTTTTGAAATTTTTATCGTCTCCATAGGAGGACTTTACTTTTTCTATCGGGTGAGTGAAGATGATCTTCATCCGAGGAGGTTTCTCAACTCGGGTCTTGCTTGTAGCAATGTAAGCTATTTCTGTCAACTCCGTTGGAGGATATGTTTTCATCGGGTGCACGACCAGCGCTCCCGATGAGAGTAGCACCCAAGGCTATGTTCGGATGCTTGCACCCGAGCATAGGCTCAAAGATCTTCTTCATCCGAAAATTTCTCCGTATAGATAATATAAGGATCCTGGAAAAAGACATGTAAACTATATAAAATCAGCCGAAAATATAGTTTGTTATAATTTCTTTCGGATGTGTGAATTTAGAACTTAATATATTTAAAACTTTATATATGTTTGCCGATGGCTATGACGTTTACACCCCTCGCGAGACCTTTTCCTTAGCCTGATGCCCATTGAGTTGGATCAGCTACTCGGATCAAAGCGTGTTTTTGACATATTTCATGGCGGATCCGAAGAATTTTTAATTTGCGCTGAGTAGCGAAGCCCCCAAGTATCGGAGTATGGTTATGTAATAAATTATTCGACTGATCCCCCGGGTATCGGGTGGAATAGAGTAATGACAAGTAGACTCGGTTAAGAGAACTTAGCTTTATTACTTATCTGGTGCGCGAAGATGATATTCATCCGATGAATTTCTTAACTTGGGTCTTGATTTTTATCGGGTGCACGACCAGTTGACGCGAGTGGTGTTTAGTTTGATTCCGTGGGAGGACCCGACAAAATAGCTCGATGTAGATGACATCCTTGCAGAAAAAACATAGAGAATTATGATGTATTTGCATCTTATAAAGAATATCTTCTTTTAATTTGTCATAACTTTTTCTGGTGCCATCGTACCCAACACTTTTGCACCGTAACACGAGATCTTTTCGTTATCCCGACGCCCTTAGTCTCGGTACCTTGTCGACCTGTCAGTTGGGCTGCAACTGGGTCAGAATTTGAGGATTCGACGCTTAGGCAGAGTCAGCTATTCGGAAAATCGCGTATGTGGTGCGTGAGTGCAAGAAGTCGATGACACTTAGGTTACTCGAAAAGAGTGAAACCCTCGAGTGTTTCGAGTGCAATTAAACTAAGAAAGAAATCAACTTAAAATAGAGAACTGAGCTTTGTTAGTAATTGCCGTAGATAAAGTCGATGCGGCTGCGGAGCCAAAGATTTTAGCAGATCGTGTGGCGGGCGCAACCCCGGGTGTGGAGTTGTTGTCGTTGATGTAAACACAGACCCGTCGATCCGTGAGGCGCTGATCATCTTGTCCCATGACCCGATAGATTCACGTATTGTGATTGTATGCATGCAAAAATAACATGTAAGGATTAGATCTACCAAAAATAATTGAGTTAGAGACTAATAAATATGTGAGAGAAAAAACAGGTTAAAGTAAAAGATCATGGACGTATGTGCCGTGCGTGTATGGCCGATAGGATATTTTTTCTTGGTTGCTGTATGGGACACGGTCACGTGGTTTCTGCCAAGTATTGATCCGATTTAAACTGTGACTTCTCCTTGGCCATGGTACGCGAGATAGCTTGTTTCAGTTGTATTGCATGTGGCCTTGTTGACACTCGTACACGTATCTGCCATCGCTCCGGGACTTAATCCTGTGAACCGATGGTTGCTTCGGCTCGATTTTTTGTTGCCGCACATTGATTATTCCTCATGTTCTGATCTTGACGACGAACATTGAACCCGTAGACTGACGAGTTACAGATCAGCAAGGTTGGAGCCGTCGAAACCGTAACCCCTGCATCTCCAGATTCATTGTTTGATGATGTTTGTCGGGTCCAGCACGTGTAGTGGCGTTGATGGAATTTCTGGCCCCAAGAAGAGGCGATCGTAGATATCAGCCAAATCCTCGCGGCTTTTCTTCGTTGTTTATCGGTTGACGAAGTGCAACTTCTTCAGATGAGCCGACGAAAGATGCGGGTACCGCCGTGGGCGTAGGTTTTTCTACCGACGGTTCTGATGTGATCAAGGCCGAAGGGTGCGATTCTTGCGGGTCGTCTACTTGAAAGTGAAAACCTCCGATGATCAGATCGGATCCGCTGTTAAAATCGGCGGGTACCAATACAGGGGTGGGTGGGCATGGATCTGCTTTCATCGAGTTGATGCTTCGAATCCGTGGTTCCAGCATTCAAGTTTTCCATAGACGGCACCAATTGACGAGGGGTAACCTCGGCAATGCCTATGGTGATGGACTTGGGGTTTCGCGGAAGAGAGAACGCTGGGGATTTCGTCGGATGTCAGGGAAACAATGGAATCAAAGTCGCTAAATATTGAGTAATTGCTCTATTACAAGTTGTCCTCTAAATTTCGGTGTCTATTGTATGGTGTTCCTCCCTCCTCGTTGGCCCCTCCTAGCCTTCAACCACTATTAGAAAATCGCTGTGTTTTTGTGCATTGTATCATCATGACCGCATGCTCATGTCATCATGCCACATTGCATTGGAGCATCGTCATCATCATGCATGGTTTTGTCTAAAACTATTTTTCGAAAAGCTTATTTTTGTTTTCTAAACGCTCCGTCTTTTATTCAAACTATAAAACCCGGGCTTGTCCGGAATATTTCGTTTTGTCTACAAACGGATTCTAAAAGCCTTGTTTGAAATAAATAAAATAATTAAATTATTTTGGGGAGGCAGCCAGCCGGACCCGAAAAGCCCAGCCGGCCACCTCCAAACCCTAGCCTAAACAGCCCTAACCAAAACCTAGTCTAATCCTAACCATCTCCCCACCCCGCCGCCACTCTCTCTCTCTCTCTCTCTCACCCGAGCCAACCCCAGCCCGCCACCTCAGCCCGCCTGGCCCCACTCCCTCTCCAACTCTCGCCCAGCCACCTCCTGACCCGCCCACCAGGTCCACCCTGGCCCGCGTCCCAACCTCCCCTGGTCGCCACCCTAGCCACCCCGATGCGCGTGCCCCCTCTCTGTGCGCGACGGACACACGTCACTCGCCTCCACCCGCTCCATGTCCCCGACAGCCCACCCCTGGCGCTTCTCCCTACCAACCCCTCTCTCTCCACGTGCCCCTGTGACCGCGTCCCCTCCTCGATCCCATCGCCCCACCAACCCCGTCTCCACCAACCTCCCGCCCGCTCCGGCCGCCGACCCCGCCTCCTCCCAGGCGTCCGCCGCCGCGTCTCCCCCCGGTTCCACCTCGCCCGCGTCCCTTGCGCTGGTCCCGCCTCTCCGTCGCCGTGTGGCTCCGCCCCAGGCCGGTCGCCCCTGCGCCGCTCCGCCGCAACGACGCCCTCCACCAGGCCCGCCTCGAGCTCCGGCCCACCGCGCTCGCTGCCCCGGGCCCCGTTCCCCTCCTCCCCGTCGAGGCCGCCACCGCCGCGGTTCGCCCCGCCTCCTGCAGCCTCCCAGGCGCTCGCGACCACCTCTCCTTCCTCCACCGGAGTCGCTGCTGCCATGGCGAGCCTCGCCGTATCCCCAACCGGAGAGCTGCCGCCACACTCTGCCCGCCAGCGCCTCCTCTGGGCACTTCGCCGCGCCGCCGCGCCAGGACCCCGTCCTCCGGAACTTCTCCCCGAGCCCCTGTGCCAAGTCCTCCGCCACCAGCGTGCGCCACCTCTCTGGCCTCGCAGCACCAAAGTGGCTGCCCTCTGCCTTTCCCTACCGATGCCGCCCACAACTCCGCCCCGCCGCAACCGCTTTTCCGTCGTAGCAAGCCGCACGTCCTTGCAAAGACGCCTTCTGCGCGTGAGGTTTTCTCCTGCCACCTGCTTGTCTCTGTCCTGGGTCTGACTGACCCATCTTGTCCCGCCGGTTTTTCTCTATCCTGAAGATGTGCGCGAAGGAGTATGTCTGCATCGGGTATGTTCCGCCCAAGATCGACCCTGATGTACCACCGGATATAGAAGCGTAGATTATCTCGAAGACATCGGTACCTCGAAAGAATAACATGGTACCACAAAGATCACAGTGCCAAACCAAGACCGCCATCATCACTCGAAGTCGAGACCTGAGTACCTGTAATGGATATCAAGATCGCCGGCAGGGAACCGAAGGACATCGGCCCTCAAGATCTTCTTCCCGAGCCTAAGACCGCCTTCCCGGACGCCATGGCCTTCTTCACGGAGCCGAAGACGCCGAGATCCCCGGACGCCAAGATCTCCCACTTGGATTTGAATCCACCGACCCGAAGGTCATCGACATGGAACCTCCAAGGTCTCCTTCATGGACGTCAAGCTCTCCTTCTCAGACCTGAAGCCCCGCTCCCGGAGTCCGAAGACCGATCCCCGTCGACCCCGAGACCTCGGATCCGAACCCTAATGTGGTCCCCTAACCAAGACCCCTATTTTATAAATGCCATCTATATAAATTGTTGCATATCAATTATACCTGATTGCATACATATTTCGCGGGTCTGGGTTGTATAGTCGAATCACATCATAATTAAACATGGAGTCTATATGAGGGCTTTTCTAGTTTTATATTGGCTCTATTTAAATTTGAGTAGCGAACCGATGCCATGTTTTGCCTGGTTAAGACAACATTTGAATTGCGGGGTATCTAAACAACTTGAACCATGTAATTAATTGTCGGGACCCAGGTTCCGCTTAATTTTGTCCAGTTGCATCGCATCCTTGCCATGCCATGCATCATATCATAATCATGCCGGATCTTCTGCCGTAGTATTAAATATTGCATCCGGTGTTTCTTCTAGAGTTTGCTTCTTCGCGGATTAGGCCGATGAGTTGATGCGAGTATCGACAAGTTCTCCGGATGTGATCTCCGGCAGTGTTCCCCAGGCGAGCATCTCTCCCCCTTCTACCTATTTTGCATTTATAGTCTTTATTTCCTCCTGTTGATCTATTGATATCCGTGTTGCAATGCTTTAGTTTCTGTGTACCCTTTATATTCCTTGCTGCCTCTATATTGCCTTGGACACATTCTATTGCCTGTTATTTGGTAGATAGCTGGCCTTGCGAGTTGTAGTTGCTTGCTCAGGTGCGATCTTGTGTTGTCGAGTACCACGGTTGTTGGAATGCTGGCAGATGTTTATGGTGGAGATGATCATGACTTTAAATACAACTATTAAAATGCTAGATATAACTAATGCAGAGGCATCGGTGGGTAATAGATGTTATTTGGTTCTTCCACGCTCACTTGTGTCCCATAGGACCCCGAGTACTTGATACCTGTTCCTTGATTTTTCGCACTATCCACATCCGGGAGGCCTTATGGACCCCCTTGAGCTAGAGCTTGATTCATTTCTATTTCTTGGGGCCACAACTAGTTTGGGATTTTATTACTATCATGTACTTATGCCATGTTACTGCTTTATTTAAGATTGTGCGTGGAGCACCTGTACTGTTTTTGGATCGCGCCATGTTTTCGCGGTATCGACAAGCCCAGTCACACTTTCGGGTTCCCAGTCGTTTATAGTCGTCTGCAAACCACAGGTCCGTTCGAGCCGCCAACTTGCGGGTAGCTTAGTGGGGTGGCCCCCTGAAATATTTTATGAATCCTGTGATCGCTTTGTCGTGAAAGCCTCGTTGGGTTTTGAGTTGGTTTTTTCGAGGTTGATCGAGTGTGTGTTGCTATTTGTGCACCCCTGTAGGGTAAAACTCTCTGAAATCCGTGTCCGCGGTTATGGACGACTTGGAGCACAGTATCTTGATCATAGACAAGCATAACTAAAGTAGTGCTATAAATTTGACTTAATATGTGACTAGTAATTTAGCTTCACTATAACTGAATGGATAATAAAAATGCCAACAACTGGTGGATCTGTGGCGATCTGTGTCATACTATACCTGCCTAGTAAGTATTGAAACTCCAATGGAATGTGATAAAAGTGGCAACAACTGCTGGGTTTTGGGATTCCTCAGGACAATTATATCTGACTAGTAATGTTCCAACTATAACGGAATGTTAACTAAAAATGCCCACTATTTGTGCTATCAGGATGCCTCATGCTATATACCTGACTAGTAAATGCTACAACTAAAATGGAATGAGTAAAACTGCCCACTGTGTGAGTTCCTTGGTCCGACTTCCTCGTTTGGTCTCGAGGGGGAAATACCAGGAGGGGTATGTTTGGTGTTGGTATCAGGTAGGATCCGAATAGGTCTTTCTTACCCCTCTCTAATAGTCGCCAGTGATACCGAGTCTCTATAGGTTGTTTAGTGCCACTGCGCTGCCGCTTCAGTCCACCATACCTATGTAGGCGAGAGCCGCCGAATTCTAGTCTCGCTGTGTACTGGCCTCAGTACTGACGCTCCTCTTTTTCCTTTGTCCTTTGTTGGCACCCCTTTTGTTTTAGCAGGTTTGAGATCGATGTCGTTAGCATGGTTACCCTTCTGGCTTGGCCTGGGCAGGGTTATGGACGCCATTGGTTATTCTTCAGGGCTCTTAGCCCCATTTGCATCTTGTCCGTAGTCAGACGCTCTATCGTTTTCAAGGTGATTTGGATCTTTGTATAGTATATCTGTATTCTTGACTCATGGAGTCGTTGATGTATATATCTGTTCTATGGGTCCCATCGAGGACTGTCGTGTAATGGTATTACTTCGTTTTCCACCCGCACGAAAGTGCCTGGTGGGCGTCCTTGAATCGTTTTTATGCGGGTTTGGCGGAAAGGGCTAAAACTTGCATAGGGCCGATTCGAGGGTATTACACTTTATATATGAGGAGGCTAGGTCTCGGGTACCAATACAAGTTGGATTACAAGTTTGAGTTTTTATCTAGTCTAGTCTAGGACTTCCCTTGCCTTGTATCACCAGGAGTCTGTGTCCTTGTATACTTCGTATCAGCCAAACCGTCATGGGCTTCATGGATCTTGGTGAAGGAAATATGTCCTGAGAGGCAATAATAAAGTTGTTATTATATATTCCTTATACATGATAGATGTTTATTTTACATGCTAGAAATGTATTGATTCGGAAACATCAATACATGTGTGTTTAATAAACAAAAAGGGTTCCTAGTCATGCCTCTCTTATAGACTAGCTTGTTGATTAACAGGATGATCAAGGTTTCCTGATCATGGACATTGGATGTTGTTAATAACAAGGTCACACCATTGGTGGAATGATGTGATGAACATTCATCCGAAGTATAGCATTACGATCAAGTCATTATGTTTATATTGCTATAACATCATACGAAGTAATCTTTATCCTTAGACCATGAGATCATGTTAATTGCTAACACCGGAAGAGTATCTTGATAACATCAAACGTCACACCGTAATAGGGTTACTATAAAGATGGGTTCAATACTACGAAGGTGTTATGTTGAGGCTCATGGATCAAGAGTGGAATTTGTCAATCCAGATGACGGATAGATATACTCTGGGCCCTCTCGGTGATATCACATTAGGATAGCTTGCAAGCAAGTGATGTGATCACTAGAATGTTATATCACGGGAACAAGAAAAGAGTGCATGTCGGTAACGAGATCAAACTAGGTATGGAAATACCGATGATCGAATCTCGGACATGTAATATATCGAGAGACAAAGGGATTTAGCTACAAGCGTTAAAGATATGTTTCAGACGAAAGAATTGCAAAGCGCAGGAATTGTTTCAATAGAAACCGGAAATTGTTTCGGGTGAAATTGCAGAAGGTGGTTTTGCATGTGATATTGAAATATTGCAAGGGGCTATATGTGAATGTTTGTTAATTAAAGTAATTAACAAAATTCTGAATAAATTTAATAAAAATATTTTTATTAAATGAGAGAGCATTAAATTTGGAGAAATTTAATGCATTTAAAGTGGAGACTTTAAAAGGGAATGTGAAGAGGCATTTTAATGTGGAGGGGTTACCACCACATGAATGGGGGAGGTGAGGGGTCACCCCATGCGCCGGCCATGGAGAGAGGGGCACCCCTCCTCCTATAAAGGCCACCCATTCCTCCTTCATCCACACACCTCCTTGTGAAGGATCTCTCTCCCTCTAGAATTATTTCCCCATGGTCTCGGATTAGCGAGATACATGTTCCAGTGGCATTTAAATCTGAAGGAGTTGCTGCTTCCGCTGGATCGCTGGAGCGAGGAGGTGGAGGTTGTCCGGTGGCTTGAACGTGTGTGCGAGTGCGGATGCGCTGCTGAGTTGCGGCGCTCGGACTTCCTCACGATCTTGAGATCGGCAAGTGTACGACTACATCAACCACGAGTTCCTAGTCGTTAACAAAACTCGTTGTCTTCGAGGGTAAGTTCTCTATGGATGTATGTCCACCCGTTTGCTTTGTACCTAATAGATAGATCTTGGCGTGTAGTTCACATCGTAGGAAATTTTTTGTTTTCTATGCTGCGGACCCAATAGTGGTATCAGAGCCTGATCTATGCGTAGGTGCTTAGCACAGGTAGTACACATATGGTTGATATGTGGGCGATGATGATCATGTTATTGCATCTTCTATGTATTTTGGATATTGGTGGCATAGTGGGATGAAGCGGCCCGGACCGACCTTACATGTCATCGTACATGAGACCGGTTCCACGACTGACATGCAACTTGTTTTGCATAAGTGGTTGGCGGGTGTCTGTCTCTCCTACTATTGTAAATATCTGATTTACAATGAGTTGCTAATAACTTAGTTATCCTCGTTGGGGTTCATGTTCGTAGGTAAGAACGGTTCTATCTTCGAAAGCCCTAAGCCACGTAAAACTTGCAATTGATAAATTAGAGGCGTCTAGTTTAGATCGTTGCTGGGCTAGTGTGTTGATATGGTATTGTTGTAAGTAGATGTATGGTGGATACTCTTACAACACACTCAACGTGTAAGTTCCATAGACCTTGGCCTTACACACAAAGGAATGATAGAGATCATACCATGATGCAAGTGATAGAGATCAAATGCATGGACCATATCATATCACTTTACACATTAGATGTTAGCATCTTATACTGCGAGTTTGGCGCGTTTGGTACCATTATAATATGATCCCTCATTTAGATATCAAGATAAAAATGTGTTCTTCCTTGAGTATGCACCGTTCTATGGATCGTGTTTCGAGACATCACGTGATGATCGGGTGTACTCGAATCTACGCTTTCATAGGAACGGGTGTAAGACAGTTTTACACACGCGAATACTAAGGTTCTTACTTGGCGAGCCTAGCATGTACAGACATGGCCTCGGAACACGGACCGAAAGGTTAAGCATGAGTCATATGGTTGATATGATACCCATATAGATGCTCGCCTTTGAAGCTATATCAACTCACGTGATGATCGGACTTGGTATAGTGGATTTGGTTCATGTAATCACCAAAAGGACACGCGGGATGTCGTTTTTGAGTAGGAGTTCATTAGTAATTTGGATTAGTTGAACTCAATCTATCATAAACTTAGTCTAAATAAACTTTACAAATTCTGTTGTAGATGGCACTACCTGCTTTTAATTTCAATGTGTTCATGGAGAAAGAGAAACTTGCTGCGAATGGTAGCAACTTCACCAACTGGGCTATGAATTTGAGGATTCTCCTCACTGCTGCACAAAAGAAATATGTGCTAGATGCGCCGCTAGGCCCCCCACCAGCTCCTGATGCCCCTGACGAGGAAAAGAATGTCTATGTGACTCGTCAGGAGGACCACAACTTAGTTCATTGCGGCATACTGTATGGGCTAGAGCCAGAACTTCGAAAGCGTTTCGAAAATGGCAATGCCTTTGATACCATGGGAGAATTGAAAATAATTTTCGATACCCATGCTGCCGTAGAGAGTTATAATGCTACAGAAAAGTTCTTTAGCTGCATGATGGAGGAAAACAGCTCCGTTAGTGAGCACGTACTCAAAATGTCTGGGTACACCGATAAGCTTGTGTCCTTGGGAATAACGATTCTCATTGACTTAGGCATACATCGTGTTCTCCAATCTCTGCCACCTAGCTACAAGAGTTTCGTGATGAACTATAATATGCAGGGCATGAAGAAGTCTCTTCCCGAGCTTCTGTCAATGCTTAAGACTGCATAAGTGGAGATTAGGAAAGAACATCAAGTGTTGATGATCAATAGGACCACCGGTTTCAAGAAGGACAAGAAAGTCAAGCACAAGGGAAAGAAGGGTGGCAAGTCTGTTGCCACGCCTGAAAAGGAACCCCGGGCTGGCCCTAAGTCTGACACCGAGTGCTACTATTGCAAGGGGATCGCCATTGGGCCTTAAGCGCCCAAGTATTTGGCGGACAAGAAGTCCAGCAAGGCAAACAAAGGTATATGTGATATACATGTTATTGATGTGTACTTGACTAGTACTCGCAGTAGCACCTGGGTATTTGATACCGGATCGGTTGCTAATATATGTAACTCGGTTCAGGGGCTACGGAACAAGCGACAACTAGCAAGGGATGAGGTCAGGATGCGGGTCGGCAATGGATCAAGAGTTGATGTGATCGCCATCAGGACACTACCTCTCCATTTGCCATCGGGATTAGTTATAAACCTAAATAATTGTTATTTGGTGCCTGCACTGAGCATGAACATTGTATCTGGATTGTGTTTGATGCAAAGTGGTCATTCCTTTAAATCTGAGAACAATGGTTATTCGATTTATAAGAATGATATCTTTTATGGTCATGCACCTATGTTGAATGGTTTATTTCTATTGGATCTCGATAGTAATATTACGCACATTCATAATGTTAATGCTAAAAAGATTAAACTTGATGATGATATGTCTACATATATGTGGCACTGCCGTCTAGGTCATATTGGCGTTAAACGCATGAAGAAACTCCATTCTGATGGACTTTTGGAATCACTTGATTTTGAATCATTTGATACATGTGAGCCATGCCTTATGGGCAAGATGACTAGAACGCCGTTTTCCGGTTCAATGGAACGGGCGACAAATCTGTTGGAGATCATACATACTGATGTGTGTGGACCAATGAGTGTGTCGACGTGAGGTGGATATCGTTATTTTGTTACTTTCACAGATGATTTCAGTAGATATGGGTATATCTATTTGATAAAACACAAGTCTGAAACTTTTGAAAAGTTCAAGGAATTTCAGAATGAAGTGGAAAATCATCGTAATAGAAAGATCAAGTTTCTACGGTCTGACCGTGGAGGAGAGTATCTAAGTTATGAGTTTAGCACACACATGAAAGAGTGTGGAATAGTTTCACAACTCACACCTGCCGGAACACCACAACATAATGGTGTGTCGGAACGTCGTAATCGTACCTTATTGGATATGGTTCGATCTATGATGTCTCTGACTGGCTTACCTCTGTCATTTTGGGGTTATGCACTGGAAACAGCTGTATTCACTTTAAATCGGGCACCATCTAAATCTGTTGAAACGACACCGTATGAATTATGGTTTGGAAACAAACATAAGCTGTCATTTCTTAAGGTTTGGGGATGCGATGTTTATGTGAAGAAACTTCAACCGGATAACCTCGAACCCAAAGTGGAAAAATGCGTCTCCATAGGATACCCTAAGGAAACAATTGGGTATACCTTCTATCACAGATCCGAGGGCAAGGTTTTTGTTGCCAAGAATGGATCCTTTCTTGAGAAGGAGTTTCTCGTGAAAGGTGTGAGTAGTCGGAAGGTAGAACTCGAAGAGGTTATTGAACCTTCTCTTCATGGAATGGCGAGTGGCGCAGCACCGGAAGTTGTTTCGGAGTTGACTTCACCTGATGAACAGAGAGCTAACGATAATGATCATGAAACTCCGAAAGAGGACACTATCGAACCTCGCAGGTCAAGTAGGACACGTACAACTCCTGAACTGTACGGCAATCCTGTTGTGAATTTCATGGTTGATGAAATGAATGATCCTGCAACGTATGAAGAAGCGATGATGAGCCCGGGTTCCAACGAATGGCTAGAAGCCATGAAATCCGAGATGGAATCCATGTATGAGAACCAAGTTTGGAACTTGGTGGACTTACCTCACGACCGAAAGGCCGTTGTGAATAAATGGATTTTCAAAAGGAAAAGCGTCTGATGGTAATGTGACCATCTATAAGGCTTGACTTGTCGCAAAGGGGTTTCGACAAATTCAAGGAGTTGACTACGATGAGACATTCTCTCCCGTAGCGATGCTTAAATCGGTTAGGATTATGTTAGCAATTGCTGCATATTTCGATTATGAAATATGGCAGATGGATGTCAAAACTGCATTCCTCAATGGTAAGATTGAAGAAGAGTTGTATATGATACAACCTAAGGGTTTTGTCGATCCTAAGGATGCTAATAAGGTGTGCAAACTTCAGCGATCCATCTATGGACAGAAGCAAGCATCATGAAGTTGGAATCTCTGCTTTGATGAGGTGATCAAAGAGTTTGGATTTGTCCAAACTTATGGAGAGGCTTGTATTTACAAGAAAGTGAGTGGGAGCAATGTGGCATTTCTGATATTATATGTGGATGACATATTATTGATTGGAAATGATATAGATCTTTTAAACAGTGTTAAAAGTTATCTAAACAACAAATTTTCGATGAAAGACCTTGGTGAAGCGTCATATATATTAGGCATTAAAATCTATAGAGATAGATCAAGGCGCCTAATTGGGCTATCGCAGAGTACATACCTTGATAAGATATTAAAGAAGTTTAATATGGACGAAAGTAAGAAGGGGTTCTTACCTATGTTACAAGGCAAGACATTGAGTAAGACTCAAAGTCCGGCTACGGCGGAAGAAAGAGAGATGATGGATAAGATCCCCTATGCCTCGGCCATAGGCTCTATTATGTATGCCATGCTATGTACAAGACCGGATGTGGCACATGCTATTAGTTTGACTAGTAGGTACCAATCTAATCCAGGTTCGGAACACTGGATAGCGGTAAAGAACATCCTGAAGTACTTGAGAAGAACAAAGGATATGTTTCTCATATACGGAGGTGAAGAAGAGCTAGTCGCTAAGTGTTATGTCGATGCTAGCTTTAAAACCGATCCGGATGACTCTAAGTCTCAATCTGGATACGTATTTCTCTTGAACGGAGCAGCAGTTAGTTGGAGGAGTTCCAAACAACCTGTGGTGGCTGGATCAACAACGGAGGCGGAATATGTTGCTGCTTCAGAAGCGGCGCAGGAGGCAGTTTTGATGAAAGAGTTCATTACAGAGTGGCCTTTTATAGGAGGAGGGGGTGCCCCTCTCTCCATGGCCGGCGCATGGGGGGGTGACCCCTCACCTCCCCCATTCATGTGGTGGTAACCCCTCCACATTAAAATGCCTCTTCACATTCCCTTTTAAAATCTCCACTTTAAATGCATTAAATTTGTCCAAATTTAATGCTCTCTCATTTAATAAAACTCTTTTTATTAAATTTATTCAGAATTTTGTTAATTACTTTAATTAACAAACATTTACATATAGCCCCTTGCAATATTTCAATATCACATGCAGAACCACCTTCTGCAATTTCACCCGAAACAATTTCCGGTTTCTATTGAAACAATTCTTGCGCTTTGCAATTCTTTCGTCTGAAACATATGTGCTCCAAAATGGTGTCCGGTAACTCTTAAGTGTGCCACCCTACGGTTCGCGAATAATGCAGACATGATCGAGACCCTTCTCCGATCAATAATCAGTAGTGGGACCTGGAGATCCGTACTGACTCCTACACATTCAACGATGACTCCTGTGATCGTGAGAACCTTTAACGCTTGTAACTAAATCCCTTTGTCTCTCGATATATTACATGTCCAAGATTCGATCATCGGTATCTTCATACCTAGTTTGATCTCGTTACCGACATGCACACTTTTCTCGTTCCCGTGATATAACATTCTAGTGATCACATCACTTGCTTGCAAGCTATCCTAATGTGATATCACCGAGAGGGCCAGAGTATATCTACCCGTCATCTGGATTGACAAATTCCACTCTTGATCCATGAGCCTCAACATAACACCTTCGTAGTACTGAACCCATCTTTATAGTCACCCTGTTACGGTGTGACGTTTGATGTTATCAAGATACTCTTCCGGTGTTAGCAATTAACATGATCTCATGGTCTAAGGATAAAGATTACTTCGTATGATGTTATAGCAATATAAACATAATGACTTGATCGTAATGCTATACTTCAGATGAATGTTCATCACATCATTCCACTAATGGTGTGACCTTGTTATTAACAACATCCAATGTCCATGATCAGGAAACCTTGATCATCATGTTAATCAACAAGCTAGTCTATAAGAGAGGCATGACTAGGAATCCTTTTTGTTTATTAAACACGCATGTATTAATGTTTCCGAATCAATACATTTCTAGGATGTAAAATAAACATCTATCATATATAAGGAATATATAATAATAACTTTATTATTGCCTCTTAGGGCATATTTCCTTCATGGGAAGCCTCGTATGGTATGCTTTTTATAAACAAATGGATCCAAACAAAGGTTTCTTAAAATAGTTTTTGTACTTTAGAAAAATATGATCTTCTTGCTCACCACAAGTGAACAAGAAGGATAGTAAGTTAATCAATCAAACAACGAACTCATCTTACTTAATAAAAAAGTTTTTATTTCTCCTAATTTTTTCACTTTAGACACATAATCAAGGTTACAAAAGATAAGATGTTACACAAGGCCCTTCCAAAATGTCGACATGCTCATCCGCCCTCCCCCAGCGTACTGCTACTGGACACACTTTGGGGCACCCGGTAGAGATGGTCTAAGCTTTCCATTGGTGAGCTTATATTTTTTTTTACTTCATCTCAACGGCGCTTATTTAACACGCTAAAGTGTCTTTGGCACATATAGACTCGAGTGCTCCTGTTTTTTTTTTTTGAAACTTGTACTTTTAGGTTTCCAAAAATTCTGAAAAGAAATATATAGCTAGATACATACATCCAGTATGTACGCTGGAAAGTTTGTTAAAAATATGTTATATTTTTGACCTACACAAAAAGATAAATCTTTAACGAAAATATGAATTTCTAGTCTTATTTACTGTCATTTTTTTTTGCCTATAACAAAATGATTTTTTAGGGTAATTTTTGTTTTTCTTGGAGCTCACCCTCCATGCATTCTTATCCTTCATTGGCCACTGCTTGGCATGACTCCAAATTGGCAGATGCAATGGTCGGGTACCGAGAAACAGACCAGGTTCGTCGTGTTGGCTCTGTGGCCAAAATCTGCTCCCGCTGTAGCTCGGATAAGAACGGACGAGCAGGCCTCGAGCGCAGGCGCAAGTTTGCTGCCTCGGCTGTGCATGCACAGCACGTGTCAGGCTAAATCAGCTGCCTACACCTGCAGATATCGCCAAACATTTACGGCAAACTGAAAACGGCCATCCGGAATCCCAGCGGACGTCGAGTCGGTATCCGCGCCGGAAAGGAAACATATCGATAGCACTTCCTTCCGTTTGCATCGCGTTCAGTTTCCGGATTCTTTTCCGCCCCGGTCTCCGGCTTCAGCACGCGCTGTTACCGCCTATAAACGGCGCGGCCGCGCCTCGGCTCTCCTCGGTCGCTTCCTCTGCTCCGCATTGTGGTTTTGCTAGGGTTTTTTCGAGCGGGCCGGCGGCACACCTGAGATTCCGTCGTCACGCGGTGTTCTTCTTGCGTCGGCGAGTTCGGTCATCGATCTTATCCTCGGCGAGTGCGAGTTCCCGGCGATTTCGAGCGTCGATCTCATCTTTGGTCAGTGCGAGTTCTCGGCGAGTTCGTGAATCGATTATTGCCGGGGCAGAGCAGTTCTTGGAGCAGACGGCTGCAAGGTAATGCCCTTTCTTTCAGTCAATCATTATATGCCTGTGTAATGCTACGATTGGTGTGAGATGTCGGATTTGTTAGTCGGTATTCTGGTTTGTTATATAAAAACTGATTAGCTGGGGTGGCCGAACGTGGCTTCAGATCTAAGATGGAGTAGATCTGTTAGATGTAGAAGCAAGCTGTGATTAATTGATTGGACGAGAATAGGTTTATTTTAGATTATAAGGACGAACTCAGATACTACATGTTAGAGATCTAGAACAGAGGTTGCTTGATCAAATACTTCACGGTCGGTGGGACAATTTTTTCTACTCGCCGCTTGCATGTGAAGATTCAAGGCCTTGCCTAATGAGCCATGACCAATGAACACCACTCCAAGCCTTACCAATGATCAATGACTCTCTAATTTGCCTCTCTTGTGTTTTTTTTGTTGTATTGTTGAGGCCTTGAGGGTGTTGTGTTGTGAGGAGACATGACTGGATGCCTTGCGGTATGTAGCATGTTTAAAGCTTCTTGTGCTTTCTAGGGCTATAAGTTGGAGCTACTTGTTGCTCCGTCTATTTTAAGATAACGACTTATTTTCAATTTATTAGACAAAATTTTGACTAAGAAATAACTTAATGATATATTCTAATGTGAAAAAATTGATTTCTTTTGATTGATATTCAAACATTTTGGAACATATAATTTTATTGTTATTTTTGTATCACATTGGTAGAATATTAACATATGCTCCCTTTATTCCAAATCATTTTGTGTTCTAGATTTTCCCCTTGTCAAAATTTATAAAGGTTTACCAAGTCTAGAGAATAGAAAAATATTTTAATGTTGTAAATATTAATATATTTTTCTATAAACCCTATCAAATTTAAATTTTTACTCAAAAAAAATGGAACCGAGTGAGTAAATTGTTGCTTAAATACTTGTATCAATAAATCAAAACGTACCATTTGAAGTGTAGATAACTAATTTTAACATTTGAATTTTATTGAAGAAACACTTAGTTTGAAGCATTCCCTTGTGAGACTAGGTTAACACCTTAGAAACTTTATACCTTTCAATAAGTATTGAACTAGTTCGTTGTGTGTTTATGCCAATGGACTTTAATTCTTCTTTAGAAAATGATAAAGCCTTTTTCCATAGCATATGACAATTTGGTCTAAGGTTCTAATGTGCTTTCATTTTGTGGAACACATGGTTGGCTTAAATTCTCGCAATGCGTTATGGGTAGGTACTTTGTTGGGTATAATTTAATTAGACCTTTTTATTTTCTCTTGAAACTTCTAGAAGAATAGGGGCTTTCTAGAATGACTAGAATTCTAGTTAAGGGTTGGATGATATGGTAACATAGAGATAAAATCTATGTTGTAAGCACAACTTTACAATTATATGTTTTAGAGAATGATAGTTTGATCGTAAGCTCTATACTTACATATATATATATTTATTATTTTAAGAAAAGATTGTTATCAAATTTGTTCTTACCAATTTTATAATTGGGTTATCTTTTAGCTTTGTGATGGTTTACAAATTTTGCAATTTAAAGACCCGCATGTAAAATGTTAAGGATGAGCCCACGCCATATGCTAGTGTGGTGCATAGTACATGTATCCTAGGTTAATCTCATGTGAGTAAGACATCTCTCACAAAGTGATTTTGTTGTGAGCCCTCATGGTGCAAAGTGTTACTTATTGACATGAATGAGAATTTCAACTACTCAACAAAACTTCAACTTGGTAATAGTGCAATCTACTCAATATTTTGAATCACACCTACTTGTTTGTATCATGTCTAACAAAATACTCCCTCCGCCCCAAAATGCAAGGATTAGTCAAAAGTCAAATCCCACTAACTTTGACCAAATATTTAGGAAAAAATATCTTCATATTGGATGCACATTGTGAGAAAATATACTTTATGGTGAATCAATTGATATTGATTCAGTATTGTAGATGTTCATATTTTTGTGTATAAACTTTGTTAAACTTATAAAACATTTTCTTCTGACTAATCTTAGATGCCTTACATTTTGGCATGGAGGGAGTATCGTATATTTTAAGTGATCTATCACTGCCTAGCAAATAGTTCATTGGTTTACACAATTTATGTTCTATAGAATGACTAGGCTTTATTTTGTCTTTGTAGATAATTCTTGGGACACAATTGTTGCTCAACTTTTGTGTTTTGCTATCCTACGAAAATAAATCAAGGGTAGCACTTTTGTAGAAAGATGAGAAACAATGGTGCTTATGGATTTGGTCCAAGCATGCGCAACCCAACCAAAAAGAAGGATCCAACAAAACTCATGAAAAAGAGTATCAAACAACTAAAGAGAACTCGAGAGTTTTATAGGGCATCAGTGGCAACAAAGTATAATAATGATAATGAACAAGGTGATCGTAATGTTGCCAATAGAGACACAAAAAATAAGGTTGTAGCACAGAAAAGCCAACAAACTCCTTTGAAGGAGCCAAGGGTGGTCCCTCGGACAATTAGCTTGACATGTTCCTCAAGGCCGAACAATGGTATGCCATCTTACTCAAAACTTCTCCCAAAGAAGTCTATGCCCTCTTCATCAAAGGAAAACAATGGTGTGGTTTCTTTTTGGAGAACTACAAAGTCTAGGCCATATTCCTCGAGACCGACCAATGGCATTGATTCTTCGCACAAGAATACAAATGGTGGTTTCCCTCCATCGAAGAACGGCGAGAAGCCTTGGACCTCTTACACAAGGTTGAACAACGGTGAAGCTTCTCACACAAAGAATACTGACATGCCTAGATCCTCTTCCTTAAGCTTGAACAATGACAGGGTTTCTCCGCTAGTGAATATTGAGAACTCTATGATCTTACCAAAGCCATATAGTGGATTGGTTCCTTTGGGGAAGAACAATGTGTCCTTGAAGTCTCGGCCCTCTCGTCCTAGTAACGAAGTTTCCTCGGTGTTGAAAGATTGCTCGAATTCTGTTTTTGGCATTTTAAAAGAATCAAACCACTCATCCATCTTTGGAAGCTCGAGGATTGCTTTAAAAAATGTGAGTGGTGAAGCTGAAAAAAAATCAATGGACGGGCACATTCAACTTGATAGTAGAAAGCGGGAATTTGGCCTTTCAAAGGATGAAGGAAAAAATGCCGAGAAGAGCACGAGGATGAAACCAATGGACTCTTCCGTTCAAGTTCAAAATCTGAACATTGGTCTTGTGGAGGATGGAGGAACCATTGATGAAAAATTGAGGAAGAGGAGAAAAGCATTGGCACAAGAGAACCCCGAGACACATGAGAACGATGATTGTGAAGAAGGTGAGAACCGTAAGCCAGGAAAGATAAGAAGAAGGCTTATACTCAGTGATTATGAAGACGATGACGATGATAAAATGGCTGGTGTTGAGACTGATACCGCTGGATTGATGTCACAAACTGCTGTTGTGAAGGATTCTCCTATCAAAGTCTCGAGTCCACCTCTTTCAGAATCTTTGAAGCTGCAACAGTATAGTTCGCTCCCCATAGATGAACCTGTTTGGAGGTAAAACATATGCTTTCCTTTCCACTGTCAAGTGCCTTAGATACTCTTACCTATATGCTAACTTTTGTTGTTGTTTATTCAACAGTGGATTAATTAAGATAAGCAGCAAAGAAAATGTTTCATTGGCTGCACATTTGTCAACCAAATGCTGTGAGCAGGTGTGGAAATTGGCAGGATCATTGCCGCCAGAAATTGTAGTAACAAAGCTTTATAGGATGGAGGCTTGGCCCAAGAGCTTTGAGGCATCAAGACCCACTGATGACAACATTGCCTTGTATTTCTTGCCCTGCCAAATGAGGTGATTTGCTTACTTTCTGAGATTAATCCGCGTGGCCTCTAATCTATTGTACCATTTGGAATCATCTAATAATTCTAACTTTTATCCTTAGGCAAGATGCAGACCTGGATCAACTAGTTAAGGAAATTGTGGACAATGATATGGTATTACAAGCTGCTGTTGGCGAAGCAGAGATGCTGATATTTCCTTCTGTTCTACTGCCCGAGCAACACCAAAGTATGTATTCTGTTCTTATCTGAAAGTATAGTTGTCACGGAAGATGTGCTGCATCTGATTTCTAGCAGCATGCGTATTCAAGTGTAGCCATACTAATCATCAAGAAATAATTTGTTTTCTCATGAACCAGTATGCCTTTCACTACAATGTAATATTTGACTTCTTTGCTTTCAGCCTTCCAAGGGAAACCCTACCTGTGGGCGGTGTTCAAGCGCAGAAAAAATAAGGTTGCCACAGTGGAAGCGAAACAACATGGCGAATCAGAGGTTGAGATGGGGAAACAGCAGGCTTCACATTCCAGTGTGGACAAAGAGAGTCACTGCGTTGCACGGTTAAATACGGACACTGGACCTGAAGCTCCGGAACAAAATCCCTCTCTGGCTCGAGCCAACGCGCCGAGTCCTGCTACTGGAGATCCTACCATGAATGCTACAACGTCTGCAAACCGCTCGAGCTTGGCTGTTCCTACAGGAGCATTGTTTGGTTTTGTGGTTCAGCGAAATCCGAGAGTCGAGCAACTCATCCAAGAGATGCAACGCGAAGGCGCTGTGGTGGTTGCAATGCGAGGGGAGATGATAGGTTCAGGTCTTGGCCAGGCAACAGCAAGTGATAGAGAGGGCACGATGCAGCCCAGATCGTCCTGAACTGTCTGGGCCTTCAGCTAGCTGTTCTCGGCCTAGCTTTCAGTTGTGCTGGACGCTTCTTTGCTAGGCAAGGAAGTTGAACTGGACCTCAGCCTTGGTCCACCTTTGCACGCACCACCGTTTGCGTATCTGACTGAATCCTGCCCATAAGATTCAGTAATCGAGTTAGTAGTATACCCGTGGTAGTATTCGAGTAATCGAGTTAGTAGTATACCCGTGAGTCCGTGATTATTCTACTAGTAATAGCAGTAGAGGTTAGTATTTCCCTGGCTACTAGTAACAGAACTCCGGCTTTGGTCAACCACTGTAAATCTCACTCTCACGTCAGTGAACGTGTTTTGATGTGCATTGCGTTCTTCGGTATCTAGTTGTTATCATTTCACTGGAACGTGATCCATTTACTAAGAGCAACTCTAACGGTACTAATGGTGGCCGGAACTGTAAAATTCTGGCAACTCTTAACAGTTCCTGTAAACGAACTGTAAAATTCTAGAGCACCGCCTGTAAAACGGCCCTTCCCTATTGCTTACCGTTGCCCGCTATGGCTTGGTTGGTACAAGTAGCGGCCGCTCGTGCGGGTCGAAACCCTCACATTCGTCACTCCCAACCCTAGCTACTGCTCCGCCGCCACCGCCTGCACATACTCCGGTGAGCAATCGCGTGCACCACCGCTAGACCGGAGCTATGTCGTGTCTCCATTGCCACTTCGGCGTTGGGGGGAGGCGAATTGGAGGCGGAGGTGACGAAGACCGGCCCCTGCGCCATTGTGGCGAGCTCACCAATGAGGAGCGGAGGAAGATCGTCCACTAGGAGGGGCGAAGAAGTGAACGAACCGCGGCATGCGGCCTCCGGCATTGCTCGCCCGCTATGGCGTGCCACTATAGCGCCCACTATGCAGGTACGCGTATGCCGATGTGCCGCCGTTTGGAGAGGGGAGCTCGCATGTCGCTCCGCCGTCCCTCCCGCGTGTGGTCGTCGTCGTCTCCGCGGACTACATGAACGACTCCGACGAGGAGCGCCTCGCGTTAGAGCTGGTGCTCCACGAGTAAGCGGAGCGGCACCGGTCCATCGATCTCGTCAACGCATGTGTCGCTAGGGAGGAGGCCCGTGCCACCGCTAGCACCAACACCGTTGTCAAGCTCGAGCATGCCGACCTCATCGATGCGGTGACCCAGCATACCACTGCATGATGTAGTATACTATAGTCGTTGACATAACACCAATGAAACACCGTTCACTAGTATTACATCCCTCAGAGTGGTACAACAGAAACACATCAGGTCCAAGACATGACTATAGATTACAACTCGACTCTTTACAAAAGATCCAGAGAAAATCTAGGTTAAAGAGGAGGAAAATCACTTCTTACAAAGAAGAACCAGAAAGAATAACTCCATACTATTTATAGACTAAGAGTAGTATCTAAACTACTGGCTTGCCATTGCTGCTATTGCAAGGCTCTACAGAAATAGGTTTGATGGCTAGAGAATCTACTCCTATCTACTCGGGAACTTTGTCTTCACTCCGGTTGAGGTATATGCTAACTTTGTTGACTCTATTGAAGGACTTGAACTGTCGATGATGGCTTCTTGAGCAGAAATTGATGTTGACATCGTATTCAACGGCTTAGAACCTAGCAAGGGTTAAGACGGTACGGTTGAGTACGAGTGTACTCAGCAAGTTCACTAAAAAGGAGTGTACGATGCACTATCTCTACAGCCACAGACCAAAGGTCGTAGGCAATGCAGGTTTCGTAAAAATCTCTTCAAAGGTTGCTTTTATTCTGAAAACTATGTCCGACAGTCTTCACAGGTTGACCAAAACTTTTGTGGAGTTCCTTTCCTGCCGTGTTCGTAGCTCCTTCCTGGAACAGGGAGTAACATGTCACAGTTCTTACATTTTGCAGATGTGCGTTGCTTTACCCATGAGAGACCTTAGCCTTATTGCACATCTAAGTCTTGAGCTTGTCCATACTTCTTTGGTATGGGGCCCAGTCTAAGATCCAAGCCAATCACTGCCCCTCTCCGCGACCCCGCATGAAGACACGACCCTCCAGGATATGCCCCACCTCTGTCAAGCCCCATATAAGACCGGCTTAGGCACCTGAAGACTCTATGAGACGTTTATGCCCTGGCAAGCTCCCTTAAAGGTCTAGCTAAACCACTGGCAACCTCTCAAAATAATCTAGACACCAAAATCATGGGAAACTAAGGGGTTCCACCCATGTGCTAGGTTCTCCACGAGAAATCCCTAGCCTCATGATCATGTCATCCGTCCATGCGAAAGGAAGAAGATCTAGCTGACTTCTTCGTCCCATTCCAAATCTCATGGTTAACACGTATTATACGACGCTAGAATCACTGACGACATTGGTTGATTAAGTCCTAGATGATATATTCATGGACAATGGTGTTTCCATTGTCAGTTATGATAGATTAGCTGATCACCCTGGATCAGTAACCGATACTTCAAGTTAATTATGAAAATAGTGTTTTCGACCTTTTTGAAATGCAGGTGATAATAACAGTTGAGTTACAAGCATAGAAATTAATCAAAGGACATGAGAAAGTGTGAACTTGCCTTTTGTGATTGCAAGATTATGCACTCACGGTTTTCAGGACACTAGAACATCCAAATTCTGAAAGTAGCATCATCGGTCTGCTAAGGACGAATGTTTAAAGAAGAAAGATGTAATTATGCATAATTAATATAATGCAATTTGGTAAACGCGAATCCCCATACTAATCGTATCTGATCTAGGGTTTGAAGCTTGTGATGAGTTCTTTGGAGTGTGTTGCACTTTTATACCAGTTTCACACTTGTGCTTCTTATTAAGGCTTGTGAGTGTGTGTGAAACAATATGTAAACACAACAAGTAGCACACAATATTAAAACACTCAAACGGGGCATGGTATCTAAAAGATTTCTTAAGCAAGATTATTCATCAATTAGAGCCTTTATAGAAATGCTTTCAGGATTACTTTTAATGTTTCTTAAAAAAATAACTTTTGAGGAAAAGGTTACTTTTACAAAGGAAGGTATTTAAATTTGAAGTTAACACTATTTGGGGTTTCTTATCAACTTTAATTATCAAAGAGGAAAACATTATTGAACTTTGAATAATCACAATACTTGTAGCAAAAACCTTTATGTCTTGGATAAGGTATTATATTATATGTGGTTCACTTATAGGGTTTCACATTAAGGGAAAATACAAGTAGTATTGCTTTTATGGGAGTGGTGTTTCTTAAGATTATAAGTGAATGGAATCATTTACCTATCTTTTAGAATTAATGGTTAGACTTTATAAATATAGAACATGTATTACTTTAATTACTTAAAATCTTTGTTTAGATCTTTAAGTGAATTCCCAAATTGGTTCAAGAACTGGATAAATATTACTTGGATGACTTTATAAATAAATAAAATCCTTCTCATAAACCATACACTATTTTTAGTGATTTTATAATTGATGAAATATTTTTAGGAAAATTAAGATGCACTTAATTTTAAGTGGTAGTTTTAGGATATACATCTTAAAATAGTTAGACCTACTTTTACTTCACTTAAATATCAATTAAACTTGTCATACACTTCTAGACTTCAAATAACTTATATTAAAGATATAAGCAAAGGTTTATATAGTTTTTATGCATTAAAATAAAATAAAATAAAAGGGTTTTAAAGTATATTTATTAAACCTTTACGCTTAAGTTTACCTCAAGCATGAAATGTGATATTTTTAATGTGTATATTTTATTTTTGTGATCATTTTGGTATATTATAGGTATTTTTATGATTTCTAAGTAATAAGATATGATTTTTATAAATTTTATCACTTTATAAACACTTAATAAATAATAATATTTAGTTAAGTGACACAAAAATATTTGAAACAAGTTTATAAATGTGTATTTTGTCTTTCTAAGAATTTTGATATATTATACTTATTTTTATGAATTTTAAATAATAGAATATGCTTTTTAATGATTTATCCTTAATAGGTTATTTGCTAATAATAATAACTATTTCATTTAAGTTGGAAAATAAAGTATAATAATAGGTCTAAATTGTAGAGTTTATTTTTCTAAACATTTTGATATGTAATATCTATTTTTATGAATTATAAAACAAAAGTTATTAAATTTATAAGATTTATCATTTTTATTAAATTTCTAGAAAATATTTATATTTGAATTTATACTATTTTAGCTATTTACTAAACAGGGACATACATTTCTCACCGAGTCCTAATCTAACCAGGGTCACTGACCAGTGGGGTCAGGGGCCACATCGGTGTGGAATGGTCAAAATAGGCTGACTAGGTTGTGGGTGACATGAGCATGACCTCGTGATGACGTCAGCAACGACCGAGACTCCCAGGTCGAGCATGGTCACAATGCTGGAGAGCTTGCGGGGCAAAACGGAATGCGGTGCTGGATAGAGGAGATCAAGGTGAGCACTAGAACGGTGTCATCGCCTGTTATTGGTCACCGAAGCTACTCCAGCGATAACAACTCACGGCGGCCGACGGCGAACTACGACGCTACGGCGATCTAGAGCGAGAGGAAGAGATTAGAGAGGTCTGGGAGAAGCGTGAGCTCACCCTGGTGACGATGGTGAGGTCGATGATCCACGGGGTGGTCCAATGGCGACGAATCGATGCCAATGGCTGCAGTGGTCGGAAGGATGCCGAGCTTGATTCCGCGCTACTCATGGCGCGCCTGCCTGCGAGATTAGTCGGAGATGAACAAGAAGACGATGGCAAGCATGACGGTGCCCTTGGTTAGCTCGGAGGCAGTCCGTGGTGGCGAGGACAGCGAACTCCGGTGAGCTAGGGTTCAGTGACCTCCTCTGTGGAGCGGATAAGAACAAGAGAGAGGGGGAAATGGGGATGAGGATGGACAGGAGCGTCGCGGTGGCAGTCTTATCCTCCTCCTTGGTGATGGCGATCCATCGTGGCGGTCGAAAACTTGCTGACGGCAGTGGACGGCATCGGGCGGCAGCGAGGTGCTCCAGCGAGCTGTCTGTGTGCGTGAGGATGACGACGACGACATTTTTGCAGAAAACCCCCTAGCAATTCTTCTGTCTCAACCCGTGGTCCACCTCCGACCCCACCTATCAGTTAGAGAGGGGAGAGGGAAGACACGGGCTGCTGTTGGGCCAATGCTAAGTGAGTGGTTCTTTCTTTCTACTGCTCGCGGGACGGAAATAGGGAATGTGCCTTGGGCTGTGTGGCTGGCTGATTCCTTTTCTTTTTCCATTTCTCTTTTCTCTTTTCTGTTTTTTTACAGAACCATTTTAAATATGAATTGCTTCAAGGATTTAAATATCCAGAAAATTTGTAGGCTAAGAATATTATGGTATAAAACAAGTATGACCCTCTTCTCCTCCTTTCTCATTGTGTATAAAATATTCATAACTATATGAAGAATCCTTTTCATTAGGAAATATTAATAGGAATCAGGGTTTAAGGAATTACTTCTTATTTAAATATCCCTTAAAGATTATTATTTTTCACTTGGTAATGGTAATGGCAATGATTTAGGATGGCGAATGATATATATAAAATTTGATTCCTACTTAACCTCATAAAGGAATTATATATATTCATTATAAGGTATTAAACATTGTGGTTTATAATATGATGATTTGAGTTTCATGGTTCTCCATATTTGGTGATTTCTCTTATTCAAACTCTACTTAGTTTGTGGGGTTTGGAACTATCATAAAACAATCTTGGTTAAGTCATTATGCATGAATATCAATCATTAATTAGGGAATGCAAATGTTTATTTCCAAATAATGGACATGAGTTTTGGGAAGGTTTAATAGACTCATATCTATTATGAATATGGATGAAGATTAAGAGCTAGGATGAATTGCCTTCATGTTTTGTGGCCATGGATAATAAATCAACTTAGAGTGAGCTATTTGAGATTGCTTTCCTAATGTGATCTTGATGGTATATGAGACTAGGTCTTTATTAGGGTTTAAGACAATCACGTGGACAAGTCTTCCATCAATACACTCTCAACTGGTATTCTACTTATCTCTTAGACATTTCATTTGACAAAGAGATACTATTCATTGACTGTCTAAAAATAGGAACTGGTTTAACTACCCTCTTGATTCTAGGGTTTTAAACAAAGAGGTAGACATGGGTTTTGTCACGGCTTGATATGATTTTGGTTAAGGCTTCTAAAGAATTCCTATCCTCACACTTCACTAAGCTTGGTTCATAGTTAAGGAATTACTTTCCTAAATATACTCTATTTAAATATCTCATCTGCTTCACTAAGATCTCTTCCGTCTAACTGATCTAGTCATCTGGCTCCACCATATCCATCATCATATGATGACATGGTCATGCCACTTCAACAATATTCCCCTACATTCATCTCTGGTATAACTTCCATTATTTAACTACCTCTCATAGATCCACCAAAGTAGTTATTACTAACTTCATTCCATAAACTCTTTTATATTTACCTTGCATCTACTTCTAAGGCTTGCAAGATTACACTTCTCTCTATATCACATGTGATAACAATCCTCTAGGATAGGTAGGGTACTCCTCCCCATAATACAAGTTTGTTCTTGTATTAGCTTGGTTAAACTACTATGCCTCCAACTACTCCATACCATTCATAGTATATACTTCATCATACTCTAGCTTGACTTTTCATGATAAAGCTAGATGGTTCAGCTTACTAAGGCTTTGCCTAATTTGGTATACCCATAACTCTTCTTCATCATCTAGTCATCTATTCTCAAGTGACTTGAGAATAATGACCACCAACCTTTGATCAAACTAAACTAAGGCTACTAATTGTCTGATCAAGATCTATTAACACTAAGTAGTAGACTTGTACTAGTCTCTCTAAAGGCTTATCTTGTTAAGGAAGCTTAATCCATATTTATATCTACTTGGCTTAACAAGATTATCAATGGATACCCTAATAATACTAGCTTTCTCATAGGTTCTCAATTACTAGCCTAACTCTTGGTTTAGATACTTCCTCTAGTTAACTCATGAGTGAGTTAACTCCTCCAATATCAAATGGTTTGATGACCACTAAGGATCACATTCCATCGAGGATGGCACACTCTACCATATCTAGTTCCTCCTTCTTATTAATTTACTTGAGGTCTTTGGAAGGTCAATATAATAGGTCAATAAGTTCTAGGTCAAGAAATGATCACGACATTACTCAACTTCATGGTGATCACAAATGGGGATAATTGTAGTATCCCGTATCCAAACCTTTTCATTGCATCTTCTGCATTCTTGGCAACTTCCAACTGTCATTTCTAATTTATCATATAGTTCCTTTTACTTAAATCCATTGGTTATGTCTTCATAGTCCTACTTAGGATTGGTTTTGGATACATTGAACCCAATCCAATAAGGGTGTCTTATTACTCTACACAGGTCTATATTTGAATACTTTCTTCCTTCTTAAGACGAACTTAAGAGTGGTTTCCTCTTTACACTAGCCTATTAGGATTAATCTATTATATCTCCTTCGATCTTTTATCCCGACATACTCTCGGGAGTACTGTATAATGATGACTTCTTATAACCTTATGAGAATAATGCTTAACCTCATCATAGTCTAGTAAATCTTTTCCAGCCTTTACTCAGAAAGTCAGATAACAACACGTCAGTGTTTATTGTTTACTCTCCCCCTTGGGGTTTCCTAATGGCCTTTAAACTGCATATATAACCATCCTTGACTTATAGTTAAGGATATTGGTCTCTGTCAAGCTTATACTGTATCTATATAAGGTCTCATGAAAGAATCTATGGTACACCCACACAGTTGTGGATCTCCGAAATTAATCTTCCAACATCCTTTTTTCTTTCTTTCAATCCTTTTGGATGTTCTCTCATTGGTAAACCCATTTTCGCGAAGCGTCTCGAAAGACGATCACTTTAATTTCATACCCCTTGATGCCCTTCTTAACTTAGGCCAAGTTTTATACTCTTTAAACCATACAAAGATGGCCTGGTTAGATAAACCGCTAGGATACCAGCTACGGATACCAGCTATTGATCCTTCTGGGTGTATAGATTAGTCTACGGTTTTCTACTTCCTACTGGCATTCTCTCTGAGTTGTCAGAGCTTGAATACCACTTTTGTTCCAAACTTCTTCCTTTCTCCATCTCATGTTACTTCCATGAACTGGGAGCAAATACTTTGTTAGCTTCCGAGCAACATCACCTACTTTAAGTGAACTTAAGTTCATTGCTTCCTGTTGCTCCATACCTTTTTCTACATTAGCATTCCTTCTTATTGCCGGCTAATAATGTATTGGGATTGATCCAACCTTCAAAATAGTGTGGATACTCCTGATATTTGGCTTCATTCTTCATGTAATTCTTCATCTCGATCTTCGGAGCTCATCACTCTCTTACACGAATTCCCTTTCTATCTAGGTCTATAACATCAAGTAATAACTAGGTGATGCAACATGCACTTGCACAACAAGTCAAACTTCATGTACAGATCTAGTCAATCAAGAAGATCCAAGAAAAATCAAGAAATCCAAATGTGGTACGTATAACTCACATCATTATAAGCCTGTAATATAGTAGTTGAGTAAAACATCTCGAAAATGCAGGCTTAGCTATGTAGTATATGTCACCTCCATTTTCTTTTTGATATTTTAACTCACTTAAGAGATATTAGTGGTGATATATACCTATTTAGAACTACACTAAGATGATACTTCTCTAGAGAAGATGGATAACTAATCCTTAAGAAAGATAACAGAAGTATCCAACTTAAGTGTGACAAGACTATCCTCAAGTGGATACCATCACAAGTCTTGGTTTAGATAAGATGGCTCCTATAGTCACTAAGGATTTTTAATCCCAAGGTCAAAGCATATGCTCTGATACAGCTTATTTTTAAGCTCTAATGCTGGGATGTTACAATCAACCTCCCTGACGAGTGAAGCTCCTGCCGCCGCGTCTTGAAGTTCCTGCCGCCATCACTGGAGCTCCAATTGGTCTAGGTCGCTACCGCACTGCAACCCTATTTATGTAAACGCGCAGCTTTTGGATCGATGTTATGTAAATTAAGTACAAATTTGCCGGATTATGTATATATGGACTTGTGTTCTTCATCGAATTTTGCTGCGAGTGCAAAAATTCGAATTATCAGTTTTGTTTACAATCACCATTCTGCGCCAGCAAATTCAAACCTGCACATTGCGAGTCCAATCGCCTATATCATGTTTTTAGGCACCGTTAGAGTTTCTCTAAGAGCCACACTGTAAAAGGGCCCGAACTGATAAATTCCTACCCATAAAGTTTGATCGACCTAAAAATCCACTCCCGCACCACTCTATCTAGTGTTTCAAGGGCATTTCCCAGGTCACGACCCGAGGCCACTTTCCCCTCCTCCACCGCTCCGTTGCTGCATCACCTTTGTGCAATTCGTCGGCGTCGTCACGCAGCAGATCGACCACCACAAACACCAGATGGCGCATAGGCATGCTCAATCAGAGTTGGGGAGTCCAAATCGACCGCCATCGGACCTCCTCGGTGGTGTTGTCTCCGAGCAGGAGCGAAGCACCGCATCACCGCCGGCGGTGGGCTTAAGCGTGCATCCCTGTGCTACATCTACCAGGATGTGCTAGGGAGCATGGTACGCCGCGTTGCCCGCAGGCGTCACACCCTATCGCCTCCCTCTCGCGTCATCTGGTGAACATGCAACAACGTGGAGGAGGGGATCTCACATCATGCTCGGAGCCCATGCTCGTGCAACCCCTCCTTCTAGCTCCACTTCGACTCTGCGCCGTCCTCGCCGGATGTGTACGTGTTGTCCAACGACGAGTCAGAGGGGAACCGTGTGGTGCTCAAGGACTCCGACGAGGCAGAGCGCTGGGCGGTCGAGAAGATGGTGCGCCAGGCGATCGAGAATATGGTGGGCCAGTCTGCTTGAGCTCATCAAGCATCCTTGAAGCATGAGACAAAGGATCTGCGTTGGGCGTTGATGTCGTTCGACGATGCCATGGAGTGGGAGCGGCCGAAGCAGCACCAGGCCTACGTCCTCGCGCAGAGGGAGGCTATGGAGCAGCAACTGGCGGAGCGCACTCGCCACGTAAAGCAGGAGATCATCGAGCTCTCCTCCAACTCCGATTGAGCTCGTTGCCGCCAAACCAGCCATGCCTTAGGCTCCGGTGAGGTTTCTCAGAGCCCATGTTTGTATGTAAAGAATCCTTGTGATACTGCAATGAACTGGTGCTGTCCGTGATGAACTGAGTGCTATCTTGCCAAAATTTGTCACAAATCCATTAAAAAAATCCAGTTCACTATTGGGATTCTATTCTTTCTTGCGCACAATCGAGCTGAAAACTATGTTTTCAGTGCACGGAGAACACGTTTTACCTGGTCAAGGTTTAGTCTTCTAGAGATGCTCTAAGAGCAACTCCAACAGCTTACACATATATGGATGAGAGGTGAAAAAAACATATTTATATACTCCCTCTATTTCAAAATATAAGATGTTTTAGCTTCTGTCGAAAGAAGTGTATCTGGACCCCTTAGTGTGTAGGTTCGTGTAGATTCAGAGGGAACCTACACAAGAAATAGGGTCTAGATACACTCCTTTCACAAAGCTAAAACAATTTATATTTTAAAACGGAGGGAGTATGAGAGTGGTAAAAATGTAGCTCCAATAACTTATCCATAAGTGGTCTAAGCCAAAAAAATATATTGGGTGATCACTCATATTTTGATGCGTGCTACCCACATTTGGGTAGATGGATACAAAATTGGGGTAATAGGCACCTCCTATACATGTGTTTCCACATTAGCCAAAATGCACGCGGGGGGCATCCAACCGTCAGAGTGGATATTTTACCTGGCCTGACCGTGTTGTGGTCACTTCAGCCGCTGGCAACCTCCTCCACGTCGTCCAAGCCGCCCTCGCTGACCTGCTACCCCTTTTCTCGGGTTGCGCTGTCCTCCGGCCCAGAATTGATCCATCGGTCATTGCGCCTTCTCGTTGTTCTTGCGGGAAATACTCCACACTTGGGGTGTCTACCGCCGTCCACCCCCTCTGGCGCACTCTCGGGGCCTGTGTGTAACACCCTCGGGATTAGGGTTAAACAAAACCCAGACATTGACCTGACATAAGCTTAACCTAGAGCTTGAGGATATTCAGTGAGAAATCGGTAACACAACAGTAACCCTGCGATACAAAAATTATTACAGCAAGCTCATAACTGAGCAAAGAACCAAAATATTACAAGCAGAGATCACTGACCACAAACATCAAACAACGGAAGGCAAATTATGCTATTAAGTATAGTAAACTTAACAAATGTCCTAAGAGGCCTGAAGCATAACGATGACGTCCCAACCCATAGATTCTAGGCTGCCGGCCGGAAACCCCAAGCTACTCGTCAGTGTCGATGTCGTACCAAACTTGTCTTCAGGGGAACACTTATTCTGCTACAAAAGTATCAACAAAGCAAGGGTGAGTACATGATGTACTCCGCAAGACTTATGGTTGGTGGGGTTATTTTGCATGAAGCCATCTTTGTTTATAAAACCAGAGGGAGAAGAAGCTCGTCTAATCAGAATATTTTAAAAGGGGATAAGAGAGCGACATCTCCGAAGAATTAATCATCATCTTGATATCCACCAAAGTAATCCTCATATCACAACTAGGATCACTCCCTCGTACCCAAGAGGAAGCATCCTTAAGCACACGTTGAAACCTCCAAATTTTACGATTAAGTTAATGTTATCTATGATCTTAGAATTCGGTCACCAAGCGTTTATAACCGTGAACACGGCTTTTCGAAAAGATTTAACCCTGTAGGGGTGTACAAGTTTACCCACACGTACCAACCGACTCTTAGCGCCACTTGACACACTTCCTTGGTGTGCTGGCAGAGGGTGATTGGACACAACCGTTTTACCTTGCTTCGCCGAGACCATGAGTCACGCCGTAAGGATGGTTCCGCTGTAACGGGTCAAATCTCGAAGCCGGTCCCTAGAGATGTGAGTCGGAGTTTGTTTACCAGGGCCTCCATCCACCCCAAGCAACCATGGCCACGCTTACCTACCTGTATGAATGCACCTCCTTCACCGCCTTCGAGAACAACCAGAATGCATATGTCGAATGGAACGCCCGAACTATGTGACTCATGGAATCTACTAGGCAAGTTAGTTAATCGTGAGGTCCCCATAAACCCCGTGTGGCTGTACGCTCATCTTGGTCCAAAGCTAAGAACTCGGTTCCTAGTGGTGGTGAGCATGGGACTACAAAAACCACGTCCCACCGTGGCCTCCCATACAAGCCTTAGCATGTTTAACCTTTACCACTAATCTCACCTCATCAGTATACCTTGTTCTCCTGTCATACTAGATTCTCTGCATTTGGTACATCTTTTTGGATGAACCAGCACTGAAAGCTAAGCATGGCTAAGCAACACACAGATAAAAGCTCTAGCAATGCACACAAGCCAAATCTAGTTATGCTAGGAGCAGTGGATCAGGTAATATAAGCTCAAAGGGAGTAATGCAACAAATAGGATACTTTATCTATCGATAAAAGACCACAGTAGAATCGTATGCATCATGGCAAGTATGAAATACTTTCGAAACCATAGGATTGTATAATGGTGGGGCTATGCTTGCCTTGTTTGTTGATACCCAGATATAGATCTTGGGAAGCCTTGTACTTGACTTGGTTACAGTTGGTCAAGTATTGTTCGTCGATCTTTGATGGCGCGTGGTTGACGAGGGAGCTTCTTCTTCTTTGTTCCCCAGCAACAGTGCTAGAAAATATGCTTGATGGCCCAAAATATATCGAGCTTGTTGGGGAACCTCAAGAGGAAGGTATGATGAGCACAACAGCAAGTTTTCCCTCACTACGAAACCAAGGTTATCAATCCAGTAGGAGCAAGGAAACACCCCAATGGTGTTGCTAGCTGAGCCTTGGCAGGGCGCACTACCGGTGCTAGTAGCAACGTGGATACCTGCACAACACAACCACGGAACTCTGTCCCCAACTTGCGATGAGGTTGTCAATCTCACCGGTTTTGCTGAAAACAAAGGATTAAATGTATCGAATGGAAGGAAGTAATAGTTTGCAGAAAGTAAACACAAAGCAGTAAACAGTTGATTGTAGATTGATTGTAAAAGAAAGGATCGGGGTCCATAGTTCACTAGAGGTGGCTCTCCTTAAGATAGATAACATGTTGGGTGACCAAATTACAGCGGGGCAATTGACAAACATCGAGAAAGCATACAAGCATATACTACTCATCTTGACTCCTTTGAGATTTGATTGGGCATTACAACATTATACATAGATCGCCATCCAACTGCATCTATGACTAATAATCCACCTTCAGGTTATCATCCGAACCCCCTCCAGTATTAAGTTGCAATCAACATATAATTGCATTACGAATTGCGTGTAATGTAAACAATATGATTGTTCTATGAACAAAGGATTGTTTTTTTCTCCCTAGTAGCAACAACACATCTAGTACCTTAGAGATTTCTGTCACTTTCCTAGATTACCAGAGGCATGAACCCACTATCGAGAATAAATACTAACTCTTGGAGTTGCTAGCATCTACTTGGCCAAGATAGCTACTAACAATGGAAAGCATGCAAGATCACAAATAACAAAGACATGATAGAATCAATAATCAATCTGAAATAGCATCTCAATATCCATCGGATCCCCGCAAACAGAACATGCAGAAGTACAAATAGATAATCTTGATCATGAACGGAGCTCACAAGATCTAAACATGATAGCACAAAGGAGGAGAACCAGCCATCTACCTACTACATGGACCCGTAGTCCAGAGATGAACTACTCACGCATGACACCGGAGGCTTGCATGGTGATGAAGAAGGCCTCCAGGGTGAATTCCCCTCTCCGGTAGGGTCGGGAAGAGCTTCAGATCCCTCCCGATCTAGGGATGGAGATGACGGAGGCTACAGACTCTTTCGTGGATTTTGATCAGGTACTTAGGGTTTCCGTATGAGAGGCAATATATAGGCGGAAGGAGAGTCCAAGGAGGTGCACAGGCGGCAGACCACCTCAAGCGCTGGCAGGCCAGGCCTGGCCGCACGGCCAGGTGGTGTGGCCGGGCCCCAGCCCCTCTCCGTCTCGTATTCTGGCTCCAGGTGTCCCTCGGTAAAATAATAACTTTGGCTTTTGTCCCGTCCAATTCCGAGAATATTCATTTTCTGACTTTCCTGGAACCAAAAACAGCAGAAAACATGTAGGTGGCACTGTGGCTCTTGTTAATAGGTTAGTCCAAGAAATCATATAAAAAAGTACTCCAAAGTGTGGACAAAACATAAGAAAGTAGATAAAACCAAGCATGGAACATCAAAAATTATAGATACATTTGCAATGTATCAACATCCCCAAGCTTAACTCCTGCTCGTCCTCGAGTAGGTAAGTGATAAAAAGAAAGAATAATTTTTGAGGTGATATGCACCATCATAAACTTGATCAAAGTATTTGTAAAACATTCAAAGCTGGGATCATAGTACTTCAATCATAACATGAAAGACAAAGTTCTAGCAATAAGACAAAGAAACTATGATGCAACATGAAAAGGCACAAACAAAATATTCATGAATAACAATGCTTTGCAAGACGTTTGTTTGTTTCACATAAAGAAAACATAGCATAATAGTATTCAGCTTGTCCCTCATTGAGTAGCAACATAAATGCATAGGACACCTTCAAAGTTTATAAGAGTGACTAGATACAAATAGTTTAAAACAAGCAATATCAAGGTATGCATCAATCAACAAGTCTTGGGACAGTGCACATAGAACTAAGAATGGCCACTGTGCTCTCAAAGTAAGTGCATAAAGATAGAAGGTGGAGACTCAATATATAAGTGGAAGAAAGGCCTTCATAGAAGGAAGTAGGGATTCAAGTCTCATAAAGAGCTTCCAAAAATTATGGTACTTAATAACTTTCAGCTCTCATTGCCCCTATCATAAGCATCTTGAAGGTGATTAAGGTTAAAGTGACACAACTAAGAGGATATGCTTGACAAGTTATAAACCGAAATCTCATGCCCCTTACTTACGAAGACCGAACCTCATGCTACTCAACTTTAGTCACGAGTAAGCTCTTGTCATTGTAAGTACATATGTATCATAAAGAACCACCAATGGGGTACCCCTTGCACATGATACAGGAGCTATCCCATAATCAAAATGACAAGGCAAGTAGACAATGAGCATCTCGGTGATCTTTTTATTTGCTATTTGCATAGGTTTTTATTGAGGATGCTTCATAGAGTGCTCATTATGGTTATGATGCAAGTTTCCACCATGATTAGGCATGGCTTAGGCTAGCGGCCCAGGTGTTTGTCTAACACACATACAAACTCCATGATCTTACAAGTTCCAATTTTATTTCACACCGCCGGGATCCATAAGCAAAAGAACATGATATCAACGGGGTACAAAGTACAAGTGCAATTTTGAAAGCGTTCCCCATGATACATGGTTCTAGTAATTTCAACTTATAAAGCGTAAGCATATACGCAACAAAGAAGGACCCAATGGTTCAAGTTTATTAAATGCAAAAAAAGTAAAGTGTGCCATCAAGTTCGTGAGAGCTTTAATCACTAGTTTTCTCATAACAAGTTTAATTTGGAAGGTAGACAAAAACATGAATATACTTGGAATAGCATATGCTAGTAGGTAGGTATGGTGGACTCTTTGGAATAACTTGGTTTAAGGAGTTGGATGCATGAGTGGAACTCATACTTGGTTGTGGAGGCTAGCAAAAGACTAGGAGCGACAAACTAAGAGAGCAATAATGGCCATAATCATGCAGAGCGACAAAACATCATTGATCAAAGCATAAAGTGATACTACAAGTTGAAAAATAAAGGATCATAAAGTCTATGGTGACTTTGGATAGTCATAACATGGTGTGAGCATGCGCCAAGTCAACCCAAATAAAGCATCAAAGGAGAATACCACAATACTATGCTTCAATATGCTAAAACAACACATGATTCATCCAAGGCACATTAAGTAATCTCAATTGTTTATAACAAGTCATGCTACTTCAAAGAATACTAAGCATAAAGCCAAAACAATATCAAGCATGGCATGACAAAGCATAGGCCACAGTCAAAAACAAGCTCTCTTTACCACTTAAGCATGAGCTTTCCTACTCTTTTCCAATCCAAACCAAACTATTTGAAAACCAATGTATGAAAGAGGGGTCCAACCAATTTATTCAGCAAACTAAGAAAACAAAGCAAATGAAAAACCAAAACAAAAACGAAAAAGAAGACGCTCCAAGAACAACACAACTGTGCATGAAACAATAAAAATGAAGCGTTTGGAAGAAACCTGGGATTTTTATTGATAAAGGAGGGGATGCCTTGGGCATCCCCAAGCTTTGACGCTTGTACTTCTTGGATATTTCTTGGGCTGACACGCGTGGCATCCCCAAGCTTGAGCTTTAGTCCATCCTTCATCTCATTACTCATTCCTTCCATACACCTGAAATTTTTCCTTCATACAAAACTTCACACAATCTTTATTAGCAACATTAGTGCACTCAAGATAATAAGTATTTAGGTTCAGTTCTAACACCAATAAAAGTTCCATTAAAACACTAGCTACTGTAGCACTTCTCTCAAAAAGCTCAATTCCCCAAAAGAACTCAAAAAGGAACCAACAAGAAGCAAATGCTGAAAATGGCAGAAATCTGTCAAAACAGACCAATAGGTAAAGACGAATTTTTTCGAAGATATTATGTTGCTCAAATCAAACAGTGTTGAACCAACGAAAGTTAGATAACAACCTGGGGCAGAAGCACAAAATTTCACACCTCAAAAGGACGTACAGAGATTTTACACGATTTTTTACGGTGAAGCACAGAAATCTGTTTCGAGACAACAACTTTCCCAATCATTACTTCTCTCTCATTAGAGGTTACTCTTGGCACAAAAAGCAAATAAAAAGGATAAGGAGTGGTTATTACTGAAGTAATAACTTCGAAGACTCATATAAAACTTTTGGGTTATCTCCCAATAAGTACTTTTCTTTAACGCCTTTAAGTTAGGCAGAAGAAGCAAGAAAAATGATCAAGTGTTCTCAAATGAAGAAGCATTAAGAGCAAATTTTGTATTCATAGGAGAGGCAAAAGAAATCTTCTCTCTCTTCTTAGGGAAGTGTTCTATACCTTTTTTGAGTGGGAGTTGATATTTAATGGTGCCTTCTTTCATATCAATAATGGCACCAATAGTTCTAAGAAAAGGTCTTCCCAAAGTAATAGGACAAGAAGCATTACATTCAACATCCAAAACATAGAAATCAATAGGGACATAGGCATTGTTAACCATAATAAGAACATCATTAATACTTGATGACCCACAAGTATAGGGGGTGTATCGCAGTATTTCCGAGGGAAGTGAAACCCAATTTATTGATTCGACACAAGGGGGGCCAAAGAATATTTATAAGCCTTAACAACTGAGTTATCAATTCAGCTGCACCTGGAAACAATCTTGCTCACAGCAGTTTATCAGTAGCAACAGTTTTGTAGTAGGAATAGCAAAGTAACAACAGTAGTAAAATAAAGACAAGGTGACAAAAGCAAGAAATGGGATTCGAAAAGGTAGGCATAGGGATGGATGGACGGGCGTTGCATGGACAAGAAAATTCACATAGCAATCAAAACATAGGGCAATTGCAGATAAATAAGATAAAGCATCCAAGTACTGACAATCCTAGGCATGTGTTCCATATATAGTCATACGTGCTCGCAATGAGAACTTGCACAACATCTTTTGTTCTGCCAGCCCGTTTGCAGCGGGGCCTCTACGGAACTACTGGCAATTAAGGTGCTCCTTTTAATAGAGCACCGGAGCAAAGCATTAACACTCCGTGAACACATGTGATCCTCACATCAAAGCCATTCCCTTCCGGTTATCCCGATTTCTGTCACTTCAGGGCCATAGGTTCCGGACAACAACGTGTGTATACAACTTGCAGATAAGACCAGAAACAATACTATCATAATGAATCAATAACATGTTCAGATCTGAAATCATGGCACTCGGGCCCTAGTGACAAGCATTAAGCACAACAAGTCGCAACAAAGTCATAAAGCACTAATAAAAGATACTAGGCACCATGCCCTAACAATCTGATGCCATTACATGAACGATCTCATCCAATCCCTACCATCCCCATAACCTACATTGGGGGATTACTCACTCATAGATGGGGGAAACATGGATGGTCGATGGAGATGATGGTGGAGATCGATGGAGATGGCTCCGGGGGCACTTCCCCGTCCCGGCAGGGTGCCGGAACAGAGACTTTCTGTCCCCCAAATCTCCCCTTTGGTAGTGGCGGCGCTGCGGAACTTTTTCTGGAAAAACGTCAAACCCCCCCCCCCCAAAGTTTTTAGGTCAGAAGGCCTCTTATAGGCAAAGAGGGAGACCGAGGGGGTGCCTGGGGCCACCACACCAGGCCCTGGCACGGCCAGGCCCAGCCCACGCCTGGGGGTGGTGTGGCCATCCCCTGGCCCTCCTCCGTCTTGTATTCTGGCTCCTGGAGTCTTCTGGAAAAATAGGCACTTTGGCTTTTGTCCCGTCCAATTCCGAGAATATTCATTTTCTGACTTTCCAGGAACCAAAAACAGCAGAAAAGCAGTAGGTACTTTGTGGTTCTTGTTAATAGGTTAGTCCAAGAAATCATATGAAAAGTACTCCAAAGTGTGGACAAAACACAAGAAAGTGGATAAAATCAAGCATGGAACATCAAAAATTATAGATACATCTGCAATGTATCAACATCCCCAAGCTTAACTCCTGCTCGTCCTAGAGTAGGTAAGTGATAAAAAGAAAGAATAATTTTTGAGGTGACATGCACCATCAAAGACTTGATTAAAGTATTTGCAAAACATCGAAAGCTGGGATCATAGTACTTCAATCATAACATGAAAGACAAAGTTCTAGCAATAAGCAAAGAAACTATGATGCAACATGAAAAGGCACAAACAAAAGATTCATGAATAACAATGCTTTGCAAGACGTTTGTTTGTTTCACATAAATAAAACATAGCATAGTGGCATTCAGCTTGCCCCTCAATAGAGTAGGAAATATAAATGCATAGGACACCTTCAAAGTTCATAAGAGTGACTAGATACAATAGTTTAAAACAAGCAATATCAAAGTATGCATCAATCAACTAGTCTTGGGATAATGCACATAGAACTAAGAATGGCCACTATGCTCTCAAAGTAGGTGCATAAAGATAGAAGGTGGAGACTCAATATAATGGTGGAAGAAAGGCCTTTTGTAAAAGGAAGTAGGGATTCAAGTCTCATAAAGAGCTTCCAAAAATTATGGTACTTATAGCTTTTAGCTCTCATTGCCCCTATCATAAGCATCTTGAAGTGATTAAGGTTAAAGTGAACAAACTATGGTGTACTTGGTTGACGAAGTATAAGTCAGAAATCTCATGTCCCTTGTATACGAGGGCCGCTCCTCATGCCACTCAAGTTTAGTCACCGGTAAGTTCTTGTCATTGTAAGTACATGTGTATCATTGAGAACCGTCAACGGGGTACCCCTTGCCCGATGATACGGAAGAATTCCCATATCAAAATGACAAGGCAAGCAGACAACGAGCATCTCAGCATTCTTCTTATTTACCATGGGAATATGGTGCTTTTTTCTCTCTTTCCTCTTTTCATAGTATCTCTTTTTTTTCTTTTCTCTTTTTTCTCAATATAGGACTCTTTTTTTATAAGAAGAATGCTTCATAGACAGCTCATTATGGTTATGCTGTAGGTTTCCACCATGTCAGCATGGATTAGACCAGCGGCCCAGGCGTTTCTCTAACACATATACATAACTCCATGAACTTACAAGCTCCCCTTTCTTTTCACACCGACGACATCCATATACAAAAGAGTATGATATCAACTAGGTACAAAGTACTCGTGCAATGTTGAAAGCGTTCCCCATGAAAGCATGGTTCTGCTAATTCCCAATAAATAAGTGCAATCAAATACAACATAGATGACACAATGGTTCAAGTTTATTAAGGGCAAGAAAAGTAAAGTGTGCCATCAAGTTCGTGAGAGCTTTAATCACTAGTTTTCTCATAACAAGTTTAATTTGGAAGGTAAACAAAAGCATGAATATACTTGGAATAGCATAAGCTAGTAGGTAGGTATGGTGAACTCTTTGTAATAACTTGGTTTAAGGATTTGGATGCATGAGTGGAACTCATACTTGGTTGTGGAGGCTAGCAAAAAACTGGGAGCGACAAACTAAGAGAGCAATAATGGCCATAATCATGCAAAGCGACAAAACATCATTGATCAAAGCATAAAGTGATACTACAAGTTGAAAACTAAAGGATCATAAAGGCTATGGTGACTTGGGATAGTCATAACATGGTGTGAGCATGCGCCAAGTCAACCCAAATAAAGCATCAAAGGAGAATACCACAATACTATGCTTTAATATGCTAAAACAACGCATGATTCATCCAAGGCACATTAAGCAATCTCAGTTGTTTATAACAAGTCATGCTACAACAAAGAATACTAAGCATAAAGCCAAAACAATATCAAGCATGGCATGACAAAGCATAGGCCACAGTAAAAAACAAGCTCTCTTTAACACTTAAGCATGAACTTTCCTACTCTTTTCCAAACCAAACCAAACTATTTGAAAACCAATGTATGAAAGAGGGGGTCCAACCAATTTATTCAGCAAACTAAGAAAACAAAGCAAACAAAAAACCAAAACGAAAACAAAAAAGAAGACGCTCCAAGAACAACACAACTGTGCATGAAACAATAAACATGAAGCGTTTGGAAGAAACTTGGGATTTTTATTGATGAAGAAGGGAATGCCTTGGGCATCCCCAAGCTTTGACGCTTGTACTTCTTGGAGATTTCTTGGGGTGACACGCATGGCATCCCCAAGTTTGAGCTTTAGTCCATCCTTCATCTCATTACTCATTTCCTTCCATACACCTAAATTTTTTCCTTCATACAAAACTTCACACAATCTTTATTAGCAACATTAGTGCACTCAAGATAATAGGTATTAAGGTTCAGTTCTAACACCAATAAACTTACATTAGAACACTATCTACTGAAGCACTTCCCTCAAAAATCTCAATTCCCCAAAATAACTCAAAAAAGGAACCAACAAGAAGCAAATGCAAATAATGGCAGAAATCTGTCAAAACAGACCAGCAGGTAAAGACGAATTTTTTCGAAGACCTTCTGTTGCTCAAATCAAAAAGTGTTGAACTAACGAAAGTTATATAACAATCTGGGGCAGAAGCATACAAAATTACAGCTCAATCCGACATACAGAGCTCTCTCACGAATATTTACGGTGAAGCACAAAAATCTGTTTCGGGACAGCAACTTTCCCAATCATTACTTCTCTCTCATTAGAGGTTACTCTTGGCACAAAAAGCAAATAAAAAGGATAAGGAGTGGTTATTAATGAAGTAATAACTTCCAAGACTCATCTAAAACTTTTGGATTATCTCCCAATAAGTACTTTTCTTTAACGCCTTTAAGTTAGGCATGATAGTTTGAGAAGATGCTCACATAAGAAATATGAATTGAAGTAAAAGAGAGCATCAAGAAGCAAATTCAAAACACATTTAAGTCTAACCCACTTCCTATGCATAGTAATCTTATAAAGAAACAAGTCATAAAAGCACAAAGAAACAATCATAGGAAAGCAAAAACAAGTGCAACTTCAAGACTTTCAACATAAAGAGGGGAAACTTAATATTAATGAGATGCATAAAACCATGTTTCCCTCTCTCATAATAACTTTCAGCAGAATCATGAATAAAATTAACAATATAACTATCGCATAAAACATTCTTATCATGATCCACATGCATAAAATTATTAATACTCTCCACATAAACATAGTCATTCTTATTAATTGTAGTGGAAGCAAATTCAACAAAATAGCTATCATTATTATTTTCATCACCATAATCATCAAATATAGGAGGCATATTGTAATCATAATTAATTTCCTCCTCAATAGTAGGTGGACTGAAAATATCATATTCATCATTGTAATCATCATATATTGGAGGTTTGGTATCATCATAAGCAATAGAATAGCTATCTTCCAAAGCTGGGGAACTAAAAATATCATTTCCATAAAAACTAGCTTCCCCAAGCTTAGAGTTTTCCATAGCATTAGCAATAATGGTGTCCAAAGAATTCATACTAACAACATTACTATTAGCATGCAAATAAAGTTCCATAGGCTTTTAATTTTCTCTTCAAACACTTCATGTCCTAACTCAAGATAAATACTATAAAGCTCTCTAATTTTGTTGTTGTTTTCCATTAAGCCTAACTACTGAAAACAAGAAACAAAAAGACAAAATTGCAGAATCTAAAGGAAATAACTTCAAGCACTCACACCGGAGGATGTGAGTACCTTTTACCTTACCTCCCCGGCAATGGCGCCAGAAAATAGGCGTTTGCCGTGGGAGGTTCTTCTTCTGTAATCCTCCGGTGTGAATACCTTTTACCTTACCTCCCCGGCAACGGCGCCAGAAAATAGTCTTGATGACCCACAAGTATAGGGGGTGTATCGCAGTATTTTGGAGGGAAGTGAAACCCAATTTATTGATTCGACACAAGGGGAGCCAAAGAATATTTATAAGCCTTAACAACTGAGTTGTCAATTCAGCTGCACCTGGAAACAATCTTGCTCATAGCAGTTTATCAGTAGCAACAGTTTTGTAGTAGGAATAGCAAAGTAACAACAGTAGTAAAATAAAGACAGTAGTGACAAAAGCAGTAAACAGTGGGATTCGAGTGCGGTAGGCATAGGGATGGATGGAAGGGCGTTGCATGGACAAGACAATTCACATAGCAATCAAAACATAGGGCAATTGCAGATAAATAAGATAAAACATCCAAGTACTGACAATCCTAGGCATGTGTTCCATATATAGTCATACGTGCTCGCAATGAGAACTTGCACAACATCTTTTGTCCTACCAGCCCGTTTGCAGCGGGGCCTCTACGGAACTACTAGCAATTAAGGTGCTCCTTTTAATAGAGCACCGGAGCAAAGCATTAACACTCCGTGAACACATGTGATCCTCACATCAAAGCCATTCCCTTCCGGTTATCCCGATTTCTGTCACTTCGGGGCCATAGGTTCCGGACAATAATGTGTGTATACAACTTGCAGATAAGACCAAAAACAATACTATCATAATGGATCAATAACATGTTCAAATCTGAAATCATGGCACTCGGGCCCTAGTGACAAGCATTAAGCACAACAAGTCGCAACAAAGTCATAAGCACTAATAAAAGATACTAGGCACCATGCCCTAACAATCTGATGCCATTACATGAACGATCTCATGCAATCCCTACCATCCCCATAGCCTACAATGGGGGATTACTCACTCATAGATGAGGGAAACATGGATGGTCGATGGAGATGATGGTGGAGATCGATGGAGATGGCTCTGGGGGCACTTCCCCGTCCTGACAGGGTGCCGAAACAGAGAATTTCTGTCCCCCGAATCTCCCCTTCGGTGGTGGCGGCGCTACGGAACTTTTTCTGGAAAAATGTCGACCCCCCCTGAAGTTTTTAGGTCAGAAGGCTTCTTATAGGTGAAGAGGGAGACCGAGGGGGTGCCTGGGGCCACCACACCATGCCCTGGCGTGTCCAGGCCCAGCCCGCGCCTGGGGGTGGTGTGGCCAACCCCTGGCCCTCCTCCGTCTCGTATTTTGGCTCCTAGAGTCTTCTAGAAAAATAGGCACTTTGGCTTTTGTCCCGTCCAATTCTGAGAATATTCTTTTTCTAACTTTCCTTGAACCAAAAATAGTAGAAAACAGGCAGCTGGCACTGTGGCTCTTGTTAATAGGTTAGTCCAAGAAATCATATAAAAAGTACTCCAAAGTGTGGACAAAACACAAGAAAGTGGATAAAACCAAGCATGGAACATCAAAAATTATAGATACATTTGCAATGTATCAATACTCCCCATGAGTTTCTTTTTAGCATTATCTTCAAGTGGGACATTTAAATAACAATCTTCAAGTGGTGTCAAATCAAGCATATCATAAATCCTTCTAGGCATAATAGAAACACTACTATCAAGATCACATAAAGCTTTGAAATAGAAATCATTCACTTTCATATTAATGATGGGTTCCCAACCATCTTTTTTTTATAGGAATAGAAGCTTTATGTTTCATCTTTTCTTCTTTAATCTTTATGAGAGCATCAGTAATGTGTTTTGTAAAGGCCATGTTCATAGCACTAGCATTAGGACTTTTAGCAAGCTTTTGTAGGAACTTAATAACTTCAGAGATGTTGCAACCATCAAGATCAAAATCATAATTATCATCTAAAGTAGTAGAGCCATTACTAGCCTCAACACTAGTGGTAGTGATAGTAGAAACACTAATGTTTCTAGAAATTTCATCTTCTCTTTCCCATTTAGCATGCAATTCAGCTAATAGTCTAACATTTTCATCAATTCTAACTTGTATGGCATTAGTAGCTACAAAGAGATTATCAATAGTCTCAGGTTGAGCAGCCATTTTATTCAAAGAAGATTGAGCTTCAGCCAGTGATGCAATATTTCTTTCAGCATTAGAGATTTTTTCTCAATAGTTTTATTGAAAGCAGGTTGTTTACTAATAAAGTCCTTAAGCATAACTTCAAATTCAGAGGGAGCACTCCTACTGTTGTTGTAGGAATTTCCATAAGCATTACCATTGTTGGGAGGATATGGCCTATAATTGTTGCTACCAAAATTATTCCTGTAGGCATTGTTGCTAAAATTGTTATTTCTAATAAAGTTCACATCAACTTGCTCTTCTTGAGCAACCAAAGAGGCTAAGGGAACATTATTTGGATCAATATGGGCTTTCCCATTAGCAAGCACATACATAATAACATCAATCTTATCACTCAAGGAGGAGGGTTCCTCAACAGAATTTACCTTCTTACCTTGTGGAGCTCTTTCAGTATGCCATTCATAATAGTTAACCATCATATTATCCAGAAGCTTTGTTGCAGCACCCAAATTAATGGTCATAAAGGTACCTCCAGCAGCAGAATCCAATAGGTTCCTTGAGGAATAGTTCAATCCTGCATAAAAAGTTTAGATGATCATCCAAGCACTCAGTCCATGAGTGGGAAAATTCTTCACCAAAGATTTCATTCTTTCCCAAGCTTGAGCAACATGTTCATTATCAGATTGTTTAAACTTCATTATTTCACTTCTCATAGATATAATCTTAGCAGGAGGATAGTATTTTCTAATGAAAGCATCTTTGCATTTAGTCTAAGAATCAATACTATTCCTAGCTAAGGAATTCAACCACTCTTTAGCTTTTCCTCTCAAAGAGAAAGGAAACAATTTAAGCTTAATAATATCTCCATCTATATCCTTATGCTTTTGCATCTCATAAAGTTCAACAAAGTTATTTAGATGGGTAGCATCATCTTCATTACCAATACCGGAAAATTGTTCTCTCATAACAAGATTGAGTAAAGCAGGTTTAATCTCAAAGAAAGTAGCTTCAGGAACATGTGGAGCAATAGGTGTGCTCATAAAACACAAGTTCCACTTTTATTTCACACCGCCGGGATCCATAAGCAAAATAACATGATATCAACGGGGTACAAAGTACAAGTGCAATGTTGAAAGCATTCCCCATGATACATGGTTCTGCTAATTTCAACTTATAAAGCGCAAGAATATACGCAACAAAGAAGGACCCAATGGTTCAAGTTTATTAAATGCAAAAAAAGTAAAGTGTGCCATCAAGTTCGTGAGAGCTTTGATCACTAGTTTTCTCATAACAAGTTTAATTTGGAAGATAGACAAAAACATGAATATACTTGGCATAGCATATGCTAGTAGGTAGGTATGGTGTACTCTTTGAAATAACTTGGTTTAAGGAGTTGGATGCATGAGTGGAACTCATACTTGGTTGTGGAGGCTAGCAAAAGACTAGGAGCGACAAACTAAGAGAGCAATAATGGCCATAATCATGCAGAGCGACAAAACATCATTGATCAAAGCATAAAGTGATACTAAAAGTTGAAAAATAAAGGATCATAAAGTCTATGGTGACTTGGGATAGTCACACATGGTGTGAGCATGCGCCAAGTCAACCCAAATAAAGCATCAAAGGAGAATACCACAATACTATGCTTCAATATGCTAAAACAACGCATGATTCATCCAAGGCACATTAAGTAATCTCAATTGTTTATAACAAGTCATGGGACATCAAAGAATACTAAGCATAAAGCCAAAACAATATCAAGCATGGCATGACAAAGCATAGGCCACAGTCAAAAACAAGCTCTCTTTACCACTTAAGCATGAGCTTTCCTACTCTTTTCCAATCCAAACCAAACTATTTGAAAACCAATGTATGAAAGAGGGGTCCAACCAATTTATTCAACAAACTAAGCAAACGAAAAACCAAAACGAAAACGAAAAAGAAGATGCTCCAAGAACAACACAACTGTGCATGAAACAATAAAAATGAAGCGTTTGGAACAAACCTGGGATTTTTATTGATGAAATAGCATCTCAATATCCATAGGATCCCCGCAAACACAACATACAGAATTACAAATAGATGATCTTGATCATGAAAGGAGCTAACAAGATCTAAACATGATAGAACAAAGGAGGAGAACCAGCCATCTAGCTACTACATGGACCCGTAGTCCAGAGATGAACTACTCACGCATCACACCGGAGGCTTGCATGGTGATGAAGAAGGCCTCCAGGGTGAATTCCCTCCCGGCAGGTGCCAGAAGAGCTTTGATCCCTCCCTCTAGGGATGGAGATGACATGACTCTGCACTCTTTCGTGGATTTTTGATCGGGTACTTACGGTTTCCGTATCAGAGGCAATATATAGGCGAAAGGAGAGGCCGAGGGGGTGCCTAGGGCGGCCAGACCACCCCCTGGTGTGGGCCAAGCCTGGCCGCGCGACCAGGTGGTGTGGCCGGGCCCCAGGCCCTCTCCGTCTCGTATTCTGGATCCAGGTGTCCCTCGGTAAAATAATAACTTTGGCTTTTGTTCCGTCCAATTCCGAGAATATTCATTTTCTGACTTTCCTAGAACCAAAAACAGCAGAAAACAGGCAGCTGACACTGTGGCTCTTGTTAATAGGTTAGTCCAAGAAATCATATGAAAAGTACTCCAAATTGTGGATAAAACATAAGAAAGTAGATAAAACCAAGCATGGAACATAAAAAATTATAGATACATTTCCAATGTATCAATCTTCCATGGTGTTGATCTCGGTCTTCGATCTCGATCTCAATATCGTATTCTACCAGGAAGAAGCAAACACCGGAAAGAAAGGGGAACAACAATCAACACATGGCATCAATGCAATGCTCAAGCAATGATGATGAAATGACAAGTTTGATAGATCTTAAAATGTAACCCTAAAGCATGCTTGGCAATTTAAGCGGAGTCCGAGGGGGTGCAAACCCTAATACAGGAGAGACCCCAGAATCACCTTCGGGGGTTGAGTTGTTCTTCTAATTAAACTTGTAGTTAAAGTTATTGAACAATGCATGATTATAAGTCTATTGTGTAGATCTTGTTTTTCTGAACATTTTGGTATATTATTTATATTTTTGTGACTTATCAATAATTACTTATTGAATTTAAAAAATTATATCATTTTCTGGATTTATTAAAACAATTTCAAGGCTTTACTGAGTCACGCTGACATCAGCGGGGGACGAGGACTTTTCTCACCGGGGCAGTCTCTAGCTGCAGTGGCTGACAAAGGGGACCTAGGCCACCTCAGCTGCCACGTGCGTAGAGGCGGGCCCGACCGGGTTTGACTATGGCTGACCGCGCGCGGGAGACGGTGGCCGACGTCGGCGAACATCTGGCGGCGGTGCTACGGAGCGCACGCGGACACACACCTGCGGGGATCAGGAGCGACTCAACAAGGGCGACCTAACTAGGGTGACACGAGCGCCTAGGGTGGCCGTGAACTTCACCGGCGATGACCGGAGCGGAGGCCGCACGTCGGCGCTCGAGGCTAGAGCCAACCAAAGAGGGAGGAGAGGAAGGGAAGGGTCCAGGAGGACCAGCGGCTCACCCTGATCGCGACGGGCAGGTAGGCGAGGCGAGGCGAGGCCGGGGAAGACGGCAATGGTGGCGGCGGTGCTTGTCAGTGCCGAGGAAGATGACTCAGTTGCGGCCGATTTGGGGCTACTCAGCTTGATTCCTTCTACAGGAGGACGTACTACAACATGGCAGAGATCATGGCGTGCTCATCCAACTCCGGGGCGGCCTCTAGCGACAGAGCGACGTGGTTACTACACGGGCTAGGGTTCGAGCGCGTTGCAGAGAACAGGAGAGAGCACGCAGGGAGGGGATAAGACCAAGGGAGGAGAAGGAGGTCACATCGCGTCGTTCTTATCCTTGCAGGATCTCAGCGGGCACGAATTGCAGCAGCCGAGCGGTGGACGGCGGCAGACGCGCCACCGAGTTGCTTGCTCGTCCTTCTGGCCGAGGAGGAAGAAAGGTGAGGGACGCGAAGGAAGAATCTGGGGGCAATTAACGTTGCCATCGGCTCTTGGCTGAGCATGCTGAGCGGCGGATAACGGGGAGGAAGCTATGGGCCGACCTGCGTGGCTTTGGTTCCTTTTTTAGTAAACCTTTTTTTCCTTTTTGTTTTTTGTTTTCTCTTGTGTAACTTCAAATACAAAACTGTTTTGGGTATTTAAAAAAATACCAAAGGCTTTATGAAATTATAGAAAATATTGCAGGGGCCCTTATATTTAATTTGGGCTCCACACTTTTTGTAGTTTTCAAAATTCAAAATCCTTTTGAACTGATTCGAGAGGAAGAAGGAAACTAGGGTTTAGGGTTTCCATTATTTTATTTACATACATTTTTAAGAAATGATGCTCATGAATGCACAAACAAACCCTAAATACTATTTAAGTAAAACTGGGGTGTTACAACTCTATCCCCCTTACGACAATCTCGACCCGAGATTCCAAAGGTAGGAAGAAGGAAGAGAAACAAGATCACTTCTATGGATAAGAGGGAAACACACTAACAACACACGAATTATCTCATGGTCAACTCATGAACGAGTGTTCAGAAACAACCCTGAGATGACGACATGAAACACATCAAGGTAACAGAGGAAAACAAAAGGAGATAGGTTTCAAGTTGATAGATAACTGGTCTTCATAAGAATTGAGACCATGGAGTTTCAGAAGGGTTTAAGCTTCTGAAAAGGAGAGCATACAACAGAAAGAACATGACCACAGACTTCGAGAAATGAACCTCTACTAAATGGCTTAAGTAGAGATTTTAGGGATACAGAGATACGGATAACCAAGCTGTTGAACTACTTTTGATACAGAAGGATCACTCTTCGTTCAACAGAATGTCAAGACAGAGAGGTGTTTTGGTGGCGAGGACTCATAAGAGTCACAAGGAACATGTAGCAAGAGAACTTCCTGATTACCAAAATCATTGTCACTCTTAAACATGATTGAGAAACGAAGGAAACTCTTTATTCATCCAGGATTATCAAAATCTTTGCCAAATATTGTGATATCACTTTACACCACCAGATGAATAGGTAAGAAGATTCCTGATGACACGAGGAAAAAGAAACCTCATTCTCAAACTTCAGTTACTTGGCACAACAAGAAGCTTGCCAACATAAAGGGTTTAGAGGATCGACCGAGAAGCATTTAGCAACACTACTTTAAATGTTCTCCTCTATGTTCGAGAAAGTGGACATCAAGTAAAGGTCGGACTTCGGATACAAAGGAAACCATAAGCGCAACTCCTATTATAAAATCATAGAAGGAGCCTCATGAAGAGTGGTTGTTATTTGCTGATTCAAGAGAATATGACAATAGGTCTTTCGACTAGTTGTGTCAACCATTACAACAATCTTGCCGGATGTTCAAAGAAACCTATGTCAAAACCTTGAAGAACACCAACCATCATATCTACTTGAGATTCAGATCTGGTTCGGTGGGATGATACTTCAGACTCAGCGTGTCCGAATAGAAAGCTTGACACATTTACCACAAAGGAAAAGTTACTAGATTCTCAAGACATGGACTACGGTGTTAAGCTCCAATAGACTGAGCTGAATTGCTAGACCCATGTATTAACATCTTGTCAGAAGACAACTGCTTATACATCAAGTACTTGCAATGAAACACAAGTGTCCATAAGGAAACATAGATAACTCTACTCGAATCCACGACGACATCTTTCACCATTTGCCCGTGAACCGGAGAAGGTTACTTCTAACATCCAGAACACATTCTTCGATATAACACGAAGGAGGTTCTCGAAAGTTTTCCAACATTAATGCCAAATGTTTCATATGAGTCTAGTTTAGCTTGGAGAAGAAAAGGATGTCATCGATGGGCTCAATAATAAACTTCTCGAGATACTCCATGAAGATGGACTCATATGTTGTATGAACAAGGCAAATGTATTGGTCATAGCAAGTGACATGAAGATGTACTCAAGTGAAACATCACGAGTAGCAACATCATTAAGATAGTCCTTGGAACTGAGTTTGGTTAGACGATAACCCAAATCAAATCAAAGGTGGGGGAAGACAACATATCCACGAAGGACATACTATCTTTCTTCAGCACGAACGAAACTAGACATCCCTTTAAGATGAACTAAGTCAGATGGAACTTTTGTCTTACAACTCTCCAAGTTGTTGTTTAAGCTCAACCAACTAATTCAAGGGTATCCATCACAGATCCTTGGAGAAGAAGCAGTTCAGAGAACGTGCTTGCTCAAGATCTTGACAACACGGTCATGTGGCAACATGGCGATACTTCTAGAAGACAACTAGAATATCACGATCCACCGATATGCCACTTAGTTCGAGAGGACACTTGCTTGGTAAGGCAAGGGACATAGTCTCAGAGCTTCGGCACAAGTCTAATTCTTTGACCGAAGAGAGTGTACCGGAGTAATGGACTTGGTAGCACAATCATCCTTTGCTTAGCGATAGGGTTGACCATCACGCTAAGAATGACTAAAATGTCCTTAGGGTTCAAAACAATAAGACTTGCTAAGAATCTCAGATAGCTATATTATTACGCACACGCATCATTCACGAGCGCAAAATCTCGAAAGAAGGGTGGGTAAAGATGTGTAAAAGCATCACTTCATTAAGGGGCCACGAAACTCAGCACTACCTCTTAGTATAAAAGGGTGTGATACACTAAGGTAGAACATATAGAAGCTAATCAATGCCTCTTAATCTACGGATTACAACACTTTGACCTGGTCCTAGATATGACGAGGTACTAGAGTTTGTTTCTCCCAACATCCCGAAATGGTTTATCATGACGGACCACAAGAGTATATTGCATCGGAAGACACCAATGCACATTTGCTACTTGGCTACCAACTGGTAGACAAAAGGTCAGAAACAACAAGGGGAAAAGAACATGCTCAGGATAGAATCCCGAGATGGAGATGCATGGTTTATCATTCTTCCGAAAACCAATGCACAGAAGAGGTAAGGTGTGGTAGAGTCACGAATATAGATGCGAGACTCACGAGGAGTACTCTTGTCGTGATCCATTTGGTTCCATTAAAGAACATCTGCCATAGCTAGTGGTAGGGGAAGTCCTTAATTGTCAAAATTTAATCGCGACAATAACCACAATCTTGAAGGCTAGAATTGTAGTACCAGCCAACCTGAGGTAATGTGTGAACATTTATGACAGAGATCAATGGAATGGATCTTGGGTTAAAGATCAACTTCATGTACAAGATTCATAACACTAGAATCCAGCACAATCCGGGATCTTCGATTCAAGTCCAAGGGTTAAAACCCGAGAAAAGAAGTAACTACTACTTGAGTGACACAGCGTACACTGCAAGATAGTAATCATGAGGTAACTTCCAAGAGAAGAAACGACTTCTGAAGTGCCCAACAAATAAAAAGGAGGCACACGAGGCGAAAGGAAACTTCGAGGCCTAGAACATAACACTATGGATCCTACAATATAATATTGTGGGCCCATAAGGTAGAGAGATCATGATGGAAAGGAATCTCTCAACTGAAACGGAGCAAAGGGAACAAGGAACACAACACACACAACTCTAGAGAACTCAACAGTAGGTCAACTGGCTGAGAAACGACATGCCCAGAAGGCACCTAAGCTTTGAAAGACTAGAAGAGATATCAAAACTTTTCCAAATCAACACAAGGTAAGATGACCCGGAGTTAGAACGATACCAGATGAGGAGAAAAAGAAGCATACTAGAGTTTTCGCAAATACTTTTCATCTTAAAATAGTTTTCACAAGCACTAAACTCAACATCGACCAACAGCAAGGTTTTCCTACGGTCGGTACTGCTCTGATACCAAAAACTGTAACACCGCCGGGATCAAGGTTAAACAAATCCTAGACATTGGCCTGACATAATCTTAACCTAGAGCTCGAGGATATTCAGTGAGAAATCGGTAACACAACAGTAACCCTGCGACACAAAAATTATTACAGCAAGCTCATAACTGAGCAAAGAACCAAAATATTATAAGCAGAGGTCACTGACCACAAACATCAAACAACGGAAGGCAAATTATGCTATTAAGTATAGCAAACTTAACAAATAGCCTAAGAGGCCTGAAGCATAACGATGACGTCCCAGCCCATAGATTCTAGGCTGCCGACCGGGAACCCCAAGCTACTCGTTGGTGTCGATGTCGTACCAAACTTGTCTTTAGGGGAACACTTATTCTGCTACAAAAGTATCAACAAAGCAAGGGTGAGTACAGGGTGTACTCCGCAAGACTTATGGCTGGTGGGGTTATTTTGCATGAAGCCATCTTTGTTTATAAAACAGAGGGAGAAGAAGCTCGTCTAATCAGAATATTTTAAAAGGGGATAAGAGAGCGACATCTCTAAAGAATTAATCATCATCTTGATATCCACCAAAATAATCCTCATCTCACAACTAGGATCACCCCTCGTACCCAAGAGGAAGCATCCTTAAGCACACGTTGAAACCTCCAAATTTTACGATTAAGTTAATGTTCTCTATGATCTTAGAATTCGGTCACCAAGCGTTCATAACCGTGAACACGGCTTTTCGAAAAGATTTAACCCTGCAGGGGTGTACAACTTTAACCACTTGTACCAACCGACTCTTAGCGCCACTTGACACACTTCCTTGGTGTGCTGGCACAGGGTGATTGGACACTACCGTTTTACCTTGCTTCGCCGGGACCATGAGTCACGCCATAAGGATGGTTCCGCCGTAACGGTTCAAATCCCGAAGCCGGTCCCTAGAGATGTAAGTCGGAGTTGGTTTACCAAGGGCTCCATCCACCCCAAGCAACCCCGGCCATGCTTACCTACCTGTATGAATGCACCTCCTTCACCGCCTTCGAGAACAACCAGAATGCATATGTCGAATGGAACACCCGAACTATGTGACTCATGGAATATACTAAGCAAGTTAGTTAATCAGGAGGTCCCCATAAACCCCGTGTGGCCGTACGCTCGTCTTGGTCCAAAGTCAAGAACTCGGTTCCTAGTGGTGGCGAGCATGTGACTACAAAAACCACATTCCACTATGGCCTCCCATACAAGCCTTAGCATGTTTAACCTTTACCACTGATCTCACCTCATCAGTATACCTCGTTCTCCTATCATACTAGATTCTCTGCATTTGGTACATCTTTTGGATGAACCAGCACTAACAACTAAGCATGGCTAAGCAACACACAGATAAAAGCTCTAGCAATGCACACAAGCCAAATATAGTTATGCTAGGAGCTGTGGATCAGGTAATATAAGCTCAAAGGGAGTAATGCAACAGATAGGATACTCTCTCTATCGATAAAAGACCATAGTAGAATCGTATGCATCATGGCAATTATGAAATACTTTCAAAACCATAGGATTGTATAATGGTGGGGCTATGCTTGCCTTGTTTGTTGATATCAAGATATAGATCTTCGGAAGCCTTGTACTTGACTTGGTTACAGTTGGTCAAGTATTGTTCGTCGATCTTCGATGGTGTTGATCTCGGTCTTCAATCTCGATCTCGATATTGTATTCTACCGGGAAGAAGCAAACACCGAAAAGAAAGGGGAACAACAATCAACACATGGCATCAATACAATGCTCAAGCAATGATGATGAAACAACAAGTTTAATAGATCTAAAAATTTAGCCCTAAAGCATGCTTGGCAATTTAAGTGGAGTCCGAGGGGTGCAAACCATAATACAGGAGAGACCCCGGAATCACCTACGGGGGTTGAGTTGTTCTTCTAATTAAACTTGTAGTTAAAGTTGTTTAACAATGCACGATTATAAGTCTATTGTGTAGATCTTGTTTTTCTGAACATTTTGATATATTATTTATATTTTTCTGACTTATAAATAATTACTTATTGAATTTACAAGATTATATCATTTTCTGGATTTATTAAAACAATTTCAAGGCTTTACTGAGTCACGCTGACGTCAGCGGGGGAGGAGGACTTTTCTCACCGGGGCAGTCTCTAGCTGCAGTGGCTGACAGAAGGGACCTAGGCCACCTCAGCTGCCACGTGCGCAGAGGCGGGCCCGACTGGGTTTGACTACGGCTGACTGTGCGCGGGAGACGGTGGCCGACGCCGGCGACCATCTGGCGGCGGCGCGGACACACACCTGTGGGGATCGGGAGCGCCTCAACGAGGGAGACCTAACTAGGGCGACGGGAGCACCTGGGGTGGCTGGGAACTTCGCCGACGATGACCGGAGCAGAGGCCGCACGACGGCGCTCGAGGCTAGAGCCAACCAAAGAGGGAGGGGAGGAAGGGAAGGGTCCAGGAGGACCAGCGGCTCACCCTGATCGTGACGGGCAGGTCGGCGAGGCGAGGCGAGGCCGGGGAAGACGGCAATGGTGGCGGCGGTGCTTGTCGGTGCCGAGGAAGATGACTCAGTTGCGGCCGATTTGTGGATCCTCGGCTCGATTCCTTCTACAGGAGGACGTAGTACAGCACGGCGGAGATCATGGCATGCTCGTCCAACTCCGGGGCGGCCTCTAGCGTTGGAGCGACGCGGTGACTACACGGGCTAGGGTTCGAGCGCGTCGCAGAGAACGGGAGAGAGCACGCGGGGAGGGGATAAGACTGAGGGAGGAGAAGGAGGTCACGGCGCGTCGTTCTTATCCTTGCGGGATCTCAGCGGGGCACGAATCGCAGCGGCCGAGCGGTGGACAGCGTCAGACGCGCCACCGAGCTACTTGCTCGTCCTTCTATCCGAGGAGGAAGAAAGGTGAGGGACGCGAAGGAGTACTGGGCCGGGTGGGCTGCACGTGGGCTGCTAGCTGAGCGTGCTGAGCGGCGGATAATAGGGAGGAAGCTATGGGCCGGCTGCGTGGCTTTGGTTCCTTTTTTTAGTAAACCTTTTTTTCCTTTTTGTTTTCTGTTTTCTCTTTTGTAACTTCAAATACAAAACTGTTTTGGGTATTTAAAAAAATACCAAAGGCTTTATGAAATTATAAAAAATATTGCAGGGGCCCTTATATTCAATTTGGGCTCCACACTTTTTGTAGTTTTCAAAATTCAAAATCCTTTTGAACCGATTTGAGAGGAAGAAGGAAACTAGGGTTTAGGGTTTCCATTATTTTCTTTACATGCATTTTTAAGAAATGATGCTCATGAATGCACAAACAAACCCTAAATACTATTTAAGTAAAACTGGGGTGTTACACTGCGTCCAACCGCCCACATCGATTTGGTCGAGGACGGGCAACGGGCTTCCTGACCTAGCCTAGGACATTGCCTCCCCCAACTCGGGTCATACGTTGTACTTCGCCTAACTCTTCCTGTTGTGCCCTCTCTACCATGTGGGATCTAACCGGGGTGGGGGAGCTAGGCTTGCAACGATGGACTGAAGGGGATATGCCCTAGAGGCCAATAATAAAGTTGTTTTTATTGATATATCTCATATGTTTATAATAGTTTTGTATCATGCTATAACTGTATTAACCAGAAACATTAATACACACGTGTGGTATATAAACACAACAAAGTACCTAGTATCCTATAGAAGACTAGCTCGTTGGACAATCGATGATCAATGTTTCCTGATCGTAGACATTATATTTATGTCAACTAACAATGGGGTCACATCATTGGATGAGTGATGTGATGGACACACACCCAACCGTAGTTTTGCAATGTGATCCAGTCAAAAGTTCAACATTGCGATAACTACTAAAGGTCATGTTTAATCGCTATCCATGTGGCTGCTTAGATTGCATCAATCGTCACACCATAACAAGGTGACCATAAAGGTGTATATTGGGTATTCCAAAGGGATATATAGAGGTGTGCATCAAGATCGGGATTTTCCTATCCGAGTCACGAAAAGATACTATGAGCCCACTCGGTGAAATTACATCAATGAGCTTGTAAGCATGTGACTAGGTTACGGGAATGTAATATCATGGGAACGTGTAAATTTGTTCTTCAGTAACAAGATCGAACTAGGTATAATGATACTAGAGATCAGATCTTGGATAACTAGGTATCATAATACAGAGGGAATGAGACTCGATGTTTAGGTTCAAGCAAACAAATTATTCTTGGAATGCATGGGGGACATCATGAGTTTCCAAACACCGATGTTGGTCATTGATCCAAGAGAGTATCGATCATGTTTGAGCATTCCTAAACCGCAAGGGTGTCACGCTTAAGGGTGGAGATTGTTAGGATTGATATGATCGGCAGAGAAATAGAAGAAGATAGAACCGGAATCATTCCAGGAAAAACCGAAGATGTTCGAAGGACTTCGAAATGTGTTTGAAAGTGAAAGGTATTATTTAAACTGTATTTATTATTAATTAAATGAATTAATTAATAAATACATATTTAAATAAATAAATAGAGCAAATCCCATCTCATGGGCCCTCCCGAAGGGAGTGCCCAAGAGGGCAAGGAGGCGCCGTGGGGTGGGGCCCACTCCCACCGCCAACGGCCATCACCCTCCTCCCTTGGTTTAGTCCCACCTCAGGACTTGAAGGGAGGGAATGCTCCCCTTTTTTCCTATATATGTGGGAGGTCCCTCCTCCCGCATCATCCCATCAATTTTCTTTTGCCTATTCTCTCTCCCTCTCACGTGTGGTTCCCAAGCTTGGAACTTGATACATGGATAGAGGTTTCTCTACCATACGCACGCCGTCGTGTAGTTGGAGCTGGTCTGGATCATCTTCTTCCACTTCTTAGATGGACCTGAGTCCGGGAGATGTCTCTACACCGGATGTGTCTAGTACTTCAGAGGCACTACCACTTGTGGTGATGGTCGCTTGAAGCCTTCTCGACCTCAAGGCCAGCTATGCTTTGGCTACATAAGCAACGTTTATGTGGGAACGTAATCCCACTTCCAGTATACAAAGGTATGAACATCGGATGCCTCTCATTACTATACAACTACATAGATAGATCTTGGCTATGGCGTTCTTGTCATAAGGGAAAAAATTGTTTTCTGCCACGGAACCCCTTCAGTGGTATTAGAGCTGATCTATGCATAGATGTATTGGTACGAATAGAACACATAGAAATATTTGGGCATTGATTTTCTAGTTGCTACCCTCCCACGTGTACTTGTTCATATCACGACAATGTTCGATGAGGCAGCCCGGACCGACCTTATGCGTACTCTTACGTGAGATTGGATCCACGACTAACATATGGCTTGTACTATATAAATGGCTAGCGGGTGTCTATCTCTCCTACATTAGTTGATGTGGCATTTACAACGGACGACCCTGAAAAGGAACTTAAAGCGGCAATTAGTGAATCCATGTTGTGGGTGCAAGTTCGTAGGTAAGAAATGGTTCTTATATGAAAGCACATACAATAACATAAAGTATGTAAATATAAATTAGAGACATCTAACTTTATTTTGCAGGGTGCTTTTGATATGTATGGTCTAGGTAAGTAACTATATGATAAAACTACTAAAGGCATGGAGGCACCATGAACCAGGTGTGAAGCCAGCGCACTCGGTGGAGATCAAGGTGTGACAACCATAACATATCACACAAATTATTTGCATATGATGTTGATCGATTGTGCGACAGTACTTGACTTATGATGGTAGCATTATAAAACGGTCCCTCAAATTAATTCCAATATGCATGTTCTCCCTTAAGTGTGCACCACCAAGAAAGTCCATCATTGTGGAGAAGGCCCCGATGGTCGGGTGCAAACATAGCGGCTTTTGCATACGGTGGGTGTAAGCCCTATATGCACTACAAATACACTAAAGGTTAACATTGGCGAGCCTAGCATGTACAGACATGACCTCGGAACACAAGTGATCGAAAGGTTAAGCATAAGTCACATGATGATGTGATTAACATATAGATGTCTACCTTAAGCTACACCATCGACCGTGATGATCGGGGGTATTATAGTGAATAAGGATCATGTAATCACTAAAACAACCGAGGGATGTTTGTTTGAGTGGAAGTTCTGGTTATTTAGTATTTAACTAAATATGAACTCCTATTATGAACATAAGATTGATTCCTTTGCAAATACCATTGTAGATGTCTCGTCCTACCTTCAACCTAGGCCCTTTCCTTGAGAAAGAAAAGCTTAAAACTGATGGGTCCAACTTTACCGCGTGGTCCAGCAATTTAAGGATTCTCCTTATTCCCCAGAAGCTCTCCTACATACTAGAATCTGAGCTAGGTAACCCACCCGCCGAATCTGCCTCCCAGACTGATAAAATGTTTATCACACGAGGGCGGATGATAACGCCTGTGTCCAGAGTGGCATGCTCTATGCCATGGAGGTCGACCTGCAAAAGAGGTTTGAAAAGATGAGCGCTTATGAGATAATCTCCGATCTCAAGGATGTCTTCGCGCCCCAGGCCAGGTCTAAGAGGTACAAGGTTTCGAACCTATTCTTCTTGGCCAAGATGGAAGAGAACAATAGCTTGAGCGAGCACGTGGTCAAAATGTCTGGCTACATTAAACGCATGAACTCTCTTGTTTGCACGATCAATGATGAGCTAGTTATTGATAGGGTTCTGCAATCGTTGCCCCTAGCTACAAAAGATTTGTGTTGAACTACAACATGTAGGGTATGACCAAAACCCTATCTGAGTTTTTCGCAATGCTCAAGCACGCTGAGGTGAAGATCAAGAAGGATCACACCATCTTGATGGTCAACAAAACTATTGACTTTAATAATTCTGGCAAGAAGGGTAAGCGCAAGAGGGGCAAACCAAGGAAGGATGACAAGTCTATTGTCAGTCCATCCAAGCCGCCCAAGTACATACCCAATCCCGACATCTCATGCTTCTACTACAAGGGTGACCTTCACTGAAAGCGCAACTGCTCCAAGTATCTGGAGGATAAGAAGGATGGCAAGATTTCTGTGAAAGATAAAGGTATATATGATATACATGTTATCGATGGTTTCCTCATAAGTGCCAAGAGCAACATTTGTTTATTTGATAGTAGGTCTATTGATCATATTTATTACTCTCAGCAGGAGTTGCAGAATAGCCGACGCTTGGTGAGGGACTAGGTGACGATGCATGTCGACAATAGCCACAAGGTGGACGTGATGGTTGTTGTCACTCTCCCACTACATGTCCCCCTAGGGTTGATTTTGAATAATTGTTACTACGTACCGTCGTTGAGCCTGAAATTGTTAGTGGATCTTGCTTGTTGTAAGATCATTATTCATTTAAATTAGAAAACAAATGGTTGTTCTATTTACACGAATAATGTATTTTATGCTCATGCATGTGAAAGTAAAGGTTTATTCCTATTGAATCTTGACTATAATGATTCGCACATCCATAGCATTGATGCCAAGTGCTGTAAGCATAGTGATGATAATTCCATGTATATGTCGCATTATCGTCTAGGTGACATCGGTGTGAAACACGTGAAGAAGCTCCATTCTGATGGAATTTTAGAGTCATTGGATTTTGAATCCCTTGATCAATGTGAACCGTACCTCATGGGCAATATGACCAAGACACCATTCTCCGGTATGATGGAACGAGCGGCAAATCCATTGGGAGTTATAGATTCCGATGTGTGTGGACCAATGAGTGTATCCACACGCAATGGTTATCGTTACTTTGTCACCTTCACTAATGATTTGAGTCGCTATGGGTACATCTATTTGCTGAAACATGAGTCTGAAACCTTTGAAAAGTTCAAGGAATTTTAGAGTGAAGTTGAGAATCAAATCGACAAGAAAATCAAGCACCTTTGAACTGATCGAGGGTGAAAGTGCAACAGACGTTGCCTAGAGGGGGTGAATAGGCGTTTAAAAATAATTACGGTTTAGGCTCTAATAAAGGCGGAATAAAACTAACGTTTAATTTATAGAGCACAAAACCTACAAAACTAGGTTCAACTAAGTGCACCAACAACCTATGCTAAGCAAGACAAGAAACAAGGTGATAATAAGATATAAAACTTCAAGCATGATAGCTATCACAATGTAAATTTCATAAGTAAAGGGCTCGGTTGAGAGATAACCAATGGATGCGGATACAATGTTTTTATCCCAAAGTTCACTTTTAGAGAAGCTACATCTCTATTGGAGAGGCACGATGGCGCAATACTCTTTGAATGCCATAAATGGATCACCTAAGAGTGTGGTGGCTCGATGCTCACCCAACGCCACATAAGGCCTCACCCCAAGATGCAAAGGCACGCAACACACCGTTGCCACAACAGGCGCACCCTATTCTCCTGAGTGCGCACCACAAAAGACGAGCGCTTGATCCACTATGGGACACTTGAGGACGGTCACCGAACCCATACAAGCTCGGGGCTAGATCCACAACTCAATTGGAGGCTCCCAAGAACAAAACCACAAAAGGCTACAAAGCCACAAAAAGTCCACAAGCTCGAGGCCTCAAGAAGTAAACACACCAACCACACAATCGTCTAGGGTTCCAAGAACCGAAGAGTAACAAGCCCACAAGCTTGTACTCTCCGAATCTCCGAGGAGAACTCAAATCTATGCACCAAAGCAAGAGGCAAGTCCTTCACTCTCACACTCCACCAAAGCTACAAAATCTATTAGGGGAATAAGAGAGGAAGAACACACGAGTAGAACACAAAACCCTCCAAGATCTAGATCCCAATGATTCCTTCACAAAGGGATTTGGTTTGGTGGGGTTGTAGATCCAGATCTCCTCTCACAAATCCGTCAAAAAGATGCAAGAATCATAGGATGGGGAAGGGGAGAGGACAAGCTCTTCAAGGTCAACAATGGAGGAGAGAGAGAAAGCCAAAAACCAAGAAAAAAAGCTAGTTCCCCCTGAAGGGGAAAAGGGGCCCCTTTTATAGGGCTCCCAGATCAGACCGTTGGGCCATTTATGAACATGGCCGGTACTACTAGTGGGCGGGTGGTACTGCCGCTGATGCTCGGCCAATGGTCTAAACACAACAACGCGAAAGAGAGAAAAACGATCCTGGTCAGAACTACCACCGGTGCACTGGTATTACTTGATTTCTACGCACTTCTATTCTTGTAGACAGTTGCTGGGCCTCCAAGTGCAGAGGTTTGTAGAACAGCAGCAAGTTTTCCCTTAAGTGGATCACCCAAGATTTATCAAACTCAGGGAGGAAGTGGTCAAAGGTATTCCTTCTCAAGCAACCCTAGAATCAAGATACAAGAAGTCTCTTGTGTCCCCAACACAACCAATACACTTGTCAGGTGTATAGGTGCACTAGTTCGGCGAAGAGATAGTGAAATACAAGTGGTATGGATAATTATAAGTGGTAACGATGATAGAAAATAGCTTGATGGCGTGGAAAAGACTAAAGTAAAACTGAAATAAAGATAGAAGCAAGCAAACATGTAACAGATCTAATAGCAAACGGTGTTTCAGTGCTTAGAAACAAGGCATAGGGATCACACTTTCACTAGTGAACACTCTCATATAAATATCTTCTCTTTATAATACTACTCTTAACTACTCTCCGGTTGGACACTCTAATCCATGGTAGGGCTATAACATCACACCTCAAAGTTCGCTTTCCGCATCTAGATAACCCCACACTGTCACCTTGAGCACTAGATGGTTCCAACAAACACCACAATTTCATAAAGACATCCAACTCCAAATATAACTCATAACAATTATTTGTAATCTCTAGCCTAAGTGCCACCATGGTGTGCACACTGTCAACTTCACACACATGGGGAGAGCAGAGATCTATTAAAGCACTTGAGTAGCAAGGTAGATCTATAGATTACAAGCTCATGATCACAATATGATCATGCATAGAGAAAGAGATGAACACATAGCTACTGGTAGAACCCTTAGCCTCGAGATAGAACTACTCCCTTCTCATCATGGGAATCAGTAATGGTGATGGAGATGGTGGTGGAGATATATGGAGATGGCTCCGGGGGCACTTCCCCGTCCCGGCAGGGTGCTGGAACAGAGACTTTCTATCCCCCGAATCTCCCCTTCGGTGGTGGCGGCGCTACGGAACTTTTCGTGGCTGGAGGCTTGATGATTTAGGGTTTTTGCATCGGGAGGAATATATAGGCGAAAGGGCAAGGTCGGTGGCCAGCCAGGGGGCCCACACCACCCGGTGGCGCGGCCAGGGCTAGCCCGCGCCACCACATGGTGTGGCTGCCCTGTGGCCCCTCTCCGTCTCGTCTTCTGGCTCCGTGAGTCTTCCGGTAAAATATCGACTTTGGCTTTTGTCCGGTCCAATTCCGAGAATATTGATTTTCTGACTTTCCTAGAACCAAAAACAGCAGAAATAGGCAATTGGCACTATGGCATCTTGTTAATAAGTTAGTCCAGGAAAGTATATAAAACGTACTCCAAAGTTGGAACAAAACATAAGAAAGTAGATAAAACCAAGCATGGAACATCAAAAATTATGGATACGTTAGCAACTTATCACTACTGCTGAGCGGGGCCGGTACTTCTGCCAAACTGCCAGTCCAAGAACCGATAAATAAGAAATACGTAAGAGGCAGTGTATTGAGCAGAAACTAGCCCTTGGAGAAAGTTAGTTGGAGCTTCCACCGGTAATATCAGTGGCATGAGGCCTGAGCGGTACTTCCGCCTGGAACGGTACTACCGTCCATACTTCTGATCAAAATTCCATCAAATAGAACTCACCAAACAGAGAGGCTACAAAACCAAAACCAGGATGAGTGGAAGTGGCCTTGGTACTTCCACCAGTACTAACGGTGGCAAAAATGCCCTATCGGTACTACCGGTGGCATGCCGGAACTACCGCCCATATAAAACTTCAGAACCAAAACTGCCATAACTATTGCATCCAAACTCCAAACGAGATGAAACCAATTTTGTTGGAAAGATAACGACATGTAGAATCCTACATAAGGAAATATTGGGTACCACCAAGGGAGAAAATACCATGAATATATATGTGAGATATTCCCAAGGTGTGGAGCTAGAAAACCCGCAAGATAAAAACACAATAAGATATATCAGGGAAATCAATTTTTGATGAACTAGTGCTTGTTATGAAGATAACCACAAGCTCTAGATCGTCACATGGAGAAGATCCAAATAACAACCAAAAAAGACAATGCTATGTATGCAAAGGTTTGAGCTCTCTCCGAAAGATACGATCGAGCTACTCACTCGAGAGCCCCTCTTGATAGTACGACTATCTATCCGAAACCCGGTCTCCCAACACTACAAGAGATCGGTAAAATAGAAAACCTATCAAGATCATACCTTTTCCTTGAGCATTCCACTTGAGCTTGATGTATATGATCTCGTCTTCATCAAGATAGAACACCTTTCTTGATTGCACTAGCTCGCGCTTTGCTTGATGAAGACTTGTGACCTGCTCCCCCATACCCCATGGGGAAACCTCTTCTTTGAACTTGTCTTCATAACTCCATGATCACCGAGGATGAAAAGCTTCAAGCATGAGATCTTCTAGAGATGGCGCATCTTGAGCTTGCACATCATTTCTTCTATCCCCATAAGGATGATGTCTTGAAGATGCACATGAGGATCTCGATCTTCTTCTTCTACATTTCTTCATATTTCAACCTTGACCCCAACACATGGCCCAAGAGATGATGTCAATGGACAAATCCTACAAGTGAAACTCAATTTACACATTAGTCCATAGATATTGTCACCAAAACCGCACATGGGGACATACATGCCCTTTCAGATGGGCCGAGTATTTGAGTTACGAGTTTGGCATGCATCTGAAGAGAAAAGTTTAGTTTAAGGGGGAGATACTATAATTCCCTAGCACATAATACAATTAGTAGTGCAGAAGTGAGTTTGTGCATCTGCATTCATGCATAGAAAATCCAAAGAATTTTCGCGAAAAACTAAGAGGTGTAGAGGGATCGAGGTCTCTCTTGTTTTGATGGAAACATTAGGGCAAGAGAGATGGATTTCGACATGACCTTTGCGGATTTTGGTGTTTTGAGGGGAACCAATCAAATTTGAATATTCAAAATAAAATATTTGACTTTAAACTAAAATGAAATTGAATTGCAAAGAATAAAGTAATTCCATAAATGAAATACAATTATCCATAATGAATGGAATTATTTATTACTTAAATAGTAGTGAAATAATCTACAAGGCATAAAGAATTAAAAAATAAGTTACAAAAAGAAAGGTAACACTATTATAGATAATGAAGGTAATACAAGTCCTTACAATTGTCTATAAGAAAATATATTACAATTCAATAATATTTAATAATACAAGTATATAAGAGAAGTAATAATAATAAGAATTAACTATTACAAGTAATTATATCCCAAAGAATAGGTTATAACAATTGTTGAGTATTACAATGTACAAGTGAAGTAAATAAAAAAGAAAAGAATACAATAAAGAATAAGGAATATCATTATTTGATAATACAATGTTACATTGTTCTTTACAATAAAAGAATAAAATAAAATTACAACAGTAAGGAAAATATAAACCCCTATATTACTTTCCTATCTCAAATCTTGATTTTCTTTTGTTGGGTCCGCAGCATAGAAAACAAAAAATTCCTACGGTCTGAACTACACGCCAAGATCTATCTACTAGGTACAAAGCAATGGGTGGACATACATCCAACAAGAACTTACCCTCGTAGACAACGAGCTTTGTTAACGAGTAGGAACTCGTGGTTGATGTAGTCGTACACTTGCCGATCTCAAGATCGTGAGGAAGTCCGGCGCAACTCAGCAGCGCATCTGCACTTTCGCCTGCGTTCAAGCCACGGACAACCTCCACCTCCGCTCCAGCGATCCAGTGAGCAGAACTCCTTCGGAAGAAATGCCACGGGAACATGTATCTCGCTAATCCGAGACCATGGGGACTAATTCTAGCGGGGGAGAGAGATCCTGCACAAGGAGGTGTGTGTGGATGAAGGAGGGAATGGGTGGCCTTTTAGGAGGAGGGGGGTGCCCCCTCTCTCCATGGCCGGCGCATGGGGGGTGACCCCTCACCTCCCCCATTCATGTGGTGGTAACCCCTCCACATTAAAATGCCTCTTCACATTCCCTTTTAAAGTCTCCACTTTAAATGCATTAAATTTCTCCAAATTTAATGCTCTCTCATTTAATAAAACTCCTTTTATTAAATTTATTCAGAATTTTGTTAATTACTTTAATTAACAAACATTCACATATAGCCTGCAATATTTCAATATCACATGCAGAACCACCTTCGCAATTTCACCGAAACAATTTCCGGTTTCTATTGAAACAATTCACAGCTTTGCAATTCTTTTCTGAAACATATGTGCTCCAAAATGGTGTCCGTAACTCTTAAGTGTGCCACCCTACGGTTCATGAATAATCTTGAGCATGATCGAGACCCTTCTCCGATCAATAATCAGCGGGACACGGAGATCCGTCTTGACTCCTACACATTCAACGATGACTCGTGATCGTGAGAACCTTTAATGCTTGTAACTAAATCCCTTTGTCTCTCGATATATTACATGTCCGAGATTCGATCATCGGTATCTCCATACCTAGTTTGATCTCGTTCTCGACATGCACTCTTTTCTCGTTCGTGATATAACATTCTAGTGATCACATCACTTGCTTGCAAGCTATCCTAATGTGATATCACCGAGAGGGCCCAGTATATCTATCGTCCGCTATCCGGATTGACAAATTCCACTCTTGATCCATGAGCCTCAACATAACACCTTCGTAGTCTGAACCCATCTTTATAGTCACCTCATTACGATTGTGACGTTTGATGTTATCAAGATACTCTTACGGTGTTAGCAATTAACATGATCTCATGGTCTAAGGATAAAGATTACTCGTATGATGTTATAGAAATATAAACATAATGACTTGATCGTAATGCTATACTTGGATGAATGTTCATCACATCATTCCACCAATGGTGTGACCTTGTTATTAACAACATCCAATGTCCATGATCAGGAAACCTTGATCATCCTGTTAATCAACAAGCTAGTCTATAAGAGAGGCATGACTAGGAACCCTTTTTGTTTATTAAACACACATGTATTGATGTTTCCAAATCAATACATTTATAGCATGTAAAATAAACATCTATCATATATAAGGAATATATAATAACAACTTTATTATTGCCTCTCAGGGCATATTTCCTTCAGTCTCCCACTTGCACTAGAGACAATAATCTAGTTCACATAGTGATAAATCTAACACCCATGGAGTTCTGGTGTTGATCATGTTTTTCCCTAGGGAGAACTTTAGTCAACGGATCTGCTACATTCAGGTCAGGTGTGTACTTCTAAATCTTTATATCTCCATCCTTGACATGCTCGCGGATGGAGTGAAACCGGCGCTTAATATGTTTGGAATTCTTGTGAGACCTTGGTTCCTTTGCATTGGCTATGGCTCCATTGTTGTCACAATAGATCACCATCGGGTCCAACGCACTGGGAACCACACCCAGTTCCATAATGAACTCTTTCATCCAAACTGCCTCCTACGCCGCTTCTGAAGCAGCAACATATTCCGCCTCCGTTGTTGATCCAGCCACCATAGGTTGTTTGGAACTCCTCCAACTAACTGCTGCTCCGTTCAAGAGAAATACGTATCCGGATTGAGACTTAGAGTCATCCGGATCGGTGTCAAAGCTAGCATCAACATAACACTTAGCGACTAGCTCTTCTTCACCTCCGTATATGAGAAACATATCCTTAGTTCTTCTCAAGTACTTGAGGATGTTCTTTACCGCTATCCAGTGTTCCGAACCTGGATCAGATTGGTACCTACTAGTCAAACTAATAGCATGTGCCACATCCGGTCTTGTACATAGCATGGCATACATAATAGAGCCTATGGCCGAGGCATAGGGTATCTTATCCATCATCTCACTTTCTTCCGCCGTAGCCAGACTTTGAGTTGTATCACACGCAAACTTTAAAATTCTGGTAGACTGAAACTGCTATATCAAACTCGAATGACTAAAGGAATAAAAAAACAATGTTTCGGCCCACCCGGCCCATTAGCGCGCAGAGATTTTTGGCCCAAGTCACGGGGACTGGGACTGGGAGTTCTGCGACATCCTCAACAGGTAACTAAGCATGACATCCATTTCCTTCTGCCTCTTCTCAAATGCCAGACGATTCGCTTCGCTGGACTTTTTCACTGCTTCAAGTTCATCATCCTGCTTCTTTCTCATCTCTTCAAATCTCCTTTCCTGCTCTTGCATCCGTTCCTCCATCTCGCGTTGAACCCTTTTAGCTGCATTCAACGAATCTTGCTCCTGACTTGATAACTTTTCTTCTAAATCACGAATGCGCCCAGCTGAGACGCTAGACCTCTTGGAAGCAGATGAAACTCCGATGCTGGAAAGGAAAGTAATTGATCTTGAATTGTTCTGGTCTCTCAGGACTTCTTCAACAATCTCCAGATCAGTTTTGGGAATCCAATCTTCTGGGTCTGGTCCCATTTTCTGAAGCACCATCTCAGTCTACAATAGGATAAAAAAATAGCAAGTCCAGAGTTAGAAGAAATCAAATAATTAGACAAACTAATGAGAAATGCGTAGCACATAAAATAATTTACTTACATAAGCTTCTGCTGATTTCTGGGACATCATACCATCCTTGTTAGTGTGGCTTTCTTTAAAGAAAGCAATCGGGGAGGTAACGACGTCCTCGGTCTTCTGAGATTTCTACAAGAATTATGACACGATGAATTATAAGTGTGTATGGCATGTTCACAAAAAGAAGTAGGTGTTGCATATGAAGAGTTCGAATACTCACAAGTGCATGGTAATGTGCAACAAAGCTTCTTGAGCCAGTGGTGTGTTTCTTCGTCACATCATCTCTGTTCTTCTTGTTACTCTCGCAGATTGCCTATGTACAGATGCATGAATTTAGTATTCCACAGTACAGTAGTATGTCTGCGATAGATGTAGCTGAAACAACAGGAATCGTGTACCTTGTAGTGCTCATCATGCCATATATCAAGAAGCTCTGCCCAGCTTTCCTCGTCTACCTCTTTTGGTTTCAACAATAAAGCTTGCTCGCGGGTTAGATCTTTAACATCTTTCCAATAGACCTTTTTCAGCCTCCAACGTTGTTGGCGAATACCTTTCTGTAAAATGTTGGTGCAAATGTCTTTGCCAAGGTCACCACTGCTGTCCATTGCAAATTTTCCCTGCAGATAACATGGAACACAAATTCATATCAGCATCGAATGACAGAATTGTTAAAAAATCATCCACCAATGAGACATTTTATATGGAAAATGAATAAGAGGTTAACGGACTTACAGTTATAGACTTAATGGTTTCCAGAATAGTATCTTTCAGACGACCTTCCTTGTCACCATACTGCTTCCAGTGGGTTGCCAGTGGCATCTTGCTGCGTATGTGAATGCCACACTCTGAACTCAGTTTTGCTGCTTGCACAGGATCAGTGGGTCTCCTCATGCCAGGAGTGAAGTTGATCTGCATCTTAGCCCCTCCATTCCTTCTAGACCACTCGTGTACCCCATGCCCCATAGTAGGTTTACGTACATTACGCTTTTCCTTTAGAGCACCTATGTCTACAATTGCAATTGAAACCAGTGACAAAACGAGAGTCAAGACTTCAATTGAAAATTTTGCAACTAAACCAGTGAATAAATTGTAAGACGTGCTGTCAATACCTTCCCATTCGCTGCGGACAAGTACATTCTCCTCAGGTGAGTTGCTGCCTCTAGAGGTTTGAATTAGCATGGGCGAGGATTCATTTCCATTAGTACCCCCTTCCCCTGCTTTCTGGGTAGGGGTCTCTGTTTCACCATCATCTTGAGTCTCTGCATTTGCTGCTGACCTTGTTACAACATTTGGAGGCACAAAGGTTTTTGAGCGCTTCCGCTTCTTTTCTTTTGTAGAACCTTCCGTTACCTGCATTTTAATAGATCAAGCCATAAATATTAAAGCAATCTGTACATATCCTACATGTGAAGGCAGGAGAATGCTGAATTTCTTCACCTTAGAGGAAGATTTAACAACATCATGGTCCTCTTCATCCGGAACAAACACATCATCATCAGTGGGCTCGTCGGCAGGATCAGGTTCATAATTAGGGTCCTCGGTGATATCCCTCTCCTGCGGTTGTGCCTCTTTCCGTGTTGTCACTGCCACCGGTTTCTTAGCAGTACCAAACACAAATTCACGCGCCATCGCCGTGAAATCCTCCACTGGCTTGCCATGTTCAATAGCATACCTTGATTTGACGTCTGAGACACGTTCTCCTCCATCACTTGTTTCCAAACATTTTGATATGCGTCTGCTGTTTTGACTTGAGTAACTTAAAAAAATCAAGCAAAGGCAAGTCATGATCATACTCATTAGTACAGACAGAGTAGACAAGATCATTAAAGCAAAAATTATGTGATCCATACTGTAAAATTAACATGCTCACAAAACATTATTCTATTGCCTCCAAATCTCGTATCGTCATTCAATTAACTGTCTAAACCCTACTGTCAACAAGTTCAGTTAAGTGTCAGGTTCAGTGTATTAGGTATCAAGTTGTTCAGTTGCGTCAGTTAAGACGCCAAGCAGCAGGGTTTATCCAACAAGTTGTGCCCTATTACCTGAACCATTATGTAGGAACAGAAACCTAAATCTAACACATAGTTATAAGATCAGATCATAGGGTGTCATGCTCAACACATTCATGGCATATGGAACCATGATCTATGAAATTAAAACCCAAGACAAGCACATTGTCGAAGGATTCGGATCATAGGGTGTCACGTTCAACACGTGCTAGGCATCTCGAACCATGTCTATGATCTAAAACCTAGATCTTGCACATAAGCTGCAGCGTCTTGAACAATGATCTACACATGTTGATCTACTAGAACTCATGCTTGACTGATCTAGAAAGAGGCATAGACCTAGGGTGGCAGAAAAATGACCTGGGAGTTTACGCTTTTGCTTCGGTGTCGGTGGTAGCACATTCCGACGTGGTGTGCCGCTTCGAAGACTGCCGGACATGTCGCCCGCCGCAGAGGGGAAATCCGCCGGCAACCAACGCCTTGCTTGACAGATCTAGGGTCGAGGAAAGTGGCGATGGGGTTCTAGGTGGGCGGTGAACAAGGAACGGAATTAGGGGATGGGTATGCGGGAGGTGGGGGCACGCCGTTTTTTAAGTGTCGTGGGGGCGGCAAATTGTTAGCGCCAAAATGGGCGGGCAGGTGGAAAACAAAAGAGGTGGGAACGAAATTTTTTGGTATACAAGTGGAGGGAACAAAAACCATTCATTGTAAATTTGATTGGAAAAAACAGAGGGAACGGAACGGGAGGTTTACAAGCGGGGATTATCTCTAATTACATATTGTAATTAAATAAATCCTAACACATGCAACGGTTTAGGTTTTGCCACTACTTAGACCTCTCGTGCGGAATTTGTAATATGGTTTACAAGCCGAGATTATCTCTAATTCATTGTACTATAAATTTATTTGGCCATGAACCATATTAAATTATTTGAATAAGTCATTTGTTTATATATGAAAAGGAAAACAAAATATGTTCATTCACGTACAACAGTTGGATTACTGAGCAAACAATACCATTAGTTTCCTTCATTCCACAACTCCAACTTGAAAGCTGAAACACAATATCACTTAAACAAGTAAACCTCATTGATTCGAAAAACAAACAGAAGAGCAGAATTATTTCACATATTAGATATGTAGCCAGCAAAATTTTCTAACATCCACCAAAAGGTAGGTGATCTCATTAGACTTTACACCTAGAAACTCAGCAAATAGTTTTGCAACTAGGAACAGGGGCGGATCTGCTTGGTCACCACGATGCACATCTGTGAGGTAGAAAAGCATTTTAGTCTTACATATTAGACTTAAGCATAGTGTATCAGGAAAACTTAAACAGAGTGCATCAGGGTAAGTTTAATCCTAGATCCTCTTCCTAGTCTAGGAAGAGGCAGACATGGAAATCTGATAGGGTCAGGACACGGTCTGGACGTCCGTACTAGCCCTTTGACATCTCCTCCTCCTTGACGGGCATGGTCTGCGTATCCCTGTCACCGCCACTGCCATCATCGTCGCTGTCATCGTTGCTGCTAGTGGCGTACTCCCGGCGGGAGAGCCTACCACCGTAGATTGTGACGACCAGCTCCCTGTTGCCAGCATAGTAGTCGAACGCTAGGATGTTGCCTAGCGAAATAGTGTAGCACTTGACGAACTTGGGACAGCCCTTGCGGAGGTACAAGCGGCCGTCTCGATGATCGAAATACATCTCCACATCGAAGGTCAGCCTGCTGTTACGCTCCCGAACGCGCACAGTGTTGGGCTGGTCGCCGCTGATGTAATCTTTGAAAGCATGGCAGAGGGAGAGCTTGTCCCACTTGTCCTCGTGAAGGATGCGGATGAACATAAAGTCGGGGTTCGGATACAGCGGCAGATGGGGTGGTGGAGATGGCGACGACGATGGCGACAGAGAAGTGGCCCCGCCCTTGCCGCTGCCCCTGCCCATACGATGGCGCCTCTTCTTGACAACGCGCGTTGCCGGCGTACGCGTCTGTCCTTCACGTCCCCTGCCCGCCGTCGCCTTGGCACCCCTGAGCATGGACACCGGCGTAGGCGACAAATCATTTATTCTTCTAAATATGAAGACGAAACCCTCTTGGTTACGCCACCCTTCTGAATGCGCTTTCTTCGAGTATATGAGAACAACTTGTCCATCTTCTAGATCTGTGCTCTGTATGAAACACTTCCACCCATCTGGATCGAAGAAGAGGCGATCATCCTTTTCTATCTTCAAGTCCATGGGGGTGATCTCCTCTTTAGGAAGCCACACTCCAGTTGAGCCTCCCTCACAGATTTGTAGAGCATTAACAACCTTCTTAGGCAATTTCTGATCAGTACAAAACAAGATATATAAGTTAGTAAGTCGATGTCATAAACCACATAGACAAATTGCATACACGCATGGCAACAAAAAATAATTAAAATAAAGTTATATGAATGTACCATGTGGTACAGCTTAAGATTCGTTTTGGTCAAGCGGGTTACGAATGGCAACCCGACAATTTTGCCCATGTTCGATTGAAGTTCCAGCAGATGCTCTTACTCACTCTCAGTAAGCCGGCATCTTTGGGTGATGAGTGGTCCGAGATCACGCTTCTGTGAAGATGCTCCTGCCATGTTAAAGAATGGGTTGCGCATACAAATTTAGCACACATTAACAAATGGTAAAAGTGTAGGAAACACATTATAGGTATTACAGCATCACAGCAACGTATTTCATCACAACAATACAAATATTGTTTCTGCAAATACTTGCAAGTTATTTCAATGCTACAAGCACTAGTCATAGCATAGGAAATCTCCAGACTCCTATTCTGTCAGATATAAGTTCTCTAAGAACTACCTTTGCTGTGTTGGATTTTAGAAACATCATAAGTACTACATTAGTTCTTGCCATATATAGTAGCTAGATGGCCGATCTTTTTTGGAGACTAGGAAGTTTAGGCCTATTTCTTATAGAAACAGATCATAGCTAGTAATTATGTTCTGTTTTAGTCACCAGAATATAATGCTTCAGCGATTTAGCACATCAGAGATGGCAAGTTAGTGTAGGTTCTTCCATTTCCGATGTTGTGGTTGCATGTGGTACAGCCGACCCCAAAATTGTCCCTCTATGCATCATGTGGTTGTACTTTCTAGGCATGTGTTTCTGGTTCATTGTCATTCATGCTCTGGACCTTGCTTACTGCGAGTTGTTTCCTTGCAACAAGGAAAACAGCCAGGTGGTATTTTCTACACATGAACATCCATCCATAATTCTGGCATCGACAATTTCTTAAGACATGTCATGCCTAACTAATTTATCATCTATATATGTGTGTGTCCAAACAAGTTCCATTTTTCATATCAAGATGTAGCTAGCTAAACTTGTTATGTTTGTTGGAGAGAATGAATGTGATCTGGTCATCTTGGTCATGGTAGAATGATGCATTATTGTGCACCAAGGAAATGGACCACCACCAAACTTCACTTTGAATCTCTGGCTTGTCAGTATTGTACATTAGATTTACTTTTTCATGCCTGATGTGCTAAGTTATAGCTATAGTGTATTCCTACCTATTAGGAAAACATTTATTCACAAGTGTTATCTGTTGCTCACCCTTGGCTAAGATTTTCAAGAAGTGGCACATGTTCTAACATGTTCTAGTTTCTCTTATTTGCAGGCACACAACGATGCAACTTCCTATAAGTACAAGGTTATCAAGTATTGGGATATAATTAGCACACTTTACTCAAGGGATTGAGTTACTGAGCGGGAGCTAGGACTGCAGCTAAAAGCCGTGCAGAAATGGCGGACGAGAACGCTAACAATGACAACATCATTGATCAAGCTGTGTTGATATAATGAGCAGACAAGTGTATTTGTGGATACATTGATCTTTATTCATGTTGTAGTTGATTTTTATTTTGAAAATATCATATTTTATTTACATTATGTAATTGAATTTTGAAGCCAAATGTGTTGTTGATTTCACAATTGGCTTAAAATGGCAATAAGCAAGTTGTAAATCGTTTCATTTCAGAATTCGGTGGCGAAAACATAAAAATTCATTAAGGAATTTAAATTCCATCCAAATGAAGTGACATGGGGATTTCATTTCATTTCAACCAAATGAAATGAGTGCATAGGAGCCAAACGAGCCCTAATATATTTTCCTACACATGCATTGTAGAGTTCAGACCTTATGCAATGTTTCCTTCCAGTAGTGTTTGATTCATGGGATTGTAATGTGCAGGAATTGTTCCAGTAGGTACACTAGTGTATTTTCATGGGAAATCTAGCTTCAGCACATAGCTCGTGGAAAACCCTACTGGACAAACAATGCAGACATGATTTCAGTGGGCAACACAAGTAAATCCAACATGATTGGGCTCACCTTCAGCGCGGAGCAAGGTTGCGGAGATGCGGTCAACACCGATGGGCCGGCGTCGCGGTGGTGTGTCCGGAGTCGATGCGGATGTGCGCGTCGTTACGAGCGGCGGATGCATTGTGGAGATGCGCGGCGGCGTGGCTGTGGAGAAGCGCGGTGGCGGGGTTGCAGAAATACGGTCGTCGGTGGCTGGACGATCCTGACGGAGGCGATGCGGAGGCGGTGCGGAGATGCGGCGGCGATGCGGAGATGCGGATGGAGAGGAGTAGTTTGGGGAAAGTACGAGAAGGGGCTAGGATATCTGAAGAGATAGATTTTTTCCCCAATCAGGTAAACTATTATTTGAACTAATATTGGTGCATGTTGGACCCACTTATACTAACATTGGTGCATGTGGGACCCACTTATCAATGTTTAAAATAGCGGGATATTTGATTTAGCGGTGCTGATTTTAAAAGCTATCAAAAGCTATAGCGGAGCTATAGCGCGCTATGCCCATTTAGCGGGTTTGCTAAATAATGATTTAAAAAAAAGAGCAGTACATATTTTGTATATATATCAATAATTTACAAATATTTGACAGTTTTACAGATCAATGCTCTGATCAACTCACTTATAACAGGTTTGACAGTGCATAGTGCATATTACATAGTAAAATTTGAAACAGAGCCACTTATACTAGCATTGGTGCATGTGAGACCCAATGGCATCTGTGGTTCCTGTTTGACTGAGTTTGGGCAGAATTTGACCCTGGTGACACATGTGGGTCCAGTTACACTAGCATCGGTGCATGCGAGTACCGATGACATCTGTGGTTATAGTCTGAGTGAGTTTGGGCAAAAGTTTGACTGAAATTGTGCAAAAGTTGACCCCGATGATACATGTGGGCCCACTTACACTAGCAATGGTGCATGTGGGACCTAATGGCATATGTGGTTTCAGTTTGACTGAGATTGGGCAAAAGTTGATCCCGATGACAAATGTAGGTCCAATAACACTAGCTTAAAATAACTTTGTAACGCTTGTGTTTACAATTCTAGACTTTCATCAAGGCAAGTTTATATCTGTTGACAATCATATTCCTTTGAACTAGTATAGCCAGTGCACAAACACAACTGAACACACATATAACATTACATAGATATGTTTGCTAGCTCATGGTACTTTAAGAAACAAGCATACTAAAGTAGTTCCACTTAGAAAGTAAACAACAACAACAAAGTACCACGATTTGTACTACATAAACAACATACAACATCACTAATATAACTGGCTATAGTCTAGTAACGTGCATTAATTCCAGCCGGTGGCGTTGGAGGCGGTGGGGTTGGTGGCTTTGTCGCCCCAGGCAGTGGTGGTGGTGTCGCCCCAGCCAGCGATGGTGGTGTTGCCCCAGCCAGTGGTGTCTTTTACGCTGCCGTCTGGTCATCTTATTTCGCTTCCGTGGCGTTTGGCGACATGCACCACCTCTCCATCCGCCTCTTCCGCTCCCCAGACCGCCTGCTGCTCTTCCCAGATCGCTGTCGCCTGTTCCCTTTCAGCCTGCTGCGTTGCATCATCTTGCTCGTCATCTGCATCACTGGTTCAGCAGTGCCGCGGCCGCCTCGGCTTCTGCTGCCTCGGCCTTAGTTGCTGCCGCCTTTTCTGCTGCATTAATTGCAGCCTTGCGAGTCCCCCGGTCTAGCCCGGCCCTTAAGGTAATGAGCCTATGATACAGCTCGTAGGCAACATACCCGTCTCTTGCTGCATACTCTAGGTTCATCGCGGAAAGTGGCTTGTTCTCCCATACTTCGTGGCCATCGGCCGGGAGTGCCTTGCAATTCCCGAGATCTCTGTCAATGATGATCACTGCTAGAGATAACATCCTGTCCCTGTCATACGGCTGATTCCAATGGAACCATTCCTCGGTCTTAAACATGTCTTGGATGTCGATGTGGTACTATTCTGGAATGGTGATATCCTCATGTGCAAGCTTCCCTTTATCACTCCTGATGTCCACGCTAGAGAAAGTGATCCCCTTCTCCTGAAGGAACTCTGCCAGTTTCGGATAAGGCTCCCTTCTCCTGCAGTATAAATGCAAATTAAGACATGAAAATAATTTGGATGATGTACAATTATTTGATGATAATGTTAAACAAGGTAATTGCATAACCGTACCATTAGGCCATGTACAACACCCACAGATCATGCATAATACTTGAACTAACATGTCTAAGTATTTGAAATAAACGAGTGCAAGCAATGTATTTGCATTTGCTAATTATACATGATCTCAAATGGAAAATAAAAATATGCACATAACCAGTTTCGGACAAGGCTCCCTTCTCCTGCAGTATAGATGCAAACTATGACATGACAATAATTTGGATGGTGTACAATTATTTGATGACAACGTTGAACAAGGAAATTGCGAAACCGTGCTATTAGGCCACGTACAACGCCCATAGATCATGCATAATACTTGATCTAACAAAATCCACAAGGACTTAAACCTATAGGAATTAAACAATGCACATAGAAAAAATTGCTAAGGATCAAAATCCTCCAAAATTCATATGAGATTCCTTTGAATCAAACAAGCCCTGCATCAAAGGAGGCCTGATGTGAAAACGTCCGTACAGGATACAATCCTATGAATCAAACATGTGCTGATGGAAAAAACATAGGGATTGAATCCTGTACAAACCCATAGGAAATCCTTTGAATCAAAGGAGGCCTAAAATAGAAATGCACATCCTTAGTACGTATATTACCTGCAGTAGTGGAACACGAGGACAGTCTCCTTCAGGGCGATCTGGACGACGGTGAGCTTTTGTGACAGAGCTTCGTCCCGCCTATTCCTTGTGTACTCGAGGTCGAGTCCGAGGAACTTGTAAGTCTCTTTCTCGAGAAATTGCTCGAACTTCTCCAGCATGTGATTCAAGTAGTTCACATCGTTGGTGTACACCACCTCCATAATCTTCGTGCCATAGGCACAGATGGGCTTGATGTCAACCGTGGTTTTCCCGTCATCGAGGATGTCTCCATAGGGATCCATGGATGTTGAGTTCCCCGTCGTGTGGAGGAGGAAGACGCGAGAGGAAGAAGAACAGACGAGAAGCGGACGCGTTGCGGTTATTGTGGTGTTACGGCGGTGGTGGAGTCGAGGCGGAGGGCCCGTACATCGATGTAGTCGACCCGTTACGGTGCGATACGGTTAGTGCGGTGCAGTGCGGTCAGTTTTGTTATGGTGCGATGCGTTTAGGAGTGGTGCGATGCGGTTATTGCGGTGCAGTGGGGTAAGTTTTAATTTGTTACGGTGCGACGTGTTTAGGTGTGGTGCATGCGATACGGTTATTGCGGTGCAGCAGCGGGATCAGTTTTGTTACGATGCGACACGTGTAGGTGTGGTGCGGTTCGGTCGTGGCTGCAAACTTTCAACAATTGAACGCACGGGGATTTCACCAATCCTCTGGTCGTGGCTGCAACTTAATTTCAAAAATTGAACCCACGGCTTTCCTACAACTTTCAACTCAAGTTTGACCTAAGCATGCGATTGCATAACTAATTCAAAATATCTCATAAAAATTGAAAACCTACACACTGATAAATTTTACGTGAACTAGTCGACACGAAATTTTTTAAACTTGAAACATTTCATTCTCATCAAAATAACAATCCCGCATATGAGCTTCCACATAGAATGTACCATGACTCACGTGGGTCCACATACACAAGCATTGGTGCAAGTGGGCCCAATAACATATGTGGGTCTAGTTTGACTAAGATTGGACTTAAGTTGACCCTGATGACACATGTGGGCCCACATAGCTAGCAGCGGTGCATGTGGGACCCTATGACATCTGTGGGTCCAGTTTGACTAAGATTGGGCTTAAGTTGACCCTGATGACACATGCGGGCCGACATAGCTAGCAGCAGTGCATGTGGGACCCTATGGCATCTGTGGGTCCAGTTTGACTAAGATTGGGCTTAAGTTGACCCTGATGACACATGTGGGCCCACATAGCTAGCAGCAGTGCATGTGGGACCCTATGGCATCTGTGGGTCCAGTTTGACTAAGATTGGGCTTAAGTTGACCCTGATGACACACGTGGGCCCAGTTTGACTAAGATTGGGCTTAAGTTGACCTTGATGACACATGTGGGTCCACATACACTAGCATTGGTGCCTGTGGGCCCAATGGCATCTGTGGGTTCTATGTTGACTCATATCGCCGCAAAAGTTGACCCTGATGGCACATGTGGGTCCACTTAGCTAACATTGGTGCATGTGGGACCCTATGGCATCTCTGGGTCCAGTTTGACTAAGATTGGGCTTAAGTTGACCCTGATGACACATGTGGGACCACATAGTTAGCATCGGTGCATGTGGGACCCTATGGCATCTGTGGGTCCAGTTTAACTAAGATTGGGCTTAAGTTGACCCTGATGACAAATGTGGGCCCACATAGCTAGCACCAAGTGTTTCCACGAAGCCGTGGATTTTTGCCCGGTTTCCACGTTTTGGCCGTTTGGTCCAACGTATCGCCCAGTTTTGGCATGTTTTGAGCGTAACCGACACATGCGAGACGCTAGTCGTGTTTTCCACGATGTCGGGCTGTTTTCCACGATGTTTCCCGGTTTCCATGTTTTGCTCGTTCGGTCCAACGTATCGCCCAGATTTGGCCTGTTTTGAGCGTAACCGACACACGCGAGACGCTAGTCGTGTTTTCCACGATGTCGAGCACCAAGTGTTTCCGCTACTATATGCCAAGATACTTCCATGATGTTGAGGTACATTCTTCTAGACTTGTTCAGTCTTTTGTTTCGCTAGGTTGTTATGGATTTTTTCCCTTCTAGCAATGTTGTCATATTGCTGCCTTGTTCGAATAGGAATGACTGAGTGTTAGCTTTTTAGATGCATGATGTTCAAACTCATGAACTTGGCTTGGTAAGTTATGAGTGGAACCCAAACATGTTCGTTGCAATTATCTCTCGATGCCTAGTCGGTCTTCTTGAAGTCTGGGGACTTTGTACTTTCATATGGACACAGTTCGTGTGGGAAGCCCGATTGCATCTAATATACTACCAAGTGCCTTACGGGAGAAGCTAAGTGCTTCTCAGCGGACTTGTATATGATATATCCCGGACTTGGAGCTTTTGTGGAAGCACTTGGCAATGTTGGGAGGCTTCACACCTATTTCATGTAATATGCTGCCAGGTTGCTTTGCGTTGATAGCCAAGTGCTTCTCGATGGTCTCGTATATGCTTTCTCCCGGACTTGGTGCTTTTGAGGTAGCACTTGGAAACATTGGGTGGCTTCTCACCTATTTCATGTCATGTACCGCCAAGTGTTTTCTGTTGATCACAAAGTGCTTCTCGGTGGGCTTAAGTTGACCTGATGACACATGTGGGTCCAGTTACACTAGCATCGGTGCATGCGGGTACCAATGGCAACTGTGGGTCCAGTTTGACTGAGATTGGATAAAAGTTGACCTGATGACACACGTGGGTCCACTTACACTAGCATTGGTGCAAGTGGGCCCAATGACGTCTGTGGGTTCTATGTTGACTGAGATTGGGCAAAAGTTGACCCTGATGACGCATGTGGGTCCAGTTACACTCATGACCCATTGGCATCTGTGTGTTCCAGTTTGACCGAGATTGGTTCCAATTTAATTTAGGATTTCAACTAATTTGAACAAATTCAATATTTCTCTATAAAATCTTTTAGAAAACTTATTGTTTTATACACAATATAATTTTTTACTTATATAATATAGATTTTTTTAACGATTTATATAATATAGAATTTGTAGAGATTTCCGCTGCAACGCGCCACTCTCCCAAATCTCATGCGTGGGTCCAATATGAAAGCAATGGGAAAGTGGACTACATGCAGGATTACACGATTCCACACCCACGCGTGCACCAGAGGAAACCGAACCGCTAGCATCTATATAACACATCGGTCTCATCGTCTCTCCCACCATCGTCCACTTCTTCCCCAATCTGCCGAAAACCCTAATCCGCTCCCACCACCGCACCACCAATCTCATCCCTTAGTGAATCTGCAAGATGAAGCCTTCCAAGAGCAGCCGAGTCGGCGGTCGGCAGCTCTGGCGATGCACCCGCGGTCGTTGCCATGGTGGCGGGCGAGGGTCTTCTTCAGGAGCACCAGCCGCTCGTCGGCGCGCCGTGACCGTTGCGAACTCCACCGTACCGGTCGTGGTCGCCGTCGATTATGAGAAGAAGGAGGACATCGTGGCTCCAGCAGATCTGAGAACCGCATGCAGTGCGGTCATCGTCGTGCGGACGATGAGTACTCTGACGGCGAACCACGACTCCATCGAGTACCTCTATGAACAAGCCCGCAAAGAAGATGTACCGTTCAAGGAGGAGGCCTCCGACAGCGGCACCGAGGTTCCGAGCTGTTACATTATCTCCTCTGTTCATCTTACTATTCACATAGGGTTTGTTAAAGAGTAGATTGATTTGTCTTTGTCTAGGTGGTCTTCTAGATATTCTTGATTCTAGGGTTCGTCGGTTCCTTTGTAGTTGACTTTGATTTGATCGCCATATAGTATTCTTACTCATATGATATATATGGGTTCATGGTTATCAGTTAATTTCTGAATGTTGTGCCTTAAATTCATCAAAGTCTGATTTGATTGTAGAGATTATGATAACAAAGATTTTTGTTTGGGAAGAAAAGATTGATCTGATGCATAGAATTTATAATTACCATTTTCTTAATTTGCTGCTTATTAATGTGTTGATTCCATAGTGTGTATCAATTAGTATCCTGTTAAGTGTAATGATCAATGCGTTTGAAACTTAAATTCATCTGAGTCTTGTTTCATTCTAGTGATTATGATTGCTCATATGATATCTATCAGTTAATAGTTATCGGTTACATTACGATGTGTTAAGGTAGTTACCTTGCACATGATTGATCAACACAAGCGACTTAAATTTATTTGAATCTAATTTGATTGTAGAGATTATGATAGCAAGAATTTTGTTTGGGAATAAAGGATTGATCTGATGCATGGAATTCATAATTACCATTATTTAAATTTGTTGCTTATTAATGTGATGATTCCATAGTGTGTTTGAATCAGTATCCTGTTTAGTGTAACGATCAATGCGTTTAAAACTTAAATTCATCCAAGCCTTCTTTAATTCTACTTATTATGATTGCTCATATGATATCTATCGGTTCATAGTTATCAGATAACTTTCTGAATGTGTTAAGGTAGTTAACTTGTAAATGATTCATCATTAAGTGCCTTAAATTCATCTGAGTCTAATTTGATTGTAGAGATTATGATAACAAGAATTTTATTTAGGAAGAAATGATTGATCTGATGAATGGAATTTAATGTGTAATGATCAATGCGTTTGAAACTTAAATTCATCCGAGTCTTCTTTCATTCTAGTGATTATGATTGCAAGAATTTTATTTAGGAAAAATTGGTTATTTGCCCCTAAAGTTCACATGCCTTGAATTATGTCCCTAAAGAATATTGTTCTTTAATAAATTATCTATTATGGACTTTGAAGAAGATAGAAATGAACGCTCAGGCGTTCCAGCGCTCACTAGACATGATAAGACAAAACTGTCCTCGATTCATCAAATATTGGTCACACAACATTATCCTCGATTCATCAAATGTTAGTACTATCACTGCAACACAAAACTGTCCTCGATTCATCAAATGTTAGTACTATCAAAGCAACAATTTAGAATAATTTTGGCAGCATTGTTAATTTTTTATAGCTTATTTCATTTGATCGTTGTTGTGCTCCTGTTTATCTCACTTCTTACGTATTTCAAAATTCACAGGAAGACTCTGACGACGTGGGCCACGGCAAGGATGACAGGGACCACAAGAGCCGCTTTGTTCTTAAGTGGCTGGTGAGTGGCCAGATACCTTTCCGCAGCCGCGGGGAGCTATCTTGCCCATTCTGCGGCAGGGTCATCACCAAGAACTTAGAGAGCATGATCCAGCACGCGGATGGCGTTGGCGTGGCGTGACGGCGAAGCACAAGGGCCACACCATGGCGAAGCATGCCGCCTTTGGCAGATTCCTTGACAAGTACGTCAAGGGTGGCCTCATCCCGGTTATCGGTCCTGCTGTTGGCCCTCATGTTCTGTTTCCACAAGTTTAGTTTATGTTTGTGTTGTCCCCCTGGAGATGAAGAGAAACTGTGTGCTGTTTGAAGACTAAGTTTTTATTATGTATGGTGGAAGCTGGGCAATCATACCCAGTTGTTTAAGACTATGTTAATGTGTATGGAGTTTGCTATTGCGATACTGGTGCACTTGTTATCCGAATTCTCATGTTGATGCACACTGCATTTGTTTACTAAATTAGATGGTTTGATGCTTTATTTTGTAGCTAAGAAAGTTTGAAGTAAGTTTGGACTACAAAAAGTTTTTGAAACCAATCTCAAACTAGAAACTTATGTACTTTACATACTGATGATCCTTCAGAATGTCTAAAAACAACCACAAACATGAAAGGCAAACTCCTTATTTCCAATACTTTTCATAAAATTTGCAAAATATTCTAAGTAAAGGATTTATTAATATAGCTAATTCTTTCCTTGTTAGTCTCAAGATTCTATTGAGGATCTTACAGGACCTAACTATGACGTCTAATTCAAAGCAATAAAAACCAAATCAATTTCCTTGCTCTGCGCACTAAATGTAATCAATATATTTCCTTATTTTGCCTAACGGCTAAAGCTAATCACATCGAGCCCACAAATTAAGCTTACAACTGGGTCCAGGCCCGGCATGCAAGCATAGTCGGACCATATATATATACGCTCTCCCTCCAACAAACCCTAAAGGCATAGTTGGAGTCAGTATGCCATCTAAACCACCTTTGCCTAGGCCGCAGATCTGTCGAGAGAGAGGGATGGCGAAGGGCAAGATCGTTGCGGTAAAAATCTAACCTATCTAGTTTGCATGTACTGGATCTATTTGGACAAAAATTTATGGCCAATGATCTTTAAATTTTCTTTTTTTGATTCGTAGTGTCCTTGGTGTTTTGACACCAAGGGTCTGTGCAGCCTGGGTGACAAGATCAAGTCCTTTTTCGTTCTCACCCTTGTAGAGAATTTTGAAGAAATGACGGTACTGGTTTTATTTTTTGTATTATCATCAGTCTTTCCTGTTCCACCCTTTTGTCATGAATTATAGCATCTGTTAGTTTGTCATGTAGTAAACATGTTCCATTTTTCTTCAGTTAATACCCTGCTATGCTAGAGCGAATTTCCTTAAGAAGTTTTCCATTGACTCTGTCGACCACGAGAATGATTTTGTGGTCGAGGTGGTTACGGAAGAAGGGTTCGAATTCAACGTTGATTGTATCAACAAGGATGGCAGAACATATCTTGAAGGACAATATTGGAGAGAATTTGCTAGAGTCTACAATCTGGATGTTGGAACGAAGCTTGTCTTCTCTACCGACACACAAGGTCCATCTACCCCTGTGACGTCGATCAACCTACCGATTACCCACACATGTAAGTAACTACTTATTTGAAGTACTCCCTCCGTTTACAAATATACGATGTTTACGATTTTGTATAAAATGGATGTATATATGTAGATCCACTAAAATATTTAGGTTCACCCATTTTGCTCGGTTTCTAGTCTACTTTGTAATGTGTAGAATGTCACCGATGGAATTGTCTCTAGTTTTTTCCTTATGAAAAAAGAAGTAGTTACTTTGTGTTTAGCACGATATTTTTTCCTTGTTCCTAAACAATCTTAATGTTGACGTACCTACCATGCATTAATCTTAATTTTGATTCAGTAATATTCATTTAATTAAGTATTTGAACTTGTACAGCATATTACAATCTGACCCAGGATAAGAAAGGCATACTTGACGCTATGCATGCCACTGATAGAACCATAATTAACTGGAGAATGATGGAGTTAGTGGTCAGCAATGTTGACATCATTGACACGCTGGTTGATGAACATGGAGCTGGGCCTTATCAAGTTGGAAAATGTGAGTCTCTGATCCACACATTAAGCTAAACAAATTGCCAAAAGAAAGAGCTGGTAAGTATGAGTGATCTACTTTGTTGTGCCTGTAATTTTCCGATTAACAAATGTTCATATTGTGCATGTGGACCAAGAACAGAAAATCCCGCGACGCCTTGTCCCTGAAGACATGGCTGAATATGGTGATATCACAATTGTGTGTGATAAATACACAAAGATCAAAGGGTCGTACTCAATTTCTCCTGAGGATGGCCGAGTATGCTACACTGGGTGGAGGGAAGTGATGTCACAGGAGGAGGATTTTCGGCGAATTGGAGACAAGATGTTTTTCATGTTGTACGTGAGACGTAAGGGGGCTTTCCTATTTGCCTTCTATGTTCCAAATGTGGAAATTTAGTAGCCTTGATCATTTTCACTATGATGGTCATGGGTCATTTGTCGACCTAATAATATGAGATGTTAAGACAATATTTTACGGTCCTTTCATTATGTGGCATTAGTATGTCTGAAGACATGGTTAAGTGTAATGGTACTATTAAATTTTTTATGAGCTAAAATATATAATGCCTGTCGTTGCTGCCAATTATAGTGAAATCGTGTTAATTGAGTTTATTTCATCGGTATCTATGAATATTTTATGAGCTACAAATTTTATTGGTGCACAACTTACTAGACGGACATGTCTGTCGCGTAGGTTGTGTCACGTAAAGAAGTATCTATCTCCATTAAATCTATTTTGCTGCTCGAAGTAAGTATGAAAAAAACAAGCAAAAACATCTAGGTACGACCATATATATCATTGTAATTAATAATTTTGTGTATAACATGGTTACTGGGAATTAAATGCAACAGTCTCCATAACTAGTATCAAACAGTACAACTGCGTGCTAGTATTTTAGTAACGCATTTTCACAAGGTACTAGTCAATATCACTATCAACATCTGAAATGCTCCTCCCAAATTCTCCGACAACCGGTTCCAAGTCTTCTTGTTCTTCGTCGCTCAGGTCCATATCATTGTTTACACCATTTTTCCCTACTAGTTGTCTAACAGTCTGAGAGTCAACAAATATCACATCATTAGAGCGATCAGCCATGTCGTCTTCATGATCATCAACATATTCATCTTCCTCGTCCTCAATTTGGTGAACAATGGGAACATCGTATACATTATTGTGCTTGAAAGTTTGCACCACCTTCCAAGGATCACCAAATTTTGTGTCTTCCAAGTAAAAACAAGTTTCTTCTTGGTGAGCTAATATGAAAGGGGCGTTCTTGTACCACAATACAGATGTATTGATGCTTTTAAAGTATCCATCATCCTTCATCTCTATGGTTTTCCTACTTCCAAGGTCAAATCAATCACAGCGGAACAAGAACACGGATCTGTCGCCGTGCTTGTTTCTTGGGTACTGTAACTCAAAAACCTCCTTCATCACACCGTAGTATTCTTGATCTTGTTCGTCAGAAACGGATCCCCTTGTCATTATGCCTGAGTTTTGAGTCCTCATGTTCTTCCCACGCTCGACGGAACGGAACCTAGCGCCATTTACATTGCACATAGGGTGTACAACTACACAAGCATCTGGACCAAGTGCTAGTGATTTTAAATCTTCTGGAGCATTGTCCAAATTACTGACATGTTTTTTAAACCATGCAGGGAATTCTTTCTCTAGTTCCGCCTCAATGTTGTTCACACCCCTGTTCTGTAGTTGTTGTCGTAAATTCCTAAAAATCAAAAACAAATTAGTAATGGTACTGCTATAACACAAAATATTACTAAAAATTTTGAATGATTAATAAAAAGGTAAATAGACCTACTGAACATAATTTTGTGCCTCATCACAGTTCTGAAGTACATACCAAACCATACTGTCAAATTCTTTGGGAAAATACTTCAACTTGGATAGTCCTAAACCTCTGGCTCCATCTGAAAAAATATCAAACTTTAGCGGATCAACTCTTTGTTTCTTATCTTGGTTCCTCTCAGGCTTGTTATGTATGGTTTCTATGACATCGCCCAAAAATTTAGAGCAATGATGCAAGCACTCATCCACGATATATCCCTCAGCAATTGAGCCTTCAGGCTTTGATTTGCTACGCACAGTTGATTTCAGGTACCCGAGCCTTCTTTCAATTGGATACATCCAACCATATTGAACAGGCCCCCTCTGAAGTGCCTCATCAGGTTGATGAATAGCCAGGTGCACCATTACATCAAAGAATGATGGGGGAAATAGCAGCTCAAGCTTGCAAAGAATTATGACAATTTCAACCTTCATTCGACGCGACACAGATGCTCTTAGAGTTTTGGCACACAACTCCCTAAAAAAGTTTCCCAGTTCAGCAATGGTCTCATACATCGCCTTTGATGCAATCCCTCTCAGACCAGCTGGCAACACACACTGCATAAGTATGTGGTAGTCATGCGTCTTCAGACCGTGCACTTTACCCCCTGGGATGTCCATACATCTTGCTAAGTTTCCAGCAAAACCATCTGTGAACCTAGTGTTGGCCAAATACTTGCACAATTTTTGTTTGCCTTCCTTTTGAAGCGTCCATGGTGCTTTCTCCTTTGAAAAACCCTTGGCCTCAGGTTTCATCCAGAACTTCTTCCTGACATTAAATTTCTCCAAATCCATTCTACCCCCAACAGTGTCCTTGTTCTTTCCATCAAGCTCAAGAAGGGTACCAAGGATATTGTCCAATATGTTCTTCTCAATGTGCATCACATCTAGGTTGTGAACAAACTTCAATCTTGACCAGTATGGCAGATCATATAAGCTGATCTTGAGGTGCCAGGTTGGCTCACCAATCATGCCACGCTTTCTCTTCCTAGTTGATGGATTTTTCCCTGGCCTGTAATCCTGAACTCTCTGTACCCTCTCCTCTCTTTCTGCTAGTGTGAAACTTGTTGGTGCATCCTTAGGTTCAGGTTTTCCATTGAAGGCTCTGCTACTCCTCCACTTGTGACCGTGAGGCAGAAATCGACGATGACCAATATAACCAATTTTATTATGCAAAGACTCGTAGCAAGGATCCTTATCGCAGTGCGCACATGCGAAAAACCCTCTTGTGCTACGGCCAGACTTCGTGGCATATCCAGGATAGTCATGAATCGACCAAAGAAACACAACATGCAACGGAAACTCTCAACCTATGCACGCATCATATGTGCCCACGCCACTCCATAGCTTCATCATATCTTTTATTAATGGCTGCATAAATACATGAAAATCCTTTCCTAGTGAATTTTTTCTAGGGATTAGCAATGACATCATGAAGTTGGATTGATCCACGCACATCCACGGTGGGAAGTTGTATGGAATGACAAAAACTGGCCACATACTGTATGAACTACTCATGTTTCCGTATGGGTTGAATCCATCTGTCGCAATACCAAGCCTTATGTTACGGGCATCTGAAGAAAACCATCCAAACTCCTTGTCAAAGTGCTTCCATGCTTCACCATCAGCTGGATGCCTCAAAATACCCGGTTGTGCAACCCTCTTTTCCTTGTGCCACTTGGTGTTCATCGACTCTTCCTTGGAAACAAAAAATCTCTGTAACCTTGGGATTATAGGAAAGTATCGAAGCACCTTGTGGGGAATCTTTCTCTTTGCTTCCGGGTCTTTCCACCTTGAAAATCCACACTCGGGACAATGAGTTTTTTTGGCATGGTCTCCCCAAAACAGAGCACAATCATACTTGCAAACATGAATTGTGTCATAACCAAGCCCAACCTCAGAAAGAACACTCTTAGCTTCAGCATAGGACTTGGGAAAATTCACTTTTGGCAAAGCAGCACTTAAGACAGCCATAAATTGATCGAAAGCTCTATTTGTGACCCGGTTGTATGATTTCACATAAAGCATCTTCATAATGAATGACAACCTCGTCTCAGTGGTGCATCCCTCGTGAAGCTCTTTCTTAGCTTCTTCGATGAGGTTCGCATAGAAATTAGTGTCACTTGGGCCTCTGTCACCAGAATCATGCAGCTCATCTAACATCTTGTCAACATGATCATTATGATTCTCATTTCCATCATCATAATCATCATCGTCATCGTCATCGTTTTGATACAAACTATGATCATAGTTTTCATCAGTACCATCATCTTATCCATGACAACTCCACTTTGTGTACGAAATGGCCATACTATTGATGTGTAAGTGATACTCAACAGTGTCCTGAGTCTGCTGCATAATATTAAGGCATTTTTGGCATGGGCACAATATTGATGCACCTTCGTTGCAGTTTGCGCGCGCAAACTCCATAAACTCGCGAACACCTTGTATGTAAAAGGGGTGAACTTGCGCCCATGAGTAATCCACTATCGATCCATCGCCTACAAAAAAATATATAATGTGTTCCACCCGAGTCATGATGCCATTCAATTTGTACTAATCAATGTGAAAATTGTTTACCAAAGTCCAAATAAATCACAATGTGTAACATAAACACCAATCCAAATCAATTTCATAACAGATCTCAAAGGAACTCACATGTGCTTCCTATCTCCGTGCGGCGGCCTGCCGCGAAGCCTCGCTAGCTGGGATCGTGATCGATCGTCGTGATCGCGTAGGCGCAAGTCGTCAGGACTTGTAGATGAAGGGCCATCGAATGTCGTGATCGCCTGGACAAGGGATACCCTTGACGGTGCTCGTTCGCAAGAATAGAGAAGAAAACTGTTTGGAAGATCGCACAAGTCCTAACTATAATGATCCGTGTTTGTACATGCCACGTACTGCACATAGAGTTTACAAAATGGTAGGCCAATCAAACAATTCAAAAACCGAATGGTAGCCCAACGGTAACGAAATGTTTTACTTTGTACTAGGTCCTCGGTTCGAAACTCATCTTTGCCCTTTTATCGTTTTTAACACAATTGCTAACTCGTTGGTCCCATGAACAATCGGTGACGGCTTAATCTACGACGCTCTAAAATCCGTCGTGCGGATAATCGGTGACGGTTTGCCGTGACGCGAAACGCGACCATCACGCATTATCAAGCATACGTGACGCCCAAAACTAATCCGTCACCTATGGTTACTTTCGGTGACGGTTCTGAATTTTGTCACCAGGCAATTCGTCACCGATTCTAGGATCTGTTGTAGTGTCATTGTCTTGCCTTGCAACATAGGTAAGAACCCCTTCTTACTTTCGTCCATATTAAACTTCTTTAATATCTTATCAAGGTATGTACTCTGCGATAGCCCAATTAGGCGCCTTGATCTATCTCTATAGATTTTAATGCCTAATATATGGCCTTCACCAAGGTCTTTCATCGAAAATTTGTTGTTTAGATAACTTTTAACACTGTTTAAAAGATCTATATCATTTCCAATCAATAATATGTCATCCACATATAATATCAGAAATGCCACATTGCTCCCACTCACTTTCTTGTAAATACAAGCCTCTCCATAAGTTTGGACAAATCCAAACTCTTTGATCACCTCATCAAAGCGGAGATTCCAACTTCGTGATGCTTGCTTCAGTCCATAGATGGATCGCTGAAGTTTGCACACCTTATTAGCATCCTTAGGATCGACAAATCCCTTAGGTTGTATCATATACAACTCTTCTTCAATCTTACCATTGAGGAACGCAGTTTTGACATCCATCTGCCATATTTCATAATCAAAATATGCAGCAATTGCTAACATAATCCTAACCGATTTAAGCATCGCTACGGGAGAGAATGTCTCATCGTAGTCAACTCCTTGAATTTGTCGAAACCCCTTTGCGACAAGTCGAGCCTTATAGATGGTCACATTACCATCAGCATGAGTTTTCCTTTTGAAAATCCATTTATTCTCAACGGCCTTTGATTTGAGGTAAGTCCACCAAGTTCCAAACTTTGTTCTCGTACATGGATTCCATCTCGGTTCATTGCTTCTAGCCATTTGTTGGAATCGGGCTCATCATCGCTTCTTCATACGTCGCGAGGTCATCCATTTCATCAACCATGAAATTCACAACAGGATTGCCGTCTGCAGTTCGGGGAGCTGCGTGTCTGCTTGACTGCGAGGTTCGGTAGTGTCCTCTTTTGGAGTTTCATGATCATTATCATTAGCTCTCTCTTCATCAGGTGAAGTCAACTCTGAAACAACTTCCGGTGCTGCGCCACTCGCCATTCCATGAAGAGAAGGTTCAATAACCTCTTCGAGTTCTACCTTCCGACTACTCACACCTTTTGCGAGAAACTCCTTCTCAAGAAAGGATCCATTCTTGGCAACAAAAACCTTGCCCTCGGATCTGTGATAGAAGGTATACCCAATTGTTTCCTTAGGGTATCCTATGAAGACGCATTTTTCCGCTTTGGTTTTGAGTTTATCCGGTTGAAGTTTCTTCACATAAACATCGCATCCCCAAACCTTAAGAAATGACAGCTTAGGTTTGTTTCCAAACCATAATTCATACGGTGTCGTTTCAACGGATTTAGATGGTGCCCGATTTAAAGTGAATGCAGCTGTTTCCAGTGCATAACCCCAAAATGATAGAGGTAAGTCAGCCAGAAACATCATAGATCGAACCATATCCAATAAGGTACGATTACGACGTTCTGACACACCATTACGTTGTGGTGTTCCGGCAGGCGTGAGTTGTGAAACTATTCCACACTCTTTCATGTGTGTGCTAAACTCGTAACTTAGATACTCTCCTCCACGATCATACCGTAGAAACTTGATCTTTCTATTACGATGATTTTCCACTTCATTCTGAAATTCCATGAACTTTTCAAAAGTTTCAGACTTGTGTTTCATCAAATAGATATACCCATATCTACTCAAATCATCCGTGAAAGTAACAAAATAACGATATCCACCTCGCGCCGACACACTCATTGGTCCACACACATCAGTATGTATGATCTCCAACAGATTTGTCGCCCGTTCCATTGAACCGGAAAACGGCGTTCTAGTCATCTTGCCCATAAGGCATGGCTCACATGTATCAAATGATTCAAAATCAAGTGATTCCAAAAGTCCATCAGAATGGAGTTTCTTCATGCGTTTAACGCCAATATGACCTAGACGGCAGTGCCACATATATGTAGACATATCATCATCAAGTTTAATCTTTTTAGCTTTAACATTATGAATGTGCGTAATATTACTATCGAGATCCAATAGAAATAAACCATTCAACATAGGTGCATGACCATAAAAGATATCATTCTTATAAATCGAACAACCATTGTTCTCAGATTTAAAGGAATGACCACTTTCCATCAAACACGATCCAGATACAATGTTCATGCTCAGTGCAGGCACCAAATAACAATTATTTAGGTTTATAACTAATCCCGATGGCAAATGGAGAGGTAGCGTCCCGACGGCGATCACATCTACTCTTGATCCATTGCCGACCCGCATCCTGACCTCATCTCTTGCTAGTTGTCGCTTGTTCCATAGCCCCTGAACCGAGTTACATATATTAGCAACCGATCCGGTATCAAATACCCATGCTACTCTGCAGTACTAGTCAAGTACACATCAATAACATGTATATCACATATACCTTTGTTTGCCTTCTGGACTTCTTGTCCGCCAAATACTTGGGGCGATTAAGCTTCAATGGCGATCCCTTGCAATAGTAGCACTCGGTGTCAGACTTAGGGCCAGCCCGGGGTTTCTTTTCAGGCGTGGCAACAGACTTGCCACCCTTCTTTCCCTTGTGCTTTCCTTTCTTGTCCTTCTTGAAACTGGTGGTCCTATTGATCATCAACACTTGATGTTCTTTCCTAATCTCCACTTCTGCAGTCTTAAGCATTGACAGATGCTCGGGAAGAGACTTCTTCATGCCCTGCATATTATAGTTCATCACGAAGCTCTTGTAGCTAGGTGGCAGAGATTGGAGAACACGATGTATGCCTAAGTCAATGGGAATCGTTATTCCCAAGGACACAAGCTTATCGGCATACCCAGACATTTTGAGTACGTGCTCACTAACGGAGCTGTTTTCCTCCATCATGCAGGTAAAGAACTTTTCTGTAGCATTATAACTCTCTATGGCAGGATGGGTATCGAAAATCATTTTCAATTCTCCCATGGTATCAAAGGCATTGCCATTTTCGAAACGCTTTCGAAGTTCTGGCTCTAGCCCATACAGTATGCCACAATGAACTAAGTTGTGGTCCTCCTGACGAGTCACATAGACATTCTTTTCCTCGTCAGGGGCATCAGGAGCTGGTGGGGGGCCTAGTGGCGCATCTAGCACATATTGCTTTTGTGCAGCAGTGAGGAGAATCCTCAAATTCATAGCCCAGTTGGTGAAGTTGCTACCATTCGTAGCAAGTTTCTCTTTCTCCATGAACACATTGAAATTAAAAGCAGGTGGTGCCATCTACAACAGAATTTGTAAAGTTTATTTAGACTAAGTTTATGATAGATTGAGTTCAACTAATCCAAATTACTAATGAACTCCCACTCAAAAACGACATCCCTCGTGTCCTTTTGGTGATTACATGAAGCAAATCCACTATACCAAGTCCGATCATCACGTGAGTTGATATAGCTTCAAAGGCGAGCATCTATATGGGCATCATATCAACCATATGACTCATGCTTAACCTTTCAGTCCGTGTTCCGAGGCCATGTCTGTACATGCTAGGCTCGCCAAGTAAGAACCTTAGTATTCACGTGTGTAAAACTGTCTTACACGTTCCTATGAAAGCGTAGATTCAGTACACCCGATCATCACGTGATGTCTCAAACACGATCCATAGAACGGTGCATACTCAAGGAAGAACACATTTTATCTTGATATCTAAAGAGGATCATCTTATAATGCTATCAAACGCCAAACTAGCAGTATAAGATGCTAACATCTAATGTGTAAAGTGAGATGATATGGTCCATGCATTTGATCTCTATCACTTGCATCGTGGTATGATCTCTATCATTCCTTTGTGTGTAAGGCCAAGGTCTATGGAACTTACACGTTGAGTGTGTTGTAAGAGTATCCACCATACATCTACTTACAACAATACCATATCAACACACTAGCCCAGCAACGATCTAAACTAGACGCCTCTAATTTATCAATTGCAAGTTTTACATGGCTTAGGGCTTTCGGAGATAGAACCGTTCTTACCTACGAACATGAACCACAACGAGGATAACTAAGTTATTAGCAACTCGTTGTAAATCGGATATTGACTATAGTAGGAGAGACAGACACCCGTCGGCCACTTATGCAAAACAAGTTGCATGTCAGTCGTGGAACCGGTCTCATGTACGATGACATGTAAGGTTGGTCCGGGCCGCTTCATCCCACTATGCCACCAATATCCAAAATACATAGAAGATGCAATAACATGATCATCATCGCCCACATATCAACCATATGTGTACTACCTGTGATAAGCACCTACGCATAGATCAGGCTCTGATACCACTGTTGGGTCCGTAGCATAGAAAACAAAAAATTTCCTACGGTGTGAACTACGCGCCAAGATCTATCTACTAGGTACAAAGCAACGGGTGGACATACATAAAACCTCCACCTCCTCGCTCCAGCGATCCAGCGGAAGCAGCAACTCCTTCCAGACGAAATGCCACCGGGAACATGTATCTCGCTAATCCGAGACCATGGGGGAATAATTCTAGAGGGGGAGAGAGATCCTTCACAAGGAGGTGTGTGGATGAAGGAGGGAATGGTGGCCTTTTATAGGAGGAGGGGGGTGCCCCCTCTCTCCATGGCCGGCGCATGGGGGGGGTGACCCCTCACCTCCCCCATTCATGTGGTGGTAACCCCTCCACATTAAAATGCCTCTTCACATTCCCTTTTAAAGTCTCCACTTTAAATGCATTAAATTTCTCCAAATTTAATGCTCTCTCATTTAATAAAACTCTTTTTATTAAATTTATTCAGAATTTTGTTAATTACTTTAATTAACAAACATTCACATATAGCCCCTTGCAATATTTCAATATCACATGCAGAACCACCTTCTACAATTTCACCCGAAACAATTTCCGGTTTCTATTGAAACAATTCCTGCGCTTTGCAATTCTTTTGTCTGAAACATATGTGCTCCAAAATGGTGTCCGGTAACTCTTAAGTGTGCCACCCTACGGTTCGCGAATAATGCAGACATGATCGAGACCATTCTCCGATCAATAATCAGCAGCGGGACCTGGAGATCCGTACTGACTCCTACACATTCAACGATGACTCCTGTGATCGTGAGAACCTTTAAGGCTTGTAACTAAATCCCTTTGTCTCTCGATATATTACATGTTCGAGATTCGATCATCGGTATCTCCATACCTAGTTTGATCTCGTTACCGACATGCACTCTTTTCTCGTTCCCGTGATATAACATTCTAGTGATCACATCACTTGCTTGCAAGCTATCCTAATGTGATATCACCGAGAGGGCCCAGAGTATATCTATCATCATCTGGATTGACAAATTCCACACTTGATCCATGAGCCTCAACATAACACCTTCGTAGTACTGAACCCATCTTTATAGTCACCCTGTTACGGTGTGACGTTTGATGTTATCAAGATACTCTTCCGGTGTTAGCAATTAACATGATCTCATGGTCTAAGGATAAAGATTACTTCGTATGATGTTATAGCAATATAAACATAATGACTTGATTGTAATGCTATACTTCGGATGAATGTTCATCACATCATTCCACCAATGGTGTGATCTTGTTATTAACAACATTCAATGTCCATGATCAGGAAACCCCTATCATCCTGTTAATCAACAAGCTAGCCTATAAGAGAGGCATGACTAGGAACCCTTTTTGTTTATTAAACACACATGTATTGATGTTTCCGAATCAATACATTTCTAGCATGTAAAATAAACATTTATCATATATAAGGAATATATAATAACAACTTTATTATTGCCTCTCAGGGCATATTTCCTTCATCTTTTTTGCCTTCTTTTCCTGTAAGACAAAAGGGAAACAACACCGAAGCAAAAATAAATTGTTAGAGTTAGTTTTGCTCTCAGACTAGCACAGAGTTGCAGCTGCTATTGTCATCACAGAGCAGTAATTAGGGGCCCAAAATAGTATATATTTATATTCATATTATCCTCAGTACAGCCTCATAGGCACGGGCAAGTTTCACAAAATCAGTAAAAGTCAAAAGATAAACAACCAGGAAATATCAAGTTTTCACTCAATCTGATCCACAAGTCACAGCAAGCAAGAATCTCACACATAGTGCATGTGTGTGTGATGTCGACACAGGAAGAAGCTTAGGGAGATGATAAGGCAACACACAGCCGCAGTAGTTCCCTATTCAGTTTTCACTAGCCAAAGACACTACCACATCCCATTCACTTCACCATACCTATTGATTCCCACCATCTCCACATCACAGAACACACATCCAAAGGAACAACAAGAACTGTATCAATCATGATTACCTGAATAGGAGACATGAAATAGGAGGAGCAGACTAGAAGCTAGAGCTAGGAGGAGCAGGCAAACAGATGGATCAAGGAGGAAGAGGCCACAAGGACAAGTCATAACAACTAATCGAAGGCAACATCAAATACACCACAACATCATCACCACCATCTGCAACAAGGGGGTCTGCCTACTCTGCCAGCAGGTTGACAACAAATCCACCATACTCACTTGATCTTATCCATTTTGTATGGACAAAGATTATTGTTTAAGGAAATACAGTCAGATTTACATATAATTGGTATCTCATCATGGGGTTTGTTTAAAGGCAATAGTAAAATCTGTTCTTATTTTGGAAAAGGAACCTCAGTTGTGCATCACATGCCAGGGACAAAGCCAACTTAATCATTCAAGTAAAACATCAATATTGATTATGTTTAACTTTAGATCTATATTTTCTAGCACTAGATCATCTTACCATTGAGTACTCCTGTGCACACTCCTACATGGAGGCACCACAGTAGCACTCAAGGAAAAAGAAGCCACCAAAGCAATAAATCAAATCAATGAATCATCTTCCTAATTAAATAATTAAGAATAATTTTAATGCAGATCAGTATCATGTTGACAAAATCAAAGGCATATACAAGCTATTCTTATTGAGTACATCTATGAAAGATAAATCATTTCCCTAGATTACAATTACTAGGAATCATACTTTCCTCAAGTTCTCTATAACATCCCAGCATTAGAGCTTAGAAATAAGCTGAGATAAGGTGTGTGCATTGCATTCATGCATAGAAAATCTGGGGAATTTGCGTGCAAAACTAAAGAAGCTAATTAGGGATCGAGATCTCTCTTGCTCTAATGAAAGCACTCGGGCAAGTGCGATAGATTTCGACATAACCTCTACTATATCTTTGCTCTTAAGGGGGAAAGTCATTCAAATTTGAACATTTAAAAGATGTGTTTGAATTCAAATATAATTTGAAATGAGAATTCAAGATAATACAAGTACAAATAATAACAAGTCTTAAACTCCAAAAGGAGAAGGAGTATAACTTTATTAAATAAGGAATGTAGCATTCCATTGTTCCTTTACAATTAATAAAAAATTACAATCAAAATAATATAAGTAATAGAAAGGATGAAGTTGAACTATAAAAAAAATAAGTTCAACTTTATTATTTCAAACAAATAATAATACATTGTCTTTACAGATAAATAAAAGAATAAGTGAATTACAAAAGAATCAAAAATAAAGATTACAATCAGAATCAAAAAAAGGAAGTCCTAAACTAATTCGTAATCATTTCTTAAATCTTCATATCCTGAAGATTATCCTCCTAAGCTTAACACCTGAAAAAAGACAAAAGAACAGAGAAAGGAAAAGAGAGGTTAGGGGTTAGTTGTGCTCTCAGAATAAACAGTGAGATGCAATGTTACTATTCATCATTGAGCCTTTTATATGAGGGGAAAATTTCACCAACTAGAGGATCTGTTCTTATCAGTACATTGTGCCTTAGTGCAACCTCATAGGCCAAGGGGCAAATTTCACCAAATTAGTAAAAAGGTAGGAAGTAAAACAATAATACCCAGCAAAAGATCTAGTTGAGATGATCCACAAGGGAAGGGTCCCACTTGCAAGAAGCATACACATAGCATGTATATGTTGTGCTATCAACAACAGGGAGGGAGAGGAAGAGTTAAAACCACAGCTGTTCACAGCAAAGCAGCCGAAGCTAACTAGCTCAATACTAGTTTCTCCACAACACACTAGCCAAACTGCACAGCGATATCCATCCTTTCTATTTTCATGCTAAGAGAACACCACACCATAGTTCATCCCAGATTTACCAATCCATCCACCACATCAAATCCCACCAAATCCTCTATGCTTCAACATCTAGAAGCTACACCACCAACATCAATATTTTGTATTACTAGTAGCAGATTCATCTAGGAGGAGGATTAAAAGACCAGAAGGACAAGTTGCAGTTGAACTAGTGAACTCAAAGGACATCAACACCACTATCATCTCCACTTACAAAAAAAGAAGTGGATCAAGATCCAGAAGTATACATCATAAAAGATCAAGCCTCAGGTTAATCACCACCTCAGATTATAATCATTGTTTTTATCAGACCTAATCAAATAATAGTTTGGTGGGTAGAAGAATTACTCTCAGTCTTGCATACAGTGGTATGCAAGACTCATCATTGAGTATTTAGGGAAAGAAAGTAGCTGATCATGCTACTTAGACCTACTGTTGTGCCACTCCACATGGGAGGCACCACAACAACATATCTTGTAGCAGCAGAAGCCACCAAGTTGGTTAAACACAAAACCAGTACCAAATCTGCTCTTATTTAAATTATTTGCCTCAGCCTTTGGATCATAGGCTAGGCTAAGAAATCAAGAACATAAATATGTTCTTATGTAAATTGAAGGCCTCAGTCTATGCATCATTGGCAGGGACATACCAGCAGATCATGCTACCTGGGCCATCACTATGCACACTCAAAGACTAGAGGTACCACAGCAACAGCCTAGGGCAGTAGAAGCCACTAAAGCAACTTTTTACACTGGCTAATTAACCTATGCAAATAAATAGTTCAATTTAAATCATTTTCTTAGGCCAAAAATCTAAGAATCATATGAATACTTCACTGTCAAGTTGATAGTAATAAAAATCATAGGCAAGCTAAGGAATCATTCCATGTTTTTGTTGTAATACTCAAAGTATAATTCCCAAAGCCACTATGGGGCTAATCTTCTATAAATCTTCTTATCAACTTCCTAGAAAAGGTCTAGGAATCAAAGTTTTTATCTTGTTCCTATTATTAGAATGGTTAGGAACTCAATCAGTCCAATATCTACACAAGACACCAGAGCTAAAAGCTAAGGTATCAAGTTCAATGTTAAACTGACAATAACAAACTCTAAAACCTGAACATTAAATCATCCCTACAAGTCACTAGGAATAATGCCACAAGCCATAGGTAATATCATGTGCAAACAAATATGGGAATTGTTCATCAGATTGCTAAATAGAATAGGCATCTATTCATATAAGTGCTACTCATAGCAACAACACTAGAGGATAACTACCATGGAGCCACAACCAATCTCTGGTGGTGGTGTAGAGATGACAGAGAGGCAGAGATTGACTGTTGGAAAGAAGAGAGGAAGATCAGAGAGAGGAGAAGGAAGAACGTACTCGGAGTCCTCGCGTAAGCGTGAGTAGAGGAAGCCGACCGATGATGGAGAATACTGGGCTCGGTGGCATGGTGGCACAGGGAGAGCCGACGGCGCTGCAACCAGCACCAAGCCACACCACTGGCCCACACCACCAGCACCGAATGCCCACACCACCATGTGAGTCACCAGGGTTGCGGTCGAGCACCGCCGTCCCACTGGTGTTTGAGCAGAAGGGGAAACTAGGGTTTGGGGGTCGAGGCCGTGAGCGTGAGGACATATTAGTCGAATCAAGCTAGATAGGAAGAAGCATCGGAGAGTGGCAGAGCAACGACGACCAGTAGCGACAACCGCAACGAGCCGTGTTGTTAGAATCGGCCGAGCGACGCAACATCGCCATGGCGTCGCCAGGGAGGCGCCGAGGATAAGAGGAGAGGGGTGCTCGAGAGAGAGGGGCCGGATGGGCTAGCCTGACCCTAAGGGTCAGGGTTGAAACAAGCCTATTAGGCCAGGTGGGCTAGATGGGTCGGGTTGAACTGACCCAAGAATTAATTAACAAAGGAAAATAAAAGTATGGAAATTACCAAATTACCCCTCAACTTATTTGACCTCTATAAAAAATATAGAAAACTCCTAAAGATATATATAATGTATCAAAATGACTACAAAAATAATATCTACCTAAGAAAAATATAACCTTACTTATTTAAGTCATGTAAAATGCAAATAAATATTAACACTCTTAAATCCTAAATGAAATATCATAAAATGAATAAAAGTATTAAAAATCAATAAAATCATTTTTTGTGTATTAACATTAATCTACCATTTTATAAAAATATTAACTTAAATTTTTACAAATAAATCTTGAAGCAAATATTCAAAGAAATTTAATCCTTTATAGAATTTTACAAAAATAAGAATAGTACTTAAAAGTAAATAAAAATCATTTTTAAGATCTTGAATAAATATATTCCACTAGAAAAATATTAAAGATGATATTCCAAAGGTTTTTAAGATTTTAAAGTAATAATCCTTATCTATTCTATAAAATACCTATTTTATGAATTCTTTAAAAACATTTCTCAAGTAAGCAATTATCATATTTCTTCATAAAACCCTAAGTTCTTTGTATTTAAATACTAATTCCAAAGTCATAACTTGGATATATAATAAAACTTAGGAATAACTTATTAACATTATAAAACTCATTTAAAACCATAAATCCCAAATTAAACCAACAAATTTAAGTAAACTCTAAACATCATTCACTTATGATAGAAGTGAATGCTATTTATCTTTTAACCATTCTTAACATGACTTCAAATTCTAACAGATTCATAAGATCTTCTAAAGTTACTTTCCTTAATAAGATAAATTATATTTATAATAACAATCACATTTAAACTCATCATTCACTTAAATTGAAAGTGAATGATCTTACACTCTTAATCATCCTTATCATAACCCTCTAACTTGATAAGGATCTAAACACATCACACTTAAGACTACTTGTGTTTTCCCTTTATAAAACATCAAGATGTGAACCAAATATAATATAACACATATTTAAAACATATAAGTCCCCACACTACATGTGTTATGATTGTTTAAATATAATAATGATTTCCTCTTTAATAATTATAATTAATAAGAAAACCTAAAAGTGTAACTTCAAGTTGAAATGCTTTTGCTTTGTAAAGTATGTTTTGCTTCAAAGTTTATTCTTTTAAAGTAATTTAAAATGAATTCTAAGCATATATTTAAGTCTCTAAGTTTTAATAGAAAGCTTGTAAAGAACAATCCTCTAACCAAATATCAAAACTTTGTGTGTTACATCAATGTGTGTTACTTTATAGTACCTGTTATTTATTTCACACACTCACAAACCTTAATAAGAAGCCCAAGTGTGAAGCTGGTATAAAAGTGCAACACATTCTAAAGAACTCATCACAAGCTTCAAACCCTAGATCAAATACAATTATTTTGGAGATTCACGTTTATCAAACTGCATTACATTACTTATGCATAATTGCATCCTGGTTCTTTAAACATTAGTCCTGACTAGACCAATGATGCTATTTCCAGATTTAGGATCTTCTAGTATCTTGAAGACCGTGAGTGCATAATCTTGCAATCACAAAAGGCAAGTTCACAACTTGCTCATGTCCTTTGGTTATTTTCTATCAAATATTTGTAAGTCAAATGTTGTCATCAGCTGTATAAAGGGTCAGAAAAAACTATTTTTAATAATAATGTAAAATATTGGTTACTGAACCATGGTGATCAGCTAATCTATTAAGTCTAGCAATTGGGATACCATTGTCTAGGAATATATCATCTAGGACTTAATCAACCAATGTCGCCAGTGATTCTTGCGCCGTATAATATGCATTAACCATAAGATTTGGAATGGGACGAAGAAGTCAGCTGGATCTTGTTCCTTTCGCATGGACGGATGACCTGATCATGAGGCTGAGGATTTTTCATGGAGAACCTAGCACATGGGTGGAACCCCTTAGTTTCCCATGATTTTGGTGTCTAGATTATCTTGAGAGGTTGCTAGTGGTATAGCTGGAACTTTAATGGAGCTTGCCAGGGCATAACTGGCTCATAGAGTCTTCAAGTGCCTACCAGAGTTATAGCCAGTCCTATATCGGGCTTAAGGGAGGTGTGGCATGTCTTGGAGGGTCGTGTCTTCATGCGGGGTCGTGGAGAAGGGCAGTGATTGGCTTGGATCTTAGGTTAGGCCTCAAACCAAGGAAGTTTGAATGGGGACATACTCCTAGCCATGCAACAAAGCTTAAGGACTCTCATGGGAAAAGTGACACACCTCTGCAGAGTGTAAGGATTGTGACATGTTACTCCCTGTTTCGGGAATGAGCTACGAACGCGGCAGGAAAGGAACTCCACAAAAGTTCTGGTCAACCTGTGAAGGCTGTTGGACATAGTTTTCAGAACAAAAGTAACCTTCAAAGAAATGTTTACGAAAACCTGCATTGCCTATACCCTATGGTCTACAGCTGTAGATAGTGCATCAAACACTCTTTTTTAGTGAACTTGCTGAGTATGCTCATACTCAACGGTACCTTCTTAACCCTTGCTAGGATCTAAGCCATTGAAGACGACGCCAACACCAACTTATGCTCAAGAAACCATCATCAACAGCTCAAGTTCTTCAATAAAGTCAATGAAGTCAACATATACATCAACCGAAGTGAATACGGGGTTCCTGATTAGATAGGAGTATATACTCTAGCCATAAAACCTACTTTTGTAAATCATTGCATTAGTAGCAACTACAAGCCAGATAGATTAGTTGCTAGTCTAATTATCCAGATAGTTCTGAGTTATTATTTCTGGTTCTTCTTTGTAAGAACTTATTTTCCTCCTCTTTAACCTAGAGTGTTCTCTAGAACTTTTGTAAAGAGTCGAGTTGTAATCTATAGTCATGTCTTGGACCTGCTGTGTTTCTGTTGTACCACTCTGAGGGATGTAATACTAGTGAACGGTGTTTCATTGGTGTTATGTCAACGACTATAGCGTACTACATCATGCAGTGGTATGTTGGGTCACCACAGCTGGTATTAGAGCATATGCTTTTACCTTAGGATTAAAACCCTTTTAGGAGATCTGTAGGTTGGATAGTGACTATAGGAAGCCATCTTATTTAAACCAAAGATTCTTATGATTTGTGATGGATATCCACTTGAGGATAATCTTGTCACACTTAAGTTGGATGTTTTTGTCATCTTTCTTATGGATTAGTTATCTATCTCTCTAGATAAATGTCATCTTAGTGTAGTCCTAAATAGGTATATCACCCCTAAGATCTCTTACATGTGTTAAATTATCACAAAGATTATGATTGAGATTAGAATATCTTGAGGAGTAGTTTAAATGGTGTAGTCTATCCATAGGATTAGTGTAAGGTAGCAAAATCTTATCATTAGATGGTAATGATAGGCTACATGATGAAGACCATTAGAACATGTATAGATGTAATGGGAAGTAAATCATGTGGGATTCACCTGAGAATTCTCCGTGATGAAGTAGGATTTGGTGTAGAATCAACAATAGTAGATAAAAAGAAGAGTTATCATGGTGGGATTAGCTCCGAGACCATGTGTGTAATTAGGACCAGTACTTAGTAAATAATCTTGTAACAACAGTAAGTAAAGAACAATGTAGGTCTATGATAGAAGTCATAGGTATTATAACATTACGATAATTTTTGGATTAAGGTAGTAACAAAATTTTTGTTAGTAGTTTTGAGAGATTATGTGAGGGTAGTTTATGATAAAATGAAAGGTTAGTAGTCCTTAGTAGTCCCCAAAGAAAGGTAAGAGGTTAGTCAGAACCAAAGTGAGACCACATTGCTCCAAACTATCCAATTGTAATTGAGAAATTTGGGTAAATACTAGGACAAAGAGTAGTTTGACCCTATGTACTAAGTATCACCAAGTAAACCTATACTAGGAGGTTTCATATACTAGATTGCTAAGCCTGAATTCTAGAGATGTTTTACCCAACTACTATATTCCGGGATTAGAATAATGTTTGTTATACGTACCACATTTGGATTTCTTGGATCTTTTTGATTGACTAGATATGCACATGAAGTTTGACTTGGTGTGCAAATGCATGTTGCATCAGCAAGTTATTACTTGATTTTATAGACCTAGATAGAAAAGGGAATTCATGTAAGGGAGTGATGAGTTCCGAAGATCAATATAAAGACTTGCATGAAGAGTGAAGCCAAATACAAGGAGTATCAACACTATTTTCAAGGATGGATCAATCCCAATACATTATTAGTCGATCGTAAGAATGAATCCACAAAAAAGGTGTGGATTAACATGAAGTAATGAACTTTAGTTCACTCAATGTAAGTGATGTTGCTCAGAAGCTAATGAAGTAGTAGTAGTAGTAGTACCAAGTTCATGGAAGTAACATGAAATGGTGCAAAGAAGAAGTCTTGGAACAAAGGTGGTATTCAAGCTTTGACAACTCAAAGAAAATGCTGATAGTAAGTCGACAAAACTGTAGGGTAATTCATACACCCCGAAGGATCCACAGCTGGTATCCATAGCTGGTACCCTATCGGTTTAACTAACCATGTCATCTTGTTATGCCATAAAAAGCATAAAACTTGGCCTAAGTTAAGTAAGACGTAAAGGAGTATGAATTTAAAGTGATCGTCTTTCGAGACGCTTCGTGGAAATGGGTTTACCAACGAGAGAACGTCCAAAAGGATTGAAAGAAAAAGGATGTTGGAAGATTCATTTCAGAGGTCCACAACTGTGTGGGTGTATCGTAGACTCTTTCATGAAACCTTATATAAATAGAGTATAAGTTAGACAAAGACCAATATCTTAACTCTAGAGTTAATGGGTATTATACATATAGTTTAAGAGACCATTAGGAAACCCCAAGGGGGAGAGTAAACAATAAACACTGAAGTGTTGTTATCTGACTTTCTGAGTAAAGGTTGGAGAGGAAGTACAAAGTTATGATGAGGTTAAGCCTTATTCTCATAAAGTTATAAGAAGTCATCATTATAAAGTATTTCCGAGAGTATGTCCGGATGAATGATGGAAGGAGATAAACCAGAATAACTCTAGCGGACTAGTTATAAAGGGGATACAACTCGTAAGTTGTCCTTAAGAGTGAAGAGAGTATTCCAAAATAGACAAGTGTAGAGTAATAAGAAAACCTTATTGGAATGGACAAAATGTGTCCACAACCAATCTGAAGTAGGATTGTAATGATATAGCCCCAAAGAGATTATCATAAAAGGAACCACGGGATAACTGAGAACTACAGTTGTATATTGTCGAGAATGAAGAGGATTCAAGGAAAAAGGTCTAGATACGGGATACCACAATTATCCCCATTGGTGATCACAATGTAGTTGAGAAATGTTGTGATTAATGAAAGTTACTAGCTCATTCTGAAACGTAAGAGAGTACGAACTTCAGGGACAAAGTTGATTTTAAGGGGGAGAGACTGTAACATCCTAGCATTAGAGCTTACAAATAAGCTGAGATAAGGTGTGTGCATTGCATTCATGCATAGAAAATCCGGGGAATTTTCGCGCAAAACTAAAGAAGCTAGTTAGGGATCGAGATCTCTCTTGCTCTGATGAAAGCATTCGGGCAAGGGCGATATATTTCGACATAACCTCTATTGTATCTTTTTGTATGAGGAAAAGCAATTCAAATTTTAATATTCGAAAGGTATATTTGTAATCTAAAAAGAATTTGAAACTGAATAAGTAAATGAAATAAAGGAATTGAGTAAGAAAAATAAAAATAAGTATTCTTTATTGTAATCGACATACAAGTTGGATTAAACAACTATTTACAGTAATACATATACAAGTATTATAAAATGAAATATAAGGAAATTCAATACATTGAATTAATTTAAACAAACAGAAATCTTCATCCTTTTCTTATCAAACATTCCAAAGATATAAGAAATACAATTAAATAAGAAGTATTATACAAAAGAATAATTGCAAGTAATAAGATTAAAGAGTTCTTTATTACAACAATATTTAATTACAATGTTTTTTCAAAAATAATAAAAGGAAGAAGTTACAAAAATTAAATCTAAACTAGTTCATATCTCTAGTCTTGATCTTCCTGCGTTTCTTCTTGGTACCTACAAACAAAAACTAATAAGACAAAAAAGAAAAGGGTTAATGTTATTACTCTCTGTAGTAACAGTGTGTTACACTGTTTTGTCACATCATCGAGTTTTAAAACAAAAAGAGGGTCAAGTGTAAATCTATTCATATCAGGAATTTGGCCTCAGTTCAACATCACTAGCCTTGGGGCAAAGTTTCACCATTTTTTAAAGAAATAAGGAATAGACCAAACAACTGAAAATATCTGATCAGTTGATCATCCATAAGGGAGGTAGTCCAACTTTGGAACCTAAACCCTGGTGGGTTCCACATGAAAGCAAGCAGGCATCACACACTACACATGCAGCTGTTGTGCTGTCAACACCATAGCCAGCACAAGAACTACATATGAAACAGCACGACCATATCACAGCTACTAGCACTTCCATCTCCACCACATCACTAGAACAACAAGACCACAAGACCACTGAATTTTAGAATCACTAGCATTGCAAACTTCACACCACTAGATCACTATAGTAGGATCTAGGTAACCAACCCCACAAGAAGGAGTTATCCCTAAGCACAAGCAAGGAGGAGGAAGATCAGGGTCAGTCTAGGAACAGACCAGTAGCTGGATCAAGGTGGAGAAGGCCACAAGGACAAGTTAGTGGTAAGGCAAAGGAAACCAAGTGGACAACAAGTGGTAGTGGACCAAGATCCACCACCACAACATCCACAGCCAAATCATCTGTCCACACTACAAGCAACATGTTGACTACTAGATCCATACTAATACTTGTTCTTATCAATTTAAAACAAGCATCAGTTGGGGAGAGAGAGCTCTCAGTCTAGCGTAGGAAAGCTAGTCTCATCATAGAGCTTGAAAGTCAATTATAGTATATGTTCTTACTACAACTCTTAATCGCAGCCTTGTGCATCATTGGCCAAGATCACATATTAGGGTTGTGCATATAGATCATCCAAACTGGATGATACCATTTTTCACACCCTGCTTGCCAAGTTTAACAGATCCAGTAGTGGAGACCACTATGCTCCATCTTAAAGGAGGCATCACAGTGGCATCTCACTAGTGAATGTACACAGCACAAGAGAACAACACCACATAATCATTTTCCTACCTAAATACATCTAGGAATCATATGACCAATGTCTTACTTATAGTAGTTGGACATTAGCCAAATCAGTTGCAAGGCAACAATAGTACATGATCATGCGTAACACAAGTCAAGCCTCGGACTTGGCATCATTGGCGAAGACATGGACCAACACCTTGTTAAGTAAAAGTATAGTAGATCATGTAAATGATCTATGCTGATGTGCTCACTCTCAGGGAGGTTCCACAACATCATAGACATATTACACAAGCTATATCTTTAAGCAACAATAGCAATCCAATAAAAAACAAATCATTTTCCTAGCAAGTGTTCTAGGAATCATATGTAATAATTACTTCATTGTACAAAATTATAGGGAGATCATTTCTTTCTTAAGATCTCAAACAAAGCATTTTTATTCCATAATTGATGTTACAAACCTAAAGCCTCAACTTAGATATCATGGGAAGGGACAGAAATAGTTCTCTTTCCATAGATTATCATAATGATCTCATCAAACTTAGCCAAATAAATGACTACAGATCATGCTAAATTAATCAAGATATTGTTGACACTCCAAGGAGGCACCACAATAGCAGAACCATATTAGCAGAAGCAACCATTTACATTAACTAAATCATCCACTAGTTCGTTTACAAGAAATTACAACTGAAAGCCAAATAATTTTCTTAGCCATCTGCTAGGAATCATATTAGTTATTATTCTCTACCAAAATTGGTAGATTTTCATTTACCAAGAACATCTCTGATAGATAATTCAAACATTGTGTTTGAATTCAAATAATCACACCCTAGTATATCAAGTGAATCACCTAGAATTGGAAGCACAGAGCTACCAGAACAAGCGAAATCTCTAACAGAAGACCATAAGCTAAGTGAGAATCCTTTGAGCATGGTAAAAAAATCATGGCATGCTTAACACCAAGGTTGCAACACCACTAGTAGTGCTAATCTAAACATAGTTTGAGCCAAGTATGATTCAAAACATTACTAGAATAATCCTTGTAAGCTACCAAGATAATAAGAGGGCAACTACTAGCACAGGAGCAAGAAACCCTAATTAGGATTGGATATAGAGAGAGAGAGGTGTGAGGATCAGAGAGAGGCAGAGTATTTACCCGTGGTCCTCACTAGAATTTAGAAGAGGAAGTAGAGGCGATGGCCGACAGCAACCACGTCACGACGGTACAGTGGGTGCGTAAGCACCTACACCATGCCGAGCCACACCAGTGGCGGTGCTGCCAATCACCACATCGCCAAACCGTCGGAGTATCATCGTGTGGCCACCAAGCATGGCGGGGCAAGGAGCCCGAAACCCTAGCACCCAACAAGGAAGGAGGTGACGGGAAGGGGGTAGGATTTCCAAATCGAATTGGACCCATCACTAGATCTGTATGGGGCACATCAATTGTGCAAGTGTCAGCGTTTGAGGAGGCCAGAGCATGCCGAAGATAAGCGGCAATGGCGACAACGCCACAACACCGTCTAAGAGAGAGAGGGGGTACGGTGTGTTTGAGCGAGAGAGGAGGAGAGAGTGAGAGAGATAGGGGAGATGGGTTGGGGAGGGGCTTGACCCTAAGCTTGGCTAGGCCGAGTTGGGCCTAAGTTAGGCCATTCTATGGACCAGGCCCAATTCCAAAAGCTTATTACAAAATAAATTAATATCCCAAATATTAAATAACCAAAATACCCCTGAACATAATTTACACTCTAGAAAAATATAGAAAAATCCTAAAAATATATATGATATATTATAATGATCACAAAAAAATATATATATGTAGGAAAAATATAAATTTACTAGTTTGAGTTAAATAAAATGCAACCAAATATTAACACCATTAAATTCCTTAATGAAATGTAATAAAATAAGTAAAAGTCCTAAAAATGAATAAAAATCATTTTTTGCATATAAAAATAAGTCCACTATTTTATAAAAACACTAACTTATTTTTTGTACAAATAAAACTTGAAGAAAATATTTAAAGACATATAATCCCTTGTGGAATTTTATAAAAAAGGATAACACCTAAAAATAAATAAAATTCATTTCTAAGATCTTAAGTAAGTATGTTTTACTAGAAGAATAATAAGTATATCATTCCAACACATTTTAAGGTTCTTAAGTAATAAATCCTTATTTATTATCTATTATCTATTTGGTAAATTCTTTAAAAACATTTCTTAAATAAGAAATAATCACAATTTTATATAAATACTACTTCCGGAACCATAACTTGACTCTATAATAATACTTAAATATAAACTATAACATTTAGAAAACTCTTTAAAACCATAACTCCAAACTAAACCAACAATTTTAATAAATTTTAAACATCATTCACTTATAATAGAAGTGAATGTTATTTATCTCTTAACTATTCTTCCACATGATTCCAAATTTGAATAGGGTATTAAAATCATCTAAATTTACTTTCCTTAATAAGATAAATTATATTCACAATAACAAGTCACATTTAAACTCATTATTCACTTAAACTGAAAGTGAATGATCGATCTCATACCTTTAAACATGCTTCCTGCAAGGTTTAAAACTTATTAATACTTTTAAACACATCACACCCTGGATCTACTTAAAACCGTAAACCAAGTTTTTTAAGCAATTAAAGTAAAGCCCTTTCCCTGTTTATAAAGTCTAACCATTAATTATAAAATATAGGTAACTGATTCCATTCACTTATAATTTTATTAAAACACCACCCCATAAAAGCAATAACACTTATACAACACCTTTATGGAATGTTAAGAAGTGAACCACATATAATATGATGCCATATTCAAAACATATAAGTCTCCACTATAGGTGTTGTGATTGTTCAAGTGTAGTAATGTTTTCCTCTTTGATAATTAAAGTTAATAAGAAACCCTAAATAGTGTTAACTTCAAATTTAAGTACCTTCCTTTGTAAAAGTAACCTTTTCCTCAAAAGTTATACTTTTAAGAAACATTAAAAGTAATCCTTAAGCATTTCTATACACTACAAGAAAAGTTGGCTTTTACAACGGATGATTTTCATGGTTGAAGGCCCATTTTTTGTGGCCAAAGAGTCTTGTGCTACGGATGGCCTTCGCGGTAAAAGCCCCGTCACAAATGAATTAACCACGGTTTTTTCAATGGTGGCACATCGCACCCTTCAGCCACGAAAACTTGTTCCGTCGTAGATCTGTTCGCCAGCCACGCTGACGGTTGACGTCATTCAAACTACCACGTGGCAGCCACCGTTAGCGGCCGGTTGACGCCGTTAACGGTCATAGAAACCATGGTAGAAGCCAGGCCCAGCCAAGGCCTGCTAAATACTAACTGGTCCGACCCATTAGGGGAGCCCAACAAGAATATGGACCGCTACTGTTTTGTCCTGCACTGTTTGAAATGGGCCTAGAAATGCAGCCAACAGGGGCCCGTGAACTTTCAGGCCTGATTCTGTTTTGGCCTACAGAAGGCCCATGTTGGTCCAACACTGTGCTGCCACTTGAGGCCTGCACAAATCTGGCCCGACACTGTTCAGGCCTGTTACCAATTTGGCATTTTACTGTTCAATCATGTTACTGTTCTAGCCTTTTAGGAATTTCGACCCATTACTGTTTAGGCCCTTTAGTGTTTGGGCTTTTGCCTATTCAGGCCGGCACCGTTTGGCCTATTACTGTACGGGCCTGCCACCGTATTGGCCTTTTGCCATTGATACCTTTTATAGTTCCGGCCTTTCACTGTTTTGGCCTTTTCACTGTTCCAGCCTTTTACTGTTCTGGCCTTTTATGGTTCTGGCCTTTTACTATTCTGGCCTTTTGTTGTTCTGGCCTTTTACTGTTCTGCCATTTACTTCTATGGCCTTTTACTGTTCTTTCCTTTTACTGTACTGGCCTTTTATTGTACTAGCCATTTACTGTTCTAGCCTTTCCCTGTTCTGGCCTTTCCCTGTTCTGGCCTTTTACTGTTCTGGCCTTTTTCCATTCTGGCCTTTTACTCTTATGCCCTTTTACTATTCTGGCCATTTACTGTTATGGTCGTTTTGGGCCGTCCATGCGCATGTTGTTTCAACGTTCGGCATGCTACTGCTCCAGCTTGTTACAGTTTTGGAATTTTTTTGCTAGCGCCTACTTTTCACAGAACAGGTGAATATCAAGACATCAATTAATAAACACACAGAAATTAAAATTACTTATTACACAACAATAAAAGTTTGTTACAACCGGTTATACAAAAAGATCGTAATTCCAACAGATTACAACGTGTCAGTACCAACAATAAGAGATCGGTACATGGTGATTCGCTTCAATGTATCATTTGTCCTCCTCTTCAACATTTCAGCTACAGATCTAAGAGCAGCTACACCCTTTCATTCTGCATGCAATACATCATTTATATATTTATCACCTGCAGGAGTTGTTCTAGGTGGATTGTTAAATAAGTTGTTTGCTTCGGCAATGCAATGGGAGGATGAATGGGACGAGGGATCACAACTTTCAGTCCTGCCTTCCAAGGACTCCTGCTGGGTTTTAACTGCAGTCTGCTAAAATATGGTGAAATAGGTTAAAACAAACAACAAGGGAAACAAGAAGTATTATATAAAGTAGAGATCATTTAAGGTATGAACTTACAGTAGCATGTTCAGGCTGACAATAGCTCCTTCTCGAGAAGGTGCGACTCCTGGTCAATCTGCCAGAAGAATTTGAGTAGAGCAGTTGGAACTCTGGTCCTTGTACTCCATTGTCATTTCTCTGCATGACATTTGAAACCAAGTTGGTTGTTTTGGAAGGATGAAAACTCTTGAAAAACACCAAAAACATAGCATTAAAAATTACCAGATGTATGTTTCAAACTAGAGAGCTGGTTTGGAAGGATGAAAGCAGGTGAAAACACCAACATATAGAATTAAAAATGGCCAGATATATCATCCAAACTAGATGGAAATTTTCTGAATTAAGCATTCGCACATATATTCACAATTGAACATTAATGCAAATGTCATGACAAGTTCTTAGGTTGAATAACTTATTAACTTATTAGGCATGCAGGTTATACAACTAATTAACATGACAAGAAACTGGCCTAAGTAACACAAGGAAATCTCACGATTTAGCCTTGCTGGGCATCAGATTGTCAGTGTTGGATCCTCTATGAGTTGTTTGCATGACCCGTGCAAGCGCTCGGAAAGAATAGAATCTATGAGTTCGTGTTGGAGGATTAAAACGATAGCGTGAGAATAAAGAAAGGGAATAAAAGCAAGAAGCTAATGAGGTGGATATGACCTACAAGATGAAGGGTGCAAACGAAATGGCAATAGCATCCAGGATATTGAGCAACATCCTAAAGATTTCATAGCTTACGAGTACCCAAAATATAGCAAACGGGCAAGAGAAATTACCGTTATGCGACGAGGACGGGTGGGACGGGCAAGTGGGCAGCATTTCGGGGTCAGCAACGAATGATTTAGTGAAGCGGCCCAGTAGGGTAGACAATGGCGTTGGTGAAGCAGATCCGGTGTTGCGAGGGAGTCGGTGAAATAGTTCCGGTGAAGAGCGCCCGTAGTGGAAGAGCTCTGGTGTGGAAGAGAGGACCGGCGGTGAAGCAGCTAGAGGAAGGTCGAGGTTGGAAGGGCGTGGGCGGGGAAGAGACGATGGGGGATATAGGTGGGATGACGCACATTTATGACATATACCCCTCTATTATTGCAGTATTCCCACGGTCCTTGTTTCTAGAGCAGGGATAGAAGAGAAATTTTGCATTTGCAAAAAGCAGGGTGAGATATTTGAATAGATGCGCGGGATATTTGAATAGATGTGCGCGGGATGTTTTGGCGCCATGCGGAAATTTTGAGGTTGAAGCTTCCGACGTACGCTACTCTGACGCGGCCGCTCTCACGTGTTGGCCCCATCTAGACCCACACGCCAGCGACAATATGCTTACCAACATATAAATGAGTTTCCACACATTTGCCGAAATTGATAAACAATATATTTTGAAGGCTTTCATACAAGATGACCAAGGTCACGACCATATCTTTGTTATTGTTTATAATAGCGTGTCCATATCTGGTAGATAGCCGCATCTTGGCATTTCAAAAGAAGATTCTAGATTTGATGGATAATGCCCAACTTTCATGAATTTACAAACTTTCTAGCTAAATCTATGCAATAAAATGACTTTTTAACAATCTGAGGTAAATATGTCTAATTTCGACCTAGAAAGTGTGTGATATACCTTGCTCTTGACTTTTTAAAATAATTCAAAGATATCAAGTAGTCAAATATTGGAGAACCACCGAGAGTTTCGGAAAATTCCACTTTTTGATATGAATGGTAATGACACCTAATTTCAGCCATTTTAAAAAAATACAAAGAAACAAAACATAAAAAGAAATGCATCCATTATTTTCTCTCTTTGTTTCTCACTATGTCCACTAGCTAGTTTCCATGGAAAAATATAATCTTGAAATTTGACAATTTCTGAGAAAAATTTGTATCACAATATATGGAGTACCATGTAAGAATATGCATGACTTTCAAACCAGATGACCAAGGTCATGGCCATATCTTTCCTATAGTTTATAATAACCTATCCATATTTGTTATGGTGTGTATTGGCATTTAAAATATTATTTACAAAGGAAGCTTCCGAATTGGAAGTTATTTCAATTATCTAAGGCACAACAATGGCTTTAGTCATGAAGCTACTACAAAACATGGCTTAAAATCCCACTGCCCCGGTTTTCACTCAAAGTATATATAGCCTAGGTTAAGTTTAGGGTTTGGGGTTTTATTTTGGGTTGAGGGTTTAAGGGTTCATGGTTTATGGTTAGGCTTTTAGGGTTTGGTGGTTTAGCTAGGGTTCATGATTTAAGGTTTAGGGTTGTTCAAGGTTTTAGGGTTTATGATTGTTTAGGTTTTAGGGTTTAGGGAATTTTCAATAGTAATGTTCAAGATTTATATATATGGTTATATTCATGGAATAGAATGGCGTTATCGCAATTTAATAAAAGTATTTCAAAATTTGATCTATAAGTGCATTATACCTCCTTGGTAAGGGTTTAGGGTTCTAGGGTTAGGAACTTAGAGTTCTAGGGTTAGGAGGTTATTAGGGTTTACGGTTAAGGGTTTTTGATTTTCAATACGGTTCTAGACGAGAGAAAGAAATTAAAGATTATGGTCCAGGTTTTTGTACATGGGAGCGATGTGATATTTTTTTATGTGCCTTTTGAGTGATGCGTGCATTGAGTGTGATATATGTTTTATAACAGGTGTTGACACTTCTGGTTTGGAACAATTAAAGTTTATGACTCTCACTCGAGGCAAGTCCATGAGGGGATAATACTTTGCATGATCCCCTCACTTAACTTTTATTTTCTAGCACTTGTTATTTATTTAGTTTCTATCTATATATTGGTCATATGTGTGGAGATGAAGTGATACATCAAAGGATATGGTTGCGCTTGTATTTTTGCATAACATTTTAAAGGTAGTGCATAAAGCGGTGTGTCTTACTGAGGTAGGCACTTGAGGTCCCCACATTGTGGGCTATCTCCACAAGTTGGAGTGAGTGGGTGTCGACGGGTATCCACTCAAGCGATAACGATATACGCAAAAGAAAAGTGAAAGAAAAGAGCATGTAGGCATACAAGAGCATCGTTGTGCTATGACAAGAGTTATAGGATAATCATTGGTGTCGTGTTTTATGCAAAGCTTATTATTTCTTTATGTGCATGTTGAGTACTTTGTACTCACCCTTGTGGCTTCTATGTTTTTAGGTACCACCGAGGACGACATGCATGGGACCGGGAGTAGTACCTCTACATTATAGACACACTATTTTCACTCATTATAGTACCTTATATATAGATTACTTTAACCACATTCTAGATAGCTATTGACTTATTATTTTCCGTAAGGTTTGGCTTATATTATGTGGCTACCGAGTTGTCTGTTTGAGACATCTTGGATATGAGATTTTTTTTACTTGGTCTCGTTGAACCAGGTAGTGCAATATACGTATAAGTTCCATGGTCTATTATCTTGTTGTCATGGTTGTACCCATAAACAAAGGAAGCTCTGCTGAAATTTATATTTTTGTACCAATATGAGAAGTTTTTTGAAGTATGTGTGGCATTGTCAGATAGGGCTGATATCCTAGGGTGTTACACTTTTTAATAATGTAACCATGTTTGGTAGATTGGTGCATATTGGTATTTCAACAGTGTTTAGAAAAAGAGCTTCCATATTTGGAGTTATTTTAAAAGCTCCAATCGATAATAATGGCTTTAATTTTGTCATACGATATATGGCGTACCTTGTATGAATTTGCATGGCTTTCAAACCAGGTGACCAAGGTCATGGCCACACCTTTGTTATAGTTTATAACAACATGTTTGTATTTGGTAGATTGGTCCGCATTATTGGCATTTAAAATATTATTTACAAAGGAAGCTTCTGAATTTGAAGTTATTTTCAATTTTTCAAGCGACGACAATGGCTTTTTGTCAACACCCGGATTTTTAAGTCCAGATTCCTATTATGTTGTACATCGCCATCCCAGGATTACCATTTTTGCGAGACATAACAGAAGTGGTACCACAGTACATCATCCATTACAAACCATAATAAGGTTCTTACAAACAAAGGATCTCATGATCCAGTCTTTAATACAATCAAAGCAGCGGAAAGTAAACGTAGCGGGGCTTCATCTTCAGGGTCACAGGCAATGCTAATGATGGGAGATGATCCTAGTTGTCATAGATCTCCTGCTGTCCATCTTCCGGGTAATCCTCCTCATAGTATGGCCATAGGAATAGCCAGGGACAAAGCCATGAGTACTCTTTAAGTACTCGCAAACTAACACTAGTATAAGTAAGGTCAAAGCTAATAGGAAACTTAAGCTCTAGGTTGGTTTTGCAAAAAGCCAGATTTATTTCATAAAGCTTCAAGGTAAATACTTAATTTATTTCTCTACATTACTTAAGTGGGAACTTAGATCTCATGTCCACAACTCTGTTGTGGTCAATTCAAAGTCATCTTTCAAGTCACAAATCATTTTGAAAACATCTGACAACGGAACTGACGAGGGTTTAACTCGTCAATGCCCATTGTTATGGACTTGGGTTTTGGAGAAGGAGGGAGCGCTGGAGACATCTATCGGCTAGCAAACAAGCACACAGGGGACAAAGGATTTACCCAGGTTCAGGCCTCGTAAAGGTCTCTACTCCTGCTTGTCTGCTCGTGGAATTATTGAGGGAGTCGAAAGTTACAACGGTGCGCAGATGCAACTGGCGAGGGTTTGTGGAAACTAGGGTTGCATGTGTCCTCCTCGCCGCCCCTCCTAGCTCTTATATAGATAGGCTAGGTCTCGGGTAGCAGGTCGAGTCGGTTACAAGTTAGCGTTTTCCCCTTCAAACTTTCTATCTTCAGCTTCTTCTTGTCCTTCAAGCAATCGAGAGTCCACAGGTTACTCGAGTCCTTTCATCTGGGCCATGGCGACACCGTGGGCCTGTACGTATTTGGACCGTATATACCAAGCTCGAGTACCTGTAGGGTATACCCATGTCAGTAGCCCAGTGTCGGTGGAATCGCAGATTCGGTGGGGACTTTGAAACCTTCAAATGCCTAAATGAGTACATTTTGATTGCTTTTATTCCTGTCATAGGGATTGTTGATATCGTGCACGATATATAAATGTATCGGTGTCGATTAACCACCTTAGGGTGAAACAACGCAATCTACTCAAATTCGAGTCCCCGGACTCGAATCCGAAAAAGTGCTAGTGTAATTCGACTCAGGCCGCGGAGGTCTTACAGGAGTCGAATTCCTGTTATATGGGTGTGAGCACTTGACGTGTCCGTCAAGGCATGTTCATCGTGCCTGTAGGCACGGATATGTTTCTGGTAGTCTTGATTAAATGCGTTGCCAGGCCTTATTCAGGTCTTACCTTCACGCCGGAGGCGCGACATCCGAATTTTAGCATCGTGGAGACGCTTCGGGTGCCCCAGAGACGATCTCTTTGTAGAGAAAATTATGAGGCAGTGTCGCCATGAGTTTCCAGTGTGGATGTTATCAACACAGTTTTTTGTACAAATAATCATAGGGTGCGCGACCAGCGCTCCCTATGGGAGTAGCCCCCGAGTGCCTGGTTGAGTCGAAGACTCAGGCAAGGACTAAAGAACTTTTGCGACTTCTGTCGTCTTTTTCTTGCTTGTTTCAGTCGATGACTTAGGCAGGTACTAAAACACTTTTGCGACTACTGTCGTCTTTTGCCTACTTGTTTCGGTCGATGACTCAGGCAGGTACTAAAACACTTTTGTGACTGCTGTCGTCTTTTGCTTGCTTGTTTCAGTCGATTTTCTTTCCGGCGCTCCCTATGGGAGTAACCCATGTCCATAATCGAATTATGTTTCAAGTGGTTGGGTTTGCTTCTGTGATTGTCCATGTTCCCGTAACAAGAAAAACAAAAGTCGTAGGGTGCGCGGCCAGCGCTCCCTATGGGAGTATCCCCCGAGTGCTTGGTGGAGTCAAAGACTCTAGCAAGGACTAAAAATAGTCGAGGTTTTCCACTGCGTAGCCTTGGTGACGTCGATCTTGGCGCTTTATGACCTTGGTTGCCCAGCGTGGCGAGTTTGTGGGACGTGACGGTGGGTCCCACTTTCTGACTTTGATTTGACTGGGCATGCGTAATCTTATTTTAACTGCGCCTCCTCGATTTCCGCGCGTAATGGTAGAAGTGGGGGGACGGTTCGCGCTTCCTCTTCTCCACGCGTCCAACGCGATGCGTGCCACGCGTCCAATAGGGTTTTTTTCAGCCTTTGGATTGCATCTCCCAGGGGTTAAGTAGCGATGCTGCGGCGGTAATTTCCCATCTGCGCTCTTTCTTCCTTGCTGCCATCGCCATTGCTGCTGCTTTTCTGCTTTCCCCTGCGCCTATCTTCTCCATGATGCTGGACCAGCTCCGTTCGTTCCCGAGCTACTTCCTTCGCTCACATCGCCGCTGCGCAATGGGGAAGAAGAAGGGAGGTGCTGCCGCTGATTCCGCGGCCACCGTCGCTGCGGCGAAGAAGAAAGGTGGCTCATTGCTGCGAACACCGACATCGCCGGCGGGAAGAAGAAGGTCGCGGGCACCCGCGTGACCAATGGCGCATGGCGCCCCTCTATCATCAAGGCGTCGGATCCCCGTCTTCTTCGGCAAGATGGAGTTATCTCTGCGGCAGTCGCCGATGCGCGCGTCCCTAGCGGTGAGACCATTCCTGCTCCTCCCGCTGGTTTTCGAGTGATGTTTCTTGCATTCATCATTCGTGGTCTTTCCTTGCCTCTTCACCCCTTTCTTAGGGGTCTTCTTTGTTTCTATGGGCTCCAGCTCCATCAGCTGTCCCCAAATTCGCTCCTCCACATCACTTGTTTCATCACTCTCTGTGAGTGCTGGCTCGGAATCGAGCCACACTTTCGTCTTTTCAAACGCTTATTTAAGCTAAAGCGTCAGTCCGCATCTGGCTCTTTAGTTTATGACGTAGGTGGTTGTGGAATTCATGTCGACCCGTCCGCCACCTACTTCGACATCAAGCTCACCAAGTCCGTCCAGGGATGGAGGGACAAATGGTTCTATGTTCGTGACCAGAAGGCCAAGGACGAGCACTTTGGACTCGCGCCTTTTGATCCCACGACTCCCTGCAAGAAGATGTGTTCTTGGAAGAACGTGATCATGCCCTCCGAACTCGCGGAGACAGACGTGCTATATCAACGCGTCTGCGACCTCGAGGGCCGCATAGGCACGGAAGAGGGAGGCTGCGCCCTTGTCAGGACTTGGCTGCGTCGTCGTGTCCAGCCTCTCTAGGCCAGAGTCCATCCCATGTTTCAATGGGGTGGCGCTGATGATGCCACTCGCGTGTCTGCCGATGGCATGTTCACGAGTGAGGTAGATAAGAGGGTGCGACTGGTCACGAAGTACACCTTCAAGGATGTGCTTCCAAATGAGCCAGTCGTTCCTCCCTTTGATGCTTCGAATCCTCCTCCCGAGGTACAGTTGTGCTACGTAGTAGCTTATTTTCTCGATTGCGTTTTCTGTTGCTTTCCTGTTATGTTTGCTGATTTTTACTGTTTGTATGCAGGAGTGGGCAGTGTCTCCTTGTATGCCTCCCCTCCCTGAGGGGATTATTCCTCGTGAAGCTTTGGAAGAGGACGAGTCTGAGTCGACTGTCGCTTCTAATGTGGAAGAGGAAGCCCCCGAGTCCGAGAGCCCGGATACTCGCAAGAGTTCGCGTAGCAGGGATTCCGACGCGTCGACTCCTTCAACTCCAGGAGGCACGACTGTTGGCGCGGAGTCACCAATTCCAGCTGTTCCTATGAGGGTTGTGGCACCGTCTTCTCGCAAGAAGATGCGATTGCCCAAGGTGTCTTCGTCAGAATCGACGACTGCCACGTTTGATCTTGACAACTTTAACTGGTAAGTTCGCTGGGTTATTCATTCTTTTCTGTTTTCTTATTGTTGGTTTTTTCCCTAGAGTTTGCCCTTTTCTCAATGTGGATTTTGTCTTGCAGTCAAGAGGCATCGTCATCTTCGGGCAACGTCGAATTTTTGAAGGAATCGGGAGTCGCGACTTCAAGGGCCAAGGTAGAGGTCGAGCATGCTCCTTCTCCGGCGGTGGCCCACTCCGGGCACAATTCTTCGAGCTCTCCTCACGTAGGGGAGCATCGAGTAGTTGCTCGGATGACGGTTCAGCAAACTTCTTGAATCATTTGGAGGACCATGTAAGTATAGCTTTCCTTCTTTTTTAATGTGGTAGTCAGCGCCTCTGCCCTCTGCTGACTCCTTGTTTTGTCGCGACTCCTTGTAAAGGAAGCCACGCAGTGGCGGAGAAGGTGATGGCGATGGGTCACCAGCATGCGATCTGGAGGCAGCGCCACAGCGTGGTCGAGTGAGTGTTCTATACTTATTCTTTTCGTCTTCTCTGTTTGGTATAATCGGTGACAGCCAATTATTGACGCCATGTAGCTGAGCATAGCGCTTTCTTGCTGCGATGTCGCCATGTTGGAGAAGACACTAGCCGCAGCTGTGAAGGGGCGCGACGAGGCAATCGCGGCTCGTGATGATGCCCAGAAGCGCGAAGAGGATCTGCGCGCCTCCTTTGCAGCCAGGGAGAAGTTGTTCGAAGAGCAACTGTTCTCAGTCGCCAAGGCCCTCTCAGGTACCTTTACTGGTAGATATTTTATTGATGTTCTTCTCTGCATCTGTAGTGCCGGTGGCACTAGAAGTTTGATCCATGTGTGTATTTTGGTGTAGATGCTGGCGGCTTGAGTTTTGATCCATAAGCCCTTTGTCGCGATGACGCTCTGGCGAGCGCGGTATCTGCGGTCGAGGATCGTAGCGCCGCTGTCCAAAATACGTTGTCCAAGGCCAAGGCCACCCTGAGTCGCCTCCGGGAGGAGTTGATGCTGAAGGCGGAGCTGGTCGACAATGTGGAAGAGCTGGTGGAGTCGCTCGCTGGGGGTGTGCCTGACACGTACAAGAACTCCCTCTGCGCAGCTGGCGCGGCCATGTCGCTTGCCATGGTGCAAGCCCACGGAGTCGAAATAGATCCTTCTGCGGTGTCGAAGACGATGCCTGTTGGCACGGATGGTCAGCAGGTAGTATTCGCTCCCTTTGCGGAGTCCTGTGCCAAATATGGCCATTCCTTGATAAACACTGTTGCCAAGTATTCGGAGGAGCTCAATCGTGTGAAGAAGGCAGCGAAAACTTTGGCCTCAGGGGCCGGCGGAAAGTCAGTGGCATCTAATACTGTCATGGACTTGATGAATCCCCCGAGGTCATCGAAGTCGAACAAGCCAACTGCTTCGTAGTTAGTTTCTTGTAATAGTTGATGAATTGCTCTTTTGATTGGAGAACATGCCTGTTGGCGAATATGTTTGTAGATACTTTTATGCTGATCCTAAATGCATCTGTTACTTTTGACTTTTGAGTCGGTCGCCTTATTTGCCTCTGGCTTGATTTTTGGTAGGGTACATCAAGTGGTCCTGTGGGGGTAACCCCGGACTCGCCATCTCTTGAGGATACAATGGCACCACCACGCTCCGAATTCGAGGAGTCGTCCTTGCTTCGCGACTTCGTGATCGCGTTAAGCAAGCTGGAGCGTGAGTTGCCGTGATCATGTGATAAGCGGACGTGTGGAAGTCAAAGGCTGAAAAAGCCGCCGCCCACGAGCAATATCTGCTTGGCGAGGTGACGCAGCTGGGCGACCAGTTTAAGTGTTAGTTTGCTCATCCTCGTCTTTTCCTTTGTAGTTAATCGTAATGGTACATTGTACTCATGCTGTTGATGCTGTTTCGTGTAGTTCTTAGCGCACGCCATCCGCGGGAGGAGAGGGATAGGATTGCCATCCGCCTTCATGATCTCACCCAGGAGCAACTTCAAGAGAGTGGATACTTCTGGGTAGATCATGATCGTGCGACTGCGTTGGCGACCCTGCAGGATCACGCCTCGTGAGTGCTGCTCTTTCTGAAGAAGTCGCAGTCGTGTTTGAAGAACATCTATCGGGCGATGTTGATGTTCCCGCTGGATGATACTCCATCAAGCCTGCTGGCTCTCCTGACCAAATTTCAAGATATGTCCGCGCTTCGCGAGTGCGTGAGGCAGCAGTTGGTGGCTAGTGCCAAGGCTGCCCTTTCCATGGTGCGTTTGCACAGGCCTGACGTGGATGTCACCGCCATTGCCTCTGGGCCACCGGTGCCACCCGTAGGATCTTCCTGGAACATGGTGCCGCACTATCAGGCGGTGGACCGTCCAACCAAGGAGGTCATCGACTTCTTCGAGGAACAGACTAATGTTCTTTTGTTGCAAGGGTAGCCAAATATGTATCCTGCACATAAGTGTACTAGTGTTGTAAAGCTTTTATATATTTGTAGATAATTTACTGTTGAATGTGTACAAATAGCTTTAAGCGTGGGGTGTGTTGCACTTGTGCGAGTCCTTTTCGTTAGCCTGGCCATCTTTGTATCGTTCCCTTGTCAACCTGTCAGGTGCGTTGCAGCTGGGTTGAGTTTGTGTTAAGGGGTTCGATTGATGTGCCAGCTACTCTGGATGTCGCGTTATTGTTCGAAGAACATATGTGTATAGGGTGGCGTAGCGCCGGAGTATGAAAATTGACAAAGTAAAGGAGAACACGGAGTTTTGGGGCACTTAGCTTTTATTTATTCGAAGAACAGTGCGAAGTACAATGTGCTACGGCGCCTGGAGCGGCTCCATAGCCTCTTTCGACTGCATTGTGGTTCATCCGAACCAATCCCTCATGTAGCTTGAGGAACTCGCGGCAGTCCTTGAGGAGGTGGCTGGACTTTCTCTTGCCATCATGCTTGTCGATGTAGAAGTGTACCGTGCATGGCCCGGGCAGTTTGTCGTCGATGGAGGTCGCGGGTGCTTCATCGCGAGTGCGGTGTTGCCACACTTGCGTGGTTTTCCCGGAGTCGCGGTATCCGCCGCTACGGTATCCGCTGTTGTGGTTATCGTTGCGTCTATCAGCGTAGCCGGCTGCGACCATGTTGACGTCATCGTGATCGTCGTAGACGCGCATGCGACGCTTACTCCGGCGGCCGCGTCTTCGTTCGAGTTCTTCTTCCTCGTCAGAGTGAACGCGATTCTTCACTGAATCTTCTCCATCAGCCCACTGATTCACGATCTCCATCAGGTGGTCGATGCTCTGGGGCTTTGAGCGGCCTAGCTCCTCCCTGAGTTCCATGCGGCGGACACCACTGTTGAATGCATCAATCGCGCGGTCTTCCGAGATGTCCTCCGCGGAGTTCTTGATGATGGACCACCTTTGGATGTAAGAGCGCATCGATTCGCCAGATCTTTGCTGGCAGCATCTCAGTTCTTCGATTGAGGTGGGGCGTTTGTTTGTGCCCTTAAAGTTGCGCACGAAGCTGTAGACCAGCTCATCCCAGCTGCGAATGGATCCGCGTGGGAGGTTATTGAGCCATGCCCGGGCGGCGCCCTGCAGCTGTAGCTGCAAGCATTGCATGGCAGTACTTAGACTGCCTCCATGTAGCCTGACAGAGGAGAGTGATCCTCCAGCCAGATCTTGGGGTCCTGCAGACCGTCAAATTTCGGGTTCTCCGATGGGAGTTTGAACCCTTTAGGCATTCGCTTTTGCCTGATGGATCTACTGAAGCATCTGGCGCCGTAGATCTCCCCATCTTCTTCTTCCGAATCAGTCGACCGAGCACGTCGTGCCCTTGACTTGTCGATCGTGCGCTGCGTGAGTTCATCGCGTGCATCGTAGTCGCGATCGTGTCGCCGTGAGCGGCGGCGCCGAGATAGGTCGTGACTGTCATCGCTGGACGAGGGCGAGGAGTAGCGCTTTGCTAACGCTTTGCCCTTTTTTGGGTTTGGTACTGGTTCCTTGTCGAGGGCGGCCTCGATTAGCCCCAGGCCCGCGATCATAGATTGGTGCATGGCCGTTCGGGGATCTCCAGCTGGTGGCTGGTTATTGAGAAGGTACATGGTGGCCGCTGTCACCGCGGCCTGTGGTGTCCTAGGAACCACGTTGCCTCTCGTGTCGACTGTCATAGAGCCGAAGTCAAGGACTTTCGTGGAATCTATGCGTTCTTGTTCGGTGAGGTGAGCCATCCACGATTGCCTTTTCCTAGTGAGGTGCTCGTTGCCTCTTGAGGAGGATCCTCCGTAGGAGGAGAGCCTAGCGCGACGAAGGCTTGACTCGTCCGCCGCCTTTTTACGCGCCTCAAGTTGCGCGATTGCTTGTTTTTGGCGCTTGAATTCCTCTTTTAGGAGCCAGTGGTAGCCCATCAGTAGCTCCTGCGGGGACCCGAAGGGTAGAGGTGCACCTCGTAGGGCTTCGCGGCAGCGTTCCCACTCTTGCTCGTTGAGCCTGATCACGACGCGTTCGCCGATTTGCTCGTTGATTATGCTAGGAGGTTCGACTGCTCCTCCGTTGCCACCGTTACCGCTGTTGCCGGAGTTGGGCGGTTTGGTGCCGTTGCCGGTGTTACCACCGTTGCCGCAATTGGGTGGATCGGTGCCGTTGCCGGTGTTGCCACCGTTACCGCGGTTGGCGGAGCTATCGCCTGCGTTGATGACGGCGCACATGAAGTGATTTGGGAAGCTGTTGCTTCCACAACTTTCAGATTCGGAACCGTAGGTTCCATCTTGATCTTGATCGCTTAGATCGGTCGCGGCTTGTCGCTGACCATGTTCCCAACTACCGCCGGAGCATTGAGCTCACTGAGGGTGCCGATCGATGGAGGGAACCATGATGCTGGGGCAATCGCCGGTGCCGTCGGCTGATCGGGCATGCAAAGCGTTCCCATCTGACCAACTTGGAAGTGGAAGCTCCCAATCGCCAGGCTGATTCCGTCGCCCACGGACTCGAATGCCAGGCGAGTAGCCGGCGTGTGGACGATGAAGTCGAAGGCGCCGAAAAGCTAGCGAATCTCCGCTGTTACAGAGTTGTAGATCGCGTTTGATGTGGCCGAAGAAGCCGCAACATCAGCACTCCCAATTCCCACAGACGGAGCCAATTGACGAGGGTTTAACTCATCAATGCCCATTGTTATGGACTTGGGTTTTGGAGAAGGAGGGAGCACTGGAGACATCTATCAGCTAGCAAACAAGCACACAGGGGACAAAGGATTTACCCAGGTTCAGGCCTCGTAAAGGTCCCTACTCCTGTTTGTCTGCTAGTGGAATTATTGAGGGAGTCGAAAGTTACAACGGTGCGCAGATGCAATCTGGCGAGGGTTTGTGGAAACTAGGGTTGCATGTGTCCTCCTCGCCGCCCCTCCTAGCCCTTATATGGATAGTCTAGGTCTCGGGTAGCAGGTCGAGTCGGTTACAAGTTAGGGTTTTCCCCTTCAATCTTTATATCTTTAGCTTCTTCTTGTCCTTCAAGCAATCGAGAGTCCACAGGTTACTCGAGTCCTTTCATCTGGGCCTTGGCGACACCGTGGGCCTATACGTATTTGGACCGTATATACCAAGCTCGAGTACCTGTAGGGTATACCCATGTCAGGAACAGTATGGCCACTCCAACTGTCCATAACCGCGGACGCGGCTATTCGAATAGTTTGACACTCTGCAGAGATTGTACACTTTCACCACAAAATTCGATACATCCGTCAGGAATAACCTTGAATCATCATACTTGGTATGCGGATAATCAAACTTAACCTTTCAATTACACACCCTAGTATAGGCACCTCCCCTATGAGTTTGGCCTCCCAACCATGACCATCTGTCATTTTGGGTACTGCATAGGTGGACATTCATCACGAGGTAGCCTCATCTCAAACTCTTCCGCAAGGGAACCCATACTAAGACATATAAACTTCTAGTCAATCCCTACCCAACTCAGGTATTGTGGTTGTACGGTAAAATTGGAATGGTATCACATCCGAACCTAACCATCAGTTTTTATAAAGGGTTAAGGCTCATGCCTCAACATTTTCATCATCAACCATTGTGTTTCTCAACACATGTCAAAACATTTCAATAGAATGAATCATCATTCCAAGGTTTTCATAATCATTTTCACCAAGAATTCACATCTAAAGTGATCAAGTTTTATGCTTAGCACTAGCCACTAAAGTTGAGGGTATTCACTATTTGAGGGTGCTAATATGGTACAAGTATCCCAGACTAATCCTAAGATCTTGATAGGATCCATTCTAATTTCCACTAGTCACAATTCATTACTAAGTAATAACTGTAGTAAAAGGGGAAAGTAAAGCTTGGAGTAAAAACTGGGAATTGGTAAAGTTGCACAACCAGGTATGCCTAGTGCATCTGGTATAAGGGGCTTGCATATATAGTATGCATAGTTCTAGCTTGCAATTAGTGATGGCTTGCCTTGAGCAGAGCAGTTGGTGCAGTCGTTGAAGTTTTCCTCCTCCTCCTCGAAGTACTCCTCTTTGTTGAATGTCGGGTCGATACTAGCATCTATAAATACATCCAATGTACACAATCACCAAACAACACTTCACTACTCCTATTTAGCACACAAGGATCATACTAGATGATATATATCATCTCAGTCATTCCATGTTATAATGGCACATTTTTATTTCTCTTTAATGAGAAAAGTAATTTCTACTCATTGAAATTGTTTAAGATTTAATATTCTCTAACTATAATATAGGTTCATATGGACCATGTCCTCACCATATATTCTCAACCTTGGGAATGTGATTTAAAAGGGTGGTCATGCATTACAAGATTTAATATTACTATTTAATAAGATTTAAATGACTAGAAAAGCCTATATAGCCTTCTTTTAATACTAGTCCAAGTTTAATATCTGTAAAACCAAATGTTTTTACATATTCAGGTAGAGCATGGAAAATGTGATTTTTGAGAGGTGGAATCATATCAAAACCATTTATAGTTTATTTTAGAAAAATGTTTGGCATAGGTCTTGTTATTTTTGGCATAGGTGATCTATAAGTCCAATTGGTTTGAATCCAACGGGAGTGATTAGATAATTTCAATACCTTTCCAACAAAATTAGAATCATGCATTTTGGTTCAGTGAATCTCTTTGAATTGATTTTTGAATCTATTGACAGACTCTAATTTTAACTAAAATGGAAAATCCTATTTGAATGGGTGGGCTACATGTAAGGAAACTAAGCGGGCGGCCAATGCAATCTTTGGCGCATTGGCTCTTGACAAAGTCCTACTAAATCGGTGACTTAACTACACCGAAACGGTATGTTTCAATCTTAGCCCTACGATTAGAACATGATCTAACGGCTAACATGTGTCGTCTACGTCGAATAGCTCCGGCGAGAACTGAACCCTAATGCGGTGGTGGGGGTCGCGCGAGGCTCACCTAGGCTCCAACTAAGGTCGGCGATGGGGGCGAATGGGGTTGTCATCGATGGTGGTTCGAGGCACGGTCACGCCGGCTCCTAGGGTGGTTGCAATCAATGGGCTCCTTCCTCCTCTGCAGCGGTGGACTCCAGCTCAATTCCGGCGGACTAGTGCTCGCCTTGCTCCGGGGAAGGGACGGGGAGGTTCTGTGGTGAGTGGGGAGTGGAATGGTGTGGAGATAGAGGTATGTGGTGGCCTCTATTTATACATCCACTGTGGTGGTTGGGTGGCATGGTCGGGCTACTCCGACGATGCTGCTACATGTTGCAATCTTCACGGCAGAGGGCATGGGTCGAGGTGGTGGACTATGGCGGTCGTCATGAAAGTGATGGCACGACAAGGGGCGCTCTCCATTGGCCGGGATACGTCAGTGCTCTGGGCATGTACGCATGCGTTCGTCACTTGGTACGGTGGTCACGAGGCGCGAGACGACGAACAATCATGTCTAGCAGCTCACTGGTGCCATGGCGAACACGGGTACGGGTGGAGAGAGTGAGGCGCGACGTGTGTGGGCGAGGCGGTTGCGGCGCTCCGTCATGCTCTTGGCATGGCCAGGGGTTAAATGGGTGCGGCTGGTCTGGCTCCTTCTCGCCTCGCTATTGGTCAAGGGGTGGCGGTGAGGTCACGCCTACCTCGTGGGGGTCGTGGTAGAGGGCAACACGCCACACAGCGACTGGCTCATGCTTGACCGGCATGGACGGCTCGGCATGGGCATGTCACTGGTACAACAGTGGGCAAAGGGCTCTCCACTGCACGGCAAAGTACCAGGGATGATCTAGGACAATTCAATGTGTTGATTGAAGTACATTTTGTGAGCAAAAGACAATTCCAAATAGTGAATAGTTGGTGAGGTTGTACTATGCATGCCAAGTGTTCGACACAATGGCCGCGTGAATTCATATTTCGAATTTTTGAAAGATATTTGGTGAGTGATCTTATTGTTTGCTTGGTAGACTATGGTTGCTGGGATTTGTCAAGTGGAATTGATTTGAGTGGCTTTTGAGAAAGTGTGATCTATACATATGATCTTGCTGTCTATTAAATAGATTTGAATTTAGTTTCTGTCTTTTTGTAAGGCTTGCTTGGATTCACCTTCACTTGGTCTAGCAAGGGGTGAAAATATTAGGAAATGTTTCTGTTAGAAATCCTTTACTAGGAACACTCAAAGTGGTCTAGTGGATAAGTTTGGCCAAAATGACCATTTGCTTATATATCTTATTTTTGATTTTTCCTTTATTTCATTCTGCTTGGATTTGATCTAGGTGATGTAGTATTCATCTTTGAACCAAACCTTATCATTTGTAACATCAAACATGGCAATTGCAATCATTCATACACTAATGGAAATCACACATACACTCTTATTAGGTTTAACTATAAAAGTTTTTGTTAACCCTAAACTTGGGTGATTAGAGCTTGATAAGATTGATTAATATTTTTGGGATGTTACACTTTTGTCATGAAGAAACTACAAATAAGTATGGCTCAAAATCCCATTGCCTGGGGTTTGGGGTTCGTATTTTTTGGGTTGAGGGTTTAGGGGTTTAGGGTTTATAGTATATGATTTAGGATTTTAGGGTTTATGGCTTAGGAGTTTAAGGTTGGTATTTAGGGTTTAGGGTTTTAGGGTTTAGGGTTTTCTAGGTTTTAGGGTTTATGAATTTTCAATAATAATGTTCAAGCTTATATATGTATGCTTATATATATATTCATGGAATAGACTGGTGTTATCGCAATTTAATGAAAGTATCTCGGATTTTGATCTATAAGTGCATCATACCTGCTTGGTAAGGGGTTGAGGGGATGAGGGTTTAGGGTTTTTATGGTTTTGGGGATTTAGGTGTTTAGGGTTTAGGTTTTTTGGGAATTTTCGATAATGTTCAAGCTGCTTTATATATGCTTATATTCATGGAATTGAATGGCGTTAGCACAATTTGACAAAAGTTTATCTGAAATTTTGATCTACAAGTGCATGTGATACCTCATTTGCCAATGTCATTTAGGCGGGGTTGACGGTTTAGGGTTTTAGGGTTTAGGGAATTTTCAATAATGTTCAAACTTTATTGTTATATTCGTGTAATAGAATGGCGTTACCGCAATTTAATGAAAGATCGAATCTCAAATTTTGATCTATAAGTCCACGATACATGCTTGGTTAGGGTTTATATGGGTCGAGGGTTTAGGGTTTTATGGTTTTCTGGTTTAGGTTTTATGGACTGAATAGGGTTTAGGGGGTTTATCGAATTTTCAATAATACTCAAGCTTTATGCTTATATTCGTTGAATAGAATATGGCGTTACCTAACGCGTTGAAAGTATCTCAAAATTTGATCTATAAGTGCATGATACCTGATTGGTTAGGGTTTATGGGTTGAGGGTTTGGAGTTTTAGGTTTAGGTTTTATTAGGGCTTATTTAGGGTAGTTTCGATAATGCTCAACATTTATGCTTATATTCATCGAATAGAATGGAGTTACCAGTTTAATGAAAATATATCAATTTTTGATCGATAAGTGCATGCTACGTGCGGGGTTGAGGGTTTAGGGTTTTAGGGTTTAGGGCATTTCCAATAATGTTCAAACTTTATTTTATATTCGTGGAATAGAATGGCGTCACCGTAATTTAATGAAAGATTGAATCTCAGATTTTGATCTATAAGTCCATGATATCTGCTTGGTTAGGGTTTATATGGCTCGAGGGTTTAGGGTTTTAGGGTTTTACGGTTTAGGTTTTATGGACTAAATAGGGTTTAGGGGGTTTATCGAATTTTCAATAATACTCAAGCTTTATGCTTATATTCGTCGAATAGAACATATATGGCGTTACCTAACTCATTGAAAGTATCTCCAAATTTGATCTATAAGTGCATCATACCTGATCTGTTAGGGTTTATGGGTTGAGGGTTTGGGGTTTTAGGTTTAGGTTTTATTAGGGGTTGTTTAGGGTTTAGGGTATTTTCAATAATGCTCAAGATTTATGCTTATATTCATCGAATAGAATGGAGTTACCAGTTTAATGAAAATATATCAATTTTTTATCGATAAGTGCATGCTACGTGTTTGGTAAGGATTTAGGGTTTAGTGTTTAGATTTTAGGGTTTCAGGAATTTTAAATAATGTTCAAGCTTTATGCTTATATTCGTGGAATAGAATGGCGTTACCGCAATTCAATGAAAGTATCTCAAATTTTGATATATAAGTGCATGGTACCTACTTGATTAGGGTTTATAATTGAGGTTTAGGGTTTCTGATTTAGTTTTATGGGTTGTTTCCAGTTTAGGGTTCAGAGAATTTTTGGTAATGCTTAGGATTTATGCTTATATTCGTCTAATAGAATGGCGTTACCTGATTTAACGAAAATATCTCAATTTTTGATCTATAGTTGCACGATACCTGCTTGGTCAGGGTTTAGATTTTATGGTTTAGGATTTCATGATTTCTCAATAATATTTTCAAACTTTATGGTTATATATATTCATGGAACATAATGGTGTTACCACAATTTAATGAAAGTATCTCAAAAATTGATCTACAAGTCGATGATATCCTGCTTGGTCATGTTTTTTTAAATAAAATTGAAGGTACCCAGGTACTAAAACAAGGGAGAAAGAGGAAGAGTTCCTTGAGATTTAGGCATTGTTTGGTTGGGCTCTAATTCTGGCTTTTGATTTTTGGCTTATAAAGCTACGAACGTGTTTTTGGCTTTGTTTTTTTAGCTTTTACTCTGATATAGTGGAATGATAGTATAAGCCAAGTTGGATGATTTTAACGATTTAATCTCGGTTTAGCGAAAAATGTTCGAACTTTGAACAAGCGATGGGAATCTCTACTTCCCGTAATTCTGGCTCACTGACATGTGGGTCACTTACATAGTGGGTCCAAAAAGTCAGTGTAGGTCAGAGTGGGCGGGCAGGTAAATATTGAAGAAGGGCTAGGAAACGTGGATGGGGTGATGCACTTGGAAGAACGCGAATTTACCACCTATATCCCTCTGTTATTGCAGTGCTCCCTCGGATTCTTGTTTCTGGAGCAGGGATAGAACAGGAATTTTGCATTCTACAAAGAGGTGAAGCATGTTTGAATGGATGCTCAGGATATTTTAATGGATGGGTGCGATGTTTGGGCGCCGTACCAAATTTTGAGGTCTAAGCTTCTAGCATACGCTACTCCGGCGTGGGGCCTCTCAGACGCGCTGACACCGTCTAGGCCCACACGCTAGTGAGAGTTACTTCCCAGCATTTAAACGAGTTTCTAGGCATTTGCTGAAATTTTCGAACAATTTAAGGCTTTCAAGAAGATGACCATCGTCCAAAAAAAGGTGACCAAGGTCATGGAAATAGTTTATGATGACGTGTCTGTATTTGGTAGATCGGTGCATCTTTGTAAATCAACCAATATGTCTGCTTCCAAATTTGAAGTTTGTTTTCGAATTTCCAAGTAACAACAATGTGTTTTGTTGTGAAGCAACTACAAAGATGATGGCTCAAAATGCCACCGCGCCCTTTTTCACACAATGTATAACACCCTTTCAAGATTCTAAGCTAAATTTGTGCAATAAAATAATTTTTGGGGCTGGATGTTTTTTTGGGGGGGCTGGAGGTTTGAATGGATGGGCGGGATGTTTGAATGGGTGGGCGGGATATTTCGGCGCTCTGCTGAAATTTTGAAGTTGAAGCTTCTAAGGTACGCTACTCCCACTTGGGATGCTGTCCCCGTCAGATAGACCCACAGGCCTGTATGCTTTCCAGCATTTAATGAGTTTATAGACATCTTCCGAAATTAATGAACATTAATTCAAGGCTTTCAAACAAGAGGAGCAAGGTCACAACCATAGTTTCTGTACCTTTTTCATCTTTTGTACGACTCCATACATTGAAGCATCTTCGCCAACCAAGCTTACAAACCTGTCCATATTTGGTAGATCGGTGTGTCTTGGCATTTGAAGCAATTGTTTATAAAGGAGATTCCAGATTTGATGGATAATGCCCTACTTTCATGAGTTTCCAAGCTTCCTAGCTGAAGATGCTGAAATTAAATAAATTTTTGACATAAATCCATTCCTTCACAAAGTGCAATGCTATGTGCATTAGTTTCCATGGTAAAACATAAACTTGTATTTTGACAAGTTTTGGATCAATTTTGATTTATGGTGACTGGCAGGTAGGCCACATATAAGGTGGTGCCCAAAGCAGGGTAGGTCAGAATTTCCAAAGTTATCCCTCCGCACCCCTTCGTGATGTGTATTAACTTCCACCCTCTGCCTCCTAGGCCTCACCCCTTCCCCACAAAACAGACGCGCTTACGGCCGCTCCTCATCACCAACGTGCGCGAAGAAGCTTTCCCTACCAGCCGGTCTTCTTGAGACGCACCGGTGGGCACGTCGATCCCAGGTTAGTACTTCTATCTCTAGCTCGATCTAGTTGGCATTTTATTGCCCTTTCAAATACTCCTACGTAGTTTAATTTGTCCTCAATCTGCATGGTCAGTTTATTCTGCGCTGGATCTGTGTTCCTACATTCTTTCGGCGATTTTTGTTGTCAATATGTTTGCTGAAACGCATAGGCATATATAGTTTTTGTACTTCATCTATATGTTTCATGATTTTCTTTTAATAATAACCAACCTTGTATGTCATAATTAAACAGATGGGCAGATTTTGGATAGAGATTGCTCCATTAGGCAGCGCTAAACGTATCCTTGATGTTCTACGATTCATGGGATTTGTTAGAGCTCATTGTGACAACTCAAAAGTACATTGCCCCTGCCGGTTGTGTGCGAATCGTAGGGTGTTGCCTCAAAGTATAGTGGAAGACCATATTTTTACATTTGGGATGCTAAGCACATATGTTAGATGGGCATTTCATGGTGAACCATATGATCTTCCATATGAACCGGGGGAAGCACATCTTTATCATCAATATCAAGTTGGGGAAGCAGATGTTGATCAACTAGATCAACTGACAGAGGCAGCTCCTGAGCATCTAGATCAACTTGGAGAAGGGGAGGAGAGAAAAAGCGCAAGCTGCATAAAACAGGTTTCATTTCTGGTACTACCAATATGCCAGATGACAAGGTATATCTGTAGAACGACAAATGTTCAGGTTGTGTGTCTTTGATGTTTGTCTATAAACGTAACTGTTAATCTACTAATCGCAGAAGCGGACGACCGAAGAGGATTTTGATGGTAATGACGATGACATGTTCATTGATGAGCTTGTACCTAAGGTTGTGGATCGAGTACACTGCGTCTGGATGGATTTGATGTAGGGCTGCTGATCATCAGGGGTGTACTTTTGGTGCCGTTCATGACCACTAGCCCAGCTGCAAAACTCTTGGGGTGTAGAGCTATCCCATTATTGGTTCGCTACTGTAGTAGTTCTGTAATATGGAGCTACCTTATTATGATTTCTAGGCCTTTGTTAGCAGAACTATAATTTGAAACTATTCCGTATATTAGTATATACAGAGTATATGTGTGTTTGTGTGTGTTTCTAGTCTAAAATCCGAGCTTATCATTTTATCGGTTCCTAAACTGTTTTGGAGGCCCTATGTTGCAACTACCGCCGTCTTATCCACTGCTCCGTGAGACGAATCAGCAGAAGGATAATAAGCTGGGATCAATTTGATTCGAAGAGGGGCGATTTTCTCTATCCTTGGAGAGGAACCCGGGAGAACTAGTACTGGTACCAAGGGAAGGAGGAGGTTGGCTCGGTCAATTATCTCACCCACTTGATGTGGGACCTGCTTTAACTCACCCCTGATGTGGGTCCCGCTTGAAACAGCTATAGGCCACCATGTGATAGCTGGGATCAAAAATTCGGGATTCTCTCCTGGCAAAATGTTCCCGCCACTGCCACTTCAAAATACTTACTGTAGAAAAACGTGTACTACCCAGCCCTACTAGTAGTAGTACTACTACTCCCCTTCCCATGCCTTTCTACTGACGACAAGACAAGAAACCATCACTAGCTAGCTCACATCCAGCAAGCAACTGTTGGAACTGGTGCAACCTCCGATTGGGGAGTTCTTGTTGAAATAGGTGGGTGTATTTGCTCACCTCGAAATCCGGCTTTGCTTAATTTGCTTCCGATTGGGCCATTGGGTGTACTATTAGTACTAGGAGTAGTAGTATTCGGTATGCTTTGATTGTGGAGTTCTTGCTTATTGCTCACATCGGAATCACCTAATCAGGATATTTTTCCTCTTCCCTAATCGACTGGGTCATTTGGGTGGGGTGGGGGTGGTGGTGGGGATGGGGGGTGGGGGGGAGGTGGTACTGATTTCGTATGGATTCTGGATCAGGGCATGGTCACCGCTATTCTGATTGGGGCATTTGGTCGGGTTTTATTTCGGTGTTCTTCACTTTTATAACCTTTAGTTTCTACTCGTAATGTGCAATGGATTTTGCGTTAGATTCTGTATGGAGAACTATGGGTCAGTGGAACACACGGCCACTATGGACAAGGATGGTCCTGTCAGTTCCCTTAAAAGTTGCCTAAAAAAGGTAATGTAGCAGTATATTCGTTGCGTTCTTCCATTCTTTCCAATGCTGAAAGTGGTTGGCTGCAACCTGGATGTATCCCTATGCTAAAAGTTGTCTCTGTCTGCATCCTATTTTTTGTGGAAGCCTCTATGACACCACCTCTTCTTCATTTACTGTAGCACGGTGGTACATACCTGCAAACGTACGATGCTCCAGGTGCGGAAAACATGATGTTACCTCCCACATGCCGCAGGATCCGGCGAGTACCACTACTCACCAAAAAACAAGCACAAGGCCACCGACCAGCTGGGAGGGCCCAGCTTAAAGAGAAAGGTATTTGTTCTTAATACCCTTATTACCATGCTGCAGATAGATTTAAGTATTACCCGCTTGGTGTGATGCATGCTTATCAGATGTTCAGAAACATATGTGTGATTTTATTAATTCTGGCACTATGTTTATGTGAATCCAGATCTGGATCTGTCAGACTGTCTCATATAGTCAGCATATGACTACTATGTACTGTACTCCCTCCGTCCCAAGGCTTAGGCATATACTGTATTTTTTTGAAAAGTCAATCGACGGAAAGTTTGACCAAACTTTATATAGTATTGAACTGTTGAGCTCTGTTGCTATTTATGCAGATTGAAGGTGCTGCTACGGAGGTTGAGGCTGCTGTAGAGGCTAGTGGATTTCTGATGCTCGCACCAAAAGAGGACATCCTCTACACAACGACAAAACGCCAACACAGTACCCAGGTGGGCAGTGACCTCTCTAAGAAGTGGCTATAATTTGGAAATCCACAATTTGACATGTTATGACTTTCCATGTTATTGTTATCAGCTAGTACTATATGTTTACGCTCATTAGAAGTTCACAAAAATAAAATCTCCTTGCTTTACAGACAATGGTTTTGTCTTATATTATTAGATTTACTTGCTCTTTACATAATTTAACCTTTCCACTTAATTTCAATCAGTACCACGCACCAGTTGCTCAGCCCTTTCTGCTACCCTCCTCTTGTCAAGCTTGTAGATTGAATGGGGGCCCCTGTATGCCATTCCAAAGGCAGAGGGATGAAAAAATGGTGCATGGCCACCCTTCGCAAAGGGTACCCATGGTATGAGGTATGGATTCCAAGTGGTTTAGACCGACTTGATGTAAGATCTTGTATCTCACTTTTTTCTGTGGCCTTATTTCTCTATCAATTTTCTCATGAAGATTGTCCCTTGTGTCGCTCGCCCCATTATAAACAAGATGTTCGGAAACGACAAGTTTCTAACTCTGTATAGCGAGGGCCCTAAAGGCATGCGGCAACTATATGATGTGGATGTCTCCCAGACGATGGTCACCACCTATTTGGGTGGCCAAGGTTGGTCCAAGTATGTCCGTGAGAATGATCTGAAGTAGGGGGACGAGGTAACATTCGATTTTAGCAAGCCTGAGCAGATACTTGCATGCCATCATACACCTGTTGACTGAAGGACCAAGAACAGAGGTAGTACTAATTAATTTGATTTTGTACTCATCATAACCTCTAATGATTTTCTTGCGACTAGTTTTGCACCATTGTCTTTACTCATCATATGACCCTGACCACTTCTGATCGCTTCCCTTATGTACCACCACCGGAAGGTGCGACATCAAATTCTTGGCCTTGCACCAACAAATGAGTTCATGCAACGACTCCTGTTGACCTTAGTAGGAGAAAGAATAGAGGTAGTAACTTAATTTGTCTGTATACTCTCATTTGTATCTAGGAGTTACTATTGTATAAGAAACCATTTTGCTTGTCCACATCTCATGTGCCTCTCTGACCACTTCTGCAGTCCCCTTACCTACCCCTCAGAAGGTAACCAACACCAAGCTACTGGCACCCCCAACGGCACTGGCCCTAGTTCCTGCTCTGGCACCTGTTGACCTAAGTAGAAAGAATGGAGGTAGTAACTTAATTTGCTTGTATACTCATCATATCCTCGATCCTTTGTCTTGTGAGTAAGCTTGTATAAGAGACCATTTGCTTGTACACTTCTCATACGCCTCTACCATCCTGCAGTCGACTTAGCTACCCCTCGGAAGGAATATATCATCAAAATTCTTGGTGCCGGCATTCTTCAGCCTTGGTTCTGCACCAGCCCCTCTACAATTAGTGGCACCATCTCTTGCACCAGCACCAGCCCCAGCACAGGGACCGGCACAAGCTCCTTCATCACCCCGGGCAGCACCTTGTCAGACCATATCCTACACATGTATCATCACAAGGTCGCACCGGATTATGTTTGTGAGTATATGGCGGCAGATAAACTGTTCTAAATGTCTTCTCAAGTTTCACATGCTTCAGTGCATCACTCTTACTAATTATGCGTCTATCTCTTGCTTTGACTCAGAAATTGCCTAAGAGTGCCACAAAGCAACTCCAGGCCAGACGAAAGGGCACAATAGTCTTCACGATGCAGAGCGAAGGATTGCGAATTGAGGGATGCTATGCCATTAACTCGACTGATGGGCGCTTGGAAGCTACTTCTAGGTGGATCAAGTTCCGTAAAGCAGCCAAACTTACTATTGGAAGAACGGTCAAGGTCGATGTATCTCGCTGCCCTGAATGAGGCATGCTGTTCATGAACTTCCTAGATGTCTAGCTCTTTGGACGCATGCTATTGTAATTAATTATGTGGTTGTCTTATATCCATTGATCATATATGGGTGGTAAAACTATGATAACATTTTGCTGGATTGGAGCTATGACTAGTACTTACTGGTATGGTATATCTGTATCTATATGACGTTTCCCTATATGACTAAATATTATGAAAATGATTGTGTTCTAGTGATCGAGTGTGTTTGGAGAAAAGGGCAAACTGATCGCGTGGCATGGTTTTTAGAGCTAAAACAAGAACTGTCTCTCTTTGTAGTGATATTGAATTTCAGTGTTTGTATTGCTGAATCAGTCACTTTGAAATGCTTCTGAATTGGTCAAGTGCTACTGAATATGAACTAGGAATCTGTCGATTTTTTTATGTCTTATTATTCTATACTCCTTAATCTTTCAATTGGTATTGAATTTGTCAAAAGTTCTGTCATTGCTGCTGGCTGCTTGCTCTAGAGCTTTTGTCTTTGTGTCATCGGAACCGTTGGATGCATTTTGGACAGAGATGAGAGGGTAAAGATATATAGCGTGATTTCACCAAGTGAAGTCAATGGATACCAGCCCTGTTTTGGCGCATGTAGTGTGTGTTCATTAGATATTTTTACATGAATATCTATCAAAGGAATTATCGCTTTTTTTCCTCCCTCGAAGAGGTCTGTGTTTGAATCTGGCGAGACACAGCCCAGTGAAATTTGAGATAGGATCCCATTGACCATAGCTGAAAAACTTTTTAATTTGGCCTTTTTAGCATTGCCCCCCACCTCTAAAAAAACTCTGCCTACCGATGTTTTTAAGAAACTAATCCATTATGTGGCTTTTTATAAATCAAGGTTCTAGTAGCACTGCGCTTTTATTCTAAGAGAGATAACATGGAAACACAACATATTTTTTAGAAGACTCATACATAAGTTGTAGTACTAATACATGTTTAACGATTCAATTTCTATTAGTATCTTTGGTATTGTGGCAAAACACTCAGTTTATGTCTATTTGATTTGATTTGAAGGTCTTTAGTTTGAATCCACTGTGTGTACATATTTATATATATCTTGGGTTTACTTTTTTTGAGAAAGGGTTTACTTTTTAATATTGCATTATGGAGAGGCTGACATCGCGAACCCACCAGCCTGTAGCATCCCTCGAGTTTAATGGTCGAGTTTGAAAAAAAAGTTAAATACTTGTACAGAGAGGCTGGCATCAGGGACCCACCCGCCAGAACATACCAGAGAGGGTGACATGGGGGCCTCAGTAGCAATACCATACACGACTACCACATTGAGCAACATTGCCAAGGTCAAAACAGCGAACGCGGCTAGAAAAAAAAGTCCACCATATGCAGGTTTGATATACAGAGAGACCGACATGTGGGACCTAGTAGCGCGGCCTTATACAGGTTCTTCCTCAAGCGATGTTGCCAAGTTCGAAACAGGGAGGCGTGGGCGAGAAAAAGTCTAGCATGCACCCCTTTCTTCTAATGAGAGGCTCACGTGGGGGACTCAATAGCCTGGAAAAACGGCTGATGCACCGAGCAACGCTATCAAGTTCGAAACACAGAGGCAGGACCAAGAGCAAAAATTCCATCATACACACATTTCTTCTAATGAGTGTATGACATGTGGGGGTGGTGCCCTGCATCATGATTAAACAGTAGATGCAGCGAGCAAAGCTATAAAGTTCGGAACATAGAGGCGCGACCGAGGGAAAAAAGTCTATGATACACATGATTCTTCTAATGAGGGGATGACATGTGGGGTCCAGGAGTTTGATTAAACGGCTGATGTAGTGAGCGACGCTATCAAGTTCGAAACACGAAGGCGCGATAGAGGGTAAAAAATCCATCATACACACGTTTCTTCTAATGAGAGGATGACATGTGGGGCCCAGCATCATGATTGAACGGTAGATGCATCGAACAACGCTATCAAATTCGGAATAGGGTAGCGCGAGCCAAGGAGAAAAAATCCATCATACACATGTTTCTTCTAATGAGAGGATGACATGTGGGGCTCAGGAGGTTGGTTAAACAGTAGATGCGTCGAGCGGCGCTATCAACTTCGGAGCAGGGTAGCACCCGAAGGAAAAATTCTATCATACATGTTTCTTCTAATAAGAGGATGACATGTGGGTTCCGGAGGTTAGCAGGCGATAGATGCATCGGCAAGCTATCATCTTGAACGAGGGTAAGCCTTGACGAAGGAAAAAATTCCATCCTACACATGATCCTTCTAATGAGATGCTGACATGTGGGACCTAGCAGCCTGACTAAATGGCAGACGCCTCGAGCTAGGTTATCGAGTTCAAATCAGGGAGGCTCCACCGAAAAGTATGGTCCGCTAGAGACAACGGCGTCACAGGACCCTGCGCCTCAAAATACTTTGGCGAGTTAACATCGCGCGAGGAAACGAAAATCTTGCTTCTGCCACACGCTGGCCAAGCTTCCTCCATGTTTTTAGCAGATCCGTCGTAGTAGAGGGCCGTGAATCCGGGAAAAAATTCCATCGGCCACGTCCGAGCCGAGAATTTAAATCGCGAAAACGCGCCTTCTGACGGCCGTCAGACAAATCGTTCTTGAGAAGGAAACTTTTCGTAGTGATAAAGGCTCTAATTGATTAATAATCTTGCTTAAGAAATCTTCTAGATACCATGCCCCATTTGAGTGTTTTAATATTATATGCTACTTGGTGTATTTACATATTGTTTCACACACTCTCACAAGCCTTAATAAGAAGCACAAGTGTGAAGCTGGTATAAAATTGAAACACATTCTAAAGAAACCATCCCTAGTTTCTGAACCCTATATCAGATACGATTATTCTGGGGATTCGCGTTTATCTAATTGCATTACATTACTTATGCATAATTGCATCTTGCTTCTTTAAACATTAGTCCTTACCGGACCAATGATGCTATTTACATAATTTGGATCTTCTATTGTCTTGAAGACCGTTAGTGCATAATTTTGCAATCACAAAAAGGCAAGTTCACACTTGCTCATGTCTTTTGATTATTTTCTATCAAGTATTTGCAAACTATTGTGTCATCACCTGCATTTCAAAAAGGTTAGAAAACACTATTTTTGATAATAATGTAAACTATTGTTTACTGATCCAAGGTAATCGGCTAATCTATTAAGCCTGGCAATTCGAATACCATTATCTAGGAATATATCATCTAGGACTTAACAACCAATATTGCCAGTGATTCTAGCGTCGTATATCACGTGTTAACCATGAGATCTATAATGGCTCTGGGGAAGTCAGCTGGATTTTCTTCCTTTCGCATGGATGGATGACCGGATCATGAGGTTGTGGATTTCTTGTTGAGAACCTAGCACATGGATGGAACCCCTTAGTTTCCCATGATTTTGGTGTCTAGACTATCTATGAGAGGCTGCTAGTGGTATAGTTGGTCCTTTAAGGGGCTTGCCAGGGTATAACCGTCTCATAGAGTCTTCAGGGGCCTACTAGAGTTATAACTTGTCCAAAAGGGGCTTAACAAAGGTGTGGTATGTCCTGGGGGGTCGTTTCTTCGTGTGGGGTTGCGGAGAAGGGTAGCGATTGGCTTGGATCTTAGGTTGGGCCTCAAACGAAGGAAGTTTGAACGGTGAAATACTCTCGGTCGTGCAACAAAGCTTAAGGTCTCTCATGGGTAAAGTAGCGCACCTCTGCAGAGTGTAAGAACCATGACATGTTACTCCCTGTTTCGGGAAAGAGTTGCGAACGGTGCAGGAAAGGAAGTCCACGAAAGTTCTGGTAAACCTGTGAAAGCTGACAGACAGAGTTTTCAAAATAAAAGCAATCTTTGAAGAAATGTTTACAAAAACCTGCGTAGCCTACGACCTATGGTCTGTGGCTGTAGCTAGTGAATCAAACACTCCTTTTTAGTGAACTTGCTGAGTATGCTTGTACTCACATATACCTTATTAACCCTTGCTAGATTCTAAAGCCAATGAAGATGACGTCAACACCAATCTATGCTCAAGGAATCAGCATCAAAAGCCCAAGTTCTTAAATGAAGTCAATGGAGTCGAGAGATACATCAACTAAAGTGAAGAAGAAGTTCCTGATTAGCTAGGAGTATAATATCTAGCCTTAGAACCTACTTCTATAGAGCATTGCAATAGAAGCAATGGCAAGCCAAATAGTTTAGATACTAGTCTTATTAGTATGACAGTTCTGGATCGTTATTTCTGGTTCTTCTTTGTAAGAAGTTGTTTTCTTCCTCTTTAACCTAGAGTGTTCTCTGGATCTTTTGTAAAGACTCTAGTTGTAATCTATAGTCATGCCTTGGACCTGCTATGTTTCTGTTGTACCACTCTGAGGGATGTAATACTAGTGAACGGTGTTTTATTAGTGTTATGTCAACAACTATAGTGTACTACATCATGTAATGGTATGTTGGGTCACCGCAATATCTGGATAGTAATTTTACATCTATTAGTGCCATTAGCAACACAATTGGATATGTCAAGTTGACAACATCCAAACCACCAAATCTTTTGCTGGAACAAACTAGGAACACCACAACTACCAAAACCACTAAGTTTTCACTAGAACCAGTTTAGCATCAGCACTATTATCTAGCAGCACATTAGGATTACTAAAATTGTGAATGAAGTCACAGGAGCACATGCACAATTGCAGTAAATAAGAAATAGCACATGTACTAGATCAAGCTAAGCCACTAGCAATCGATCAACAACAACACCAATAGTACTAAGCCTAACCCAATTCGAGCAAAACATGCTCAATAGCATCACTAGAAAAGCCATCACAAGCTACAGAGATAATCAAAAGTGGGAAACCCTAATTAAGGTTGACCACTAGAAGAAGGAGGGAGATCAGATAAAGAAGAGAGGGAAAATTACTCGTGGTCCTCTCTTAGTGACTGAAGAGGAAGCAGACCAGCGGCTTGAGTCAGGGTGGTCGTGTCAGTGACCAAATCATGGCAACACGATGGGCTCCAGGGTACGTGCACCACAACGAGCCATTCTAGCATCAGCGTCTGGATAAGGATGGCGGCGCAGGTGACCACCACATCATCTAGACCACCGGAGCACCACCACATGGCCATTGGAGCATGGCAGGGTGGAGGGTACTAAAACCCTAATCGCTAGTAGGGGATCACCGTAGCCAGACGAGGACGTGCCTGTCAAACCGAAGAGGGCCAGTCGATGTAGCAGAGTGAGCTAGGTTGACAGGCACAATGGTAGCGGCTAGGAAGGCTGGAGCTCTCCACAATCAAGTTGCAACGGCGATGGAGCCACATCATCGCTAGAGAAGCGAAGGGGAACGAAACAAGGGTGAGCGAGTGCACAATAGGACGAGCCGATACACCAAGTCAGGGGCTGGGTAGGGTTGCACCCTACCCAGTTGGGTCGGGCTGGGCTCGCCCATAGGTCTAGCCAAGTTAAAAAAATATGTCAACACTTTTTTATAAAAATCCAAAAATGCCCTTTGGAATAATTAAGCTCTAAAAAATAAGGGAAATCATAAAAATCCATTTAATATAACACAAAAATACAATCTCTTCAATACAAATATTAAGTTGTCTATTTGAACCAAATAAATTTAGATAAAATACTTACACCATTAAATCCTTCATAAGAATATATAAAAATGAGGAAAATCTTAAAAATTAATAAAAATCATTTTAAGTACAAAGATAAATATATTGCACTAGAAAAATACTAAGGAAGGTATTCCATAAGATTTTAGGATTTATGAAGAAATAAATCTATAACAAGGTTGAAAAAATCCTATTTCTTGTCTTAAGATAAAATAAAAAAGATGTGTTTTCTTTTATCTATAAATCAAGATAAATTCATTTTATCTTTATCTAAGCCATTTAGAATTTGTAGCTTAAAAGAACAATATTATTTTCTCCATAAAAGAAAGTATTTGTCATATTTTAAAATTAGGCAAATCACCCAAAGTAGGATAGGATCCATATACTATACTTAAAACCATAACCATGGTTTATAATAGAACCTAAATCGTTATGGTTAACCAAATAATGCACTTTTAGAACCTTATGACAACTACAAGTCAATGACTTACAAGTTAATCCTATACATAATTCACTTACATTGAAACTAAATGGTCTTATCCATTTAACCATACATAACTCCAAAACTTGGTAGTAACTAAGTAAACCATATACTAAATTCACATATATCTCGTAGTTAATTTTAGTCATGTAATCTCCTTATCATAGGTATGCTAGCTTTAGATCCGTAGAGCTACACCCAATGTCTACAAGATTTCATCATTAATCAAGATTAGGAGGACTTTAGAACTTAACAGTGATATAAAAATACTATGTCTTAATCTCGATCGTGTTTTATAGTTAACTTTGTCATATTATTACTCCATCAACAAGAAGCATATTAACTTAAATTTTTTAGGACTATATCAGTGCTCGTAGATTACAACATGATAATTTTAAGGATTGATTAAACTTGGTATAAGAAACATTTTCTTTGAAAGTTATTCTTATTGCCACTTCAAAAAAAAATTCTTAAAGGCTCACCAACTTAAAACATGACCATTCTCAAGAGTTGATATCAATCAACATCCAACATCAATTGTTATTGTACTTTACTTTCATATCTTGTAAATTACTCATAGAATCTTAGAATGTACTTTTGGTTGTGAAGTAAATTTGAAGATAAACAAAATCTTTAAGAAATCACCCAAACTTAACCCACACAAGATATTCGGGATCATTTCGGGTTTTTTACAAAATACATATCATTATCTATGCATAATAGCATATTGCTTCTTTAAACATTAGTCCTTACCGGACCAATGATGCTAATTTCCAGATATTGAAGTTTATATCGACTCGAAGACCTTGGTTGCATAATCTTGTAGTAAAAAAGGTAAGTTCATACTTTCTCATGTCCTTTGATTATTTTCTATCACGTATTTGCAATCTATTATTGTTATCACCTGCATTTTAAAAAGGATGGTAGAAAACACTATTTTCATAATAACATGACTTATCGGTTATCGGCCCGAGTGGTGGTAACCTAATATGGCAGAAAAATGGAACCATGGTATGATATATGTGGTTGGCAGAGGTTCCATTTGCATGGGAATGTAACATCTAGGATGTAATAACTAATGTCGCTAGTGATTCTTGCGCCATATATTACATGTTAACCATGAGATCTATATGGCTCTAGGGAAGTCGGCTAGATCTTCTTCCTTCCGCATTTAAACGGATGCGTAGGTTGTGGCTGGAATCCTTGTAGTGTGGTGTAATTCGTAGAGGATATGCAGTAGAGAGGTGGGATCCCACAACGTCCCATGGTATTTCTAGAATCTACGATGGGATGTATTTTTCAGTGTCGTAATACAATAGGTGGGCTTGGCGTGCAAAAGGGTGGACATGTGGAGTCGCCGAGAAGGGAAATGATTGGTTTGGATCCTTATACCAGGCCTCATACCAAGGAAGTGTGAATGGGTTGGCCACTCAGATATGAAACATGGATAAGGATCTCTCATGGGTAAAGCAACGCACCTTTATAGAGTGAAAAAAGTGTGACATGTTACTCCCTGTTCCGGAAAGGAACTGTGAACGCTATAGGAAAGGAACTCCACGAAGTTCTAATCAAACTATGAAGGGTGACGGACATAGATCTTTAGAATAAAAGAAATATTTGAATAAATGATTACGGAAACCTATATAGCCTAAGACCTATGGTCAGTGGATGTAGATAGTGCATCAAACAGTCCTCTTTAATAAACTTTATGAGTACGCTCATACTCAACCGTATCTTCTTAACCCTTGCTAGATATTGGGAAATCAATGATGTCTTTAGGAGGTGAGCTACTTTCAAGAACTAAAGATATCCGAAGGAATAATTGGAGTCAACGTATGCATCATATACTATGGAAATGAAGCTGAAGAGTAGACAATAGAAAATCCCTAGTTGCTTGAACCTACTTTTGTAGAGCGTTGTTATAGCAACAATCGCAAGCCAAATAAATATCAGTAATAGACTTACTACTAGAATCGTCTAAAAGTTGCTATTTCTGATTTTCTTTTGTAAAATACTCTCCTCACTGTATCGAGGAGGTTTGCTGGATCTTTTGTCATGTACTATGTTGTAATCTATAGTCATGCCTTGGACCTAGGATGTTTCTGTTGTACCACTCTAAGGGATGTTATAGTGGTGGAACGGTGTTTCATTGGTGTTATGTCAACAACTTGCATACTACACCATACAATGGTATGCTAGGTCACCACAGATTGTTGATCCCGATCTCCAAATACTGAGCAGCGTAACGGAAAATGTTCTAGAGCCATCCTCATCAATTAGAGAGGGAGCAAATGATGGTGATCATGAAAATCGGATCGAGGTGCCTACTGAGCCTTACAGGTCAACAAGAGTGCGTACTGATCTTGAGTGGTATGTCAATCTTGCCAATGGGGTCATGTTAATTGAATATGACGAACCTGCAACCTACATGGAAGAAATTGAAGGCCCTGAGTCCGAGAAATGGCTTGAAACCATGAGATACGACATGGGATCCATGTATGGCAAACAAGTATGGACTTTGGATGATATTTCCGAATGCCGCAAGGCTATCGAGAATAAATGGATCTTCAAGAAAAAGACTGATGCTGACAGAAATATCACTGTCTACAAAGCTCGACTTGTCGCAAAAGGTTTTTGACAAATTCAAGGAGTTGACTACAACGAGACATTCTCTCCTATAGCGAAGCTTAAGTCTATTTAGGTTTTACTAGCAGTTTCTGCACATTTTGATTATGAAATATGGCAGATGGATGTGAAAACCGTGTTCCTGAATGTCAACATTGAGGAAGAGTTGTATATGATGCAACCGGAAGGTTTTATTGATCCAAAGGATGCTCGGAAGGTATGCAAACTTCAACATTCCATTTATGGACTGAAGCAAGCATCTCGGAGCTGGAATCTTCAATTTGACGAAGTCATCAAAGGTTTTGGATTTGTCTAAAAATGAATAAGAAGTCTGCATCTATAATAAAGTGAGTGGGAGCTTAGTAACATTCGTAGTGCTATATGTGGATGACATACTGCTAATAGGGAATTATGTGAATCTTTTGAATAACGTGAGAGACTATTTAAACAGTAAATTTTCTATGAAGCACATGGGTGAAGCTGCATATATATTAGGCATTAAGATCTATAAAGATAGATCGAAACACTTACTATTACTAAGTCAGAGTACTTACCTAGACAAAGTTCTGAAATGGTTCAGAATGGATGCGGCTAAGAAAGAGTTCTTGCCCATAGTAAAAGGTAAACCGTCGAGTGTGACTCAATGTCCAGAAATAGATCATAATAAAGAAGTAATAAATATCATCCCCTATTCTTCAGCCACAGGTTCTATCATCTATGCCATGTTGAGTACCCGACCTAATGTAGCCCTGACTCTTTGTTTGGCGAGCCATTTCCAAAGTAACCCTGCAATGGTTCATTGGACATCAGTTAAGCATATCCTTAAGTATCTGAATAGAACTAAGGATATGGTTGTTATCTTTGGAGGACATGATAAAGAAATTGTCATAACTGGTACGTGGATGCAAGCTTCAACACTGATCCAGACGACTTAAAATATCAAATAGGGTATGTGTTTATGGTGAACGGCGGTGTGGTCAGCTGGAGGAGCAGGAAACAATCCTCAGTGTCGCAATCTACAATGGAATCGGAGTACATTGCTGCTTCATAAGTGGTGAATGAAGCTGTGTGGATTAGGAAGTTCATCATTGAACTTTGAGTGTTCCTAAGAATGCATGACCCAGTGTGCATCTACTGCGACAACATGGGGGCCATCACAAACATGAAGGATCAGAGGTTCCACACTACGGCCAAGCACATACTCTGGCGTTACCATGTAATAAGAGAGTCTATTGTTGAGGATAACATTAGTATGTGCAAAGTGCATAAGGATCTGAATGTCGTAGATCCATTCACAAATCCTCTACCACGAGATAAGCATGATCAACAGTGGGAAGCTATTGGTGTTAGATTATTTCCAAATTTAAACTAATTTATTTGTACTCTAGTGCAAGTGAGAGACTGAAAGAGATATGCCCTAGAGGCCAATAATAAAGTTGTTTTTATTGATATATTTCATATGTTCATAATAGTTTTGTACCATTCTATAACTATATCAAATGGAAACATTAATTGTGGTATATAAACAAAACAAAGCCCCTAGTATCCTATAGAAGACTAGCTCGTTGGGCAGCCAAGGATTGAGGTTTCCCGATCATAGACATTTATGTCAACTGGGGTCACATAATTGAATGAATGGTGTGATGGACACACACCCAACTGTAGTTTTGCAATGTGATCCAGTCACAAAGTTTAGCATTTCTAAAGCGTAGTAACTCAATCCTTTGACTATGAGATAATGTTTAATCACTATCCCTGCGGCTGCTTAGATTGCATCAACCGTCACATCATAACAGGGTGACCATAAAGGTATATATTTGGTATTCCAAAGGGATAAGTAGAGGCGTATGCATCAAGATCAGGATTTGCCTATCCAAGTGACAGATAGATACTTTGGGCCCACTCGGTGAAATTAGATCAATGAGCTTGGAAGCATGTGACTAGGTTATGGGAATGTAATGTCACGGTAATGAGTAAATGTGTTTGTCAGTAACAACATCGAAGTAGGTATAATGATACCGGAGATCGGATCTTGGAAAAACCGGGTATCGTAATGCAAAGGGAATGAGACTCAACGTTTAGGTTCAAGCGATCAAATTATCCGTGGAATGTATGTGGGCCATCATGAGTTTCTAGACACCGCTGTTTGTCATTGATACAAGAGAGTCTCGATCATGTCTAAGCATTCTTCAACCGTAAGGGTGTCACGCTTAAGGGTAGATACGCTTATAAGGTTGACCTGATCGGAAGAGAAATAGAAGAAAGAGAGAACCGAAATCATTCGGGAAAAACCAAAGATGTTCAGAGGACTTTGAAAGGTGTTTCGAAGTGAAAGGTATTATTTAAATTGTATTTATTATTAATTAATTAAAAAATACATATTGAAATAAATAAATGAATAGAGCAAAGCCCATCTCATGGACCCTCCCGAAGGGAGGGGCCCAAGAGGACAAGGAGGCGCCGCATGGTGGGGGCCTGTCCCACCGCTGGCCGACCATGGGCCAAGGCGCGCGTGGGGTGGGGCCCACTCCCAGCGCCAGCGGCCAGCCCCATCCTCTCCCTTGGTTTAGTCTCACCCCGGGACCTGAAGGGAGGGAATTCTCCCCTTTTTCCTATATATATGTAGGAGGTCCCTCCTCCCACATCATCCCATCAATTCACTTTTGCCTATTCTCTCTCTCTCCCTCCCTCACGTGTGGTTTCCAAGATTGGAACTGCATACAGAGAGCCACTTCATGGATAGCGAGGGGTCACCATGTAGGTCGTGGTGAAGAAAAAGAAAATTGGAGGGAAAAGGAGAGAGAAAAATAAAAGAGAGGAAAAACTATGGCCCAATGACAAGTGTGTCCTATGTGCAAATTTTTTTAGTGCTAGTTTTGGGTAACCGGATATGGGTGGGTATGGGAAGCTAGAAAAGCAACAAACTTTCTTCTTACCCATACCTTCCCTCTCCCTTCCCCAAACTCATTTTTCTTGCCAAATATGGGTAAGATGTTGGAGTTGCTCTAACATGCCTTTATTTTTCATGCTTGAGTGCATTTATAAAACAACAAACATATAGCGCCCAACTTTAAATTAATAAATCTTCTGATTCCATGGGAGCAGTGACCAGACGATTTCCTGCCCCCCCACAACGCCATTGACGAGATCACCAATGAAGAGGTGGACAAAGCGACGAGTATAACGACGCAGCCAGTTGATCAACTCTAAGTTTAGGTACCTTAGTACTGAGCGTAGGTCCGAGTTCCCCAACCCCTCCTGCCACCGGAGCCGCAAATAGAGGAGGTGGGGACCCAACGATTCCTGACCAAAAACGATAGAGACGGAGCAGATGGCAACGGAGGCGGCAGCTAGGGTTTCACTAGCCGTCACCTATCACAGGAGCTTTGTTGTGTATGATGTGTGCGCCAATCGGTGCATATGTGTGGAGAAGCTTTAACTTGCTTGCCATCCATGAGAGGATTGCCATGGTGGAGCTTTACATCGGAGGTCTCCAAGCATGGGAAGACAAGGGACCCGTGGGAACAGGTCCGCGATCACCAAATCTAGCATTGATAGGACTCCGGCAAGCCGAATTCGGTGATAGGACAAGGTAAGATCTTTTGATGTTGCATATGTACATCCTAGTTGCTATAAACTCATATGCATTTTAATGTGAACACGCACATGAGATGTTGCAAGGATTTCGGGTGCCTTAATAAGTTTATTTTATTGAATTTGATGTTGCATACATGCATTCAAAATGCTACAGATACGTGCTTAAATTTGCAAAGGTTCTAGTGATGGTACCAACCGTTGGCCTCCATGTTGCAATTTTTTTAAAATATTCTTGAATTTTGGCACAACCCACGTTTTTGTTGTGAGTGAAAATATGTTGGGTAACCTCTTGTTGCAATTTTGTTGCATTATTTGTTTTCACGCTCCTTTTATAAGACCTGGAAACATCAAGGAAAATTACTTTTCTTAGAAACCCATACAAGAAAATCTTTTCCAAGGGTTGCAATCTTTCCGTAAAAATGTTAAGACGATCTTGCAATAGTATTATTATTTTTGCTATGGGGTGGGATTTTATTGTGAAAGACGTGTAGCCTAGATGAACCCTAGTAAGCATCTCTAACAACGCGCTATAACGTTTGTGCCCACGTGGGAAGTAGCGCGCGTGAAAGAGCAGCTCTATCAGATACTGAAAACTAGCGCGGGGTAAAAACTTTGCCGCGCACGATATAATTGCCGCGTCAGGTACATCGTGCGTGATAATAAGTGGCCACGCGCGCACCAACCGCCATCAAAATTTCCTCTTTTTCTCCACCGTCCCACCCCCGTCCACCGCCTCTCCAGCGCCCGTCACCGCGACGCATTTTCCCGCGCGCTTCCGTCGCCGTCGACATGTCGCCATGCCGCTGGAGTTCCTCCGGCTACCGCGGAGTGCGCAGCCTGCAATTTCTACACCGAAACAAGGGCCGACGCCGACCGCATCGTGCTCGTCACGTTTGAGATCGCGCATGAGGTCACACGCACGTACGATGCGGCGGCGTGGAGGCTCGGCCGGCCACGCTGGGATATGAATTTCCACGATGTCAGCAACCACGAGTAGGCTGAGATGCTGGCACCGCCGCCGCGCCTCGTTACGCAAGAAGAGCAGCGCCACCACCATGCACGACAGTGTCGGCTCTTCATCGACAAGGAGTACGAGCGCGCATGGCAGGCGAGGAAGAACACCTTCTCGAAGGACGTGCATGCCGAGGTGCGGTTCTAGGCGGACAGGAAGGTGGAGAGGAAGTCCGCTCAGGCAGCGATTAGGGCCGACAAGGCCGCGCGGAGGGCCTTCATCCTCGCGCAGGAAGCCGGTCCATCGACGATCCTATCCGACAATGACCATTGGCTCAGCCTCTTCTCATCGACTGCAGTCGGGAGCTCAATGGAGGAGGAGGTGGAGGAGGAGGAGGACGACAACTTCTAGTTTAGTTTTATCGTTTACTAGTATTTTCATTGTTATTAGAACTATGTTTTAGATTTTATCGTTTTACTACGAACTATCAACTATATTTTTAGTGTTTCATTTGATTTGTTTGATCTTCTTTGTTATATATGTGTGTGTTTCGTGTGTTTATGCCGTCGCGCGCTGCATTTTACAACGCCTGGTAAAACACTGTTTGGTGCGCGCTATATTTTATAGCATTTGAAAGTGTTTCACATGGCTGAACACGTGAAAGCTATACTGCAAAACGATTTTAGCGCGTCTGTCTAATAGTGCGTCTATTGGTGATAGCTCCAAGAGCATCTACAGTAGCCACGCGATAAATTGGCGCTGTAAAATCATGTTAGCGCGCGCTGCGTCCGGATGGAGTGCGAGACGCCGGCGATAGATCCACCAGAAGTTGTATTTTACCCCGCGCGCGTAGTGGACGAAACAAGGCCTCCCACCAGGCGCTACAAATTATAGCGCGTGGCGCCGGCGCAAAAAATATTCACGCTTTTGTATCCACTCAACAAGATCCAACAAACCAAATTAAATCAACAATAATTATCGAGTTTATTGTTTTACAACACAAGCAAATAGTACACGGGCAATAAAACAAATAGAACAAATGTTTGACCAACAAATACAACAAATAAAGTAGCTCACCTATTATTGTCCATTCCATTTTCACCACTCCTCCATGAGATCTTGTTGGAGCTCATTCGTGCGCATCATTGGACAGAATTGCTTGATACGAAGCAATGAAACGAGACACCCTTTGTGGAGTCCTTCTCACTTGCACGGGCACCCCATCAATTCATACTGGTGTGGTCTACATCTTTGCCACGATCGACCTTTATGATCATATTATGCATGATCACACATGTATTCATGATATACCAAAGGCACTCTTGGTCCCAAAACCTCGCCGGTCCTCTAACAATAGTAGATTGGGCTTGCAAAATCCCAAACACCCTCTCCACATCTTTTCTAGGTGCCGCTTGTGCATTGTGAAATTGAGTTTGTTTCTTACGTTTTGGTTTGACAACCGGCTTCACAAATGTTTGCCACCTTGGGTAGATGCCGTCAACAAGAAAGTAGCCATAGTTGTACCTGTGGCCATTTGCTTCGAACTCCACTTGTGAACCTTCACGCAATGCAAGCCTCGTCATAAGGGGTGATTATTGAAGAATATTGATGTCATTGCATGAGCTGGACATTCCAAAGAATGCATGCCAACTTCAAGTCTCTTGATCGGCCACAGCTTCAAGAATGATAGTGAAATCCTTTTTCTGCCTCTTTAAATTTTCAATGCCATGCCACGGGACAATTCTTCCAACTCCAATGCATATAATCAATTGAACCAATTAAGAGACAGTAAAACGCATCCATCTACGGCTGCTCACAGCGCTTCCACGTCTCTGGGCCTCATCAGGCTGTCTCTTGGGCAGCTGCTCTACAGACCTATCTAGGCTAGCTGCGGTTCATCGGGCCAGAAGTACACGCCGGGCCGGGCCGGATCTGAGCATTGCTAAGCACCAATCTGGGGACTCAGTTCGGCTGCTCACCTTCCAATCTTCTCTCCTGACCTCTGTGCGCTCATCACAGATGGCGACGGAAGCGGTAATGCATCATTCTCTTCTCTGCTATCGCGTGTGAGTGATGGCAAGGGAACGATTAAGTGGATGCATCATTCTCTTCTCTGGCGGACGAAAAGCTCGTGCCAGTGGAGAAGCACCAGAACAAATCAATTGGTGAGATCTTATTTTTCATCTCTCAGATTTTTCGTTACAAATTACAACAGCGATTTCCGCTCTGCATGAATCACATATCAACTGGCGACCGACGAGGGGAGACGCCACCGACCTGGCTAGATGCCTCCGACGGCACCGGAGTAGGATGTGAGCGGCATGGGCAACTCGAAGGGGAAAAGGTCGATGCCGCCACAGTACTCTTGCTCGTGCCTCATGAGTTGTTAGCATCTACCACTTTTGTGGCTAAATTCCGAAAAACTACCACTTTACGTTTTCATAGCAAAAATCTACCAGATTTTTCGTCCGTTTTCTCAAATCGCACTGAACCGCTTCTAAATGCGAATTGACACTGGAGCTGACAGGGCTGGCCCACAGCTGGCGCTGACATGGCAAGTGAAGACGACGGCCGACACAGCCGTCCACGCCCGTTAACGGCAGGGGGTGGGACCCACTCAGGGGCGATGTCCTAACGCGTTAGGGTTTCAGTTAGTGCTGTCCGAGCCTCACTTCTCCTCCCCTGTCTCGACGATGGCGACGACTCTCGGCGGCAGGAATAGTGGAGGCAAAACAAGCGGCGGCGGTGGAAGTGCCGATTCATTCGCGGGCGGCGTCGGCTCGATCCGCGGTGGCTCGAGCTCGAGTGATTTTTCGCCGCCGGCGGTGCTGACCCTGGAGGCGAGGTCAGCGGCTGCACTGGCTCGGGCGGTGATCTCCTCTCCGTCGAAAAGCAGCCATCGATGGTCTTCCCCTTTGGGTGGAGTGGAGTAAGATTACTCTCCCCATTTTCCCCTCTGTTGATCACTAAGATTGAAAGATGATGCTACTGTTAGCTGTCCATACTCGTTTAGATCACTGACATTAACATGAAATTTGCTAATGTCCATAATGTGAAAAGATGATAGGACTGTTAGTCATTTAATTTTGTGAAATGGTAGTCACCCTGTCAAAACTAGGTACTGAATATGTTTCCTTTGTAATATTTTGTAGCCTAGATGATGACATTTGGGAGATCAGATTTCATTTTCATGGGGAAGATAATCTGGAGAGGACACTTTCCAGATCTGACATAACAGTGTTGAATCTGCTAGCTCTAATAGAGTGTTATGGGTATGGACATAGGGACATCATGTAGTTTGTGAGGGAAAAGGGGAAGGACAAGATGGGATGGTGGCAATTGAAAGCATGGCTAATGTAAGGGAGATTTTGGGTATTTATGAAGATGACAGTGTTTTGGATATCACTGTGCTTAGAAAAAATACAGAATGGCCTGCTTACCTAAACATTGGAGAAGAACCAGAGTTAATCCAAGAACCAGTCAAACTCTCAGTTGACTCAGATGGTGTCAGCTACAACTACATATCAGATGTTGATGAAGAAGTAGTTCTAGTGGCAATTGATTATTCTGATGTGTTGTACATTGGCACTCAAGAAAGCTGCAATTTTCAGAAGGAAAAACAGAATCTTGCTGTAGAAGTTATCAATGAGGATGATTCAGAGAATGGTGATTCAGAGAATGCTGACTCGGACAAAGAGGACTGGATGTATCCTTGCTAGGTCAACATTGAAGACCACAACAGACATGTTGCTGCTGAGTTAGAACTTATTAATAAATTAAGGACTGACAAGAGGGATAAAGATGTAACCTGAGGATGCTGCAATAATGGAGAAGATGGAACTAATGAAGAAGCAGAGAGAAGACACTTATCTACATTTTGAAGGGGACACAGATGTGGAGGAGTTTTTTGATGATGTAGAAACTGAAAATGAAACAAATGAGGAGGTTGTTGAGGTTGACTACTTTGCCAATAAAAAGGCATTGAAGCCAGGCCCAACTAGCAGGTGTCACCATGAGGAAGAGCAAGCACCATTTCCTTCTTTTTTTGGTTCTAGTGATGAGGACCTCAGTCCAGAAGATATAGGGGAAGGTGATCATGATGGGGCAGTCCAGAAGTTCACACTTGCCAGTGGAAAGAAGAGAAAGTTGAAGAAGATGAACAAGAGGATTTGGTATGATCCCAACAGAGTAGACTCACACTTGCAATTCTGCATCAAGCTATGCTTCAAAGATGTTTACCAATTTAGAATAGCTCTCAGAAACTACCACATAGCCCAGCTCAGGAGCTTCCAGTATCACAGGAATAGTCCTGATAGGATTATTGTGTGGTGCACTGAAGAAGGCAAAAAATAGGGGTGTGGTTTCTACATGACAGCCTCCAAGATTGCAAATGAGCAGACTTTTTGCATTAGGAAATTCAATTGTGAGCACACTTGCATAGCTCATGGTGAGAACACAAAGGTGAGCATTGATTGGCTAGCAGCTCAATCTGAGCAGGCAATAAGGACAGACCCCAATACTTGTGTTGATACTTTGATAGACAATGCTAAGTTGAAGTATGGAGTTGAAGTGCCAAAGAGCAAAGCCTACAAAGCTAGAATGAAGGCATATGCTGCTGTCATTGGAGATCAGAAGAAACAGTACACTAGGCTGAGGCATTATTTGAATGCTATATTGGTGACCAACCCAGGCAGCAGGTGTATAGTGACAACTAAGGAGCTGGTGGAACATCCTAGCCCTAACCCAAGATTCCATGGGTTATTCATATGCTTCAATGCTTCACTCCAAGGTTTTCTCAATGGATGCAGACCATTCATAGGTAACTTACAAGTTACATATTGCAGTGTAATCTATTAGTCTTATTTATGGATTTAATGTGTTTATTGTTAACAATTGTAGGAGTAGATGGGTGTTTCATCAAATTAACAACTGGGCAGCAAATCTTAGCTGCAACTAGGAGGGATGGCAACAACAACATCTTTCCCATTGCATTTGGTGTAGTTGACAAGGAAGATCAAGCTAGCTGGCTTTGGTTCCTAACTCAACTTAGGTACTGCATTGGAGAATCTGGCAAATTTCGTAACTACACCATTATCTCTGACAGGCAGAAGGTTAGCAGATTTCCTAACTATATTTTTTCCTGCTTAGTACTGCATAATCTATATGATTTATTTTAATTGTCTCCCAAATCCACTTGTGTAGGGACTGTTAAAAGCAATTTCAATAGTTTTCCCAAATTTTCCACAAAGATTCTGCCTCAGACATATTTATGCCAACTTCCAGCCAGCAGGTTTTAGGGGCCCAGAACTTAAAAAATATATGGATGCAGCTAGTTACTCTTACACAAATAATGGCTTTGATTTGGCAATGGAAGCAATGAAGAGAGATTGTGTAGAGGCATATGAGTGGCTAGTGAAAATTCTAGCTGAAACATGGGCTAGACACATGTTTCACACTAACTGCAAGACATACCTAGTTGTGAACAATATCAGTGAAGTATTCAATAGGATGATCCTGAATGTGAGAAACAAGCCAATTAGGACAATGCTTGAAGGAGTCAGAAACAAGCTCATGGTGAAGTACAGTGGCACTAGGGTGAAAGCAGATGCAGTAAGGTGGGAGATAACTCCTTTCTATATAGATAAGCTTGCAGAGGCTAAGAGGTGGTCTAGGGATTGCAATGCTCAGAACTGTGAGATTGGTCTATGGCAAGTAACAAGTTCAAGTGGCAGAGTTGTTGCTGTCAATTTGATTAACAAGACATGTGGATGTAGGAAATGGGATCTTATAGGGATTCCTTGCAATCATGAAGTTGCAGCTATCATGAAAGTGCAGCAACATCCAGAGGATTGTGTACATGATTTCTTCAAAAAGCCCATGTACATGGAGACATTCAGGCACACAATCTACCCTGTTCCTGGCCCAGAAGATTGGACAAGAACCAACACACCAGACATAGACCCACCAGTATTTAGGGAGAAACCTGGAAGGAAGCAGACAAAGAGAAGGAAAGGAAAGTTTGAGGTACCTGCCCCTAGAGACACATCTAGGATGGGATCTATCACTTGTAGTAACTGCAAGCTAGTAGGTCATAGGTATACTAACTGTCAGGTTGCTTTGAGGCCAAGACTGCAAGTTAGAAAAGATGATCACCAGGTCAGTATTATTAGTTGTACTTGTTTCATTTTACATGGATATGACTTGTATGTTTGTTAAGTGTTGTGCATTTGTATCAGGCTAACAGGCAGGATTACACTGAATCTTCTGGTACTAACAATACTGCCACAACAAGAAGTAATCCTGCACCTACTGCTACATCTACTCCAGTTCCTAGTGCTCCATTCAGGCATACAACAGCAAGTCCTAGGCCTTTCTCAGCACCAAGGCCACCTACTCATGCTACTAGTGCACCAAGTCCGAGGCCTTTCTCACCAAGGCCAGTTTTGCTTCAACAAATACCAACACGAGTATCTACCAGGGCATTCAAGCCTACCCAAAGATGCAAGGTTACCTTAGTCTTTGGGAAACATGCGATTCTGAGGAAGAAGGGTTAGAAGCACATTCTTGTGTTCAAATGCTGCGAGTAGTTCATGTTTATGTTTGCAAAACAATGGTATCAAAAGATCGGTGTTGTTCTATTTGTCTGGAACTATGTATTTGTCTTTGGACCTATCTATGTATGTTGTTCTAAGTATGTTGCAAAACTCTGTAAAACATATTCTGTTCTTATATGTCTGAGACTATGTTGAATGCTTCTCTAGTGATATTCAGTTGTATATATATATATCTTAGTAAGCATTTCATAATATGGTTCAACCTTGTCTCTATGGAACTGAACCAAAGCATTTCATAATATGGTTCAACCTTGTCTCTATGGAACTGAACCAAAGCATTTCATAATATGGTTCAATAACAAACATTACTTTGTTCAACAATAAGCATTACACAAATGGTTCAACCTAAGGATTCAAGGTAACATTACACAGACAATTCACCTACAAACATTACAGAAATAAAATGGTTCCACACTCAAAGCTTCACTGATCATACATATAAAGGATCACTCATCATACATATAAAGGATCACTCATCACAAATATCTTTGATTTTCTTCAGCTTCACTTTGTTCACATCACTTGCATTGAACAACTGATATATGGTATGCTCCATCTTCTTCTTTTCTTCCTTTTGGGCAACTCTATCTGCCTACTTCTTTTTCTCTTCCAGTAGGGCATCTCTTTCAGCCTCCAGCTTCTTTTGTTTCACCTTAAACACATCAGCCTGGGACTTTAACACATTTTTTAGTTCTTCTTTTGCATTGTTCAGCACTTCAACCTCATTCTTCAAAGCTTGTATGTGCTTCTGCTCTTGCAACTCACTGCTCCTTCTATCATATTTCTCAAAAATCATAGTGCTATTGCAGTATTCATACATTGACCACAACTTGCTTAGTGAGTGTCAGGCCATTCTTTATCCACCCAGGACTGGAACCCACAGCTCATTGCTTGCTGAGATAAATTCATGAGTGTAAACAGACTCAGATAAATTCATGAGTGTAAACATATGGTTGTAAACATGTGTGTAAACATGGGTGTAAGCAAGAGTCTAAACACAAATATTAACAGACTGAGCTAATTTACTTTTTTATGTATAAATTTACCAACATTCCTTTATCGACAATACAAACATTTCATTAAAATGCCAAATGTGATTAACATGATGAAGCTATATTTCAGTAAAAACATGATTTAAGCTACTTTAGATAAACTAAACTAGGTCCATGCTTTAGTAAACTACTTTAGATAAACTAAACTAGGTCTATGATTTAAGCTATATAAACTCATTGTCGATATGATTAAGTAGTGTAATCTAAGATGAAAGGCTTAACTATTTCAATGGCATTAACAGATTCAGATGATGTAAAAAATGCAGAAAATTTCTTACATTTTCAATCTGACACATGTAGAATCTTCTCCCAGTGTCTGTCCCTTCAAAGGCTACGCATTTGCGCGGCTCTAGATTGTGCATGTCACAGCGCTCGGCGCCCACGGCTACCCCGCAAAATGTCGGGTCATCAATCACATTAGGAGCATAGTCGAGTGCCGTGAAGTCCTAATCAAAGAATAATTCGACTTTAATCTGACGAACCCTAATTTCGGATGAACCCTAATTTCAAATATGGGAATAGGGGATGGACTGGGGCTTACCCCTAGGTACGAGTTGCTCGACTCAGAACCGTCGTGCCAGCTAGGCATGGCGACGGCGGCGGCGGGCGGCGGCGCTCTCTGTCGGCGGTGGCGCTAATGGCGGAGCAGGCGGTCGGCGGTGGCTCTCTCTGTCTCAAGAGCGTGGTCGAGCGGGGAACGCGTTAGGACAAGCAGCTATGACGGCCGTGGACACACTACGGGAAACGGTGGAGGCGCCGACGGCCGGCTGCCGTCGGCACAGTCCAATATAGCCGTCGGCGTAGCCCCCTCGGCGTACCACCTGGTCGGCGTAGCAAAAATCCCGTCGGCGTAGCAGAACCCTCTCGGTACAATTCCTGCAGCGGGACCCACCTTGTCAGGCAACGGCCATCTGCTAACGGCTCAGTCTTGAAGCTACACCGACGGCCGAGCCGTCACGAGTCCCGCCCACGGCGTAAGCGGAGCTCGCGTGTCCCCCACGCCGACAGCGGCCCGGCCGTCGGCATAGGCCAAAGGGAGCCACGATGCCCATCTGTCGACGGCGGTCAGGCGGCACGACAGTCTATCTGCGATGCGAGCGCCGGCACACATGCCATATGGCACATAATAGGCTGGATGGCAGCAAGCTATGCCGACGGCAATGCCATCGGCATAGCTCCTGGCATTTTTTTTGATTATTTTCAATTTTAAATCCATTTTAGCCTCAGCAAAATAATTTCAAAATTCACAAATAAAATATTGAAGCAATCAACATGACATTGCAATATCCATCATCATGCAAACAACAACACAATCATCCACAAAACATATTCGTTATCCAAACAACATCATCACAAGTGCATACACAAGATCAAGATCTAGCTCTAGCTCTAACCATGTCCATGATCATGGTCTCGAACTCGGTGTATGTGTCGGTGTGTCAAGGAGCCCGAGGCTTCCCGTCCCGAGCTCAGGAGACGCATGTCGGGCCATCGGGGAAGTAGAACCACCGGGCGCCATGAGACGAAGTTGTGCGCCATCGCGTGGAGGACTAGGCGAGAGCGGGGCACGACCAAAGGGTGATGTCCCGGAGCGTCCCATGCCCTACATGTTTGAGCAAAACTTAGCAACTTGCGAGGCATATGAAAGCGGTAACAAGTGGTTTGTCAAAGAACTTACCGGGGTCTCTCCGTAGTATCTGGCAGCGAAAATCTTCCATCGATATGCAGCGAGGCGGCATCCCAGGATCAGGTGGCCGATCACCTTCTACTGGAACCCGCTGTCCAGTGGTAAAGTAGTGATTCATCGCCTACAGGATAGTTATATGTCAGTCGTTGCAGAAACAAAGGCTCAAAGTAGAGGAAGTGGGACTTGTCATCATTTGCAAAAGTAAAGGTTAAAACTTACAGCCGTCACTTTCCTAGAGTACGCATCGCACTCTGCTCTCAGCTCAAGCCATGCATCATACTCCCTGTTATAATTTGCCTAGATGGCCTTGTAGGCATCCTGGAAATTATGCTACAATTTCAAAAATAAAGAATCTCGTCAGCTTAGCCATTTAGGATCAAATTGCGGAAAGACGGTGAAAATGAGAAACACTTACATCGACGGTGGAGGTAGTAGGCCGAGGACGAGGCGCGATAGAGGGGTGATCGGGGGTGAGGGTAGCCTTGACTTGTGTGAGGGTCATGGTAGGCTGGACCACCGCATCAAGAATGTTGAAACGGCCATGCGGCTTGCCGTGGCTCGCCATGATCAATGCAGTCTCATTGACCTCAACGTGCATGGGCTCATCCACCTCCGGATGCAAACCCTGGAGCTTCTCGCAGTAGATGTTGAGCTTCTCCTTGGCGTTGCCGTAGTACTGGGCAAGCTGGGGTTGAGGCTGTTGTAGGTCAGGCTTCTTCGTCTTCATCTTCTCCCACACGACTAGGTCGGTAATAGGGCTATCAACCTCCCCCTCCGTCTCCACCTGCATCACCAAAGAAATGTTAATTATGTGTGTCAACTAATAACATGATAGGAAATAAATGCAGGTTATTCCATGTATGTATATACCAAGTGCCTCTTGAAGAGACCATGATTGCGGCTTCCCCTGCTGTGTGTTCCCATACTGCCGCGGTTTTTCTTGTTCCGCTTGCTCACGACCTCGAAGTCAGGGTCTTCCCCGATCCACCTACTAGCCAACACCTCAAAAGTGTCTTCTTTGTGTTCACACCACATTGGCATAACCTGAAACCACAACACTTATTTGAAGAACAGATAATGCAATGGGAACTTAGCATCTATGGAACTTCTCATTGATAATCTACTTACCGTCATGAAATCAGCCACCGTCATTTTTGGCTTCTGACCCTTGGCAATCTCATCCTTCCGTATCTTAAGGCCGTGCTCAGCTTGGAAGTGATTGATCAACGTATTCTTGGTGTTGTACCATTGCTGCGTTGTCAACTTCCGACAAGCTACAAGCAAAGTCTTCTCCGCCGCCACCTGATGCTCAGGTCTCACCTGATAGAAGACCTTCAATCATGCAACCCAAAAGTCATGAGTTAGCACGATGGTGGGCAAAATAATTATGAAAGTAACGAGTTAGCACGATGGTGAGCAAAAGTATGCCTTACCCAAAAGCTGCTAATCACAGCATCAGCAGCACTCCCAAAGCCCGGGCAATCGGTGGAGGCCTCATAGTCCGCCCAAAACCAAGCTAGCTTCCTCTAGCCGTTGGGGACTGTAGTGTACAAGCCCGACCAATACTTCCTAATCAAAGATCCAAGAAAGCTATTAGGGTGGCGGACCCCCTTAGGATGTGTCCAATTGCTGCACAATAAACAAACATTAGTACATGCCAAATTGTTATGACCAAAAGCATGAGTTAGCATGATGGTGAAAAAAAGAACGATGGTGATCAAATTAGTAAAGTCACTTACTATTTGCCATAGGGCTCAATCGTAGGTCTCTCCTCTGGGTGAGGCTCCTTTGTAGGGACACGCACCTCCCCACGAGTCGGCAACTTCTTCGGTGGCGCCTCACCCTCCGGCGGCGCCTCACCCTCCGCCTCCTCATCTGACATCCCCTCCAACTCCTTGTACGAATCTGACTGTGAAGCCACGGTGCCAGAAGCGGAGGGTAAGTCAAACAAACGAGCAACACGCCGCGGGGGAGACGAGTCTGGATCCTCTGAATCGAGTCTTGCACCTGCATTGAGAAAGAGTAAACAATTTAGCCTGAAGACATAAAAAAATATAGACGTAATTCATAAACAATGGGGGAGATGAGTATGTACTCGAGGCTACACCTCCTCGTCCTCATGCTGCAGCTCCCCGTGCTGCACCTCCTCGTGATGCACCTCCTCGTGCTTGTCCTCGTCCTTGTCCTCCTATCGGGGGAAGTTCTCCCTGTGAGGGAGGTGGGTCCTCGGCTCTCGGGTAGCGCGGGTTGGGACGATGTACCCTTCCCCTTTGGGTAATCTTCTCTTGGTTCATCAACTTGAGAAGGGAGGCCGTTGATTCCTTGCTCCCCCGAGGCATTGGTCAATCACCTGCATTGAGAAAGAGTAAACAATTAAGTATAAATAAAGACATAATGAAATTTAGAAGCATGTTGAGAAATAAATACTATGCATAAAGACATAAAAGACCCTCACCTCTAATCATCACTATCATAAAGTACTTGGTTGTTCTCATTTTCACTATCAGTATCACTATCACGTGAGTAGTAAGGTTGGTCGCACGGTGGAGGCTCATCAGTGTTGAAATTCGCCTGATGAAACTTGGTGAGCATATCAACTTCCTTTAAATCCACCACTATCTCACCACGAGTTTGTGCATCATTCTCGAGGCCCTCATGACCCACTTGTATGTCAAAACCCCCGAAGTTCTCTTCCTCTTGATAGAAAACTCCCTCGTATGTTACAGGGTCAATGTTGACGTAATCGTCGGCGTTGGGCCTGGGTAGCTTACCATGTGGCGATACCTGGAAGACGACTTCCCAGCCCTGGAGTTCCTCTTTCTTGGCTTGGTGAGCCACTATATACACATCGGCTCCGCTATAGGTGGTCTAAGGCCTAACTTCAACTAACCCAATGGAAGGGGTACTTCTTTGTCCATCGATGGGGTCGAACCAGTGGCATTTGAACACAACGAGCTTGAGTTTTATGTTTGTCTTGAACATCAGCTCGTATACGTCCTCTAATATCCCGTAGTAATCAACTTCATCGGTTCCTCCGGTGAAGACCCCGATATTTATAGTTTTTGCATTAGGCCGATTGTTCTGGTAAAACTCTGTATGGAAGCGGTACCCATTAACATCGTACTTCTGATACCTCATGACTCTACGGCTACAACCCTGTGAAACACATCGAATCTCATTCGTCATCTCAACATTGCGATCAGCTTCCTACATGTCACGAATTGCAAGGTAAGAGGGATATGTGTAATAATAGGGACAAGTCACGGACTGCAAGGAAAGAGGGAAAGGTTAGAAATTACTTTGGCCCTGAACCAAGCCACGAAATTTTTCTTTCCCGGGGCACCATCTTTTAGAAGAGTGTCCAGCTCTGCGACACTAGGATCCCTCATTTCCGACCATTGTTCATCCTTGAATTGGCTAAAAGGAGAAAACGTGTGTTAGACCGGAACCGAGTTACTAGTTGGAATAAGTAATTTGTTCATCAGTTTACCTCATGAAACTGATAAGTTCATGCTTCATGTTCATGAGAACATAGAACATTATGCCCTCCTTTTCGTTCGGCTTCAATAAGTACTCTTTTCCAGCACCGGACTTGCCACCGGGAGATTGAAAGAGTGGGATCTTGGGGTCTTCCTCCAACTCGTCGACATTGTATCGAGTGATCGGGTTATGCAGAGTGGGAACATCATCGGCATAGTACTTAGTCGTGATGTCTGCTATCTCCCCGATCAGAGTTGCCTCAGCTATGCATGCTTCAATCTTACTTTTGTTTCCACATTTCATCCGAATATACTTAAACTCCCTCTCAATACAGAACTGCCAATGAAACTGCACTGGTCCACCCAAGAGTACCTCGTTCACGAGGTGCACAATGAGATGTTCCATCGGAGTAAAAAATCCTGGCGTAAAGATCGTCTCCAACTTGCATAGCAACTCTGGCACTAGTTCCTGCAGCCTCTCAATCAGCTCGGGAGATACCTGCTTAGCACAAAGAGTGCGAAAGAAATGGCTCAACTCCGTGAGCACTCGCCATACATGATCAGGGAGATACCCTCGAACCATCACTAGCATCAGCCGCTCAATCCATATATGATAGTCATGACTCTTTAGCCCGGTGACTTTTCCCGTCGCAAGATTGACTCCCTTACTAATATTTGAACAATAACCATCAGGGAACATCACGACGTATTTGAGCCACTTGAATGCCTCCTTCTTTTGGTCACTATCAAGGCAGAAGATGGCATGCGGCTTTAACCAATTTCTTCGATTGCGGTCAGGAGGCTGCATGTGTTGTTTCTTCCTATCACATAGCTTCTCAACATCGACCCTAGCCTTGACATTATCCTTTGACTTCCCAGGAATGTTGCAAATTGTGTGAAAGAGGGACTCTCCTACATTCTTTTCAGTGTGCATCACATCGATGTTATGGGGAAGTTCGAGGTCCTTGTAATACTCGAGCTTCGTTATGGCTGCCTCGTGAGTCCACTTGTGCGTTTTACCATATCCCTCAAATTGTGGGCCAGGAATCTCAGTACGCTTAAGAGCAAGTAGCTCGGCTTTAACAGCTGCACCATCAAACGTTGGTATTGCTTTTTCTTATTCACAACTATGCCCTTCATGAAGTTCTTTTTGTCTCGTCTGAATCGGTGCCCTCTTTTGAGGAAAGGTCGATGTTTGTCAAAGGCGACATACTTGCCACCCGCGGTTAGCCAAAAGAACTCAAGTTTGAGCATGCAAACTGGGCAAGGCCACTTACCGGATGTACACCATCCGCAAAATAGGGCGTAGCCGGGCATGTCGTGCATGGAATACTAGTACCAAACTCTCATGAGGAAGTTTGTCTTAGATGCTCGGTCATATGTCAATGTCCCGTGGTGCCAAGAGTGGTTCAAATCATCAATAAGCGGCTGCATGTAGACACTCAAATTCTTCCCCAGGTATTCAGGCCCTGGAATGACAAGTGATAGGAATATGTTATTCCTCTGCATTAGAACTCCGGGAGGGAGATTGAGCGGAATAACAAACACGGGCCAACAGTTGTAAGAGGCGGTCGACATACCATATGGATTGAATCCATCGGTTGCTATCGCAATTCTGACATTCCGAGCCTCACTTGCAAATGTCTCGTGTTTTGCATCGAAGTTCTTCCATGCCTTACCATCAGATGGATGTCCCATCATTTCATGTCCGTGCTTGTCATGGCATCTCTTCCCTATCTTGTGCCACTTCATCTGTGTGGCAGACTCCTCGGTCATGTAAAGCCGCTGATTCTTTTTATGAATGGGAGATAACGAAGAATCTTCACGGCGACATTTGTTTGTGTCATCTGACCATCACGTCCCTTTCTCTCATGATACCTAGAGGCCCCACACTTGCTGCAGTACTTGTCATCCTCAAACTGTTTCCAAAACAAAAGGCAGCCTGCTGGACAACAATCTATCTTCACATAATCCATGGTGAGCGTTTTCATCATTTTCCGGCATTCGTACATGCTTTTAGGTAGATAATGCCCTTCGGGCAACATGTTACCATACGTAAACAAATTACGTTCAAAGCTTGCTCGGGTGGTGGTGTACTGGGACTTGTCGGCTAGTATTTGCGAGATGGCATCGAGCTGAGACACTTTCGCACACGGATATAGAGGCCTCTTAGCCGAGGCCATCATATCATAGAAGGCCTTCTCGGTTGCCTCCGGTTCCTCCGGTTGACCTGGTTCCTCTGGTTCCTCCGGTTCTGGCGGTTCCTCCTGTGGAGGTGGCGAATCTGGCATGTCGGCATCACGAAGATCCTCTAGCAAGTTTCTAATCCCATCATTCTCAATGCCATCGATCCGCTGTCGCATCACCTCGGCTCCATCACATTCGTACTGAGAAAAGTCGACTGAAGGCTCGTACTCAAGCATATACCCATACTGCCATAGGTGTTTACTCATATCATCCTTTGTCTGACGACGAAGCCTCATGCAATGAGCACAAGGACACCTTGCACGAACTACCTTTGAACCACGCGCTAACTCCTTCACCAGAAAATTGGTCTTCCATACCCACTCCTCTATTCTTTCAAGCGCATTAGTACGGCCACTGTACATCCAACCATTACCAGCCATCCTCTGTTCATCGGGAGCCACAATACAAATATAACATTTCATTTTAATTAATGACATCCAACTAAATACACAAATCTTGCATTGTTATTCCATGCATACACCTAACATGTCTAATAGGAAAAGATATGTCCTAATCCCACCCGAAGATGTGTAGATTGGATACGTTCTCCACGGTCTACCCGGCCGGGACAAAATTTGGCAGACACCTCCCCGCTGTTCTCCCGATACACGTCTCGACAAAAATGCCGAGAGGAATGTGCATCCGGAGAACAACGTGGGGGTGCCGCCGAAATCTTGCCTTGGTTCGGGGTAGACCGTGGAGAACATATCCAATCTACACATCCTCCGGTTGTCCAAAAAACACGGACAATCCAAAAGATTTACAGTTTTAAATATGCGATCGAATGCATATTTATTCGTGTAACCCTTTCGAACGGGAGACGCCTAGGTTTCGCGAATGACTTGGTGATCTAGACACAAAAATAAAACCTAGGTACATTACAAGATGGGCGCAAGATTTTGTTGGAATTATGCCCTAGAGGCAATAATAAGGATGTTATTATTATAATTCTTGTTCATGATAAAGTTTATATTCCATGCTAGAATTGTATTAAGCGGAAACATTAATACTTGTGTGGTTTGTGAACAACACTGTGTCCCTAGTACGCCTCTATGGACTAGCTCATTGATCAATGATGGTTAAGGTTTCCTAACCATAGACATGAGTTGTCAATTGATAATGAGATCATATCATTGGGAGAATGATATGGTGGACAGACCCAAACTAAGCGAAGCAATTAGATCGTGTCATTGTGTTCATCTTTGCGAAGCTTTTCCTATGTCAAATATTGTATTCCTTAGACCATGAGATCATGCAACTCCCTGGTATCGGAAGAAAGCTTTGAGGTCATCAAACGTCATCCTATGAGAGGGTGATCATAAAGGTGTCTCTCAGGTGATCGGAAAGTATCTGTTGGGTTGTATGTATCGAGATGGGATTTGTCCCTCCCAAGTCGGAGAGATATACTTCGGGCCCACTTTCGTGTCGATATCGACACCGCTTGCAAGCATGTGGTTAAGGAGTTAATCACAAAGTGATATTGGATTACGAACAGTAAAGTACTTGTGACGAGATTGAACTAGGTATGATGATACCGACGATCGAATCTCGGGCAAGTAAAATATCGCGAGACGAAGGGAATATATATATGGGGTTGATTGAATCCTGGCATCGTGGTTCATCCGATATGATCATCGATGAATGTGTGGGAGTCAATATGGGTGCCAGACCCATTTGATTATTGATAGAAGATCATATGCGCATATTCTCGAACCAGCAGGTCACACACTTAACGTGTCTCGGCTAGGATAGATTGGATACTTGGTTTATGAATTTTGTTGAGTCTCGGATGGGATCCGGGATATCACGAGAGGTTCGGAATGGTCCGGAGAATAAGATTCATATAAGGCGATGCAGTTTTGGAGTTGAATTGTTCGGATTAATCGAATTATGCAAGCTTCTAGAACCTTCCGAAGGGGGCCAACGTGGTCCCACCTTCCGGGAGGGGCATGGCCTATGAGGGAGTGTCCTGGCGCATTGGGCCAGGGGCACAAGGCCCCATAGGGCCCGATCTAGATAAGTTTAAACTCGTTTAAACTAGAGATAGGGTTTCTAGATAAGGGATAAGTTTAAATCGTTTAAACTAGAGATAGGCTTGGAGGATGGGCAAGGGCTGGCCGCACCCCCCCTCTATATATAGAGGGCTGGTGCGCCCCCTCCCCCCCAACCTACACCTTCCTCCAAACCCTAGTTGCACTGCAGCCCTCCTCTCTCCCTCCCATTGTTTGTAGGAAGCCTGCGAAATTCTCCACCATATACACCACGCCGTGGTGTTGTAGATCCAATCTATCTATCCACCATACTTGCTGGTCCGAGGAAGGAGGAGACGTCGAGGTGCTGCACGTGTGCATCTCACGGAGGCACCGCCACTTGTGGTGCTAGATCGGATCGGATCGCGAGGAGGAGAAGCGAATGCGACTACATCACCCACGTTAACGCGTCATTGTCTCTTGATCTTCAAGGGTATGAAGATCTAATCCAATCTCTCGTTGTTTGCATCTCCTAGATTAGATCTTGGCTTTCCTCTGTTAAGCTCGTAGAAAATTTTGATTTACTATGCTGCGAAACCCTTGAGGTATCGAGCTAGATCTATGCGTAGATGTGTTTCACGGTAGAATGCAACATGGTTGTTGCGGGTGTTGATGTTTTCTGCAAGCCTCTTGTTTGTGTTCTTCTTATATGGCGTGGGATAGTGAGATTGAAGCGGTCCAGCCAACCTTACGACGTCGTTCAGGAGACCGGCTCCGCACTTGACGTGTGGCTTGTACCATCCATGCGGCCGGTGGATGTCAGTTTCTCTCACTATAGTTGTCATGGGATTAACACCGGAGTTTGGCAACCATAATATCACCGTTGTGGCTTTCCGTAGGTAAGAATCGTTCTTAGCATCTACTCCCATAAGCCACGTAAAACATGCAACAACAAAGTAGAGGCGTCTAACTTGTTTTTGCAGGGAGTGTTTTCTGTGATATGGTATGGCCCAAGATGTGATGTGTATATTGGATGCGATGATCATGTTTTGTAATGTTTCACGACTTGCATGTCGATGAGTACACAACCGGCAGGAGCCATATGGTTGTCTTTATAATTGTGTATGGCCTGCGAGTCAACTTCTTATACGCCATGTAATAGCTTTACTTTATCGCTAAGTAGTTAGCAATAGTTGTAGTTGCTATTCGTGGTGGAGGCAATCATGGTGGAGTGATGGAGATCATGCCGGAACGCACAAGATGGAGATCATTGCGCGAAGATTGGCTATACCATGTCACATAAAGTTATATGCATGTGATGTTTATCCTTTTATGTATCTTATGTAGGGGTTCGTAGCATGGAAAACAAAAATTTTCTATCGCATACAAACAAACAAGCCAAGATCTATCTACTAGATTGTAGCAACGAGTCGATAGAGGAACTCACCCTCGAAGATTCCAAAGCGGTTAACGAGAGATTCGTGGGTGATGTAGTCGTACTCTTTCCGATCTCAAGATCGCGTGAGACGATCCTTCCAGCGCCACGTTCAGCAGCGCTCCAGATCGGTCACACATTCGGTACTCGGCGAAGACCTTCCTCTCCTTGTTCCAGCAGCGGAGGTTGTAGCACTCTCCTCGCGATTCGGCTGACAACGCGTGGTACCGAAGTAGAGGGAAATCCAGGCTTCGCCTTAAGCCGGTGCGAGTATGGTGGAGCTTATGAGAGAGGCTATTAGTGGTCTAGTAATTAAACACACCAATTAGAAGGCTCTAAACCAATTAGAAGGCTCTAAACCGCTGGCTAAAGCAATTAGAAGCTCTAAACCAAAACGGCTCTAAACCGGAGATTAGAGGTGGAAACTTGTGTGTGCTAGGAGGGAGCCCTGCCCTCCTTATATAGGTGGGAGGGCTGGCCGGCCAAGGGGGAGTGGAGTCCCTCCCCAACTCGGCTTGGGTGGGGCACCGGCTTGGGGAGGACTCCCTCCCCAACTCGGCTTCACCTCCTCCTCTTTTCCCACTTCCCAAAATTGCCGTTTGACTTTCAAACTAGCCGTTTGACTTTTCAATTTAGGATTTAAATAAACCCTTTATTTTGGACAGCAAGAACACCTAGTACATAATGCAATCATTCCAATATGTAATGACACATTCATGTACCCTTCCCCCTCAGTCTTGCGGACATTCCGGAACCTTCTAGAACATTCCGATGAAAACACGGAATCATTCCGCTAATCCAAACGGACTTTCCTTATATGAATCTTATTCTCCGGACCATTCCGGATCTCCTGATATCCGGATCCCATCCGAGACTCGAACAACATTCGGTCTCTTTCTCATAATACCATAACTACTCAAACAACGTCGAATCCTTAAGTGTGTCTCCCTACGGTTCGTGAATTATGCGGACATGATCGAGACACTTCTCCGATCAATAACCAATAGAGGAATCTGGAAATTCATATGGCTCCCACATATTTCTACGATTACTTTGTGATCGAATGAACCACTTACATACGATACCAATTTCCCTTTGTCTCACGATAGTTTACTTATCCGAGGTTATGATCGTCGGTATCTCTGCATACCTAGTTCAACCTCGTTACTGATAAGTACTCTTTTCTCGTTCCGTGATATGTGATCCCTTGTGAGCCGGTCACATGCTTGCAAGCTAATTGGATGACATTTCACCGAGAGGGCCCAGTATATCTATCCGTCATATGGATGGACAAATCCCACTCTTGATCCATGTGTTTCAACCAATACTTTCCGAACACTCAATGCCACTTTTATAGCCACCCTGTTACGGTGTGGTGTTTGATGACATCAAATCAGCCATCCGGTAAAGGTGATATGCATGATCTCATGGTCGAAGGAATTAGGTTACTATGTATCAGAAAGCATATAGCAATTGAACTATTGAAATGACTTGATCTTTATGCTACGCTTATCTATAGGAGTATGTCCATCACATCATTCTCCTAATGATATGACCCTGTTGTTAATAACATCTCTATGTTCATGATCAGGAAACAATGATCATATATTAACCAACAAGCTAGTTTAACAAGAGGCTTTACTAGGGACTCTTATTTTAGTTTACAAATCACACAAGTATTAATGTTTCCGGTTAATACAATTATAGCATGGTATGTAAACATTTATCATAAGTGTGAAGATATGATAATAACCACTTTATTATTGCCTCTTGGGCATATCTCCAACAGTCTCCCACTTGCACTAGAGTCAATAATCTAGTTTCAAACCTTTGTGTTTTCAACACCTATGGCTTTCCAGTGTTGTATGTACCACGATTGCTAGTGGTCAATGATCTCCGGATCGACACTTCCGAGATCCGTGTGTAATTGTATGTCTTTGCGTCTCTCGCATCACTCATTCTCTAATGAGATGGCTTTGTATGATTTGGTCTTTCGGTGTGACCTTTAGTTCTTTGGGGTTAAAACATGTTGATAATATTGTCGCACAATATATCTTCATAGTATTATCCCGATGTGAACTACACCTAGTTTGATAACAAACTACTTGACACAAATGCCCTCTTTTGCTGCTATAATAGTCATATACTTAGCCTTTTGTTGAAGTATCTGTCACAATGTCTTAACTTTGGAACTTCATCCAAATCCATTATGGAACTCACTTTCCATTATATTGTGCCACCCTTAGTTTAGATTGAGATAAACTTAATTTGTACTCTGACAAAACTAGTATCAATGTAGTACTTTTACAATGAACTAATCATCTATTTGTCACTTCTACAAATAATATACTCTTAGTTCTTCCAAAAGATCATAAGAATATCCTTACTATCGTCCAATGATCATCTTATGAATCATTCTGGTATATGCTCATAATATTTATAGCATAGGACATATCTGGATTTGTACATATCACAGTATGATTGATATAAATACTCTTTGTGATTTCATACATCAAGTATCAATCTATACTTGAATCTTTGTTTCACTTACCAAGTGCCAATACACTTGAATATATCATCAACATTGAACTCTTTCAATCCTTTCTGTGCAACAAGAACCTTTCTTGTAGTTTCTATATTGAATTCATTCAATATCTCGTCTATGTATACAGCACAACCATATTAGCGTCTATTGATGCCAAATGTTTGGGTTTTGCCTAAGTCTTTCATCGGGATGAAATTCTTAATATGTGTTAATAAAAGATACATTATTTCCAATCAACAATATGTCTTCCACATAATGTATTAGAAACATGTCTTAGCGCTCCCACTTAATTTCTTGCAAATGCAAGCATCTTCATTGTCTCCGATGAAATTAAACTCTTTTAACAGTTTCATCATAGTGAAGATTCCAACTCCGCTATGCTTACTTCAACCATTGGAGTTTGCATATGCTTTTAGCATCCTTTGAATTAACAAAACCCTTTGGACCATGTTATGCACACGTCCTAGGTAACCATTCTATTAGAAGAACTTGTTTTGTTTATTCTACTACCACATAACAAATCATATGTAGTGGTTGCTACATTAATCCGTCTAGACTAAAAATCGCTATGAAAGATCAAATCTTGTCATATACAACCTTTGAACATTGTTGTGAACTCTTTCCCAACATGTCGACTATTTCATAGATGTGAAACATCCATGTCTACTTCTTTATAGATCCAAACACAACTGCAAGGTCTTACACCTTTTTCGAGGGTCCTTCAAGTTCAAAACTTGATTTCTCGTGTATGGAACTATCACGGATTATATGGCTTCAAGCCATTTGAGTCGGGGCCCATCATCGCTTCTTTGCATGTAGTAGGTTCATTATTCTCAAATAATGATTCAACCCTCAAATCTTGGTATTTGATTGTTCATCCGACCTACTTGTTTCAATAGAAACTTAGACCTCCGTGACCACAACCTTTGAGGCACGTGAGCCATGAGCATTGTTGCTGCCTCCGGAACACTTTTTGGTGCTGCGCAACTTTGCACATATAGCTAAGGTTCTTTTAACCTTATCAAAGTTCTATTGTCCTCCCACTTAACTTTTCACGAAAAATTCCTTCTCAAAGAAACTTGACGTTCTAAGCGACAAACACTTTTGTCTCCGGTGTTTATGGAGGAATACTTAACAGTAATACAAAGACAGGTTTATCCGACTTTGGTTGCAAACATCTTTCTTATGCATAGCATACCAATGTTTAAGAAAGGACTACTTGGGTTTTATCCCAAACCATAACCTTATATGGTGTCATTTCAGCGGATTATGATGGAGCTCTTTTAGTGGAAAAGCGGTAGACTCTAAAGCTTTTAATCTTTAAAATATAATAGCAGTTTTATGAATTATACCTTGATCTTACCATGTCAAACAAGGTTCAATTACATATCTCGACGCTCCATACTCTTATGGTGTTTGAAATGCAAATCCACGACCGATTGCTTATATCTTAGGTATTATGCTAAACTTGTAACTTAAATATCTTCCTTTATGATCTTATCATAAACTATTTATATTCTTGTTACAATGATTTTGCACTTCATCTTGAAAATCTTTCGAACTTTTCAAATATTTCACACTTCATCCTTATTAAGTAAATATTCACATATTCACTCAAATTTTCGGAGAAAGCATATGAAGTTGAAATCCATCGCTCTTGACTACACATAATGGAGTTCGTACAACAATATGCACAAGTTCCAATAAGCTAGTCATTCATTCCCTTTTGGCCTATGAACGAAGTTTTAATTATCTCTAGGAAATTTTCAAAACATTCATTTGATCAAAAATCAAAATACTCCAAACTTCCATCCCCATGGAGTTTCTTCATGTTTTCTTTCCAATATAATTTAACGGCGATGTCACTTCCTAAGTGATCTTTCAATCAATTTGTCTTTCGACACTTTTAGCACTAGTTTTATGGATGTGATTTATCCAACGAGATTTGTGAATCATCCATCTTTTATGGATTACGGCAATTATTTGAACAACCCTTTTGTTCTCATAATACCTGATAAAACAAATCCTGAAGGCAAGCTTTGATGTTTAACGAGCAACACAATAACCCTTTATTTGTTTTCGATGAACATCATCACATATTCTTTTGCTAGTTACTTAGGCCATTGTAGTTCATGAATTGTGTTGTTTCCGTATGACGATTCACACCAACAAATTCAGTATCAAATACTTAAGAACCACATTGTTTAATAAGCAAAGAATATAGCCATAACACATATATCATCTATATACTTAAACTGAACAATTCTAGTCTTTTCTTTTCTGCCATATACTTATGAGATTCTCTTTCAGTATTTCCTTTTCTGTTTGAAAGAATCTATCAACATCAATAGTGGAGTCATACTTATGACACATAGTCCAAAGCGTGTATAGTTAAATACCAATGTCTTTGAACTTGCACTTTGAAGTAGATCACCATTATCAAATATTTGGTGTTCTTTCAAATTCCTTTCTTTAGTAATCTCTTGGTGTAGTAAACATTTTACCTACATCAAATATTCACCCTCATCATGGACTTATCCATGATCTAGCTACTTTTAGCTTGTAACGGTGAATCGCGAGTATAATGTTGCTCTCAAAAACCTTTTGGAAGATTAGGACAACTAGTGTCTCCAACCTTTTGCAAATTCTCATCAAATATGAGAACATGACTTTTGCCATATTATACTCTATCATGTTGTAACCAAAACTTCATTTCAGATATCACAATATCTTCCACACATCATGGTTTCTGAAACAACTCTTTCAGATCCTAGATAACCTTGATATTAAGATAATCTTTTGAATATCAAGAATCATGGAGACAAACATGATACTCATATACTAACACTTTGGAATTGTCACTCTTGTTTTAATACCAATTATTAAACTTCATGGAGTAACCGGAACTTACTGAAAGTTTGCAATAGGACTTTAAACTTTAGATTAACACTTCAAAACAATACGATACCAGTTCGTAAAGTAACTAACCAGAATTCTATAGTTCTATCATCTCAATTATAACTAAGCGCAAGGTGGTAAACGGATGCCAATGACTACAACAACTATGCAAATTCACTTTGATTTTAGTTTATGATAAATTGAGTTCTAATTAATAATTAAATTAATCTAGGTGAACTCCCACTTAAAACAACATCCCTCACATTGTTTTAGTGATCACATGAACCAAATCCACCACATCAAAACCGATCATCACGAGAGTTGATATAGTTTCAATGGCGAACAATCAACATGTTCATCATATCTACTATATGACTCATGCTCTACCTTTCGGTAATCCGTGTTCCTGAGGCCATGTCTGTACATGCTAGGCTCGTCAAGATCAAACCTTAGCTACCGCATAAGCAAATCTGGCTTGCTTACGTTGTATTCACCAGCGGAATCAAAGACACCCGATCATCACGTGGTGCTTGAGCGACAAGCTTTGGCAACGGTGCATACTAAGGGTGAACACTTTTGTCTTGAAATTTATGTGCATGAGGGATCATCTTATAATGCTACCGTCGTCTACTAAGCAATACAAGATGCATAAAGGATTAACATCACAGGCAATTCATAATATGTGATATGATATGGCCTTTCTTCTTTGTGCTTTCGATCTCCATCTTCAAGCACGAACATGATCTCCATCATCACCGGTATAGCATCAAGGTCAATGACGCTTCTTCATGGTTGTCGTCCACCAGCTTCAACTATTACAACTATTTTGAATAGACACGCAGGTCTTAACAAAATTAAAGACAACCATATGGCTCCTGCCGGTTGCCAACTTACAATAAGGAACATTGCATACATCAAATATAATCACAATCATGGCCATATCACATCATCAGACACCTCGCAAAACAAAGTTAGACGCCTCTACTTTCTTTGCATATTTTACGTGGTTTGGGGCTTTCAATAAGTGTCGTTCTAACTTACGAACAAGAACCACAACATTGATACTAGCATTGTTGATCACCCGTTGTAAATTGGATCTTAACTATGCTAGGAGAAACAGCACCACAGAGCCACTTATGCAATACAAGTTGCATGTCAAGCGTGGAGCAAGTCTCATGAACGATGTCATGTAAGGTTAGCCGGCCGCTTCATCCCAACATACCGCAAGATGCAAAGTACACAAAAGCAATCTACAATAAAACATCAATGCCCACAATGACCATTGTGTTCTACTCTGCAACAGATCTACATATAGACACGGCTCGATACCCTTTGTAGGGGTTCGTAGCATGGAAAACAAAAATTTTCTATCGCATACAAACAAACAAGCCAAGATCTATCTACTAGATTGTAGCGAGTCGATAGAGGAACTCACCTCGAAGATTCCAAAGCGGTTAACGAGCAGATTCTCGTGGGTGATGTAGTCGTACTCTTTCCGATCTCAAGATCGCGTGACGATCCTTCCAAATACCACGTTCAAAGCAGCGCTCCCAGATCGGTCACACGTTCGGTACTCGACGAAGACCTTCCTCTCCCTTGTTCCAGCAGGCGGAGGTTGTAGCACTCTCCTCGCGATTCCGGCAACTGGCGTGGTACCGAAGTAGAGGGAAATCCCGAGGCTTTGCCGGCAGTCGTAGTATGGTGGAGCTTATGAGAGAGGCTATTAGTGGTCTAGTAATTAAACACACCAATTAGAAGGCTCTAAACCAATTAGAAGGCTCTAAACCGCTGGCTAAAGCAATTAGAAGCTCTAAACCAAAACGGCTCTAAACCGGAGATTAGAGGTGGAAACTTGTGTGTGCTAGGAGGAGCCCTGCCTCCTTATATAGGTGGGAGGGGCTGGCCAAGGGAGGGAGGAGTCCCTCCCAACTCGGCAGGTGGGCGCCGGCTTGGGGAGGACTCCTCCCCAACTCGGCTTCACCTCCTCCTCTTTCCCACTTCCCAAAATTGCCGTTTGACTTTCAAACTAGCCGTTTGACTTTTCAATTTAGGATTTAAATAAACCCTTTATTTTGGACAGCAAGAACACCTAGTACATAATGCAATCATTCCAATATGTAATGACACATTCATGTACCCTTCCCCCTCCGGAGTGCCGGACATTCCGGAACCTTCTAGAACATTCCCGATGAAAACACCGGAATCATTCCGCTATTCCGAAACGGGACTTTCCTTATATGAATCTTATTCTCCGGACCATTCCGGATCTCCTCGTGATATCCCGGATCCCATCCGAGACTCCGAACAACATTCGGTCTCTTTCTCATAATACCATAACTACTCAAACAACGTCGAATCCTTAAGTGTGTCTCCCTACGGTTCGTGAATTATGCGGACATGATCGAGACACTTCTCCGATCAATAACCAATAGAGGAATCTGGAAATTCATATGGCTCCCACATATTTCTACGATTACTTTGCGATCGAATGAACCACTTACATACGATACCAATTTCCCTTTGTCTCACGATAGTTTACTTATCCGAGGTTATGATCGTCAGTATCTCTGCATACCTAGTTCAACCTCGTTCGATAAGTACTCTTTTCTCGTTCGTGATATGTGATCCCTTGTGAGCAGTCACATGCTTGCAAGCTAATTGGATGACATTTCACCGAGAGGGCCCAGAGTATATCTATCCGTCATATGGATGGACAAATCCCACTCTTGATCCATGTGTTTCAACCAATACTTTCCGAACACTCAATGCCACTTTTATAGCCACCCTGTTACGGTGTGGTGTTTGATGACATCAAAGCATCCATCCGGTAAAGGTGATATGCATGATCTCATGGTCGAAGGAATTAGGTTACTATGTATCAGAAAGCATATAGCAATTGAACTATTGAAATGACTTGATCTTTATGCTACGCTTATCTATAGGAGTATGTCCATCACATCATTCTCCTAATGATATGACCCTGTTGTTAATAACATCTCTATGTTCATGATCAGGAAACAATGATCATATATTAACCAACAAGCTAGTTTAACAAGAGGCTTTACTAGGGACTCTTATTTTAGTTTACAAATCACACAAGTATTAATGTTTCCGGTTAATACAATTATAGCATGGTATGTAAACATTTATCATAAGTGTGAAGATATGATAATAACCACTTTATTATTGCCTCTTGGGCATATCTCCAACATCTTATTATGCTTAGATCGCGACGGTAGCATTATAAGATGATTCCTCACTTAAAGATCAAGATAAAACTGTGTTCTCCCCATGTATGCACCGTTGCGAAAGTTCGTCGTGTCCAAGCATCACGTGATGATCGGGTGCTATAGACTCTACGCCACATACAACGGTGCAAGCCAGTTTGCACCTTGAAATACTTGGGTTTGACTTGACGAGCCTAGCATGTACAGACATGGCCTCGGAACACATGAACCGAAAGGTTAAGCATGAGTCATATGAATGATATGATCGACACTTCGTTGTCCACCATTGAAGCCACATCTCTTCTCGTGAAGATCGGATTAGGTGTGGTGAATTTGGATCGTGTTCACTAAACAACTTGAGGGATGTTGAATTTAGTGGGAGTTCATCTAGTAATTTGATTAAAAGTTGAACTAGTTATCATGAACATAGTCTAATTTGTACTTGCAAATACTGTAGATCACATGGCCAAGTCCAACTTCAACTTCAACGTTTTTGCTGAGAAAGAAAAGCTTAGAAACAATGGGTCTAACTTCACCAACTGGTTCCGCAATCTAAGAATCATTCTGTCTGGCGGACAAAAGGACTATGTCCTTGAGAAAGCGTTAGGTAACCCCCCTGCTGCAACTGCGCCGGCTGATGAGAAAGCTGTCTATCAGTCGCGCAAAGATGATTATGGTGTGATTAAGAGCACCATGTTGTTTGCTATGGAACCGGAACTTCAAAATCGTTTTGAAAACTATCCCGGGCCCTTTGAGATTCTCGAAGAGCTGAAAACCATGTTTCAGACTCAGGCCCGTTCTGAGAGATATGAGATCTCCGAGAAGTTCTTTAACTGCAAGATGGAGGAAGGGAGTTCCGTTAGTGAGCACGCCATTAAGATGGCGGGCTACACTCAACGCCTTGAGCAACTGGACTGCAAGATTCCAGAGGAGCTCAAGATTGACAAAGTTCTGCAATCACTCCCTCCTAGCTACAAAAGTTTTGTAGTGACTCATAATCAGATTGGTTCCACTGATACGATCACCGAGCTCTTCGCAAAACTGAAGGCTGCGGAGGTGGACATCAAGAAGGATAATCATGTGTTGATGGTCAACAAGCCCTCCTTTAAGAAAGGTAAAGGTGCAAAGAAGCCCTTCAAGAAAAGCGGCGGCAAGCGCGTTGCCCCTGCTGAGAAGAAGCTCAAGTCTGGTCCTAAGCCGGACACTGAGTGCTTCTATTGCAAGGACAAGGGTCACTGGAAGCGCAACTGTCCGAAGTACTTAGCGGACAAGAAGGCTGGCACCATCAAAGGTATATTTGATATACATGTTATTGATGTTTTCCTTACTAGCCCTCGTTGTAGTGCCTGGGTATTTGATACTGGTTTAGTTGCTAATATTTGTAACTCGAACAGAGCTACGGAATAGACGGCGCTTGTGAGGGATGAGGTGACGATGCGCGTTGCAACGGATCAAGAGTTGATGTGATGGCCGTCACGCTCTCCTTAGTTTGCCCTTCGGGATTAGTTTTACACCTTACTAAATGTTATTATGTGCCTGCGTTGAGCATGAACATTATTTCTGGATCGTGTTTATTGCAAGACGGTTATTCATTTAAATCGGAGAATAATGGTTGTTCTATTTATATGAGTAACATCTTTTATGGTCATGCACCTCTTGTGAATGGTTTATTTCTTCTAAATCTCGAAAGGGATGAAACACACATCCATAACATTGAGGCTAAGAGATGCAAAGTAGATAGTGATAATACTACTTATTTGTGGCAATCGCTCTAGGTCATATTGGTGTAAAGCGCATGAAGAAACTCCATTCTGATGGACTTTGGAGTCTCTTGATTTTGAATCATTTGACACATGCGAACCATGCCTTATGGGCAAGATGATCAAAACCCCGTTCTCCGGTATGATGGAGCGAGCAACGGACTTGTTGGAAATCATACATACCGATGTATGCGGACCGATGAGTGTTTGACGCACGGTGGATATCGCTACTTTCTCACTTTTTACCGATGACTTAAGTAGATATGGGTATATCTATTTAATGAAACATAAATCTGAAAGCGTTTGAAAAGTTCAAAGAATTTCAGAATGAAGTAGAGAACCATCGTAATGTAAAGATTAAGTTTCTACGATCCGATCGTGGGGGCGAATATTTGAGTTATGATTTTCTCACGCATCTCAAAGCAAGTGGAATCGTTTCACAACTCACGCCACCCGGAACACCACAGCGCAATGGTGTCTGAACGCCGGAATCGAACCCTATTAGATATGGTCCGATCGATGATGTCTCTTACTGATTTGCCGTTATCATTTTGGGGTTATGCATTAGAAACCGCTGCATTCACTTTAAATAGGGCTCCATCTAAATCCGTTGAGACGACACCGTATGAACTGTGGTTTGGTGCTAAACCTAAGTTGTCATTTCTTAAAGTTTGGGGATGCGGAGCTTACGTCAAGAAGTTGATGCCGGACAAGCTCGAACCCAAAGCGGAGAAATGCGTCTTCATAGGATACCCTAAGGAAACTATTGGGTATACCTTCTATCACAGAACCGAAGGCAAAGTGTTTGTCGCAAAGAACGGTTCCTTTCTTGAGAAGGAGTTTCTCTCGAAAGAAGTGAGTGGGAGGAAAGTAGAGCTAGACGAGGTTATTGAACCTTCTCTTGAATTGGAGAGTAGCGCGGCACCTGAAATTGTTCCATCCGCTTTGCACCAACAATAGAGGAAGCTAATGACAAGGATCATGAAGCTTGAACGATGTGCTGCTCGAACGTCGTGGTCGACAAGGTCGCGTGCCCTCTGAGTGGTGCAGCAACCCTGTCTTGACTGCCTTGTTAGTAGAATACAGCGAACCTACGAACTATGAGGAAGCGATGATGAGCCCGACTAGAAATGGCTAGAAGCCATGAAATCCATTGGGATCCATGAGCGAAAACCAAGTATGGACTTTGGTGGACCCTCCTAGCGATCGAAGGCCGTTGAGTGCAAATGGATCTTCAAGAAGAAAGCGGACGCCGGATGGTAATGTTACCGCCTATAAAGCCGCGGCTTGTTGCGAAAGGTTTTCGACAAGTTCAAGGTGTTGACTACGATGAGACTTTCTCTCTCCGTAGCGATGTTTAAGTCCATTCGATTTTATTAGCAATTGCTGCGTTTCATGATTATGAAATATGGCAAATGGATGTCAAGACTGCTTTCCTCAATGGCAACATTGATGAAGAGTTGTATATGATGCAACCCGAAGGTTTTGTCGATCCTAAGGATGCGATAAAGTATGCAAACTTCAGCGTTCCATTTATGGATCAAGCAAGCATCTCGGAGTTGGAACCTTCGTTTTGATCAAGTAATCAAGAGCTTTGGATTTGTTCCAAATTGCTCTGAAGCTTGCATCTACAAGAAAGTGAGTGGGAGCTCGGTGGCGTTTCGGTACTATATGTGGATGACATATTGATTATTGGAAATGACATCGACATGCTTAACGATGTGAAGAGTTATTTGAACACGTGTTTTTCAATGAAAGACCTAGGTGAAGCTGCTTATATATTGGGCATCAAAATCTATAGAGATAGACAAAGGCCTTTGATAGCTTTAAGCGGTACATACCTAGACAAAGTTCGAAAAGGTTCAATGGATAAGGCATTGAAAGGTTCAGTGCCTATGTTGTCGAGTAAGATATTGAGCAAGGCTCGATGTCCATACGGTAAATGATAGGGAAGCTATGAGCAAAGTGCCTTATGCCTCGGCCATAGGTTCCATCATGTATGCCATGTTGTGTACTAGACGGATGTGTCCAATGCTCTTAGTTTGACGAAAGGATATCAAAGTTATCCAGAGTGGAACCTGGACAGCCGTGAAGAACATCCTAAGGTACCTAAATAGGACTAAATAAATGTTCTTAGTCTATGGGGGTGATGAACAGCTCGTCGTAAAAGGTTACGTCGATGCTAGTTTCGACACCGACAAGGATGATGCTAAATCTCAGACACGATACGAGTATATTTTGAATGGAGGAGCTGTGAGCTGGAGAAGCTGCAACCAAAGCGTGGTCGCGGGATCTACAGTAGAAGCGGAATACATGGCTGCTGCAGAAGCGTCAAGTGAAGGAGTTTGGATCAGAAACTTCATCACAGAGCTTGGCGTGGTTCCAAGTGCATTGGACCCACTGGAGATATTGTGTGACAACACTGGCGCCATAGCACTCGCTAAGGAACCAAGATATCATCCAAAGACCAAGCATATCAACCGCAAGTTTCATATAATCCGAGATTATATAGCAGATGGAGATCTGAAGATCAGCAAAGTACATACAGATCTGAATGTCGCAGATCCATTGACTAAACCTCTTCCACGTGTAAAACATGATCAGCACCTCAGTGCCATGGGTGTAAAGATTGTTCCAAATGTAAACTAGATTATTGACTCTGGTGCAAGTGGGAGACTGTTGGAATTATGCCCTAGAGGCAATAATAAAGATGTTATTATTATAATTCTTGTTCATGATAAAGTCTATATTCCATGCTAGAATTGTATTAAGCGGAAACATTAGTACTTGTGTGGTTTGTGAACAACACGTGTCCCTAATCGCCTCTATGGACTAGCTCATTGATCAATGATGGTTAAGGTTTCCTAACCATAGACATGAGTTGTCAATTGATAATGAGATCATATCATTGGGAGAATGATATGGTGGATGACCCAAACTAAGCGAAGCAATTAGATCGTGTCATTGTGTTCATCTTTGAAGCTTTTCCTATGTCAAATATTGTATTCCTTAGACCATGAGATAATGCAACTCCACAGTATCGAACAAAGCTTTGAGGTCATCAAACGTCATCCTATGAGAGGTGATCATAAAGGTGTCTCTCGGTGATCGGAAAGTATCATTGGGTTGTATGTATCGAGATGGGATTTGTCCTCCCAAGTCGGAGAGATATACTTCGGGCCCACTCGTGTCGATATCGACACCACTTGCAAGCATGTGGTTAAGAGTTAATCACAAAGTGATATTGGATTACGGAACGAGTAAAGTACTTGCTGAGCGAGATTGAACTAGGTATGACGATACCGATGATCGAATCTCGGGCAAGTAAAATATCATGAGACGAAGGGAATATATATATGGGATTGATTGAATCCTGGCATCGTGGTTCATCCGATATGATCATCGATGAATGTGTGGGAGTCAATATGGGTGCCCGGACCCTGTTGATTATTGATAGAAGATCATGTCTGCATATTCTCGAACCCGCAGGGTCACACACTTAACGTGTCTCGACGCTAGGATAGATTGGATACTTGGTTTATGAATTTTTGTTTGGAGTCTCGGATGGGATCCGGGATATCACGAGAGGTTCCGGAATGGTCCGGAGAATAAGATTCATATAAGGCAGTGCAGTTTTTGGAGTTTGGAATTGTTCCGGATTAATAGGCATTGTACCGGAAGCTTCTAGAACCTTCCGGAAGGGGGCCAACGTGGTCCCACCTTCCGGGAGGGGGCATGGGCCTATGAGGGAGTGTCCTGGCCGCATTGGGCCAGGGGCACAAGGCCCCATAGGGCCCAGCCGATCCTACATAAGTTTAAACTCGTTTAAACTAGAGATAGGGTTTCTAGATAAGGGATAAGTTTAAATCGTTGAAACTAGAGATAGGCTTGGAGGATGGGCAAGGGCTGGCCGCACCCCCCCTCTATATATAGAGGGCTGGTGCGCCCCCTCCCCCCCAACCTACACCTTCCTCCAAACCCTAGTTGCCCTGCTGCCCTCCTCTCTCCCTCCATGTTTGTGGCGAAGCCTGCTGCAGAAATTCTCCACCATATACACCACTTGGGTCGTGTTGTAGATCCAATCTATCTATCCACCATACTTGCTGGTCCGAGGAAGGAGGCGTCGAGGTGTTGCTGCGTGTGCATCTCACGGAGGCACCGCCACTTGTGGTGCTAGATCGGATCGGATCGCGAGGAGGAGAAGCGAGTACGACTACATCACCCACGTTAAAAGGCGTTCCAGTCGAATCTTCAAGGGTATGAAGATCTAATCCAATCTCTCTCGTTGTTTGCATCTCCTAGATTAGATCTTGGCTTTCCCTCTGTTCGCTTCCGTAGAAAATTTTGATTTACTATGCTGCGAAACCCTTCAGATTTATACCCTCGAAGCATGAGCGAATAGTCGAGGAAGGTCGAGTAGCAGAACGACAACCTCTCCGATGGCAACCTCCGGAACGGCGTCAGGATCTGATTTGCGGGGCGGTGACGACCTCCGGGATGGCAACCTCTCCGATGGGCTATCCACCTCAAAGTTTGCAAATTACAAACACAAATAAATTACCTAAACTACCTAAAACTACCCAATACTACCTATTTATCTAAACTACCTAAAACTACCCAATACTGCCTAAACTACCTAAAACAGAGAAAAAATAGCTAGGAAATTACTTGCAGGGAGCTCCGGCGAGGTGGTGCTGCAGGGAGCTCCGGCGAGGTGGTGTAGCTGTAGGGGAGGTGGCGGTGCGGGGGCCTCTCCTCCTCACCTGGAGCTCACTGCCCTGCAGGGGAGGAGTACGGGAGGTGGCGGTGCAGGGGAGGTGGAAGAGCCAGGGGACAGCAGCGGCGCGGGACTAGGGGACAATGGCGGCAGGACTAGGGGACAGGATGGGATGGAGGTGGCGCGGGACTAGGGGACGGGGCGGCGCGCCGGCGGCCCAAGGGACGAGGCGGCGCCGGAATAGCGAAGGAGGGGATGGTTGACGGCGGGGCGCGGGGTGAGGGTTTAGGGTTTAGGGGTGATGGCGGCGCGGGGTGAGGCAAATGTGGAGGGGAGAGGCTCGGGGTGGGCCGGGTTTGGTCCAACCCAAAATAAGTCTCACGGCATCACATTGCTGTCAACACACCGTAATATTTTTTTTCTGGTTCAGGCTAAACAAAAAAGGACCTCTGTAAAGCGGCATTGCTTGTCAAGATTTCATTATTTTTTGCCGGTTCTTTTTTTTGCTCCTACTTAATATATTTAATTTTATATTTGCTCCTAGTTAATATATTTTATTTTATTTTGTTCCTCTTCCTTTTCACTTATTTCGTATAAAATATAGACCGACTCTACGACTATCCTTTTCCGGTGAAACCCTAGTCCGGGGCCCTCACTTAGTAGGGTTTCGCTAAAAAGGACAGAAGGTGCTATAGGGTACCAACAAAGCTAAACCAACAAAAAATCGCGTTGTCCAAACCTCGTACTAAGAAAGCTACAGGGGTAGACCCGCGGGCGATAACACTTAGTAGATTCCTGGACATGTAGGGGTAACAGTCTCGCTGCGGGTATACCGGGGGTCTAGCATGTGCTATAAGGTCCCAACCTTTGTTTTCCATGTAGATATGACCTAAACAAAGCTAAACCAACAAAAAAGCGCGTTGTCTGAACCTCGTACTAAGAAAGCTACAGGGGTAGACCCGCGGGCCCCACCGACTAGGGTTTCGCTGGAAAAGGACCGCCGGAGCTCCGGAATCCCACTGGAACTTGCACGTGGACCTAGTATATGTGTCCAAGTGTGGTGGAAGGTCCATGGATGTAATGTCTAGATCCCCGGTCTGACCTTCTTCACATGTGTGCGATAACACTTAGTAGATTCCTCGACGTGTAGAGGTAATAGTCTCGCTGCGGGTATACCGGGGGGCTAGCATGTGCTATAAGGTCCCAACCTTTGTTTTCCATGTAGATATGATCTAAACAAAGCTAAACCAACAAAAAAGCGCGTTGTCTGAACCTCGTACTAAGAAAGCTACAGGGGTAGACCCGCGGGCGATAACACTTAGTAGATTCCTGGACGTGTAGGGGTAACAGTCCCGCTGCGGGTATACCGGGGGGCTAGCATGTGCTATAAGGTCCCAACCTTTTTTTCCATGTAGATATGACCTAAACAAAGCTAAACCAACAAAAAAGCGTGTTGTCTGAACCTCGTACTAAGAAAGCTACAGGGGTAGACCCACGGGCCCCACCGACTAGAGTTTCGCTGGAAAAGGACCGCCGGAGCTCCGGAATCCCACTGGAACTTGCACGTGGACCTAGTATATGTGTCCAAGTGTGGTGGAAGGTCCATGGATGCAATGTCTAGATCCCCGGTCTGACCTTCTTCACATGCGTGCGATAACACTTAGTAGATTCCTAGACGTGTAGGGGTAACAGTCCCGCTGCGGGTATACCGGGGGGCTAGCATGTGCTATAAGGTCCCAACCTTTGTTTTCCATGTAGATATGACCTAAACAAAGCTAAACCAACAAAAAAGCGCGTTGTCTGAACCTCGTACTAAGAAAGCTACAAGGGTAGACCCACGGGCCCCACCGACTAGGGTTTCGCTGGAAAAGGACCGCCGGAGCTCCGGAATCCCACTGGAACTTGCACGTGGACCTAGTATATGTGTACAAGTGTGGTGGAAGGTCCATGGATGCAATGTCTAGATCCCCGGTCTGACCTTCTACACATGCGTGCGATAACACTTTGTAGATTCCTGGACGTGTAGGGGTAAAAGTCCCGCTGCGGGTATACCGGGGGGCTAGCATGTGCTATAAGGTCCCAACCTTTGTTTTCCATGTAGATATGATCTAAACCAAGCTAAACCAACAAAAAACCGCGTTTTCTGAACCTCGTACTAAGAAAGGTACAAGGGTAGACCCACGGGCGATAACACTTAGTAGATTCCTGGACGTGTAGGGGTAACAATCCCGCTGCGGGTATACCGGGGGTCTAGCATGTGCTATAAGGTCCCAACCTTTGTTTTCCATGTAGATATGACCTAAACAAAGCTAAACTAACAAAAAAGCGCGTTGTCTGAACCTCGTACTAAGAAAGCTATAGGGGTAGACCCGCGGGCCCCACCGACTAGGGTTTCGCTGGAAAAGGACCGCCAGAGCACCGGAATCCCAGTGGAACTTGCACGTGGACCTACTATATGTGTTCAAGTGTGGTGGAAGGTCCATGGATGTAATGTCTAGATCCCCGGTCTGACCTTCTTCACATGCGGGCAATAACACTTAGTAGATTCCTCGACGTGTAGGGGTAACAGTCCCGCTGCGGGTATACCAGGGGGCTAGCATGTGCTATAAGGTCCCAACTTTTGTTTTCCAGGTAGATATGACCTAAACAAAGCTAAACCAACAAAAAAGCGCATTGTCTGAACCTCGTACTAAGAAAGCTACAGGGGTAGACCCGCGGGCCCCACCGACTACGGTTTTGCTAGAAAAGGACCGCCGGAGCTCCGGAATCCCAGTGGAACTTGCACGTGGACCTAGTATATGTTTCCAAGTGTGGTGGAAGGTCCATGGATGCAATGTCTAGATCCCCGGTCTGACCTTCTACACATGTGTGCGATAACACTTAGTAGATTCCTAGACGTGTAGGGGTAATAGTCCCGCTGCGGGTATACCGGGGGGCTAGCATGTGCTATAAGGTCGCAACCTTTGTTTGCAATGTAGATATGATCTAAACAAATCTAAACCAACAAAAAAGCGCGTGTTCTGAACCTCGTACTAAGAAAGCTACAGGGGTAGACCCGCGGGCGATAACACTTAGTAGATTCCTGGACGTGTAGGGGTAATAGTCCCGCTGCGGGTATACCGGGGGGCTAGCATGTGCTATAAGGTCCCAACCTTTGTTTTCCATGTAGATATGACCTAAACAAAGCTAAACAAACAAAAAAGCGCGTTGTCTGAACCTCGTACTAAGAAAGGTACAGGGGTAGACCCATGGGCCCCACCGACTAGAGTTTATTTGAAAAGGACCGCCGAGCTCCGAATCCTTGGAACTTGCACGTGGACCTAGTATATTTGTCCAATTGTGGTGGAAGGTCCATGGATGCAATGTCTAGATCCCGGTCGACCTTCTTCACATGCGTGCGATAACACTTAGTAGATTCATGGGCGTGTAGGGGTAACAGTCCATGGCCAGGTATCTGGGGGCTAGCATGTGCTATAAGGTCCCAACCTTTGTTTTCCATGTAGATATGACCTAAACAAAGCTAAACCAACAAAAAAGCGCGTTGTCTGAACCTCGTACTAAGAAAGCTACAGGGGTAGACCCGCGGGCCCCACCGACTAGGGTTTATTTGAAAAGGACCATGAACTCCGGAATCCCAGTGGAACTTGCACGGGACCTAGTATATGTGTCCAAGTGTGGTGGAAGGTCCATGGATGCAATGTCTAGATCCCAGTCGACCTTCTACATGCGTGCGATAACACTTTGTAGATTCCTGGGCGTGTAGGCGTAAAGTCCGCCGCTGGTATCTACCGGGGGGCTAGCATGTGCTATAAGGTCCCAACCTTTGTTTTCCATGTAGATATGATCTAAACCAAGCTAAACCAACAAAAAACCGCGTTGTCTGAACCTCGTACTAAGAAAGGTACAAGGGTAGACCCGCGAGCGATAACACTTAGAAGATTCCTGGACGTGTAGGGGTAACAATCCCGCTGCGGGTATACCGGGGGGCTAGCATGTGCTATAAGGTCCCAACCTTTGTTTTCCATGTAGATATGACCTAAACAAAGCTAAACTAACAAAAAAGCGCATTGTCTGAACCTCGTACTAAGAAAGCTACAGGGGTAGACCCGCGGGAACCACCGACTAGGGTTTCGCTGGAAAAGGACCGCCAGAGCACCGGAATCCCAGTGGAACTTGCACGTGGACCTACTATATGTGTCCAAGTGTGGTGGAAGGTCCATGGATGTAATGTCTAGATCCCCGGTCTGACCTTCTTCACATGCGGGCGATAACACTTAGTAGATTCCTCGACGTGTAGGGGTATGATCCCAGGTATACTTGGGGCTAGCATGTGCTATAAGGTCCCAACATTTGTTTCCCATGTAGATATGACCTAAACAAAGCTAAACCAACAAAAAAGCGCATTGCCTGAACCTCGTACTAAGAAAGCTACAGGGGTAGACCCGCGGGCCCCACCGACTACGGTTTTGCTGGAAAAGGACCACCGGAGCTCCGGAATCCCAGTGGAACTTGCACGTGGACCTAGTATATGTTTCCAAGTGTGGTGGAAGGTCCATGGATGCAATTTCTAGATCCCCGGTCTGACCTTCTACACATGTGTGCGATAACACTTAGTAGATTCTTGGACGTGTAGGGGTAATAGTGCCGCTGCGGGTATACCGGGGGGCTAGCATGTGCTATAAGGTTGCAACCTTTGTTTGCAATGTAGATATGATATAAACAAATCTAAACCAACAAAAAAGCGCGTTGTCTGAACCTCGTACTAAGAAAGCTACAGGGATAGACCCGCGGGCGATAACACTTAGTAGATTCCACGGGCGTGTAGGGAGTATGTCCCAGCTGGGTACCAGGGGGCTAGCATGTGCTATAAGGTCCCAACCTTTGTTTTCCATGTAGATATGACCTAAACAAAGCTAAACCAACAAAAAAGCGCGTTGTCTGAACCTCGTACTAAGAAAGCTACAGGGGTAGACCCACGGGCCCCACCGACTAGAGTTTATTTGGAAAAAGACCACGAACTCCAGGAATCACAATGGAACTTGCACGTGGACCTAGTATATTTGTCCAAGTGTGGTGGAAGGTCCTTGGATGCAATGGCTAGATCCCAGTCGACCTTCTTCACATGCGTGCGATAACACTTAGTAGATTCACGGGCGTGTAGGGGTATGATCCCATTGCGGGTATCTGGGGGCTAGCATGTGCTATAAGGTCCCAACCTTTGTTTTCCATGTAGATATGACCTAAACAAAGCTAAACCAACAAAAAAGCGCGTTGTCTGAACCTCGTACTAAGAAAGCTACAGGGGTAGACCCGCGGGCCCCACCGACTAGGGTTTCGCTGGAAAAGGACCGTCGGAGCTCCGGAATCCCAGTGGAACTTGCACGTGGACCTAGTATATGTGTCCAAGTGTGGTGGAAGGTCCATGGATGCAATGTCTAGATCCCCGGTCTGACCTTCTACACATGCGTGCGATAACACTTTGTAGATTCCTGGACGTGTAGGGGTAAAAGTCCCGCTGCGGGTATACCGGGGGGCTAGCATGTGATATAAGGTCCCAACCTTTGTTTTCCATGTAGATATGATCTAAACCAAGCTAAACCAACAAAAAACCGCATTGTCTGAACCTCGTACTAAGAAAGCTACAGGGGTAGACCCGCGAGCGATAACACTTAGTAGATTCCTGGACGTGTAGGGGTAAAAGTCCCGCTGCGGGTATACCGGGGGGCTAGCATGTGCTATAAGGTCCCAACCTTTGTTTTCCATGTAGATATGACCTAAACAAAGCTAAACTAACAAAAAAGCGCCTTGTCTGAACCTCGTACTAAGAAAGCTACAGGGGTAGACCCGCGGGAACCACCGACTAGGGTTTCGCTGGAAAAGGACCGCCAGAGCACCGGAATCCCAGTGGAACTTGCACATGGACCTACTATATGTGTCCAAGTGTGGTGGAAGGTCCATGGATGTAATGTCTAGATCCCCGGTCTGACCTTCTTCACATGCGGGCGATAACACTTAGTAGATTCCTCGACGTGTAGGGGTATGATCCCAGCTGGTATCTGGGGGCTAGCATGTGCTATAAGGTCCCAACCTTTGTTTTCCATGTAGATATGACATAAACAAAGCTAAACCAACAAAAAAGCGCATTGTCTGAACCTCGTACTAAGAAAGCTACAGGGGTAGACCCGCGGGCCCCACCGACTACGGTTTTGCTGGAAAAGGACCACCGGAGCTCCGGAATCCCAGTGGAACTTGCACGTGGACCTAGTATATGTTTCCAAGTGTGGTGGAAGGTCCATGGATGCAATGTCTAGATCCCCGGTCTGACCTTCTACACATGTGTGCGATAACACTTAGTAGATCCTTGGACGTGTAGGGGTAATAGTCCTGCTGCGGGTATACCGGGGGGCTAGCATGTGCTATAAGGTCGCAACCTTTGTTTGCAATGTAGATATGATCTAAACAAATCTAAACCAACAAAAAAGCGCGTTGTCTGAACCTCGTACTAAGAAAGCTACAGGGGTAGACCATGGGCGATAACATAGTAGATTCTTGGATGTGTAGGGGTAATAGTCCCTTCTTGGGTATACCGGGGCTAGCATGTGCTATAAGGTCCCAACCTTTGTTTTCCATGTAGATATGACCTAAACAAAGCTAAACCAACAAAAAAGCGCGTTGTCTGAACCTCGTACTAAGAAAGCTACAGGGGTAGACCCACGGGCCCCACCGACTAGAGTTTCGGTGGAAAAGGACCGGAGCTCCAGGAATCCTTTGGAACTTGCACGTGGACCTAGTATATTTGTCCAAGTGTGGTGGAAGGTCCATGGATGCAATGTCTAGATCCCAGTCGACCTTCTTCACATGCGTGCGATAACACTTAGTAGATTCACGGGCGTGTAGGGGTATGATCCATTGCGGGTACCGGGTAGCATGTGCTATAAGGTCCCAACCATTGTTTTGCATGTATATATGACCTAAAAAAAGCTAAACCAACAAAAAAGCGCGTTGTCTGAACCTCGTACTAAGAAAGCTACAGGGGTAAACCCGCAGGCCCCACCGACTAGGGTTTCGCTGGAAAAGGACCGCCGGAGCTCCGGAATCCCAGTGGAACTTGCATGTGGACCTACTATATGTGTCCAAGTGTGGTGGAAGGTCCATGGATGGAATGTCTAGATCCCCGGTCTGACCTTCTTCACATGCGTGCGATAACACTTAGTAGATTCATGGACGTGTAGGGGTAAGTCCACATTGGGTATACCGGCGGGGGTAGCATGTGCTATAAGGTCCCAACCTTTGTTTTCCATGTAGATATGACCTAAACAAAGCTAAACCAACAAAAAAGCGTGTTGTCTGAACCTCGTACTAAGAAAGCTACAGGGGTAGACCCGCGAGCGATAACACTTAGTAGATTCCTGGACGTGTAGGGGTAACAGTCCCGCTGCGGGTATACCGGGGGGCTAGCATGTGCTATAAGGTCCCAACCTTTGTTTTCCATGTAGATATGACCTAAACAAAGCTAAACCAACAAAAAAGCGCGTAGTCTGAACCTCGTACTAAGAAACCTACAGGGGTAGACCCGCGGGCCCCACCGACTAGGGTTTCGCTGGAAAAGGACCGCCGGAGCTCCGGAATCCCACTGGAACTTGCACGTGGACCTATTATATGTGTCCAAGTGTGGTGGAAGGTCCATGGATGCAATGTCTAGATCCCCGGTCTGACCTTCTTCACATGCGTGCGATAACACTTAGTAGATTCCTGGACGTGCAAAGGGTAATAGTCCCAAGGGTATACCAGGCTAGCATGTGCTATAAGGTCCCAACCTTTGTTTTCCATGTAGATATGACCTAAACAAAGCTAAACCAACAAATAAGCGCATTGTCTGAACCTCGTACTAAGAAAGCTACAGGGGTATACCCGCGGGCCCCACCGACTACGGTTTTGCTGGACAAGGACCGCCGGAGCTCCGGAATCCTAGTGGAACTTGCACGTGGACCTAGTATATGTTTCCAAGTGTGGTGGAAGGTCCATGGATGCAATGTCTAGATCCCCGGTCTGACCTTCTACACATGTGTGCGATAACACAGTAGATTCCTGGACGTGTAGGGGTAATAGTCCCGCTGCGGGTATACCGGGGGCTAGCATGTGCTATAAGGTCGCAACCTTTGTTTGCAATGTAGATATGATCTAAACAAATCTAAACCAACAAAAAAGCGCGTTGTCTGAACCTCGTACTAAGAAAGCTACAGGGGTAGACCCGCGGGCGATAACACTTAGTAGATTCACGGGCGTGTAGGGTAATAGTCCCGTTCTTGGGTATCTAGGGGCTAGCATGTGCTATAAGGTCCCAACCTTTGTTTTCCATGTAGATATGACCTAAACAAAGCTAAACCAACAAAAAAGCGCGTTGTCTGAACCTCGTACTAAGAAAGCTACAGGGGTAGACCCACGGGCCCCACCGACTAGGGTTTCGCTGGAAAAGGACCGCCGGAGCTCCGGAATCCCACTGGAACTTGCACGTGGACCTAGTATATGTGTCCAAGTGTGGTGGAAGGTCCATGGATGCAATGTCTAGATCCCCGGTCTGACCTTCTTCACATGCGTGCGATAACACTTAGTAGATTCCTGGACGTGTAGGGGTAATAGTCCCGCTGGGTATCTGGGGGCTAGCATGTGCTATAAGGTCCCAACCTTTGTTTTCCATGTAGATATGACCTAAACAAAGCTAAACCAACAAAAAAGCGCGTTGTCTGAACCTCGTACTAAGAAAGCTACAGGGGTAAACCCGCGGGCCCCACCGACTAGGGTTTCTCGAAAAGGACCATGAACTCAGGAATCCCAGTGGAACTTGCACGTGGACCTAGTATATGTTTCCAAGTGTGGTGGAAGGTCCATGGATGCAATGTCTAGATCCCCGGTCTGACCTTCTACACATGTGTGCGATAACACTTTGTAGATTCCTGGACGTGTAGGGGTAAAAGTCCCGCTGCGGGTATACCGGGGGGCTAGCATGTGATATAAGGTCCCAACCTTTGTTTTCCATGTAGATATGATCTAAACAAATCTAAACCAACAAAAAACCGCGTTGTCTGAACCTCGTACTAAGAAAGCTACAAGGTAGACCCATGGTAAATAACACTTAGTAGATTCTGGGCGTGTAGGGGTAATGAGTCCAGCTGGGTATCTTGGGGGCTAGCATGTGCTATAAGGTCCCAACCTTTGTTTTCCATGTAGATATGACCTAAACAAAGCTAAACCAACAAAAAAGCGCGTTGTCTGAACCTCGTACTAAGAAAGCTACGGGGGTAGACCCACGGCCCCACCGACTAGGGTTTCAACGAAAAGGACCACGACTCGGAATCCCACTGGAACTTGCACGTGGACCTATTATATGTGTCCAATTCTGGTGGAAGGTCCATGGATGCAATGTCTAGATCCCCGGTCTGACCTTCTACACATGCGTGCGATAACACTTAGTAGATTCCTGGACGTGCAGTGGTAATAGTCCCGCTGCGGGTATACCGGGGGGATAGCATGTGCTATAAGGTCCCAACCTTTGTTTTCCATGTAGATATGACCTAAACAAAGCTAAACCAACAAAAAAGCGCGTTGTCTGAACCTCGTACTAAGAAAGCTACAGGGGTAAACCCGCGGGCCCCACCGACTAGGGTTTCTCTGGAAAAGGACCGCCGGAGCTCCGAAATCCTAGTGTAACTTGCACATGGACCTACTATATGTGTCCAAGTGTGGTGTAAGGTCCATGGATGTAATGGCTAGATCCCCGGTCTGACCTTCTTCACATGCGTGCGATAACACATAGTAGATTCATGGACGTGTAGGGGTAACAGTCCCGCTGCGGGTATACCGAGGGGTAGCATGTGCTATAAGGTCCCAACCTTTGTTTTCCATGTAGATATGACCTAGACAAAGCTAAACCAACAAAAAAGCGTGTTGTCTGAACCTCATACTAAGAAAGCTACAGGGGTAGACCCGCGGGCGATAACACTTAGTAGATTCCTGGACGTGTAGGGGTAACAGTCCCGCTGCGGGTATACCGGGGGCTAGCATGTGCTATAAGGTCCCAACCTTTGTTTTCCATGTAGATATGACCTAAACAAAGCTAAACCAACAAAAAAGCGCATTGTCTGAACCTCGTACTAAGAAAGCTACAGGGGTAGACCCGCGGGCCCCACCGACTACGGTTTTGCTGGAAAAGGACCGCCGGAGCTCCGGAATCCCAGTGGAACTTGCACGTGGACCTAGTTTATGTTTCCAAGTGTGGTGGAAGGTCCATGGATGCAATGTCTAGATCCCCGGTCTGACCTTCTACACATGTGTGCGATAACACTTAGTAGATTCCTGGACGTGTAGGGGTAATAGTCCCATGGGGTATACTATACCGGGGGCTAGCATGTGCTATAAGGTCGCAACCTTTGTTTGCAATGTAGATATGATCTAAACAAATCTAAACCAACAAAAAAGCGCGTTGTCTGAACCTCGTACTAAGAAAGCTACAGGGGTAGACCCGCGGGCGATAACACTTAGTAGATTCCTGGACGTGTAGGGGTAACAGTCCCGCTGCGGGTATACCGAGGGGCTAGCATGTGCTATAAGGTCCCAACCTTTGTTTTCCATGTAGATATGACCTAAACAAAGCTAAACCAACAAAAAAGTGCGTTGTCTGAACCTCGTACTAAGAAAGCTACAGGGGTAGACCCACGGTCCCCATCGACTAGAGTTTCGCTGGAAAAGGACCGCCGGAGCTCTGGAATCCCACTGGAACTTGCACGTGGACCTAGTATATTTGTCCAAGTGTGGTGGAAGGTCCATGGATGCAATGTCTAGATCCCCGGTCTGACCTTCTTCACATGCGTGCGATAACACTTAGTAGATTCACGGGCGTGTAGGGGTAGCAGTCAGCAAGGGTATACCGGGGGGCTAGCATCTGCTATAAGGTCCCAACCTTTGTTTTCCATGTATATATGACCTAAACAAAGCTAAACCAACAAAAAAGCGCGTAGTCTGAACCTCGTACTAAGAAAGCTACAGGGGTAGACCCGCGGGCCCCACCGACTAGGGTTTCACTGGAAAAGGACCGCCGAGCTCTAATCCTTTGGAACTTGCACGTGGACCTATTATATGTGTCCAAGTGTGGTGGAAGGTCCATGGATGCAATGTCTAGATCCCAGTCGACCTTCTACACATGCGTGCGATAACACTTAGTAGATTCACAGGCGTGCAGGGTAATAGTCCGTTCTTGGGTATCTGGGGGCTAGCATGTGCTATAAGGTCCCAACCTTTGTTTTCCATGTAGATATGATCTAAACAAAGCTAAACCAACAAAATGCGTGTTGTCTAAACCTCGTACTAAGAAAGCTACAGGGGTAGACCCGCGGGCGATAACACTTAGTAGATTCCTGGACGTGTAGGGGTAACAGTCCCGCTCATTGTATACCGGGGGGCTAGCATGTGCTATAAGGTCCCAACCTTTGTTTTCCATGTAGATATGACCTAAACAAAGCTAAACCAACAGAAAAGCGCGTTGTCTGAACCTCGTACTAAGAAAGCTACAGGGGTAGACCCGCGGGCCCCACCGACTAGGGTTTCGCTGGAAAAGGATCGCCGGAGCTCCAGAATCCCAGTGGAACTTGCACGTGGACCTAGTATATGTGTCCAAGTGTGGTGGAAGGTCCATGGATGCAATGTCTAGATCCCCGGTCTGACCTTCTTCACATGCATGCGATAACACTTAGTAGATTCCTGGACGTGTAGGGGTAATAGTCCCGCTGCGGGTATACCGGGGGGCTAGCATGTTCTATAAGGTATCAACCTTTGTTTTCCATGTAGATATGACCTAAACAAAGCTAAACCAACAAAAAAGTGCGTTGTCTGAACCTCATACTAAGAAAGCCACAGGGGTAAACCCGCGGGGCCCACCGACTAGGGTTTCGCTGGAAAAGGACCGCCGGAGCTCCGGAATCCCAGTGGAACTTGCACGTGGACCTACTATATGTGTCCAAGAGTGGTGGAAGGTCCATGGATGTAATGTCTAGATCCCCGGTCCGACCTTCTTCACATGCGTGCGATAACACTTAGTAGATTCATGGACGTGTAGGGGTAACAGTCCCACTGCGGGTATACCGGGGGGGTAGCATGTGCTATAAGGTCCCAACCTTTGTTTTCCATGTAGATATGACCTAAACAAAGCTAAACCAACAAAAAAGCGTGTTGTATGAACCTCGTACTAACAAAGCTACAGGGGTAGACCCGCGGGCGATAACACTTAGTAGATTCCTGGACGTGTAGGGAGTATGATCCCATTAAGGTATACCGGGTGGCTAGCATGTGCTATAAGGTCCCAACCTTTGTTTTCCATGTAGATATGACCTAAACAAAGCTAAACCAACAAAAAAGCGCGTTGTCTGAACCTCGTACTAAGAAAGCTACAGGGGTAGACCCGCGGGCCCCACCGACTAGGGTTTCGCTAGAAAAGGACCGTCGGAGCTCCGGAATCCCACTGGAACTTGCACGTGGACCTAGTATATGTGTCCAAGTGTGGTGGAAGGTCCATGGATGCAATGTCTAGATCCCCGGTCTGACCTTCTTCACATGCATGCGATAACACTTAGTAGATTCCTGGACGTGTAGGGGTGACAGTCCCGCTACGGGTATACCGAGGGTCTAGCATGTGCTATAAGGTCCCAACCTTTGTTTTCCATGTAGATATGACCTAAACAAAGCTAAACCAACAAAAAAGCGCGTTGTCTGAACCTCGTACTAAGAAAGCTACAGGGGTAGACCCACGGGCCCCACCGACTAGGGAATTCGCTGGAAAAGGACCACCGGAGCTCCGGAATCCCACTGGAACTTGCACGTGGACCTTAGTATATGTGTCCAAGTGTGGTGGAAGGTCCATGGATGCAATGTCTAGATCCCCGGTCTGACCTTCTACACATGCGTGCGATAACACTTAGTAGATTCCTGGACATGTAGGGGTAATAGTCCCGCTGCGGGTATACCGGGGAGCTAGCATGTGCTATAAGGTCCCAACCTTTGTTTTCCATGTAGATATGGTCGAAACAAAGCTAAACCAACAAATAAGCGCATTGTCTGAACCTCGTACTAAGAAAGCTACAGGGGTAGACCCGCGGGCGATAACACTTAGTAGATTCCTGGATGTGTAGGGGTAACAGTCCCGCTGCGGGTATACCGGGGGCTAGCATGTGCTATAAGGTCCCAACCTTTGTTTTCCATGTAGATATGACCTAAACAAAGCTAAACCAACAAAAAAGCTCGTTGTCTGAACCTCGTACTAAGAAAGCTACAGGGGTAGACCCGCGGGCCCCACCGATTAGGGTTTCGCTGGAAAAGGACCGCCGGAGCTCCGGAATCCCAGTGGAACTTGCACGTGGACCTACTATATGTGTCCAAGTGTGGTGGAAGGTCCATGGATGTAATGTCCAGATCCCCAGTCTGACCTTCTTCACATGCGTGCGATAACACTTAGTAGATTCATGGACGTGTAGGGGTAACAGTCCCGCTGCGGGTATACCGGGGGGCTAGCATGTGCTATAAGGTCCCAACCTTTGTTTTCCATGTAGATATTACCTAAACAAAGCTAAACCAACAAAAAAGCGTGTTGTCTGAACCTTGTACTAAGAAAGCTACAGGGGTAGACCCGCGGGCGATAACACTTAGTAGATTCCTGGACGTGTAGGTATGATCCCATGGGTATACCGGGGGGCTAGCATGTGATATAAGGTCCCAACCGTTGTTTTCCATGTAGATATGACCTAAACAAAGCTAAACCAACAAAAAAGCGCGTTGTCTGAACCTCGTACTAAGAAAGCTACAGGGGTAGACCCGCAGGCCCCACCGACTAGGGTTTCGCTGGAAAAGGACCGTCCGAGCTCCGGAATCCCAGCGAACTTGCACGTGGACCTAGTATATGTGTCCAAGTGTGATGGAAGGTCCATGGATGCAATGTCTAGATCCCCGGTCTGACCTACACATGCGTGCGATAACACTTAGTAGATTACTGGACGTGTAGGGGTAATAGTCCCGCTGCGGGTATACCGGGGGGCTAGCATGTGCTATAAGGTCCCAACCTTTTTTCCATGTAGATATGATCTGAACAAAGCTAAACCAACAAAAGAGCGCGTTGTCTGAACCTCGTACTAAGAAAGGTACAAGGGTAGACCCGCGGGCGATAACACTTAGTAGATTCCTGGACGTGTAGGGGTAACAGTCCCGCGACGGGTATACCGGGGGCTAGCATGTGCTATAAGGTCCCAACCTTTGTTTTCCATGTAGATATGACCTAAACAAAGCTAAACCAACAGAAAAGCGCGTTGTCTGAACCTCGTATTAAGATAGCTACAGGGGTAGACCATGGGCCCCCGACTAGGGTTTATTTGGAAAAATGACCTTGAACTCCGGAATCCCAGTGGAACTTGCACGTGGACCTAGTATATGTGTCCAAGTGTGGTGGAAGGTCCATGGATGCAATGTCTAGATCCCCGGTCTGACCTTCTTCACATGCGTGCGATAACACTTAGTAGATTCCTGGACGTGTAGGGTAATGATCCCGGCTTGGTATCTGGGCGCTAGCATGTGCTATAAGGTCCCAACCTTTGTTTTCCATGTAGATATGACCTAAACAAAGCTAAAACAACAAAAAAGCGCGTTGTCTGAACCTTGTACTAAGAAAGCTACAGGGGTAGACCCACGGGTCCCACCGACTAGGGTTTCGCTGGAAAAGGACCGCCGGAGCTCCGGAATCCCACTGGAACTTGCACGTGGACCTAGTATATGTGTCCAAGTATGGTGGAAGGTCCATGGATGCAATGTCTAGATCCCCGGTCTGACCTTCTACACATGCGTGCGATAACACTTAGTAGATTCCTGGACGTGTAGGGGTAATAGTCCCGCATGGGTATCTGGGGGCTAGCATGTGCTATAAGGTCCCAACCTTTGTTTTCCATGTAGATATGATCTAAACAAAGCTAAACCAACAAAAAAGCGCGTTGTCTGAACATCGTAATAAGAAAGCTACAAGGGTAGACCCACGGGCCCCACCGACTAGGGTTTCGCTGGAAAAGGACCGCCGGAGCTCCGGAATCCCACTAGAACTTGCACGTGGACCTAGTATATGTGTCCAAGTGTGGTGGAAGGTCCATGGATGCAATGTCTAGATCCCCGGTCTGACCTTCTTCACATGTGTGCGATAACACTTAGTAGATTCTGGACGTGTAGGGGTAACAGTCCCGATGCGGTATACCAGGGGGCTAGCATGTGCTATAAGGTCCCAACCGTTGTTTTCCATGTAGATATGACCTAAACAAAGCTAAACCAACAAAAAAGCGTGTTGTATGAACCTCGTACTAAGAAAGCTACAGGGGTAGACCCGCGGGCGATAACACTTAGTAGATTCCTGGATGTGTAGGGGTAACAGTCCCATTGCGGGTATACCGGGGGGCTAGCATGTGCTATAAGGTCCCAACCTTTGTTTTCCATGTAAATATAACCTAAACAAAGCTAAACCAACAAAAAAACGCGTTGTCTGAACCTCGTACTAAGAAAGCTACAGGGGTAGACCCGCGGGCCCCACCGACTAGGGTTTCGCTGGAAAAGGACCGCCGGAGCTCCGAAATCCAAGTGGAACTTGCACGTGGACCTAGTATATGTGTCCAAGTGTGGTGGAAGGTCCATGGATGCAATGTATAGATCCCCGGTCTGACCTTCTACACATGCGTGCGATAACACTTAGTAGATTCCTGGACGTGTAGGGGTAATAGTCCCGCTTCGGGTATACCGGGGGGCTAGCATGTGCTATAAGGTCCCAACCTTTGTTTTCCATGTAGATATGATCTAAACAAATCTAAACCAACAAAAAAGCGCGTTGTCTGAACCTCGTACTAAGAAAGATACAGGGGTAGACCCGCGGGCCCCACCGACTAGGGTTTCACTGGAAAAGGACCGCCGGAGCTCCGGAATTCCACTTGAACTTGCACGTGGACCTATTATATGTGTACAAGTGTGGTGGAAGGTCCATGGATGCAATGTCTAGATCCCCGGTCTGACCTTCTACACATGCGTGCGATAACACTTAGTAGATTCCTGGACGTGCAGGGGTAATAGTCCCTTGGGTATCTGGGGGCTAGCATGTCCTATAAGGTCCCAACCTTTGTTTTCCATGTAGATATGATCTAAACAAAGCTAAACCAACAAAAAAGCGTGTTGTCTAAACCTCGTACTAAGAAAGCTACAGGGGTAGACCCGCGGGCGATAACACTTAGTAGATTCCTGGACGTGTAGGGGTAACAGTCCCACTGCGGGTATACCGGGGGCTAGCATGTGCTATAAGGTCCCAACCTTTGTTTTCCATGTAGATATGACCTAAACAAAGCTAAACCAACAGAAAAGTGCGTTGTCTGAACCTCGTACTAAGAAAGCTACAGGGGTAGACCCGCGGGCCCCACCGATTAGGGTTTCGCTGAAAAGGACCGCCAGAGCTCCGGAATCCCAGTGGAACTTGCACGTGGACCTACTATATGTGTCCAAGTGTGGTGGAAGGTCCATGGATGTAATGTCTAGATCCCCGGTCTGACCTTCTTCACATGCGTGCGATAACACTTAGTAGATTCATGGACGTGTAGGGGTAACAGTCCCGCTGCGGGTATACCGGGGGGCTAGCATGTGCTATAAGGTCCCAACCTTTGTTTTCCATGTAGATATGACCTAAACAAAGCTAAACCAACAAAAAAGCGTGTTGTCTGAACCTTGTACTAAGAAAGCTACAGGGGTAGACCCGCGGGCGATAACACTTAGTAGATTCCTGGACGTGTAGGGGTAACAGTCCCGCTGCGGGTATACCGGGGGGCTAGCATGTGCTATAAGGTCCCAACCTTTGTTTTCCATGTAGATATGACCTAAAAAAAGCTAAACCAACAAAAAAGCGCGTTGTCTGAACCTCGTACTAAGAAAGCTACATGGGTAGACCCGCAGGCCCCACCGACTAGGGTTTCGCTGGAAAAGGACCGCCGGAGCTCCGGAATCCCAGTGAACTTGCACGTGGACCTATTATATGTGTCCAAGTGTGGTGGAAGGTCCATGGATGCAATGTCTAGATCCCCGGTCTGACCTACACATGCGTGCGATAACACTTAGTAGATTCCTGGACGTGTAGGGGTAATAGTCCCGCTGCGGGTATACCGGGGGCTAGCATGTGCTATAAGGTCCCAACCTTTGTTTTCCATGTAGATATGATTTAAAAAAAGCTAAACCAACAAAAAACCGTGTTGTCTGAACCTCGTACTAAGAAAGGTACAAGGGTAGACCCGCGGGCGATAACGCTTAGTAGATTCCTGGACGTGTATGCGGGTATACCGGGGGCTAGCATGTGCTATAAGGTCCCAACCTTTGTTTTCCATGTAGATATGACCTAAAAAAAGCTAAACCAACAGAAAAGCGCGTTGTCTGAACCTCGTATTAAGATAGCTACAGGGGTAGACCCGCGGGCCCCACCGACTAGGGTTTCGCTGGAAAAGGACCGCCGGAGCTCCGGAATCCCTGTGGAACTTGCACGTGGACCTAGTATATGTGTCCAAGTGTGGTGGAAGGTCCATGGATGCAATGTCTAGATCCCCGGTCTGACCTTCTTCACATGCATGCGATAACACTTAGTAGATTCCTGGACGTGTAGGGGTAATAGTCCCGCTGGGTATCTGGGGCTAGCATGTGCTATAAGGTCCCAACCTTTGTTTTCCATGTAGATATGACCTAAACAAAGCTAAACCAACAAAAAGCGTGTTATGCAGACCTTGTACTAAGAAAGCTACAGGGGTAGAACCCATGGCGATAACACTTAGTAGATTCTGGACATGTAGGGGTAGCAGTCCCAGCTTGGGTATCTGGGGGCTAGCATGTGCTATAAGGTCCCAACCTTTGTTTTCCATGTAGATATGACCTAAACAAAGCTAAACCAACAAAAAGTGCGTTATGCGAACCTCGTACTAAGAAAGCTACTGGGATAGACCCACAGGTCCCACCGAGGGTTTATTTGAAAAGGACCGGCAGAACTCCGAATCCCACTTGGAACTTGCGTGGACCTAGTATATGTGTCCAAGTATGTTGGAAGGTCCATGGATGCAATGTCTAGATCCCAGTCGACCTTCTACACATGCGTGCGATAACACTTAGTAGATTCACGGGCGTGTAGGGGTAATAGTCCAGCTATGGGTATCTGCGGTGCTAGCATGTGCTATAAGGTCCCAACCTTTGTTTTCCATGTAGATATGACCTAAACAAAGCTAAACTAACAAAAAAGCGTGTTGTCTGAACCTTGTACTAAGAAAGCTACAGGGGTAGACCCGCGGGCCATAACACTTAGTAGATTCCTGGACGTGTAGGGGTAACAATCCCGCTTCGGGTATACCGGGGGGCTAGCATGTGCTATAAGGTCCCAACCTTTGTTTTCCATGTATATATGACCTAAACAAAGCTAAACCAACAAAAAAGCGCGTTGTCTGAACCTCGTACTAAGAAAGCTACAGGGGTAGACCCGCAGGCCCCACCGACTAGGGTTTCGCTCGAAAAGGACCGCCGGAGCTCCGGAATCCTAGTGAACTTGCACGTGGACCTAGTATATGTGTCCAAGTGTGGTGGAAGGTCCATGGATGCAATGTCTAGATCCCCGGTCTGACCTACACATGCGTGCGATAACACTTAGTAGATTCCTGGACGTGTAGGGGTAATAGTCCCATGGGTATCCGGGGCTAGCATGTGCTATAAGGTCCCAACCTTTGTTTTCCATGTAGATATGATCTAAAAAAAGCTAAACCAACAAAAAACCGTGTTGCCTAAACCTCGTACTAAGAAAGGTACAAGGGTAGACCCGCGGGCGATAACACTTAGTAGATTCCTAGACATGTAGGGGTAACAGTCCCGCTGCGGGTATACCGGGGGCTAGCATGTGCTATAAGGTCCCAACCTTTGTTTTCCATGTAGATATGACCTAAACAAAGCTAAACCAACAGAAAAGCGCGTTGTCTAAACCTCGTATTAAGATAGCTACAGGGGTAGACCCGCGGGCCCCACTGACTAGGGTTTCGCTGGAAAAGGACCGCCGGAGCTCCGGAATCCCAGTGGAACTTGCACGTGGACCTAGTATATGTGTCCAAGTGTGGTGGAAGGGCCATGGATGCAATGTCTAGATCCCCGGTCTGACCTTCTTCACATGCGTGCGATAACACTTAGTAGATTCCTCGACGTGTAGGGGTAACAGTCCTGCTGCGGGTATACCGGGGGGCTAGCATGTGCTATAAGGTCCCAACCTTTGTTTTCCATGTAGATATGACCTAAACAAAGCTAAAACAACAAAAAAGCGCGTTGTCTGAACCTCGTACTAAGAAAGCTACAGGGATAGACCCACGGGTCCCACCGACTAGGGTTTCGCTGGAAAAGGACCGCCGGAGCTCCGGAATCCCACTGGAACTTGCACGTGGACCTAGTATATGTGTCCAAGTATGGTGGAAGGTCCATGGATGCAATGTCTAGATCCCCGGCCTGACCTTCTACACATGCGTGCGATAACACTTAGTAGATTCCTGGACGTGTAGGGGTAATAGTCCCGCTGCGGGTATACCGGGGGGCTAGCATGTGCTATAAGGTCCCAACCTTTGTTTTCCATGTATATATGATCTAAACAAAGCTAAACCAACAAAAAAGCGCGTTGTCTGAACCTCGTACTAAGAAAGCTACAGGGGTAGACCCATGGGCCCCACCGACTAGGGTTTCGCTGGAAAAGGACCGCCAGAACTCCGGAATCCCACTGGAACTTGCACGTGGACCTAGTATATGTGTACAAGTGTGGTGGAAGGTCCATGGATGCAATGTCTAGATCCCCGGTCTGACCTTCTTCACATGTGTGCGATAACACTTAGTAGATTCCTGGACGTGTAGGGGTAACAGTCCCGCTGCGGGTATACCAGGGGGCTAGCATGTGCTATAAGGTCCCAACCTTTGTTTTCCATGTAGATATGACCTAAACAAAGCTAAACCAACAAAAAAGCGTGTTGTCTGAACCTCGTACTAAGAAAGCTACAGGGGTAGACCCGCGGGCGATAACACTTAGTAGATTCCTGGATGTGTAGGGGTAACAGTCCCGTTGCGGGTATACCGGGGGGGCTAGCATGTGCTATAAGGTCCCAACCTTTGTTTTCCATGTAAATATGACCTAAACAGAGCTAAACCAACAAAAAAACGCGTTGTCTGAACCTCGTACTAAGAAAGCTACAGGGGTAGACCCGCGGGCCCCACCGACTAGGGTTTCACTGGAAAAGGACCGCCGGAGCTCCGGAATCCCACTGGAACTTGCACGTGGACCTATTATATGTGTCCAAGTGTGGTGGAAGGTCCATGGATGCAATGTCTAGATCCCCGGTCTGACCTTCTACACATGCGTGCGATAACACTTAGTAGATTCCTGGACGTGTAGGGGTAATAGTCCCGTTGCGGGTATACCGGGGGGCTAGCATGTGCTATAAGGTCCCAACCTTTTTTTCCATGTAGATATGACCTAAACAAAGCTAAACCAACAAAAAAGCGTGTTGTCTGAACCTCGTACTAAGAAAGCTACAGGGTAGACCCGCGGGCGATAACACTTAGTAGATTCCTGGACGTGTAGGGGTAACAGTCCCGCTGCGGGTATACCGGGGGGCTAGCATGTGCTATAAGGTCCCAACCTTTGTTTTCCATGTAGATATGACCTAAACAAAGCTAAAACAACAAAAAAGCGCGTTGTCTGAACCTCGTACTAAGAAAGCTACAGGGATAGACCCACGGGTCCCACCGACTAGGGTTTCGCTGGAAAAGGACCGCCGGAGCTCCGGAATCCCAGTGGAACTTGCACGTGGACCTAGTATATGTGTCCAAGTGTGGTGTAAGGTCCATGGATGCAATGTCTAGATCCCCGGTCTGACCTTATTCACATGCATGCGATAACACTTAGTAGATTCTGGGCGTAGGGGTAATAGTCCTGGCTAAGGTTATACCGGGGGGCTAGCATGTTCTATAAGGTCCCAACCTTTGTTTTCCATGTAGATATGACCTAAACAAAGCTAAACCAACAAAAAAGCGCGTTGTCTGAACCTCGTACTAAGAAAGCTACAGGGGTAAACCCGCGGGCCCCACCGACTAGGGTTTCGCTGGAAAAGGACCGCCGGAGCTCCGGAATCCCAGTGGAACTTGCACGTGGACCTACTATATGTGTCCAAGTGTGGTGGAAGGTCCATGGATGTAATGTCTAGATCCCCGTTCTAACCTTCTTCACATGCGTGCGATAACACTTAGTAGATTCATGGACGTGTAGGGGTAACAGTCCCGCTGCGGGTATACCGGGGGGTAGCATGTGCTATAAGGTCCCAACCTTTGTTTTCCATGTAGATATGACCTAAACAAAGCTAAACCAACAAAAAAGCGTGTTGTATGAACCTCGTACTAAGAAAGCTACAGGGGTAGACCCGCGGGCGATAACACTTAGTAGATTCCTGGACGTGTAGGGTAACAGTCCCGCTGCGGGTATACCGGGGGCTAGCATGTGCTATAAGGTGCCAACCTTTGTTTTCCATGTAGATATGACCTAAACAAAGCTAAACCAACAGAAAAGCGCGTTGTCTGAACCTCGTACTAAGAAAGCTACAGGGGTAAACCCACGGGCCCCACCGACTAGGGTTTCGCTGGAAAAGGACCGCCGGAGCTCCAGAATCCTAGTGGAACTTGCACGTGGACCTAGTATATGTGTCCAAGTGTGGTGGAAGGTCCATGGATGCAATGTCTAGATCCCCGGTGTGACCTTCTACACATGCGTGCGATAACACTTAGTAGATTCCTGGACGTGTAGGGGTAATAGTCCCGCTGCGGGTATACCGGGGGGGCTAGCATGTGCTATAAGGTCCCAACCTTTGTTTTCCATGTAGATATGATCTAAACAAAGCTAAACCAACAAAAAACCGCGTTGTCTGAACCTCGTACTAAGAAAGTGACAAGGGTAGACCCGCGGGCGATAACACTTAGTAGATTCCTGGACGTGTAGGGGTAACAGTCCCGCTGCGGGTATACCGGGGGCTAGCATGTGCTATAAGGTCCCAACCTTTGTTTTCGATGTAGATATGACCTAAACAAAGCTAAACCAACAGAAAAGCGCGTTGTCTGAACCTCGTATTAAGATAGCTACAGGGGTAGACCCGCGGGCCCCACCGACTAGGGTTTCGCTGGAAAATGACCGCCGGAGCTCCAGAATCCCAGTGGAACTTGCACGTGGACCTAGTATATGTGTCCAAGTGTGGTGGAAGGTCCATGGATGCAATGTCTAGATCCGCGGTCTGACCTTCTACACATGCGTGCGATAACACTTAGTAGATTCCTGGACGTGTAGGGGTAATAGTCCCGCTGCGGGTATACCGGGGGGCTAGCATGTGCTATAAGGTCCCAACCTTTGTTTTCCATGTAGATATGATCTAAACAAAGCTAAACCAACAAAAAAGCGTGTTGTCTAAACCTCGTACTAAGAAAGCTACAGGGGTAGACCCGCGGGCGATAACACTTAGTAGATTCCTGGACGTGTAGGGGTAACAGTCCCGCTGCGGGTATACCGGGGGCTAGCATGTGCTATAAGGACCCAACCTTTGTTTTCCATGTAGATATGACCTAAACAAAGCTAAACCAACAGAAAAGCGCGTTGTCTGAACCTCGTACTAAGAAAGCTATAGGGGTAGACCCGCGGGCCCCACCGACTAGGGTTTCGCTGGAAAAGGACCGTTGGAGCTCCAGAATCCTAGTGGAACTTGCACGTGGACCTAGTATATGTGTCCAAGTGTGGTGGAAGGTCCATGGATGCAATGTCTAGATCCCCGTTCTGACCTTCTTCACATGCATGCGATAACACTTAGTAGATTCCTGGACGTGTAGGGTAACAGTACCGCTGCGGGTATACCGGGGGGCTAGCATGTGCTATAAGGTCCCAACCTTTGTTTTCCATGTAGATATGACCTAAACAAAGCTAAACCAACAAAAAAGCGCGTTGTCTGAACCTTGTACTAAGAAAGCTACAGGTGGGTAGACCATGCCCCACCGACTAGGGTTTCACTGAAAAGGACCGCCAGTCTCTAATCCTAGTGGAACTTGCACGTGGACCTAGTATATGTGTCCAAGTGTGGTGGAAGGTCCATGGATGCAATGTCTAGATCCCCGGTCTGGCCTTCTTCACATGCGTGCGATAACACTTAGTAGATTCCTGGACATGTAGGGGTAATAGTCCCGCTGCGGGTATACCGGGGGGCTAGCATGTGCTATAAGGTCTCAACCTTTGTTTTCCATGTAGATATGATCTAAACAAAGCTAAACCAACAAAAAGCGCGTTGTTCAAACCTCGTACTAAGAAAGCTACAGGGGTAGACCACATGATAACACTTAGTAGATTCCTGGGCGTGTAGGGGTAATAGGTCCAAGTGTATACCGGGGACTAGCATGTGCTATAAGGTCCCAACCTTTGTTTTCCATGTAGATATGACCTAAACAAAGCTAAAACAACAAAAAAGAGTTGTCTGAACCTCGTAATAAGAAAGCTACGAGGGTAGACCATGCGATAACACTAGAAGATTCACGGACGTGTAGGGGTAATGATCCCGGCGGGTATACCGGGGGGCTAGCATGTGCTATAAGGTCCCAACCTTTGTTTTCCATGTAGATATGACCTAAACAAAGCTAAACCAACAAAAAGCGCGTTGTCTGAACCGCGGACGAAGAAAGCTACAGGGTAAACCATGCCCCCTGAGACTAGGGTTTATTTGGAAAAGGACCGCCGGAGCTCCGGAATCCCAGTGGAACTTGCACGTGGACCTACTATATGTGTCCAAGTGTGGTGGAAGGTCCATGGATGTAATGTCTAGATCCCCGGTCTGACCTTCTTCACATGCGTGCGATAACACTTAGTAGATTCATGGACGTGTAGGGGTAACAGTCCCGCTGCGGGTATACCGGGGGGCTAGCATGTGCTATAAGGTCCCAACCTTTGTTTTCCATGTAGATATGACCTAAACAAAGCTAAACCAACAAAAAAGCGGGTTGTCTGAACCTTGTACTAAGAAAGCAACAGGGGTAGACACGCGGGCGATAACACTTAGTAGATTCCTGGACGTGTAGGGGTAACAGTCCCGCTGCGGGTATACCGAGGGGCTAGCATGTGCTATAAGGTCCCAACCTTTGTTTTCCATGTATATATGACCTAAACAAAGCTAAACCAACAAAAAAGCGCGTTGTCTGAACCTCGTACTAAGAAAGCTACAGGGGTAGACCCGCGGGCCCCACCGACTAGGGTTTCGCTGGAAAAGGACCGCCGGAGCTCCGGAATCCTAGTGAACTTGCACGTGGACCTAGTATATGTGTCCAAGTGTGGTGGAAGGTCCATGGATGCAATGTCTAGATCCCCGGTCTGACCTACACATGCGTGCGATAACACTTAGTAGATTCCTGGACGTGTAGGGGTAATAGTCCCGCTGCGGGTATACCGGGGGGCTAGCATGTGCTATAAGGTCCCAACCTTTGTTTTCCATGTAGATATGATCTAAACAAAGCTAAACCAACAAAAAACCGCGTTGTCTGAACCTCGTACTAAGAAAGTGACAAGGGTAGACCCGCGGGCGATAACACTTAGTATATTCCTGGACGTGTAGGGGTAACAGTCCCGCTGCGGGTATACCGGGGGCTAGCATGTGCTATAAGGTCCCAACCTTTGTTTTCCATGTAGATATGACCTAAACAAAGCTAAACCAACAGAAAAGCGCGTTGTCTGAACCTCGTATTAAGATAGCTACAGGGGTAGACCCGCGGGCCCCACCGACTAGGGTTTCGCTGGAAAAGGACCGCCGGAGCTCCGGAATCCCAGTGGAACTTGCACGTGGACCTAGTATATGTGTCCAAGTGTGGTGGAAGGTCCATGGATGCAATGTCTAGATCCCCGGTCTGACCTTCTACACATGCGTGCGATAACACTTAGTAGATTCCTGGACGTGTAGGGGTAATAGTCCCGCTGCGGGTATACCGGGGGGCTAGCATGTGCTATAAGGTCTCAACCTTTGTTTTCCATGTAGATATGATCTAAACAAAGCTAAACCAACAAAAAAGCGCGTTGTCTAAACCTCGTACTAAGAAAGCTACAGGGGTAGACCCGCGGGCGATAACACTTAGTAGATTCCTGGACGTGTAGGGGTAACAGTCCCGCTGCGGGTATACCGGGGGGCTAGCATGTGCTATAAGGTCCCAACCTTTGTTTTCCATGTAGATATGACCTAAACAAAGCTAAACCAATAAAAAAGCGCGTTGTCTGAACCTCGTACTAAGAAAGCTACAGGGGTAGACCTGCGGGCCCCACCGACTAGGGTTTCGCTGGAAAAGGACCGCCGGAGCTCCGAAATCCCAGTGGAACTTGCACGTGGACCTAGTATATGTGTCCAAGTGTGGTGGAAGGTCCATGGATGCAATGTCTAGATCCCCGGTCTAACCTTCTTCACATGCGTGCGATAACACTTAGTAGATTCCTGGACGTAGGGGGTACAAATTCTGGGTATACCGGGGGGCTAGCATGTGCTATAAGGTCCCAACCTTTGTTTTCCATGTAGATATGACCTAAACAAAGCTAAACCAACAAAAAAGCGCGTTGTCTGAACCTCGTACTAAGAAAGCTATAGGGGTAGACCCGCGGGCCCCACCGACTAGGGTTTCGCTGGAAAAGGACCGCCGGAGCTCTGGAATCCCAGTGGAACTTGCACGTGGACCTAGTATATGTGTCCAAGTATGGTGGAAGGTCCATGGATGCAATGTCTAGATCCCCGGTCTGACCTTCTTTACAGTTTGAGTTTGTTTCGAAGTGTTATCGCATGCGCGCGAACTGTCTTTCACCCCACTTGTTCAGGTATTTTAGGGCAACACACAAGTTTTCGTGGGATTCCTGCAATTACATCAGTAGAGACTGCTATTGGGACGGTACAAATGACTACAGTCGGAGTAATACATAAATTAGTACCAAATATAAGGCTAAAACAAAATGAAGGAAAATAGGGAGGCAGCGCCCCTCTAAGACCTACGCCAGCGGCCTGGCCGTCGGCACAGACTGACTACCTAACGCCGTTCCCGCTGCCGTGTCCGAACTGGGGCTACACCGAGGGTCGAGTACGCCAGGGCCACCGCCGCACAGACCTGCTCACGCCGACAGCTCCTCTACGCCGAGGTTTTCTTTGCCTACGCCGACGGCCGAGGCTCTGCCGACGGCCGTGGTGGGCAACTGGCCGGGGCAGGCCTCTACGCCGATGGCCCCGACAAATGGCCGTCGGCATAGTCCTCTGGCCGTCGGCGTCTCTGATTTCTCCTGTAGTGACATCGCCCCTGAGTGGGTCCCACCCCCTGCCGTTAACGGGCGTGGACGGCCGTGTCGGCCGCCGTATTCACTTGCCACGTCAGCGCCAGCTGTGGGCCAGTCCTGTCAGCTCCAGTGTCAATTCGCGTTTAGAAGCGGTTCAGTGCGATTTGAGAAAATAGATGAAAAATCTGGTAGATTTTTGCTACGAAAACGTAAAGTGATAGTTTTTCGGAATTTAGCCACAAAAGTGGTAGTTTTATGCTAACAACTCCGTGCTTCATAGAAGATTGCGACGGCGACGGCGACCATAGTCTACATTGACAAGGTAAAGGTACATGATCTGCTCCTCAATCCTCATACCCGTCAAATTGTCCATGCAACACCTCATCCCATTGAAAATATAAATCCATGTCCCCTTTGCACTAGACGTTGCAACACGAAAACAGTTCAGGTTTACTGCCAGCGCACAAGCCTTGCCATCCCTGACCACCCCTCCGTCATATTAGCCATTCTCAGTTGACAGCAAGAGGTGGATCCTAGCGCATATCAGAACATTCCAATTCGAAGCAGCGGCTCCCTACAAGGCGATCCCATCCACTTGCGAAAATATGGTTTTCTACGGTATGTCGAGGAAGTCATTTGGAATAAAATCGATAATGGTTCAGATGATAATTGCTGCCGTCGCAGTTGTGGTAATCAACTTTGCCACTATAGGTGCAATAAGTAGCAAAGTACTTCTTGGGGGAAACAAAACGCATGCATGATGCATGGATATATTTCTTGCCTGCAGCTGGTCAGATTAGAAAGTAAAGATGGCCAATGGTGTTGTCACTAGATGGAGGTTGTCATAAATAAACGCATGTATGTACGACTGATCTTACCATGACGCGCTGATGAAATGCAGCTAAGTGAGTTTCATACTTGAGGTGACAGATTTGTCTTCTTATAATTACCATGCTCATTGAACTAACGTACCAAAAATATGTTCCTGTGTGTTTCTTTTATCATGCAACTTGTTGATATACCTTTACTTATCCAGGCTATTACTGATGAAAAAAGAGAAATTATGAAGGCACCGGATAAGCAATATAAGGATACTCTAATGCTTTTGAGAGACGGTATACCAAAAATTCTCGAGAAGCAATTTCAAAAGAGTGACAAGTTAATGTTGTCCCAAATCAGGTATAGATATTTGCATCATATCACGGTTTGTTTGGTAAAGAAGATAACTAACGACCAGTTGATTGTTATCTTTGGTGGATGTGAATATATGTTGGTGTTGTGCTTCCTCATCTACTCTAGCTCGGCTTGAAGTAAAGAGGGAACATGTTTTATTGGTGTTTATCCTTAATTGGTTAAATGCATTTGATCTAAGCAACCACAATTCTTTACAAAGTTACAATCCTTATGCATTTTTTAATAGGCCCTTTTCCTGAAGTTGAATACTCATTTTATATGAATGATATTTTATAATGTTACCTGACATTTATATTACAGAACTTAGCTTCTACAATCACATGATGTGTTCTGGAAATTGTTCATCCAAAGTTGGTGGACATGGTCTTACTTTTATTAGCTTATTACTTCAATTGAGGTACTACTCCCATAAATCTCAGAAGTCTGCTTAAGTATTGTATTCAGATTCGTTTCAGTTCCGTTTCAAAAAAAAAAGATTTGCTTCAGTGTTGAAGCTATGTATACAGAACTAATATGACTATCTTCTGAACCAATCAAGATTTTTAATATACCTAAGCTAGCAAAACAAGAAGAGCTAAGAACTAAGGCCGTATCGGTTTTTGTTCTAAAGTTTCACATGAATAAGCATAAACTTATTAGCAGCAAATGAGTAGAAAATCGAGGGAGCAAGATTGCTATTTTTAGTAAGTATGAGGCCATTTATATATTCACCTTGCAACGCCCAAATCATCCCCTCTTAATGACCTCATGTTTTCAATAAATTTGGTTGTACATAACAACTATACGTAATTTCTCCAAGCACTAGGTGAATAATTAACAATACTTTAATCAATCACTAATAAATGAACTAAGAGTAAATGGAATGAAACCAAACTTAAAATCCACATGTCCTATAATAGAAAAATACATTTCGGTGCTACACAATTTAGGCCCAGTCTGCAAGATAGTTCTAGCCCGCTATACCCATAGAGAAAAAATATAATTTTCAATTATGTTCTATTGAAAAATATGAAAATATCGCTTTGTTTATATGCTGTATCTACCATCGTTTCAAATATGGACGGGCGCAGCAACGCGCGCTTTCATGGTCTAGTCATACCTACAAACCCCGAGTTGTGTTCTGCTCCAAAAGCCTAGTTGTGTCTTCTTCAGTAGGTGTTGTTAAGTATGTGGAGCCAAAACAGTTGCACAATTGCAACCACAAACTACTTCACACATGATTGCGGTACTGTCGCTCATGGACAAGTGGTCATCGACTAGATCCACCGGTATGCCGTATGCCAACATACGCAGAGCGGCGGTCACCTTTTGATAGGTGCTATGACCAAGCTCTCCCGCGACATTCCTCCGTTGCTGATACTATCGATCATGCTTCATCACCTCCTTTGCGATGTGCTTGAATAAGTCTGTGCTTATCCGAAAACGCCGACGAAAGTAGCACTCGGGGTATGTTGGATTTTCATTGAAATACATCCGCATCAACTTGTTGGCCTTCGATTCGCTTCCTCCATAACTTCTGTCTACCAAAAATCTAGCCACCAATCTTCGTATTTTTATTGGCACGCAAAGCCAATAGCATGGAGATGTTCTCTTCTTCCTCAATGTCAAATTCGTCGTCGGATGAATCGTACGACGATCTCATCTACAAACAAACGAGCTAATCAGCTATTTTTGTTTACGAACTACAACTAAAGATAGAAAACATGGGCACATACCTTGTGGCCATTTCGGCAAACATGTACAGTGCGCCAAATTGCCTCTCGGCTAGAAGAGGACATCGTCGCCATCATGGTCGGCGTGGTGAGGCGGAAGCACGACGCGGTGACGCGGAAGCCCGACGCGGCGGATGAGGGTAAACCGGCCTGGCGTGGCGACACAGAAGCATGGCGTGGCGCGGCGGCGGCCAAATCGGCGCGGCGGGGGAGGCAGGGTGGGGCGCGGGTTAATTTCCAGAGCTGGCGGTTGGTCCTTCGCGTGTGAGGGATAGCGATGTCGCACGCGTCAATCCACGTTCAAAATATCCCGCGATGGATAGCGCAAAACGTAGCACGCGGAAAATATTTTACAACACGTGCAACTATTCGGAGGGCCGGAGGCAATCCTTGTTCCGTCCTCGCGAGGCAACACGTTACCATGGTGATAAAGCCACGTTTCACGATCCATTAACCTCCGTCCGCTCCTGTCTCCCTACGCGAGCCTCCCCGTGCCGTCCTGGTGTTGCACCCACGCCCACATTCAATATCGCCACCACGGTTGCTATCAGTGAATGCGCCACCCTCGGCACCACCTCACCCTCCCCACTCCCAGCAGCAAAGGCCATCCGTCCCCAGACACCGGCCCATCACCGCGTCAGCCACTGACGACGCCGCAGCTGGGAGTGCAAGCAAATGTGGAATAAAACGGAGCTGTGAACGAGGATCTGATTCCAGCAGTCCATCACCATTCACCGCGTAGCCACAAGAGACCAGAATCCCGGCGCCGAACTACGCAGGCCATGACTCTATCTCCATGGTCGTAGTGGCCTCCTTTCACTCCCCTCGGGAAGAAGACAAGCGCCGCAGCGCGCCCACAGGAAGCCACTACTTAACCGCGCCAAGCCAAGAAACCCAGCCAAAGTAACCTTCTTTCTCCTCTTTTATTCTCCTCGCCCGAAGTTTCCCGGCCGCGGACTACGGGGAAGAAGGGGTAATGGCGAGGGCGAGGAGGAGATACGCGGGGTGGATGGTCACCGCGGTTCTAGCGGCCGTGCTGCAGTTCCTTCTTGCGGCGGCGGAGGCCGGGAAGTACAACGCGGTGTTCAATTTTGGGGACTCTTTGGTGGACGCCGGGAACCTGGTGACGGAGGGCATCCCGGACTACCTCGCCACGGCGCGGCCGCCCTACGGTCAGTCCTACTTCGGGTACCCCACGGGACGCTGCTCCGACGGCCGCCTCGTCATCGATTTCATCGGTAATTTGGCAGATTGCTTCATTTGAGTGCGTTCTTGATGGGCGTGTCCTGGGCTCGAGATTTTTGATGGGTTTTGCGTGGTTTGGCCTTCCTGGTGCCCGCAGCGCAAGAGTTCGGGCTGCCGCTGCTGCCCCCCTCCAAGGCCAAGAACGCCAGCTTCGCGCAGGGCGCCAACTTCGCCATCACCGGCGCCACGGCGCTTGACACCGAGTTCTTCGAGAAGCGGGGGCTCGGCAACTCCGTCTGGAACTCTGGCTCCCTCTTCACACAAATCCAGTGGCTACGCGACCTCAAGCCCACCTTTTGCAACTCCACTCAAGGTTAGAACAAAGAAAAAACAAAATGATTCTTTACTTACGTAGTCCAGTTCCATTTCATGGATGTTGATGTGAATTGGATGTGCTTTTATCTGAAGAATGCAAGGACTTCTTTGCCAAGTCCCTGTTTGTCGTCGGGGAATTTGGTGGAAATGACTACAACGCGCCACTCTTCGCCGGGAAGGACCTCAAGGACGCTTACCAGTTGATGCCTCATGTTGTTCAGGGCATCTCAGATGGTGTTGAGGTAACATTTTTTCCTTTGCTGGTGTCCAGCATGCCATGCGTAGCTTTGTTGTAATTGTCTCATGCGTGATGCAGCAATTGATTGCTGAGGGGGCAAAGGATTTGATTGTGCCTGGAGTGATGCCATCTGGATGCTTTCCAGTGTACCTAACAATGTATACTGACCCGAAAGAGGGGTACGGTCTGCGTAGCGGCTGTCTCAAGCGTTTCAACACATTCTCGTGGGTGCACAATGCACTGCTCAAACGTGCGCTAGAGAAGCTTCGTGCCAAGCACCCTGGTGTGAGGATCATATATGGGGATTACTTTACACCAGTTATCCAGTTCCTGCTTAATCCTGAGAAGTTTGGTAAGTTCCAAATTCTTCTATTTTGATGTTATTTGGTTGTGACATATCGTGATGTTGATGTGACTAGTTTAGTACTAGAAAACTTTAGGAGCCTGATATTATATTACCTTTAGGTTTGCTTTGTCAGTGCTAAGTTTGGGAGACAGATTTAGCATGTCTTGATATGCCTAATTCAACTTCGCAGTGGAATGAACTGTCAAACTATGTTCTTGTGAGATGCAGTAAACATTACTGATAATTCAGATCTAGGTTTCCCGGTGTCTTAGCCAGTGCCGTTTATCTTCAGTGCGTTTAAGATGTGATAGAACAATTTACAAAGATAGTAAACAGGTTACATGGATTATCATGTACAATCTCTCATCCACATCCAGAATACTATTTAAATATTTCTCAGTGTTACAATCAGGATTTCACATTGTATTTTTTTCTGAATATTGGGAAATACACCTATTACTACCAACTCTCCATGCTGTTAGTTGTGCATGTTCTCAAAAGCTGTGGGACATTCCTTGCAGTGAATCTTTTTGTGGTGGATTTTCTTTTGACCATACAACATGCACAGTGCAAAATTTGACCTTGCCATTTAAGTTATGCAATCTGTATAGGAATGGATATCATGTTTAACCCATATTAAACTGTTGACAACACAAGTAGACTTGTTCTTGACAGGTAAATGAGAATTTAGATTTACCTGTAAGAGAAAATCTAACCTCATGTCGAAAACAAATCCTATAGAACATCAAAGAAATGTGTGTATTAGTGTACGAGAATTCTCAAGAAGAATTACTCTTGCACGAGAATGTTGCTAAATTGGTTTTCTTTGTGGGAGTTGGAGCACCATCTTGTATTGTACCCTGGTATTCTGGTACCAACTGTTGAAATCGTAAGATTTCTGAATAACAATTTTTTTATTCATGTCCTTACCATTAGAAACACAAAAAATGGAAAGTCGCGCAGTTTGCTGAACCCATCTTCAGCCCATCTATATTTTCATATCTTGTCTCTTTTCATACTTCTTTGCTTACTCTTGTAAAAAATGAACATGTACTTCTACCTACTAGTTTAGGCAACATTCTGAGAAAATAAACGAAAGGCCCGTACAGGGCGACACATCTGTGTATTTTCCCAATTTACTGTTCTCTTTCAGGACATCAAGAGATGGGTACACATTCAGCCATGAGCCTCTCATCTCTTCATCATGGGCACAGTAGTAGCACACACTGATAGTCCGTCTTGACTACTAGTACACGATAAAGGGCGAAAATGTGTGATTGCTTGTCTAAATAAGATGTACATCTGTTCCAATAAAGCGTCCGATTCTGCCAAACAAATTTAGAAGCACCTAATATTTCTGCTCTTGATGTAGGATTTCACAAACAACCGCCTAGAGCATGCTGTGGCGCTCCTGGGACGGGTCCTTACAACTTCAATCTGACAGCCAAGTGTGGTGAGCCTGGTGCTACGGCGTGTGCTGATCCCAAGACACATTGGAGTTGGGATGGCATTCACTTGACGGAGGCTGCATATGGACACATTGCGGGAGGTTGGTTGCACGGCCCATTCACGGATCAACCTATCACACAGTCTTCCTAAGCATCTGCCTAGTCGCTTGGCCTGTTGCGCCTCTAGAGTGTATCAAAATAGCACACCAAATCGGAACTGATAAGGTAGTTCCATATAGTTGCATGTATATCTTGATCCATTTTGTTCGAGTTCATCGCAGTCAGGTAACGAGGGGTGAGATAGGAGGAAACTAAAGCATGATATTTGTATTCATCAGGTGGTATAAGTAACAAAATGTATTGCAGAAAGTGGTTGAGTATGGTACTCACTGTGATCATGTCTAGTCTAGCATCTGACTTGTTGATCAAAAGCAGTATGGTTCTTAACTCAACTTTTGTCTGTATATATATTGCGGCCAATGACTTCAATAGAGGGCTTATGCTGATTAAAAGTTGGATTGTGAGCATGATCTGTGTGGTGCCTTGACTGTATTATTACATGCTTGCTTGTCACATGTGGAACAAGTCTGAGGCCCGGGTTTCTCGAGAGGACAAGAAGTTTCAGTCCGCTATTTTTGGTGCACATTTTTCAAAACTCTGTAATTTGTAAATTTTGTTTAGCCCAGAATACACAAAAGATTGCATTGAGATTTTGCATGATTGTAGGCTGTCATTGACAGTATCCATGCTTTTTTATTTTCAGAATTTATTAAAACTTCCGAACGGTTGTTTTCAATTTTTTCAAAATATAAGGCTACATGTAGCCCGGGCTCTGAAGTGATTTTCAGTTTTTACTTCTCTTGTATTTTTACCCCGACAGATACTTGGTGAACATCCAATGCCTTAATGTTTTTTATCCAGTATATACGTATGGTTGAGAGTTTTTAATCTAGACAAAATAAGAGGGAGGCCTCCCAACCGGCTTAGTAAACGAATCATTGGAGATTTTCCAGGGATAATCCCCTCCCATCTCTCAAAGACACTACACTGGAAGTAAGTAAAGAGGGTTCAATTGCAGGCCGTGCAGAGTTTTTGGAGGCCTTAATTAGGCTTGCATAACAATGGCGGGCTCTCTCAGTCGATCTCTCGGCAGACAGAGATGTTTCATCTTTGATCCAGCAGCATGGCGTAGAGGATGTGGTTCCACGCGTCCGGCAGGCCCGCGATGCACCAGTGCGTGCAGTCCATGCCTTCCCGTCCTGGCCCGCCGTACACCGAGGGGTGCGCGTCGATCCTGAGCTGCGAGAGCGCGGTGACGTCCAGCAGCGACACCGGCGTGGCCATGGAGTCGATCATCCCTCGCACGACGACCTGCTCCGGGAACGCCGCCTCGTCCCCGTCCGTTGCCACCTGCGACGGCCGCGTCCGCTGGAAGCAGCCTCCTGACGCCGGCGCCGCCCCGTCGCTCTCCTGCTCCTTGGACCTACTCGTTGGATCAGAGGGACCTTGTGAGCGATGTGCCGATGATGTAAAGAGCAGTGCGATTGGGTTTGGATGTGATGAACTCACATGTAGTGGCTCGGGGAGACGCCCTGGTAGATGACCCTGGTGAGCGATGTGTCGACGTTCGCGTCCACCCACCTTGCCCATGTGGAGAGGCCCTTGGAGAAGGCGGCGAGCCGGTCCATGTCTCGGTACCTGCTGTCCCCTTCCTGTATGTAGTCCCATCTGCCAATAAAAATAAAAAATGGGATACATGTTCCTGGTATATCTGTATTTCACGGTGTATGTGTATATGCACAGTGAGAGTACTGTACGCACACTTGGCTTGCGCCCTTGTATGTCCACCAGTGCCATGTGTTGAAGACGAGCAGGTGCGCGCCGAGCCAGGAGGCCGCGGCCTGCATCGAGTCGAGCTTGAGGACGCGGCCGCCGTCGTCCTCCTCCACGACGTCCACCAGGAACCTGCTGAAGTAGAGCACCACCGACAGGTCGTAGTCCTGCACGCGGAAATGGATGCAGAGTACGCGTTTAAGATGCAATGCAATACATCAGATGAAGCGTGGGTATATATATGGTCAACGAGAACAGGTTGGGTTGACGACGGTCACCTCGAAGCGGACGGTGGAGACGGGGTCGCCCTTGGTGAAGGAGACGCGGGCAGGATCCGGCGCGGCGGCGTGCAGGATGCAGGCGAGGGAGACCCACTGGTTCATGCTCAGCGAGTCCCCCACGAACATCACCGTCTTCCCGCGCCACCTCTCGAGGAAATCCAGCCCGTCAAACCTACACGCGCGTTCAAAACGATCATGAACAGAAATGAAGAACTGCACACCTGACGCCGATCGAGTACGTACCTTGGGAGGCGGCAAGCGGCAGGGATCCACCGGAGCTTGAGGTAGGTGGAGTCGGGGCGGCCGTTGCGGCGGCAGTCGAAAACGTCCGGCACGAACGGGCACCTCGATGCGTCGTACATAGGGTACGACGCGTCCGGGACCCATCGCCCCCGAAAAAGGTCCCACGACGCGGCTGCCCGGCCTGATGAGCCGGCGCTCCCAATATCAGCTGCTGCCACGGCCGCTGCCAGTAGCACGACGACGAAGGCCACCAGCGCGCAGCCATGGCGGAACCTGGCACGCAGCGAAGACAGCGCCAGGCCCTTAGCCATGGTTCCACGCCAAGAGGTACGGCGTGTGGCAGTCACGACGCCATATATAGGCCGGGCACGGTGACCGATATGATCGATCGCGTCGTTCTGAAGCAGATCTGGCCACCGGGATGCACGGTGACCGATGGTGGTGGGCGCCAAGGCAGAGCTATCTTCGCATCGCGTGCATGGTAGGAGTACATATCTGCCTGGAGTGCAACTCAAGCTAGGAACTGCGCGTGTTCTGCTCCGAAGGCCGTCCTGTACATGTGCGCGGGAGAGGGAAATGGACTGGGCTTTGACCGCGGCCCCGCTTATCCGGGCAGGACACGTGAGAGCAAAGCCAGGAAATTATGCGCAGCGTGGATCTCAAACTACTTCGGTGCGTGGGAATATCATCTCGTTGGCTGCCAATATAATAAATCTTGTGTGGTCGTCTTGTGGAATGGACACCCAAAGTTATGCAAGGAACTCATCCTTTCTCTCCTGAAATCTCCGGAAATGGTCTTTGGCTCCTGAGCTCAGATCCAGTGTCACCTTCATTTAAAAAAATTAAATCATATTTAGAAGTTCCAAACACTTCAATAGCGACGTCTTTAAAAATAAAATAGTGCACAAGCGTCGTAGTCGCTCGATCAAACATCATAGATTTTCACCCTGGAAAAAGTCCTCGCTCACAAAATAGTGCCTTCAACAAGGCATTGCCAGACACAACTAATTAAGGTCAGACCTTAGATTTTCACCCTGCAAGGTAGGACCGTGAACTCCACCTGTATTGTCGTCTCCACAAACAGTCGTTGATGTGAGTCACAAATCATCATTGCTAGTCCTCATGTTCCTGCTTTCATGATATTCTCCGCATTTGACATCACCATAGATCGTGTAAGACATGACAAATGATGGTAGCAGGTAGCAGAGCTTCGCAACGCCCTCTAAAACCAAACGCAGAAAAAAAGCATGAGTACGCACGACCGAATACCTTCTGATTCAGCAATCTTCAGACATGATACGTCTATGGGAGTTCGCCAGTGGAGACTTCTGGAACTCCCCTCTCCAAACCAGAACAACGAGGGAACAAATCAAGCAGATCTTCGTCTTCGTGCGGAAGAAACTCTAGGACCACCTCCTTTATTGATGCCGATGCAGCGGTCCTTACACCATCGACCGGCTTCCGGCGATCAGAACTAACAGATCGAGCCCGAGTCCGCAAGATCCCAATTAGTAGCGCCGCCGCCTAGGCATGGCCTAGCCTCCACCATAGCCACGTCGCCACAACAGGCCTGCATTTGGGTCCAATCCACCTGCCTCCGTGCCTCCCAGCCGCGAGTCAGCGAGCCCCCTCCCCCCTCCCCCCTCCCGCATCGGCAAGCATCGTCGCCCATCGTCCGCGCCGCCTTGGTCCCAACCTCCCAACATGATGGAAGGCCGACAAGGTGCATGAAGCAGGTGGGCCGCCCGTCGCCTTCGGAGGCGAGGCGTGGCTGCCACGGCTGGCGCCGCGGTGGCAGCGACCGGAGAAGACCGTTGGGGAAGTTTTGTAGGTTTAGGGCCTGCGCCTCCGGAGTCTCCCATGCATGGATGACCCGGGAGGTGGAGGGAGGAGGGGGAGGGGAGGGAGATTTTATCCTTTGGATCGTTTTCTAGAACGACAAGGGTCATCTGATCGTGTAGGCGATGCATGCTTTTGGCTACTGCAGCTGACTTTTTTACATGGAAAATGATCCCAGTCCTCGGGGGATATCTCTTTGGGCCTGTTTGGTAGCCTGCACATGATTCTTGGCCCGTCCCGGCAGTGCTGGCCATGGTACTTCCCGGTGAGAACAAGTGATGGGCCAGCTTCTGCATCCCGTTTGGTAGCCTGGGTCGCATCCTCTGGGCTGAGATTGTTGCCCATTTGGTTACCTGTTTTTTCCAGCAGATGCAAAAAGGGTGTTTGGTGCCCAGCCTGGTTCCCTCTCTTTGCACACACAAACTGATACACTCAACTCATTCAAATATGGTGATCTTACCACAACACATCAACACAATCCATCAAACACACCACATTCATATGAACAAAGCACAAATAAGAACATAATACAGATACTAGTTAGGGTAGTTCATAGTCAGGTGCATCACATGCTACCTGATAAGTTGTTCATGCCAGGGGTACACACCCCTGAGCCAAAAGACAATGGTTCAATACTACATCCACCAAGAACAGAGTAGAGACTACTAAATTGAAGGGGTTCGTAGCATGGAAAACAAAAAATCCTACGTGCGAACCACTATCTAGCCAAGATCATCTACGAGATGATAGCAACGAGTAAATCACCCTTGAAGACCGTAAGTGGGATTACGTTCCTACACAAACATTGTCAATGAAGGTGTACATGCAACGATCTCAAGATCGGGTACTCCGGCGCTATCATGGAAATGGCCACGGCAGTCGCTGCCGTAGGCAGCGATCGATTGAATCGGGAGCGAGAGCTGGCGGCCATCTGCGGTGCGAGTTACAATGGATTTATCCAGGTTTGGCCCCCCGGAGGGTAAAGACCTACTCAGATTGGATTAGTAGAGGGCGAGTTACAATGGCGGCGAGCTCGACGTCTAAGCAGCGAGTCGCTTGAAGGGGTGTATGATGGAACGTAAGTCCTCAGGATACCCTAGGGAGGTTTATATACGAGGCACCTCGCTAGGGTTTACAGCTTACAACCAAACAGACTATGGATTCAGAGGCTTTAACCTAATCTGACTGGGCTTCGAGTATGCTTTTGGGCCTCCAGTCTCCAGTCGCATTCTAGTCGTTGTCCTGCAGGCCCACTCGTGAGACCTTTGGCCCAATTGGAACGTCCTGCTGGGCATACCCCATCCGGCATATCCCCATCAGTAGTCCCCGAGGCCATCATTGATTCAGATGCAGGTGTCCCTTTGGCATATGCGAGTCCAATTTGGACGCCCACTCGAATCGGCGATGGACTCCATCGAACCGAGGAAATTTTCCCTAGGTTCCCAGTCGTTGCTTTGGCGAACGCCACTGCCGGTAAATCGCTGCTTCGGCGAGTGGTCAATAGCCAATTACAAGCGAGTCGAATGGAGGAGTTGGACCGTCAGCCTGGTCAAAACTATCCGTTGGATATTCCAACGGTAACTTCGGCGTAATTACCGCGGGTAATGGCTACCCCAAATTTGGCGGGTAGTGCCTCCTTATAAGGGGAGTAACAAATCAGTCTTGCAGATCCTTCCCTGCATTCTTCATTCCGGCGCATCCATTTCTCTTGTCTTCTTTCGATTCAATCCCTTCACACCGAGCGACCCCACGTGGCGATGGATAGCGCCAAGGAGAGCGATCTCGCTACAGTCGTCAAAGAGGTGGCGACTACGCGGTCGGAGCCAGACACGGGCGCTCGGGCGACGGAAACATCGGCTCCGACGACTAGTGCTCCGGCTAGAGCGTCGGCGACGTTCCCACGCTTCATGGCGAAGGGGTATCCAGGCATGGCGGACAACCAGTCTCCACAGAGCCCGGAGATTGTTGATGAAGACGTTGGGTCTCGTCGGGGGCGTACCTCCTTCATGGTCCCTTCGACGGCGCCGAAGAGCTTCACAAGATGCTCGGCACCACCATTCAGGTACATCCAGTCCCCGAGTGTCTAGTCGCTGAATTTCAGCGGCTAGACACTGAGTTGCTTCTAATCTCCAGTCCCCAAGTTCCTAGTCGCTGAATTTCAGCGGCTATGAACTGAATTTCTTCTAGTTGCCAGTCCTCGAGTTCCTGGTCACTGAATTTCAGCGGCTATGAACTGAATTTCTTTTTTTGTAGGTGCTGAATTTTTGTTATTCTTGCAGGGCTTGCAGAGGGAGTCGACAAATCGACAGGCTGCGAAGGAGCGGCTAGAGCGGGATCTGCGCGTGGCGCAGGAGGCAAACCGGCGACTCTAGAAGACTGTTGGTGACTACTTGATTTGTTTTTCAGATGTGAAAACTATTGGTGTTCTGGCGTGTTGACAATTTGTTTCTTTTCTGTTTAGATGGTCTTCCGCCTACGATTGCCAAGGCCCGTGAGGGGTACGTCCCAATTGCTGAGCTGGACATGGCGAATGGGCGAATCGACTCGCTGGTCAAGGAGTTGGAGGAGGCAAAAGCGGCCTCGATTTCTTCTGAGGATAGAGCGAAGGCTGCGGTCGCTGCGGCTGAAGAGGAGTGGAAGGCCGCGGACTCGGTCATCCTGGGGCTGTAGAACGATCACGCCGCCCTAGAGAAGCACGTCACCAAAAACTGCCAGAAGCTCCTTGGTGAGTCTCTGTTCTTTTCTTTAACATGTGTGGCGAGTCCCCGAGTGGGGGAGTCCGTAGTGTCACTGATGTCTGAAGTTGCAGCGGTGATAGGGCAAAGCGACCTAGTGGTGCAGACCTTCAACGCCTCGTAGTGCATGACTGCCGTGGTGGACGCGGCCACTGCCTCGGCGTTGTGCGTCCAGGCAGTTCTTCAAGGAATGTCCCCCATCGAGGTTATTCCCGGGGGACTGACAGAAGTATGGCGCTATCTGGAGGAGGTACCCAGCGTCGTGGAGTGGATGGCGTGTTCGGCCTTTAGGCGCGGGACCACCACGGCATTGAGCCTGGGGCTTGCGCACTTCCCCGACGACTTGGACCTCGACGATGTCACCAGCGGCTACCCTTCAGCGACTGGTACGATGGAGATGTCGGAGGTGCTGAAGCTCACCGCCAAGGCCGCCCCCTTTGCTAACCGGGTGTTGGCGATGGGGGACCTTCTACCGTACCAAGAGACGGTGGTAGCGCCAGGCGACCCTGAGCCGAAGCATCATGACCTGAAGTCGGAGCAGCCCTTCTGGTCGGCGCTGTCGAAGTCACTATCGACCTACCCAACAAACCCGTGGCAACCGTTCGTTCGTGTCAAGGGTGGTGTGGACGCGTCGTCATCAGGGCCTGCGAAATAGACAGCTTTGCTGGACGGTTTGTAAGATATGCCAAGTGGCGACTGATTGTAATATGAACAACATTTTGTGTAAGAGGAGTCAATTGACTCGCAATGCAAGCTTGTTTTTGTGTTTAACTTTTATGTGATCGAGTCCCCGAGCGCGTCCGCCCTTTGGTGGGGTATAACTCGTTTTTATATGTTTTTGTTTTGGTTTGCTTTGGTTTTACTGTTTGTCCCTTGCGTTTTCTGAAAGAGGGGAGTCCCTGATCGTGAGTGGGATTGTTTGTAGGCGAGTCCCCGAGCGTAGTGTTCAGCCATTTTGGGCGCATGCCTGTTGCAGGTTATTGATGCGTTGTTTGTAACGCGTCTCCTCCCCTGGCTCGGAGAGCCAATCGCTAGGCGGGTCCAAGGCAGCTCTCTTACTTAGTGTGTTCCCGAGCCACGTGAGGGTTTCCATTTCGCGGAGTCCCCGTGCGTGGTACTTAACCGTTCGAGTCGCTTTGCACGAGGATGGGAAGGATAGGTCGCTGTGAGAAGCGTGTACCGGTCGTCTTGGCCCGGTAGGCCAGTCGAGCTAGGCGACTCCGATGGTGGCTCCGTGTTGGTGTATTCATGGACGACACAAGGCCAGAATGTTTTTCGGTGCCCTTGGGCTGCATTACTTAGCCATGTCGGTCGCTCGACCAAGGGTTGACTTCCGTGAGTAGCGTATTGCTAATTGTACGAGTGCGAGTGGCACAAGAGTATGGCGAGTAGACACAATTTGTGTGATCCAAATGATTTTCATTATATATTGTCTGGGTACAAGTTTGAGTTCTATGTATAGAACTTTCGGAGAAGGTTTACATTCCATGGCCTCCCAACCTCGAGCTGGCCATCGCCCCGTATATCGATGAGGTAGTAGGCATCATTGCCCAGGACTCGGCCTATGGCGAATGGCCCCTCCCATGGGGGGGAAGCTTGTGCATGCCCTTCTTGTCCTAGGCCAGTCGTAGGACCAGATCGCCCTCCTGGAAGGTGCGAGTCCGGACTCGGTGGCTGTGTTAGTGGCGGAGCCCCTGCTGGTAGATGGCGGTGCGGGAGCGAGCCAGGTCGCATGCCTCGTCGATCTGATCAATGCTGTCTTGGCGGGCAATCTCGTTTGTCGCCTCGACGTAGTTGGCGACTCGAGGCGAATCGTGCTCCAGATCGGTTGGCATTACGGCTTCAGCACCATACACCATGAAGAATGGTGTGAATCCCGTGGAGCAGTTGACGGAGGTGCGGATACCCCATATTACGGAGGGGAGCTCTTCGACCCAGCATCCTGGGGTGCGCTCGAGTGGCACTTGGAGTCGCGTCTTGACCCCATGGAGGACGCTCTGGTTGGCGCGTTCTGCTTGGCCGTTCGACTCCGGGTGGGAGACTGAGGCGAGGTCGAGTCGTATGCCGTGTTCTTCGCAGAATTTTGCCATGGCGCCCTTGGCGAAGTTGGTGCCGTTGTCCATTATGATGCTATGTGGGTAGCCATACCGGTAGATGAGCTCACGCAGGAACTTGGTGGCCGTCTTGTCGTCACACTTCTTGATCAGCTTGGCCTCGACCCATTTGGTAAACTTGTCGACTGCGACCAGGAGGTGGGTGAAGCCGGATGGGGCCTTTTTGAACGGGCCGACCATATCCATGCCCAAGACAGCGAATGACCATGTGATGGGGATGGTCTTGAGGGCCGAACCAGGGAGGTGCATCTGGTTGGCGTACTTCTAGCAGCCGACGCATTGTTGGACAATGTTGGTGGTGTCGGCGTGCGCGGTGAGCCAATAGAAGCCGTGCCGCATGGCTTTGGCAACCAGCGACTTGGTGTCGGCGTGATGGCCGCAATCGCCGGCGTGGATGTCCTGGAGAATCTTGTAGCCTTCTTCTGGCTATACGCAGCACTGGAACACGCCAGTCACGCTGTGTTTGTGTAGCTCGCCGTTGATGATGACGAAGGACTTGCAACGGCGCACGATCATTCGCGCCTCCGTCTCTTTGCTTGGGAGGATCTTGTGCTCGAGGAAGGCAACATATGGTGCCGTCCAGTCACTGGGCTCCACGATCATGGCGACTAGGGCCGTCTCGGGTTGTAGTGGTATCCCGATGTTTATCTCCTTCGGTGGGCAGACCGAAGGTTTGTGGATGATGTATAGGAAGACCCCTGCGGGTGGCGTCTGCCGGGCTGACCCGATGCGGGAAAGGGCGTCTGCCTCCTCGTTCTTTCGCCTGTCGATCCATTCGATGGAGTAGCCGTCAAAGTGTCCTCCCATCTGGTCTACCACTTGGTGGTACGCGATCATTGTCAAAGAGACGGCATCGCAAGTTCCAGCGACCTGGCCGGCGACCAGATCGGAGTCGCCATAGCACCGTAGGCGGTTGATGTTCATCTACTTGGCGGCCCGCATGCCATGGAGGAGGGCCTCGTACTCTGCCATGTTGTTGGTTCAGGGCTTGAAGTTGAGGTGGAGCACGTAGCGGAGCTTGTCTCCTTTGGGGGAGGTCAATATGACCCCGGCCCCTGCGTCGTCGGCATTCTTGGAGCCTTCAAAATGGAGCGACCAGTAGTGGAGGTATGGTAGCTTCTCTGGCTGCTGCGGTTCTTCCCAATCTGCGAGGAAATCAGCTAGGGCTTGTGACTTGATCGCTTTGCAGGGTTCGTACTTGATGTTGTGGACGCCGATTTCGACGGCCCACTTGGCGACTCGCCCAGTCGCCTCACGATTGCGTATTATGTCCTGTAGAGGTGCGGAGGAGACCATCGTGATGGGGTGCTCCTGGAAATAATGGGGGAGTCGTCACTGAGCTCGGAATATCACGTACACCAGTTTCTGTTACTGCGGGTAGCGCTGTCGTGAGTTCGTCAGGACTTCGCTGATGTAGTAGACAGGGCATTGTATGGGGCGCTCCTTGCCCTCCTATGGCCGTTCGACGACCATCATGGCGCTGACGACTCGAGTGGAGGCCGCCACATAGACGAGCATTGGCTCTTTGTCGATTGGGGCGGCAAGGAGTGGATTCGCGAGTAACACTTCTTTGAGTGCTTTGGGTGCATCGTCCGCCTCCGCGTCCCATTGGAATCTGGGGTTCTTGTGCATCAGACGATGAGAATATCATTTTGCGGCCTGAAAGTTGGGGTGTACAGGCAACACGGTACCCAAGTTTCCTGAAATCAGCTGGGATGACTACAGTTGGTGTGCCAAATACTCAGAGGGTCTTTTTTGGCTCGAATTCAACTTTACGTTTCAATACAAAAAATCAGGCTAACGGGCGTCAAGTTGCCCCCCCATGTCAGTTCTCGCCGTTATGTCGCTCCCGTCGCTTAGGCGGGGTGGTTGTCACGTAGGCTTGCAGCATTGGCACAGTGGATAGGACAACACCTCCTACCCAGTGTATTGACGTGATAAACTAGGGCCCATATATCGGTGTTATAATTATTTTTTGTTTACTCAGAAGCTGGAACGGCCACCACCACGCGTCTCTCCTTGGACTTCCGTCACAATCATTAACCCCTACCATAAAAGCGCATTGATGGTTCCACCGTTCCCCTGCCTCGCAGAAACCACTCTACTTCTTCCTGTCATCTACTATCTTCTTCCCGTCTTCTCCTTGCCTCCATGGAAGATCTACGCACTCTAGAGACAAGCTTCACTACCCATGACAACAAGAAGATAGACGTTGTCTACACCAATGAGGAGGAGACAATGGTGCGTGTCCTGAGGATGTATGAGGGTTGGCTTGGGATAGGCGAGGACAAGTTTGTGGGATTGGACCTCGAGTACACCCTGGAGCACCCATATGAAGGGAGTGAAGTCGCCGTCATTCAACTGGCCATGCGGAAACACGTCCTCGTCTACCACCTCTCCCGGTTTGTAGATCTGCTCTATGTAGCTAACCGCTTTTAGGGTTTTCTCCTCTTGTTCTTTATCCACTTGCTCATCTTGCAACTACTAGATTTTATTTAGGACCAAATAAATTAGGGTTTGCATATCTCTCAATCGACTGATATTTTCTTTAGTCTCAATCACCTAAGAAAAGTGCAACCGTAGTTAAAAGAAATGTGCAACTCGTTCAGTCGACTGAGAAATAGCAAAACCGAATAAATTATGACAATACAATGTTGAGAGTCTTGATCTTGCATTTACTAAACTTTTCAAAATTATATTGAGATGATGATCTTGCATTGACAAAATATTTGTAGTTACAAATTTTGGTGATGACAAACTACAGACTTTCAGGACTGACAGGAAATGTCCGGCACTGCGCCAGTTCCTTGTAGAAAAGGGAATTGTTTTCTGCACTGTCGATAAAAGAACTGATTTTGCGAAATTGTATCAAGAGGAAATTATAATTCCTGCGCACAAGTGGATCGATATTCAGAGTCTTGTCAAGATCCTAGGGGGCTCGAGGAAGGATGGAATGGCATCACTCGCAACTAGAATCCTCGATGAGTTGTACGACAAAATGAAGGAAGATTTCCCTACGGATAGGCACGATTTCTGGGACGAGTGGCCGTTGTCGGATATAAACCTGAAGTATGCGGCCATAGATGCTTACGTGACCTACTAGCTGTACAGGAAGATCCATTTTTTCTACGTTACCTCGTGTTTTGCCCTATTTGCAAGAGGGAAAACGAGCTTAGGGGAGCCCTTTGTAGAAAATGCGGAATAGCTGAGTTTGAAGTTGAATATGCAAAGAAATTGGCTGCATCTGAAGCGGTAGCTGAGAGGCTGAAGCAGCTAAAAGGGAGCTTGCAGCTGAAGAAGCAGCTGACAGAGAGGCTGCAGCTGAAGCGGCAAACAGAGAGGCAACATCTTCTAGCGGCAACAATCAGGCCTGTGATGCACCGCTAATTGTGCCGTAGGACGCTGAACATAGGGAAGCCAAGTCAGATGCTAGGTGGGACTAAGCAGTTCGTGAGATGTGGAGTACCTGGAATGGTTGTAGTTTGTTGCCTAGGAACGATGGCAAGCGCCTCAAGTGGTCTGATGAGGAGTGAATTAAATTTTACTTGTCAGTGTTATGTTTCTGTTTTGTGGAACTCAGTTAGCTTGCCAAGATGTCTAGCGCCTCAAGTGATACTAGTAAAATAAATTTAACCCTCGTTGTGTTATGTTTATGTATGTGTCTTGTAGCTTGTCAAGATGGTAGCTTCTTAACTGGCAGTTTGAAAGAGTGCCCTTTTCCTCTCTCGCTAAACATATATGTTTCATTTTGCCCAAATTGGTAGCAAATCTAGAGAAGATTCTCACTTCGATATTTCGTTCCCTTTTGGACCTCTTTTTTGCCTCCGATCAGGTAGCAAATCTAGAGCAGCAAATCACACCAGGCAAAATACATTCATTCAGAAAACAAAACAAATGTAGATATAGCTGTGCGTAGCTAAATAGGATATAGCGATAGAAAGTAGGTTTCTTAACGAGGTTCGATGCATTCAGCCAGAAATAGGATATAGCTAGAAAGAAGCTGCTTAGCAGTGACACGGCAATTTGCGCAGGCACATCCTGCAAGTGCCCGCGCCTCCGCCTCCTCCCTTCGGCGCTTACTCCACTTCTTGCTGCCCAGTTTCTTGGACTTGGGGGCCTTGGGCCTGATTGGAGGCATGCGACCCTCTTTGATGGCCACCCGCTGGAGGTTTCAGAGGTGAATGCAGAGAGCCCGGTGTTCAGCGATGTAGGCGTTGATGTTCACGGTCTCGCGCTTGCCGCTTTTGTGGATGCCGGAGCCCGTGGCCTCTGCATGCTTCAGTAAGGTGTTCAAGTCGGTGCCGCCGGCGGCGCGACTCGTCAAGCAGTAGGCGCCCCCCTTGCGGAAGGGGCAACTGTAGTAGGGGCCCCTGAGGAAGTTGTCGTACTTACTGGCCCGCAGCCTCCTCAACACCTGACGAGCCTTGGTGTGAATGGACTCGTCATCGCTGCAGACATCGCTGCCGGAAACCTATTGGAAGAAAGGGAAAATGGGAGAGTAGATGGTGTAAGAAGATCGAGTAATCGAAATGCGAACAAGCGAATCCTAATAAACCAAGATCTAGCATCCAACGATGGGAACGGTGTTGGATAATTAGGCACAATTTCCATGATTAATTCCAGAATATTAAACATGACAATACCAGCTAAATTTTAAATAGATTAGCCCATTATTTCTAACAAACAGTAGAAGAACCAGGGGAGGGGAGCAAACCCTAGTTACCTCCAACCATAGGTCGTCGATGCCGGTGTCGTAGGGGTTCAGTGGAGTGATGTGCTTATCTGGATCGTAGGTTCCCAAGAAGTGCGTGATCTTCTTATGACCGGCGAGGGCCTCCACGCTGGCGGGGGGCTCCTCTTCGGCAGCTCCGTCGGTAGCAGGGACGGGGGCCTGGACAGGAACGGCAGCTGCCATCGATGCCTCGACTGGGGCCTGGACAGGGACAGCGGTTGCTTTCAACGCGTCGAGGGGGACCGGCGAGGAGACGGGGGGCCTCCTCGCCGGCGTCCACGGAGGCGACGATGGCCACCTTATCCTCCTCGGCCATCGCCGGCGCGGACAGGGTATTCTCGGGAGTTTGCGGATGCTGGTGGGACAGTGGAGAGGGTTGCGTGGGTACACTGAGCGAGAGTGGGAGTGGGTGTGTGGAGAGGGGCTCTATAGTTAAGTTGGATAGAAGCAATGCACGTTTCGTTGCACCACCATGCAACACGCCGCGCAGTCGACTGCACCGTGCACCGCGACACGCACACGGTACGTCACGTTTTTTTCCCGGGCCATGCATGGCAGTTCTGTATTGAGCCGCATGAAAAGGGCGCACACACAATTTCTATGTACGAAGTTTGACACGGCCCTAAAATTGGCGATTGAGAGCCGCTGCATAAAAAATGGGATATGTCTTATTAAAATCAAGTGGCAATAAATTGCAGCTGTCCATCGACGACCGTGCACTCGATGACGCATGCGTGGTGGCGTAGTAGTAGCAGTAGTAGGCTTTTCAGACTTGATTAAACATGACATGACCGCTCGACGACTTTTTCCATGGACGGCATCGTGTTCCTTCTTGTAGAAGTCTCGCTGAGGGAGACGTCCGTGCTGTCTCAAGCTGTACTGTGAAGGGCACGACGTGCGCAACAGTCATCGTTGGATCGCACAGAATCAACGGTTGGTGCGCACGATCTGTGTGACAACTGTGATAACCAATTAGGGAGTAGCAGACAGGGTGAGCACAGGTTTGTGCTTCTACGAAAGATAGAGAGAGGGGGGCACAAAACTGAGTAGTACCACATAAAACCAAGGGCGATACTGAGTAGTATAAAAATGGAAAGTGAGTGTCTTGTACAATGAAATACATCATGGCATACATCAAATTATGCCAAGATAGATCCACTAGAGTTCATTGGATGTGTGTTCTTCTCATAAACCACGTAAGTATCCACTAGAGTTCATTGGCTGTGTGTTCTTCTCACAAACCACATATCACCAGTGTCATTGCATGTGTGTTCTTCCCACAGACAACACATGGATCCACCAGTGTTATTGCATGTGTGTTCTTCCCATGAACCACACATGGATCCACCAGTGTCATTGCATGTGTGTTCTTTTCACATACCACATATGGATCCACCAGTGTCATTCCATGTGTTTTATTCTCACAAACCACGTAAGGATCCACCAGTGTCATTGCATGTGTGTTCCTCTCATAGACCACACATGGATCCACCGGTGTCATCGCATGTCTGCTCTTTTCAAGAACCACAGTTCATCGCATGTCTGCTCTTTTCATGAATCACAGCTAGAGTCATTGCATGTGTGTTCTTCCCACAAACCATATCATGAACCACACCCAGTGTCATTGGATGTGTGTTCTTCTCATTAACCACACATGGATCCACCGGTGGCATTGCATGTCTGCTCTTTTCATTAACCACAGCTAGAGTCATTGCATGTCTGTTCTTTTCACAAACCACATATCACCAGAGTCATTGCATGTGTGTTCTTCCCACAAACCACACATGGATCCACCAGTGTCATTGCATGTGTGTTCTTCCCATGAACCACACATGGATCCACCAGTGTCATTGCATGTCTGCTCTTTTCATGAACCACATCTAGAGTCATTGCATGTGTGTTCTTCTCACAAACCACGTATCACCAGTGTCATTGCATGTGTGTTCTTCCCACAGACCACACATGGATCCACCAGTGTCATTGCATGTGTGTTCTTCCCATGAACCACACATGGATCCACCAGTGTCATTGCATGTGTGTTCTTCCCATGAACCACACATAGATCCACCAGTGTCATTGGACGTCTGCTCTTTTCATGAACCACAACTAGAGTCATTGCATGTGTGTTCTTCTCACAGACCACATATGGATCCACCAGTGTCATTGCATGTGTGTTATTCTCACAAACCACATAAGGATCCACCGGTCTCATTGCATGTGTGTTCCTCTCATAGACCACACATGGATCCACCGGTGGCAGCGCATGTCTGCTCTTTTCATGAACCACAGTTAGAGTCATCGCATGTCTGCTCTTTTCATGAACCACAGCTAGAGTCATTGCATGTGTGTTGTTCCCACAAACCATATCATGAACCACACCCAGTGTCATTGCATGTGTGTTATTCTCATTAACCACACATGGATCCACCGGTGTCATTGCATGTCTGCTCTTTTCATGAACCACAGCTAGAGTCATTGCATGTGTGTTCTTCTCACAGACCACATATCACCAGTGTCATTGCATGTGTGTTCTTCCCACAGACCACACATGGATCCACCAGTGTCATTGCATGTGTGTTCTTCCCATGAATCACACATGGATCCACCAGTGTCATTGCATGTCTGCTCTTTTCATGAACCACAGCTAGAGTCATTGCATGTGTGTTCTTCTCACAAACAACATATCACCAGTGTCATTGCATGTGTGTTCTTATCACAGACCAGATATGGATCCACCAATGTCATTGCATGTGTGTTATTCTCACAAACCACGTAAGGATCCACCGGTGTCATTGCATGTGTGTTCCTCTCATAGACCACACATGGATCCACCGGTGGCATCGCATGTCTGCTCTTTTCATGAACCACAGTTAGAGTCATCGCATGTCTGCTATTTTCATGAACCACAGCTAGAGTCATTGCATGTCTTTTCTTCTCACAAACCATATCATGAACCACACCCGGTGTCATTTCATGTGTGTTCTTCTCATTAACCACACATGGATTCACCAGTGTCATTGCATGTGTGTTCTTCCCATGAACCACACATGGATCCACTAGTGTCATTGTATGTCTGCTATTTTCATGAACCACAGCTAGAGTCATTTCATGTGTGTTTTTCTCACAAACCATATCATGAACCACACCCAGTTTCATTGCATGTGTGTTCTTCTCATTAACCACACATGGATCCACCGGTGTCATTGCAGGTCTGCTCTTCTCATTAACCACAGCTAGAGTCATTGCATGTGTGTTCTTCTCACAAACAACATATCACCCGTGTCATTGCATGTGTGTTCTTTCCATGAACCACACATGGATCCACCAGAGTCATTGCATGTGTGTTATTCTCACAAACCACGTAAGGATCCACCGGTGTCATTGCATGTGTGTTCCTCTCATAGACCACACATGGATCCACCGGTGGCATCACATGTCTTCTCTTTTCATGAACCACAGTTGGAGTCATCGCATGTCTGCTCTTTTCATGAACCACAACTAGAGTCATTGCATGTGTGTTATTCCCACAAACCATATCATGAACCACGCCTAGTGTCATTGCATGTGTGTTCTTCTCATTAACCAGACATGGATCCACCGGTGTCATTGCATGTCTGCTCTTTTCATGAACCACAACTAGAGTCATTGCATGTGTGTTCTTCTCACAGACCACATATCACCAGTGTCATTGCATGTGTGTTCTTCCCACAGACCACACATGGATCCACCAGTGTCATTGCATGTGTGTTCTTCCGAGGAACCACACATGGATCCACTGGTGTCATTGCATGTCTGCTCTTTTCATGAACCACAGATAGAGTCATTGCATGTGTGTTATTCTCACAAACCACATATCACCAGTGTCATTGCATGTGTGTTCTTCCCACATACCACACATGGATCCACTAGTGTCATTGCATGTGTGTTCTTCCCATGAACCACACATGGATCCACCAGTGTCATTCCATTTGTGTTATTCTCACAAACCATGTAAGGATCCACCGATGTAATTGCATGTGTGTTCCTCTCATAGACCACACATGGATCCACCGATGGTATCGCATGTCTGCTCTTTTCATGAACCACAGTTATAGTCATCGCATGTCTGCTCTTTTCATGAACCACAGCTAGAGTCATTGCATGTGTGTTCTTCTCACAAACCATATCATGAACCACACCCAGTGTCATTGCATGTATGTTCTTCTCATTAACCATACATGGATCCACCGGTGTAATTGCATGTCTGCTCTTCTCATTAAACACAGTTAGAGTCATTGCATGTGTGTTCTTCTCACGGACCACATATCACCAGTGTTATTGCATGTGTGTTCTTCCCATAGACCACACATGGATCCACTAGTGTTATTGCATGTGTGTTCTTCGCATGAACCACACATGGATCCACCAGTGTCATTGCATGTCTGCTCTTTCCATGAACCACAGCTAGAGTCATTGCATGTGTGTTCTTCTCACAAACAACATATCACCAGTGTCATTGCATGTGTGTTCTTTCCATGAACCACACATGGATCCACTAGTGTCATTGCATGTGTGTTATTCTCACAAACCACGTAAGGATCCACCGGTGTCATTGCATGTGTGTTCCTCTCATAGACCACACATGGATCCATCGGTGGCATCACATGTCTGCTCTTTTCATGAACCACAGTAAGAGTCATCGCATGTCTACTCTTTTCATGAACCATAACTAGAGTCATTGAATGCGTGTTCTTCCCACAAACCATATCATGAACCAGACCCAGTGTCATTGCATGTGTGTTCTTCTCATTAACCACACACGGATCCACCGGTGTCATTGCATGTCTGCTCTTTTCATGAACCACAACTAGAGTCATTGCATGTGTGTTATTCTCACAGACCACACATCACCAGTGTCATTGCATGTGTGTTCTTCCCATGAACCACACATGGATCCACCGGTGTCATTGCCTGTGTGTTCTTCCCATGAACCACACATGGATCCACCAGTGTCATTGCATGTTTGCTCTTTTCATGAACCACAACTAGAGTCATTGCATGTGTGTTATTATCACAAACCACATATCACCAGTGTCATTGCATGTGTGTTCTTCCCACAGACCACACATGGATCCACCAGTGTCATTGCATGTGTGTTCTTCCCACGAACCACACATAGATCCACCAGTTTCATTGCATGTGTGTTATTCTCACAAATCACGTAAGGATCCACCGGTGTAATTGCATGTGTGTTCCTCTCATAGACCACACATGGATCCACCGGTGGCAACGCTTGTCTGCTCTTTTCATGAACCACAGTTATTGTCATCGCATGTCTGCTCTTTTCATGAACCACAGCTAGAGTCATTGTATGTGTGTTCTTCTCACAAACCATATCATGAACCAGCACTAGTGTCATTGCATGTGTGTTCTTCTCATTAACCACACATGGATCCACCGGTGTCATTGCATGTGTGTTCTTCCCATGAACCACACATGGATCCACCAGTGTCATTGTATGTCTGCTATTTTCATGAACCACAGCTAGTCATTGCATGTGTGTTATTCTCACAAACCACATATCACCAGTGTCATTGCATGTGTGTTCTTCCCATGAACCACACATGGATCCACCAGTGTCATTGCATGTGTGTTATTCTCACAAACCACGTAAGGATCCACTAGTGTAATTGCATGTCTGTTCCTCTCATAGACCACACATGGATCCACCGGTGGCATCGCATGTCTGCTCTTTTCATGAACCACAGTTAGAGTCATCGCATGTCTGCTATTTTAATGAACCAAAGCCAGAGTCATTGCATGTGTGTTCTTCTCACAAACCATATCATGAACCACACCGAATGTCATTACATGTGTGTTCTTCTCATTAACCACACATGGATCCACCGGTGTCATTGCATGTCTTCTCTTCTCATTAACCATAGTTAGAGTCATCGCATGTCTGCTCTTTTCATGAACCACAGCTAGAGTCATTGCATCTGTGTTCTTCCCACCAACCATATCATGAACCACACCTAGTGTCATTGCATGTGTGTTCTTCTCATTAACCACACATGGATCCACCGGTGTCATTGCATGTCTGCTCTTTTCATGAACCACAACTAGAGTCATTGCATGTGTGTTCTTCTCACAGACCACATATCACCAGTGTCATTGCATGTGTGTTCTTCCCATAGACCACACATGGATGCACCAGTGTCATTGCATGTGTGTTATTATCACAAACCACGTAAGGATCCATCGGTGTCATTGCATGTGTATTCCTCTCATAGAACACACATGGATCCAACGGTGGCATCGCATGTCTCCTCTTTTCATGAACCACAGTTAGAGTCATCGCATGTCTGCTCTTTTCATGAACCACAGCTAGAGTCATTGCATCTGTGTTCTTCCCACAAACCATATCATGAACCACACCCAGTGTCATTGCATGTGTGTTCTTCTCATTAACCACACATGGATCCACCGTGTCATTGCATGTCCGCTTTTCATGAACCACAACTAGAGTCATTGCATGTGTGTTCTTCTCACAGACCACATATCACCAGTGTCATTGCATGTGTGTTCTTCCCACAGACCACACATGGATGCACCAGTGTCATTGCATGTGTGTTATTATCACAAACCACGTAAGGATCCATCGGTGTCATTGCATGTGTATTCCTCTCAAAGAACACACATGGATCCACCGGTGGCATCGCATGTCTCCTATTTTCATGAACCACAGTTAGAGTCATCGCATGTCTGCTCTTTTCATGAACCACAGCTAGAGTCATTGCATCTGTGTTCTTCCCACAAACCATATCATGAACCACACCCAGTGTCATTGTATGTGTGTTCTTCTCATTAACCACACATGGATCCACCGGTGTCATTGCATGTCTGCTCTTTTCATGAACCACAACTAGAGTCATTGCATGTGTGTTCTTCTCACAGACCACATATCACCAGTGTCATTGCATGTGTGTTCTTCCCACAAACCACACATGGGTGCACCAGTGTCATTGCATGTGTGTTATTATCACAAACCACGTAAGGATCCATCGGTGTCATTGCATGTGTATTCCTCTCATAGAACACACATGGATCCACCGGTGGCATCGCATGTCTCCTCTTTTCATGATCCACAGTTAGAGTCATCGCATGTCTGCTCTTTTCATGAACCACAGCTAGAGTCATTGCATTTGTGTTCTTCCCACAAACCATATCATGAACCACACCCAGTGTCATTGCATGTGTGTTCTTCTCATTAACCACACATGGATCCACCGGTGTCATTGCATGTCTGCTCTTTTCATGAACCACAACTAGAGTCATTGCATGTGTGTTCTTCTCATAGACCACATATCACCGGTGTCATTGCATGTGTGTTCTTCCCACAGACCACACATGGATGCACCAGTGTCACTGCATGTGTGTTATTATCACAAACCACATAAGGATCCATCGGTGTCATTGCATGTGTATTCCTCTCATAGAACACACATGGATCCACCGGTGGCATCGCATGTCTCCTCTTTTCATGAACCACAGTTAGAGTCATCGCATGTCTGCTATTTTCATGAACCACAACTAGAGTCATTGCATGTGTGTTCTTCTCACAAACCATATCATGAACCACACCCAGTGTCATTGCATGTGTGTTCTTCTCATTAACCACACATGGATCCACCGGTGTCATTGCATGTGTGTTATTCCCATGAACCACACATGGATCCACCAGTGTCATTGTATGTCTGCTATTTTCATGAACCACAACTAGAGTCATTTCATGTGTGTTCTTCTCACAAACCATATCATGAACCGCACCCAGTGTCATTGCATGTGTGTTCTTCTCATTAACCACACATGGATCCACCGGTGCCATTGCATGTCTGCTCTTCTCATTAACCACAGCTAGAGTCATTGCATGTGTGTTCTTCCAATGAACCACACATGGATCCACCCAGTGTCATTGCATGTGTGTTCTTCCCATGAACCACACATGGATCCACCAGAAGGCACGCCCTAACACAGTTGTTCTTCTTGACCATTGTTACATACCGTTCGATCGGGGCGCTTGGACGGTTGGGATGGTTTTCATGAGATCGATCCGCGAGTAGTCTGTTCTGCCGCATGATTGGCCATGCTTGCTCTGGACAAACTGGCAACACCGGGGGCTCCCCTGTTGCGAGTGTCACGACTCACGAGTTGAGCGAGCCATATCCTAGTGTCACGTCCCCATTACTTCTCTTCCTCCCCGTACTTCTCTTCCTTCCCCTCGAAGCCACATTCCCCACTTCACTCCCATCCTACCGTAGCCGCAAGCCGATGACGCCTCCATCCCAATCCCCACTCCGGCAGCCACCCCCTCCCCTCTCGTCGTGGGTTCAAGGGAGACAGCGAGGAAACGTGTCGTGATGACAGGGATGGTGATTTCGATGTGAGTCGTCTCATCTCTATCTCTATCATCCTTGGCCAGTTATCTATTTTTTGAGCCAGATATACTCCATTTACTCATGCGCATATGATGTGTTAGGCCAACCAGACGATGTATGACACCGACTATCACGGTTTAGCGGATGAAGACAGTCCTCTGCTATGTAAACATGGATATGTGCCTGCTAAATTTGTAGCGTTTGAAGGACGAAACACAGGCAGGAGGTTTCTACGGTGTGAAGGACATCGTGCAATGATGCGAGGCGGAAGTTGCGGTGTTGTCAAATGGGTAGATCCAGAGTGGCCCAAATCGAGGCAGAAAACGCTGGACAAACTATGGAAAATGACTATTGAGTTGAAAGAATCTGCATTCAGCTCACTTCTTGACAGTGTTGAGATGAAGCTATGGGAACCAGTTGACACGACCAAGCATAAGCGAGATATCATGGGGGTGGAAGACAAGGTTAGCAAAGTCGAGAAGGAGAGGGACGCGGCGTTGGCCCTGAAGGCTAAAGCAAAGCAAGAACTGACTCAAGCAAGGAAGGATCTTCACCAGGCCAAAGTCCTGCAGTTCACAACTACGAGTATTGACAAGTGCATGAGGAAAGATGCAGAGAAACAATTGAAGCTATGCAAGGAAGATGCTAAAAGGAAGGAGCAGACGATTCGATCCTTGCTCTCGCAGGAAGATGCGCATAAGGCTAAGATTAGGAAGATCAAGGAGATGTGTGATAACTAGTTCTATTTAGCTTAAGCTCCGTGCCTTTTTTAAGTTGTAATAGTTGTACTTGTTGACCTAGCGGTCTGAACTATTGGCCCCGGAGTCCTGGGAGTAAAAAAATTGGTCGCCCGTTAATCTGTCTTAACCCTGCATTACTTCCTTTTGTCTGACCAATGCCCCTTGGATATTTCGCCCGTCGCTTCGTCGTCCTCGTGTACAAATAGGAGGCGCCACAGCTCGTCGCTTCGTTGTCCATCCCCTCGCCCTCTCCAATCTCCACCGCGCCGTCCACGCCCTCGCTCCCTCTCCAATCTCCACCGCGCCGCCATGGAGATGCCCTCGCTGAACTTCTACGAGGCAGTGATGTTCGCGCACTTCGACGTCCTCGCGCCGCCGGCCGTGATGGTGCCCCACGGATGGCGCATCAGCTATGCGGGGGTGCCGGTGGCTCCGCTCCTCGTCCCCGGTGGAGCCGTGATGGAGAGCGAAATCGCGGCGCGCCGCCACCAGATGCCCGCGTGGAAGAGGGCGCTGCCTCGGTACGCGGTGGCCAGCCCGTACTGGCCGGCGCTGTTCAAGAAGGAGCGGAAGGCCAAGATTGGCAACCGCATCATTTACGGGCGCGTGGTGCACCAAGATCTCCGCAACTGAGAAGGGCGGGAGAGGTTCTGGTCCGTCCCTAGACGGACCAAGTTCACCGTCATCGCCGCCGCTCGCCGCGAAGAGGTGCTCCGTCTCGCGTACAATGCGGAAATCATGGAGATTCTGTCCGACGAAGACGAGGAAGCTGGCGGCTCGGAGGACAGCGGCAGCGGAAGTGAAATTGTTGACTAGTGGTTGAATTAATGTAGGATGTGAAATCGCACCTTTGTTTAGAAGAATTTGTGGTTGAATTAATGAAATGCCTCGATTTAGATCTCTGTCTCGATTAATTTGTGGAAGAATTTGTGATTTAGATCAATTTCTGCCTTGATTTAGATCTCTGTCCCGGATTGGGAACATGACCATGGACCAAAGACCCCTTTTGTACTAGTGTATTCTGATATTGGTGGTTTGTTTAAACGTAATCTACGTGGATTTGGCCGCATGCAAATGGCACAACCACAATTTATAAAGTGGAAGCACGTACACCGGATTCTTCGGAGATCCGGAGCTTCACCGATGAGGGGATGCGTAAGGAGAGGCGGTGAGATAGACGGGCTCAAGATTAGGCCAGAAAGTGGTACCCATTTCCTCCTCATCTAGGCATTATCGGTGAGAACATTGTTGTTTATGTTGCCACGTCGTTGTGCAGCATCTGAAATAAGTTGCTTCTTTGTGGAGTGTGGCAGCTTAAATAATTTATTTCTGTGCCACTTACATTCCGTCGTATTTGGAGACATCCTTCCCCTCAGCAATCGTGGAACCGATGGATCCTTGTTTTTAGATAGCAGTGGCACAATCACAATTTCAGATTCAACTACTGACTCGGGCGTTTCCAAACCCTAAGTCGCGCTACATTTTACTCAAAGAACGTGGGTAGATTGTTTCGCCCAGCAACATGCCACACACAGAGCTCCATAATTTAACAGAATTACATATATAGGTTCAAGTTTAACATATTACTATGCATCTTCATTACCAGCAGCCTTCTTCTGTAGCCTGGGTGCCAAGCCCTCACGTCCACTGGCTTCTTCATTTCCTGCCTTCTTCCTCTTCCTCGGTGCCAATTTTCTTAGCTTCACGTACTCTGCATCACCGGGACAATGGGCACCAGAATCGTGTCCATCATCATCTTTCCACTCGTTTTTAATTTCTTCGGGCAGCAAAATGACTGACACGGCAGTCATGTTTCTAACCTTGCGGCGCTTCCTGTCAAAGAAACAAGACTGTTGCATAACTGCCCAATATCTACAGAGTAAATAAAACAAAAATTACAATTCAGCACAAACATGCGAACCCCAAGCAACCTTTGCTTACCAGGAGCTAATTGGGTTCGAGCAACCACCCTGTCCAAGAATAGAAGGGCAACTCCCAGTTGCAGCAGCTTCCACATCCAGTACATCACAATTCAGCTCAAACATGCAATCCGAAGCATACCTTTTCATCAACCCAATTAGCTGACTGTCACATGTTATAGGAACCATGATGCCACGTTCATCCATGAAGCTGAACTTTGCAGTCTGCTTCGGCCATACTTCAACATGATTACACAGAGCAGCAACCATTACCAGATATAGTGCAGATCTGCGCAGGCGCTTCTTCCATCATGAAACAATGGCTTCCATACCACTTGCCCTTGGAGTCGTACCTGTAGAGGACTACCGTAACCAGGTATGGGGGATCCGCGCGGATCCCACTTGACAGAAAACTGTGGAAAAAATATGTTTGTCAGTGTTGGGCTAACGAACAATTTGAGGTTCAGTAGCCAGCTAGCAGTTGTAATTAGTGCGAATAGCAAAGAGAAGGGTAGCTCACCCACTTGTAGGCAGAACTTCTTCTTCCTTGATAGTAGGATCTGCCATCCTCCGAACTGCTCAACTCGTCGCCATGCGGAGGCGGGCTAGAGCCTCGCAACGGCGGGTACGACATGCGCCATTGGAGCTCGGTATCAGCGACTAGGCGCAGCAACTTGGCCCCGGAAGTCAAATGTCCGAAGGGATCGTCCTGCCTGGAGGGTGGATTCTGACGCCGCCGGTGCTAGGGGAAAGCTGGGCATGGATTTGTGAAATTGGTCAACACATCCAATCCACTTAGCTGCTCGATTTGCCTAAGAGGTTGCTGTGTTGGCGCCCGCGTCACGGATAGATAACCGACATGTGGGTCCCGATCATCTACTTCACGGGGCGGTTTAACGAAATGTTTGTATTTGGCAGGGGTGAGATGAGTTTGCCTCGAAATGGCCCCTCTCAGTAGTTGGCGGCCCAACTTTTCAAAACGCGGTAATTTCAGGCAACTTAGGTACCGCCATGCGCTGGCCTGCCAACTTTGGTACCACAGACGAACAAGCCCTTAGGCGATAGAGGGGGATTGCCTTCTCGCCTAGTCGGGGGATGAAGCGACTGAGAGCCGCGACTCGCTCGGCCGACTTCTGGACATCGTGCAGGCACTCAGGTTTCCCGAGTCGTGCGATGGTGTCGATCTTGGTGGGGTCTGCTTTGATACCTCGCTTGGAGACTATGTATCCCAGTAGTTGTCCGGTGGGGACACCGAAGGTGCATTTTCCTGGGTTCAGCTTGATGTTGTACCTCCACAGATTTGCGAAGGTCTCGGCCAGGTCGGCGAGCAGGTCATCCTGGCGGGTGGATTTTACCACCACGTCGTCGATGTAGACGTGAATGTTGCGGCCAATTTGGCTTGCGAGGCACTCCTGCATGCACCTTTGGTATGTGGTGCCAGCGTTCTTGAGGCCGAACGTCATGGCAGTGTAGCAGAAGGCATCGAAGGGCATGATGAACGTCGTCTTTTCTTCATCTTCAACCGCCATTTTGATCTGGTTGTAACCAGAGTATGCGTCGAGGAAGCACAGCAACTCCGATCCCACAGTTGAGTCGATGATCTGATCGATGCGTGGTAGGACGAACTCCTCCTTCGGGCAGGTGCTGTTGTGGTTGGTGTAGTCGATACACATTCTCCATGTGTTGTTCTTTTTTAGGACCAGGACTGGGTTTGCTAGCCACTTGCAGTATTTTATTGGCTGAATGAAGCCTACGGCCAACATGCGTTGCACTTCTTTGGCGATTGCTCGGCAGCGATCTTCATTGAAGGGCCGCAACGGCTGCTTTACCGGTCGCACTTTGGGTTCGGTGTGCAGTTTGTGCTCAGCGAGTTCCCTCGGGACACCTGGCATGTCAGAAGGTTTCCATGCGAAGATGTCGCGATTCTCATGGAGGAACTCGATGAGCGTGCTTTCCTATGCGGGGCTCATGTGCGCCCCAATGGTGACCGTCTGGCTGGAGTCGCCCGGGACGAGCTCAACGGTGCGAGTATGCATGGTCGCCTCAAATGTGGAGTTCGCAGCGGTTGGCTTCTTCAGGATGGTGGGGTCATCCTTGTTGATGTTGCCCATGTATTTCGCGAGCTCCTCCGCGTGATCGGTCTCCGCGGTGATGACGGTGTCAGTGAGCTCAGCGCCTTTGTCCTCACATTCCACGGCCATATCGGGGTCGCCGTGGACGGTGATGATGCCGCTCGGCCCTAGGAGATTCATCATGTTGTATGCATAGTGGGGGGTCACCATAAATTTGGCGAACGTTTGGCGTCCCAGGACGCAGTGGTAGGGGTTGCGGAAGTTCACCAGCTCGAACTCGATTCGTTCAGTGCGGTAGTTTGCTGGTGTGCCAAAGGTGACTGGCAATGTCACTTTTCCAATCGGGTATGCCTTCCGACCAGGGACGATGCCGTGGAAGGTTGTCAGGGTCGGCTGGATTGTCGATTCCAGGAGCTGGATCCTTTTGAACGTGTCCAGATACATGATGTTGATGGAGCTCCCGCCGTCCATCAGTGTCTTTCGCAACCAATAGTCGGCCACTTTGGGCCTGACCAGCAGGGCGACGCGCCCTGGGTACTCGATTTTTGGTGCGTGGTCCTGGCGACTCCAGGTGATGCTCTGCTTGGACCAGTTAAGGAAGCGTGGGATATCGACCTATGTCACCGTATTTACGGTGAATGCGCAGGCGAGCACCTTCCTCTCACGCTTGGTGCCGAGCCCGGTGAAGGTGTGTAGCGAGTCGACAACGTTGTAGAAGCCGCTGGCGTTTCCGTTGTCCCGAGGTGGGTTGTTGTTGGGGTCCTCCCTTGCTCGCCTTGCCTTTTAGATATCTTTGAGAGAGTGGCAGTCCGTGGTGGTATGGGTGGCGGGTTTTCCCTCCCTGCTATGGTAGATGCAGGGTTGGTTGAGCAGGGCAGCGGGATCGAATTTCATCCTCGCCACGTTGTTGGCACGGTAGTTTCTGCTGTCGCGGTAATTCCCTCTGTCACGGCAGTAGTTCTTGGGGTCGCGTTGGCCATAGCCGGCGATGGCGACGAAGTCGACTCGCCCGTCCGTGCGGCGCTTGCCGGTGATGCGGGTGTTGTTGTAGCGCATGTCGCGTTGTCGCCCGCTATCGTGGCCACTGGTGCAGCGTCTTCCTCCCGACTCGTCGTCAGAGTCTTGATTGGGGTCCTCCTCCGCGTAGCGCTTGGCGACTCAATGAGGTCGGGGATGTTGTCGAGCGTTCGGTAGACCCGCTTGATCTTAGCGACCAGGGGTTCATACCAGCACGCGTTTTTGAAGAAATGTATCGCCGTGTCCGTGTGGATGCCGGAAGCATTAATCCATAGTTCTTGCCACCTTTGAATCCAGTGGCGGGTCGAATCGCGTTGTACCTGGATGGACCGCTCCTGGTCTTCGATGGTGGTGGCACGGGTGTAGGAGCCCTCGAAGTGCCTGACGAAGGCATCCCGCATTTCCTCCCAGGAGTCGATGCTGTCGGCGGGGAGGGTGTTGATCCATTGCCGGGTCACACCCTCCATCATCAGGGGGAGGTAGCGAGTGGCAAGCAGGTCGGTGTGGCCCTGCGATTCCCATCGCCATGAGGTATGTGTCCAGCCACACTGCTGGGTCGTACGTTGGATCGTACTTTTTGATTTCCTTGGGCGCCTTGAAGTTGGCGGGGTACTTTTCCCCTCTGATCATAGGCCCAAAGCATTGGGGGCCGACTTGGCTGAGCGAGTCCCTGGGTTCGGGGTCACCACGATTACTGAGGGTATGCCTCAAGTCGTTGGGCTGGCGCGCCCGCCAAGCCTGGTTGTTGACAATGTGCGTGCGGGCGTCGATGGGCTGCCCGTTGGTGGCGACCGTGTTGTTCACCGATCGCAGCTCATTGGTGGAGAGCGCGGGGTTGGCGTCCCATGGCTGCGTCGCCAGGGGCTGCGGTGGTGGGCAGGTCACAGTGTTGGCGATGGTGGGGTGGCCGCTTGAGGCCGCCCTGCTTGCCGAGGAGCGGGAATACATCCGACCCCGCGGGTCGACTCCCACGGCTTGTTACTCAACGGCCCTGGCGAGTAGGGCCTTGGCATACTGGATCTGCAGTGCGCCTTCTCCCTGGACGTCGAGGTTAGCGACCGCGGCGTCGGCCGTGACGACGTTGTCCATCGGGGTGGAGTATAGTGGGAGTCCGTTGGCGTCGCGGGCCTATGCTGAGATGATGATTCGCGGCTGGTCTGGCGGGGGCGCACGGCCAATGGGTGGTGGAGGGGCTCCGGTCGCCGGTGCGCTGGGTGGTGGTCGGTTGCTTCCACCTGGTGGTGCGTTCTCGCAGTATTCACGCTCGGCCACGCGTGCGGGGTCGCTTTCGTCGTTGAAGTTGAGGACGCGGCCCTAGACGTTGGAGTTCAGGCGAGTCTTGATGCGGCGCTGGTGATAGAGCGATAGCTCCCGTGCCGTTTCCCGCTCGAGGCGGTATCTCTCCGTTGGAAATATGCCATAGAGACTAATAGTAGTAAGGACTATTATCATATTTCATATAGTTTATGATTAAGTTTTATATCATGCTATAACTGTATTGAGTGGAAACATCAATACACATGTGATATACAAACAAACCAGGGGTTCCTAGTGAAACTCTAGTCACTGGTTCATTAGTCAACAGATGATCATGTTTCCTGATCATGTGGCATTTATGCCAGTTGGAAATGAGGTCATCTCATTCTAAGAATGAGATGATGAACCAATACCCAACCTAATCATCGTGATTCGATCATGTCACGAAGTTCAAGTTACGATGATTAGAAATGGATCCTCGTAGACTATTCCTTAGACCGTGAGGCTATATCAATCACTGTCTCCCGAGAATGCTTAGATAACATCAAACGCCATCTAGTAAAACGATGGTCATAAAGGTGTGCTCAGGTATTCGGAGGAAACCGTAGAGGCAATATATGTCAAGAGCAGGATTTGTCCGTCCATGTGACGGGAAGATACTCAAGGGCCCACTCAGAGAGGTTATATCCAATAGCTGTGCAGCGTGTGATTAGATCACGGGGATATCACTTGTCAGAACGAGTCAAGTAGCATTGTTCAGTAACGAGATTGAACACGACATGGTGATGTCATTGATCAGATCTCGGGCAATGCAAGTATCAAGAGACAAAGGGAATAAGACACGACTGTCCTGGTTCAAACGACGAAAGATCTTTGTGGAATGCACAGGGGTCACATGGCCATCCAGGTCCCTCTGTTGATCATTGGTGCGGGAGTGTCCCGACCATGTATGGAGTGTTCCCGAACCGTGGGGTATCACGCTTAAGGGCTTGATGATGCTTAGAGAGTGTTTATAGGATCGGTAGAATCGCCGAAGAAAAGAAGGGAGAAAACCGGAAGGGTTTCGGTAAGTCCGAAGAATGTCTGGAGTGGAGGTGGAAGGTGTTCCATGGCCACGGAGATTGAATAATATGTGAATGAATGTTAAATGTTGATTTAATCATTTATTCATAATTATTTAATAAAGAGAAAATCAATTAAAAGGTAAAAAGGCTTAATGGGCCAATTTCCGGAGGGAGAGGGCCCACTAGGGAAAAGGAGAAAGGGGAGAGGGACCAAGGGGGAGGCCGGCTTGGCCTTGCTCGGGCCCTCTAGGGGCTGGCCGGCGGCCACCCCACCCCTCCTCTCCTTTAGTCCCACCCCAGGACTTGAGGGGAGGTAGTACCTCCCCTCCCCCTATATAAAGTGGGGTATTTGGCCTAGAAAAATACACCCAATAATCAATAAAGGTCTCCCCACTTTTGGAAGGACCTCTGATTGATATTTTCTCTCTCCCCCTCTGACGAGGGTTTAACTCATCAATGCCCATTGTTATGGACTTGGGTTTTGGAGAAGGAGGGAGTGCTAGAGACATCTATCGGCTAGCAAACAAGCACACAGGGGACAAAGGATTTACCCAGGTTCAGGCCTCGTAGAGGTCCCTACTCCTGCTTGTCTGCTCGTGGAATTATTGAGGGAGTCGAAAGTTACAACGGTGCGCAGATGCAATCTGGCGAAGGTTTGTGGAAGATAGGGTTGCGTGTGTCCTCCTTGCCGCCCCCTCCTAGCCCTTATATAGATAGGCTAGGTATCGGGTAGCAGGTCGAGTCAGTTACAAGTTAGAGTTTTCCTCTTTCAAACTTTCTATCTTCAGCTTTCTCTTGATCTTCAAGCAATCGAGAGTCCGCAGGTTACTCGAGTCCTTCTATCTGGCCTTGGCGACACTGCGGGCCTATACGTATTTGGACCGTATATACCAAGTTCGAGTACCGCAGGGTATACCCATGTCAAGAGTTCGAAAGTGTCCAAAGTGGAATCACAGATTCGATGGAGACTTTTGAAGTCTTCGAGTGCTGAATGAGCACATTTTCAACGCCTTTATTTATGTCATAGGGATTGTTGATATACGTTCTGATATAACCCAAGTATCGGTATCGCTTAACCACCTTAGGGTGAAACAACGCATCTATTTCAAATTCGAGTCCCGGACTCACCGAATTGGTTGGTGTAATTCACTCAGCCGGAGGTCTTACAGAGTCGAATTCGATGATATGGGTGTGAGCACTTGACGCGTCCGTCAAGGCATGTTCATCGTGCTGTAGGCACGGATATGTTTCGGTAGTGCGATTAAATGCGTTGCCAGGCCTTATTCAGGTCTTACCTTCACGCCGTAGGCGCGACATCAATTTTATCATCGCGAGACGATTCGGCGCCCCAGAGACGTAGTCTCTTTGTAGGAAAATTTGTGAGGCGGTGTCGCCAAAGGTTGCGAATCTGATGTCATCAATACACGCTTTTTCGTGCAAATAATCATAGGGTGCGCGACCAGCCTCCCTATGGAGTAGCCCCGAGTGCCTGGTTGAGTCGAAGACTCAGCAGAGTAAAACTTTTCGATCGCTGTCGTCTTTTTGCTTACTTGTTTCAGTCGAAGACTCAAGCAGGGACTAAAAACTTTCGCGACTGCTGTCGTCTTTTGCCTGCTTGTTTCAGTCGAATTTGTTTCCGGCGCTCCCTATGGGAGTAACCCATGTTCATAATCGAACTGTGTTTCGAGTGGTTGGGTTTGCTTTTGTGATTGTCCATGTTCCTGCAACAAGAAAAAGAAAAGTCATAGGGTGCGCGGCCAGCGCTCCCTATGGGAGTAGCCCCCGAGTGCTTGGTGGAGTCGAAGACTCCAGCAAGGACTAAAAATAGTCGAAGTTTTCCACTGCGTAGCCTTGGTGATGTCAGTGCTGACGCTTGTATGACCTTAGTTGCCCGCGTGAGCGAGTTTTACGGGACGTGACGAGCGGTGGGTCCCACTTTCTGACTTTGATTTGACTGGGCGTGCGTAATCTTATTTTTAACTGCGCCTCCTCGATTTCCACGCGTAATGGTAGAAGTGGGGGGACAGTTCGCGCTTCCTATTCTCCACGTGTCCAATGCAATGCGTGCCATGTGTCCAATAGGGTTTTTGTCAGCCATTGGATTGCATCTCCCAGGGGTTAAGTAGCAGTGCTGCGGCGGTAATTTTCCATCTGCGCTCTTTCTTCCTTGCTGCCATCGCCATTGCTGCTGTTCTTTTGCTTTCCTGCGTTCGTCTTCTCCACAGCACTGGACCACCTCCGTTCGTTTCCAAGCTACTTTCTGCGCTCTCATCACCACCGCGCTATAGGAAAGAAGAAAGGAGGTATTGTCGCTGATTCTGTGGCCACCGTTGCTGCGACAAAGAAGAAGGGTGGCTCCACTGCTGCGGGCACCAGCGCCGCCGCCGGCGGGAAGAAGAAGGTCACAGGCACCCGCGTGACCAATGGCGCATGGCGCCCCTCTATCATCAAGGCATCGGATCTCCGTCTTCTTCGCCAAGATGGAGTTATCTCTGCGGCAGTCGCTGATGCGTGCGCCCCCAGCGGTGAGACCATTCCTGTGGCTCCCGCTGGTTTTCGAGTGACATTTCTTGCATTTGTCATTCGTGGTCTCTCCTTGCCTCTCCACCCCTTTCTTAGGGGTCTTCTTTGCTTCTACGGGCTCCAGCTCCATCAGCTGTCCCCAAATTCAATTCTCCACATCACCTATTTCATTACTCTTTGCGAGTGCTGGCTCGGAATCGAGCCACACTTTGGTCTTTTCAAGCTCCTGTTTAAATTGAAGCGGCAGTCCGCCTCTGGCTCTTTAGTTTACGACGTAGGTGGTTGCGGTATCCATGTTGACCCATCCGCCACCTACTTCGACATCAAGATTACCAAGTCCGTCCAGGGATGGAGGGACAAATGGTTCTATGTTCGCAACAAGAAGGCCAAGGACGAGCACTTTGGACTCGCGCCTTTCGATCCCGCAACTCCCTACAATAAGATGTGTTCTTGGAAGAACGTGATCATGCCTTCCGAACTCGCGGAGACAGACGTGCTATATCAACGCGTATGCGACCTCGAGAGTCGCATAGGCACAGAAGAGGGAGGCTGCGCCATTGTTAGGACTTGGCTGCGTCATCGCGTCCAGCCTCTCCAGGCCAGGGTCCACCCCATGTTTCAATGGGGTGGCGCTGATGATGCCACTCGCGTGTCTGCTGATGGCATGTCCGCGAGTGAGGTAGATAAGAGGGTGCGACTGGTTATGAAGTACACCCTCAAGGATGTGCTTCCGAACGAGCTAGTCGTTCCTCCTTTCGATGCTTCGAATCCTCCTCCTGAGGTACAGTTGTGCTACGCAGTAGCTTATTTTCGCGATTGCTTTTTCTGCTGCTTACCTGTAATGTTTGCTGATCTTTACTGTTTGTATGCAGGAGTGGGTGGTGTCGCCTTGTATGCGTCCCCTCCGTGAGGGGATTATTCCTCGTGAAGCTTTGGAAGAGGACGAGTCTGAGTCGACTGTCCCTTCTAATGTTGAAGAGGAAGCCCTCGAGTCCGAGAGCCCGGATACTGGCAAGCGTTCACGTAGCAGGGACTCCGACGCGTCGACTCCTTCAACTCCAGGAGGCGCGGCTGTTGGCGTGGAGTCGCCAATTCCAGCTGTTCCTGTGAGGGCTGTGGCATCGTCTTCTCGCAAGAAAATGCGATTGCCCAAGGAGTCTTCGTCAGAATCGACGGCTGCCACGTTTGATCTTGACAACTTTAACTGGTAAGTTTGCTAGGTTATTCATTCTTTTCTGTTTTCTTCTTGTTGGTTTTTGCCCTGGAGTTTGCCCTTTTCTCAATGTGGACTTTGTCTTGCAGTCAAGAGGCATCGTCATCTTTTGGCGACGTTGAGTTTTTGAAGGAATCGGGAGTCGCGACTTCAAGGGCCAAGGTAGAGGTCGAGCATGCTCCTTCTCCTCCGACAGCGGCCCACTCCGGGCACAATTCTTCGAGCTCTCCTCACGTAGGGGAGCATCGAGTAGTTGCTCGGATGAGGGTTCAGCAAACTTCTTCGGAGTCGCTGGAGGACCATGTAAGTATATCTTTCCTTCTTTTTTAACGTGGTAGTCAACGCCTTCTGCTGCCCTCTGCTGACTCCTTGTTTTGTGCGACAGTTCCTTGTAAAGGAAGCCGCGCAGGTGGAGGAGCAGGTGATGGCGATGGGTCGCCAGCATGCGATGCTGGAGACGCGCCACCGCGTGGTCGAGAGTGAGTGTTCTATACTTATTCTTTTCGTCTTCTCTCTGTTCTAGTATAATCGACTGACAGCCAATTATTGATTGCCATGTAGCTGAGCATAACGCTTTACTGCATGATGTCGCCATGTTGGAGAAGACACTAGCCGCAGCTGTGAAGGGGCGCGATGAGGCAATCACGGCTCATGATGATGCTCAGAAGCGCGAAGAGGATCTGCGCGCCTCCTTTGTGGCCAGGGAGAAGTTGTTCGAAGAGCAACTGTTCTCAGTCGCCAAGGCCCTCTCAGGTACCTTTACTGGTAGATATTTTATTGATGTTCTTCTCTGCATCTGGAGTGCCGGTGGCATTAGAAGTTTGATCCATGTGTGTATTTTGGTGTAGATGCTGGCGACTTGAGTTTTGATCCACAAGCCCTTTGTCGCGATGACGCTCTAGCAGGCGCGGTGTCTACGGTCGACGATCGTAGCGCCGCTGTCCAAAATACGTTGTCCAAGGCCAAGGCCACCCCAAGTCGCCTCCGAGAGGAGTTGATGCCGAAGGCGGAGCTGGTCGACAATGTGGAAGAGCTGGTGGAGTCGCTCGCTGGGGGTGTGCCTGCCACATACAAGAACTCCCTCCGCGCAGCTGGCGCGACCATGTCGCTTGCCATGGTGCAAGCCCACGGAGTCGAAGTAGATCCTTCTGCGGTGTCGAAGACGATGCCTATTATTGGCGGATGGTCGCGGTAGTATTCGCCCCTTTGCGATCGCTCGCCAAATATGGCCATTCCTTGATAAATACTGTTGCCAAGTATTCGGAGGAGCTCAATCGTGCGAAGAAGGCGGCGAAAACTTCGCCTCGGCGGCGAAAAGTCGATCTCGACATCGCCACGGACTTGATGAAGCCCCCGAGGTCATCAAAGTCGAAGAAGCCAGCTGCTTCGTAGTTAGTTTCTTGTAATAGTTGATGAATTGCCCTTTTGATTGGAGAACATGCCTATTGGCGAGTGTGTTTGTGGATACTTTATGCTGATCCTGAATGCATCTGTTACTTTTGACTTTTGAGTTGGTCGCCTTATTTGCCTCTGGCTTGATTTTTGGTAGGGTACATCAAGTGGTCTTGTGGGGGGAACCCCGGACTCGACATCTCTTGAGGATACAATGGCACCACCACGCTCCAGGGTAGAGGAGCTGTCCTTGCTTTCGCGACTTCGTGATCGCGTTAAGCAACTGGAGCGTGAGTTGCCCGTGATCCATGTATAGCAGCGATGTGGAAGTCAAAGGCTAAAAAAGCCACCGCCCGCGAGCAATATCTGCTTGGCGAGGTGACGCAGCTGGGCGACCAGTTTAAGTGTTAGTTTGCTCATCCTCGTCTTTCCTTTGTAGTTAATCGCAATGGTATGTTGTACTCATGCTGTTGATGTTGCTTCGTGTAGTTGTTAGCGCACGCCATCCGCAGGAGGAGAGGGATAGGATTGCCATCCGCCTTCATGATCTCACCCAGGAGCAACTTCAGGAGAGTGGATACTTCTGGGTAGATCATGATCGCAGAATCGCGTTGGCGACCCTGAGGATCGCGCCGAAAGTGCTGCTCTTTCTGAAGAAGTCGCAGTCGTGTTTGAAGAACATCTATCGGGCGATGTTCCCGCTGGATGATACTCCAACAAGCCTGCTGGCTCTTCTGACCAAATTTCAAGATATGTCCGCGGTTCACAAGTGCGTGAGGCAGCAGTTGGTGGCTGGTGCCAAGGCTGCCCTCTACATGGTGCGTTTGCATAGGCCTGGCGTGGATGTCGCCGCCATTGCCTCTGGGCCACCGGTGCCACCAGCAGGATCTTCCTGGAACATGGTGCCGCACTATCAGGCGGTGGACCATCCAGCCGAGGAGGTCGTCGACTTCTTCGAGGAACAGACTAATGTTCTTCTGTTGCAAGGGTAGCCAAATATGTATCCTGCACATAAGTGTACTAGTGTTGTAAAGCTCATATATATTTGTAGATAATTTACTGTTGAATGTGTACAAATAGCTTTATAAGCGTGGGGTGCGTTGCACTTATGCGAGTCCTTTTCGTTAGCCTGGACATCTTTGTATCTCGTTCCCTTGTCAACCTGTCAGGTGCGTTGCAGCTGGGTTGAGTTTGTGTTAAGGGGTTCGATTGATGTGCCAGCTACTCAGGATGTCGCGTTTTTGTTCGAAGAACATATGTGTATAGGGTGGCGTAGCCCCCGAGTATGAAAATGGACAAAGTAAAGGAGGGCACAGAGTTTCAGGGCACTTAGCTTTTATTTATTCGAAGAATAGTACGAGGTACAATGTGCGGATAAGTAGCCTTGGCTAAATAGCCTTATTTGTGATGTAAAAGTAAAGAAAAGCGACTAAGGGTAGAAGCGTCGCAGTTGTGCGATGTTCCAAGGGTTGGAGTGTGCGACTCCTGTCTCTAAATCTTGAAGGCGATAGGCGCCACCTGGGATTACTTCTGTAATCACATACGGTCCTTCCCAGGGGGATTCGAGCTTTAGATGCCCCTGCTGCTTCAGTCGCAGGACCAGGTCACCTTTGACGAAGGATCTGGGGCGAAGCCTTCTACTGTGGTAGTTGCGCAGGTTCTGCTGGTAGATCGTAAATCTTGATGCGGCAATTTCTCCTGCCTCGTCGAGGAGATCGACGGAGTATTTGAGTGCAAGAGATGACTCTTGTTCACTGTAAGCGACTACACGCGACGCCTTGTATCGCACTTCAGCGGGTAGTACTGATTCTGCTCCGTGCACCATAAAGAATGGTGTGTAGCCCGTGGCGCTGTTTGGAGTTGTTCGTAGACTCCAGAGTACGGACTGGAGCTCATCTGGCCAGCAACCCGCGGCTTGCTCGAGTGGCCGAAGGAGTCGCTTTTTGATGCCGCTGCAGACGAGCCCGTTTGCTTTTTCCACCTGACCATTGGTTTGTGGATGCGCGACTGAGGCGTAACTGATGTTGATCCCCAGGTTTCCACAGAATTCTTGGAACTCCTTGGATGTGAAGTTTGTCCCGTTGTCAGTGATGATGCTGTGCGGCACGCCGAAGCGGTAGACAATGGATTCGAAGAACTTGACCGCGTTGTGCCCTGATGGCTTGGACACTGGCATGGCCTCGATCCATTTGGTGAACTTGTCGACTGCGACCAAGAGGTAGACGTAGCCTCCTTGTGAGGACCTTGGGAGCTTGCCCACCATATCAAGCCCCCATTGTGCGAAGGGCCAGGCCAATGGAATGGGCCGTAGTTCTGTGCCTGGTGCGTGTGGCTTGTCCGCGAATCGCTGACAAGCGTTGCACTTTTGGACTATATCCTTGGCGTCGCGCATGGCCGTGGGCCAGTAAAATCCAGCTCGTAGAGCTTTGGCAATGAGGGCGCGACTACCGGCGTGGTGCCCGCAGGTCCCTTCATGGATGTCGAGGAGGGCTGCTCTTCCATCGGCTAGGGAGACGCATCGTTGTAACACACCTATGATGCTACGTTTATACAGTTCGCCGTTGATAACGGCGAATGCCTTGGAACATCGCGCGATGTGTCGTGCGTCTGTCGGGTCGTCCGGTAGGCGCTTGCTGAGGAGGTACGTAATGTACGGCTGCGTCCAGGATTGTTCGATCATCATGACGCTCATTGGTCCCTCGAGTCCTATGTCAAGCTCCAAGTCATCGGGTGTCATTGGCTCATTGGGTGGCGTAGCCCCCGATTCCGTTGCTCCGCTTGTTTTCTTCTCTGCGGCCTTTGGCTTGATGGAGCGTTCGCATATGCGCTCAAGAAATACCCCAGGTGGTGTGGGTGTGCAGGTGGTGCCTATGTTGGCGAGTGCGTCCGCCTCCTCATTGCTTTCGCGACCTATGTGTCGCAACTCGCAACCATCGAAGTCTCCTTCAAGTGTGTCGTAGAGGTCGCGGTATGCGATCATGTTGTCGTTCAGTGTGTCGCACTCGTGCATTGTTTGGTTGACGACCAGCTTGGAGTCGCCATATAAGATTAGCCTCTTTGCGCCGCAGGCTTTTGCCATCCTCATCCCGTGCAACAGGGCCTCGTATTCAGCCTTGTTGTTTGAGGCTGTGAACTGCATTCGCAGGATGTATTTCAGCTTGTCCCTTTGAGGTGATGTCAGTATGACACCTGCTCCTGCTCCATCTTTCCTCTTGGACCCATCGAAGTGCATTGTCCATAGGTAGGACATATCTGGCTTGTCCGGGAGTTGGTTTTCCATCCAATGCACGAGGAAGTCAGGGAGAACTTGCGACTTAATTGCATCGCGCTTTTCGTATGTGATGTCTCGTGGAGACAGCTCGATTCCCCAAAGCGCGACTCGCACCGTGGCGTTGGGGTTATTAAGGATATGTCCCAATGGGGCGTCGTTGACTACCATGATTGGATGTTCCTGGAAGTAATGGCGCAGTCGCCGGGCGGTCATAAAGACGACGTCGCAGCTTAGTAGCGGGTACTGCTGTTTTGTTGGCGTGAGGACCTCGCTGAGGTAGTATACCGGCATTGTACGCCGTGGACCTTGTTTTCTCAGCCGCTCGACCGAAAGCCTTTGTGCTAACCACTTGGTTGGTAGCGGAGATGTATAGCAGCAGTGGTTCCCTTTCTCGTGGAGTCACCAATACTGGCGAGGTGGATAGTAGGCGCTTGAAGTCTTCGAATGCTTCTTGCGCTTCATTGGTCCACTCGAATTTGTCAGCTTTGTGGAGGAGATGATAGAAGGGCAGCGCCTTTTCTCCCATTCGACTGATAAATCGACTGAGGGCCGCGATTTGTCCGGCTAGTTGCTGGACGCCTCTTATGTTCTTAGGCTTCTCCATGGCCAGTATGGCCTTTATCTTTTTCGGGTTTGCCTCAATCCCTCTCGCAGAGATGAGATACCCGAGCAGCTGCCCAAATGGTACGCCGAAGGCGCATTTGTCCGGATTGAGCTTTATCCAGTAGCGATCGAGATTGGCGAAGGTTTCGCGCAAGTCGTCGATTAGAGAGGCTTCTTCCTTGGTTTTGATTACTATGTCGTCGACATAGACTTGGTTGTTGCGACCTAGTTGCTCCTTGAGGCAAGCCTGCATGCACCGCTGGTATGTGGCTCCCGCGTTTTTAGCCCGAAGGGCATTGTGTTGTAGTAGAACACATCGAAGGGCGTTGTAAACACGGTCTTCTCCTGGTCTTCCTCCTTCATTCGAATTTGGTTATAGCCTGAGTAGGCATCAAGGAAGCAGAGGCGCTCGCATCCAGCGGTGGAGTCGATGATTTGATCGATCCGTGGTAGCGGGAAGTGATCTTTTGGGCAGTGCTTGTTTAAAGAAGTGAAGTCCACGCACATCCGTAGGATATCTGTGTCCTTTTTTGGTACCAGCACCGTATTGGCGAGCCAAGTGCTTTCCTTAATCTCGCGTATGAATTTGGCCTCGAGGAGTCTATTGATCTCCATTCCGACTACCTGTGCTCGTGGCTCAGACAGTCGCCTGATTGTTTGCTTGACTGGCCTTGCGTCGGGGTTGACGTTGAGTGCGTGCTCGGCGAATTCCCTGGGAACTCCTGGCATGTCCGCAGGACACCAAAGTAAAATTTCAGTGCTCACGGAGGAATTGACGACGCGAAGTTCCTATGGGACTCAAGTTGTTGGCGATGAGGGCCATTTTAGCGGATCGATGGATGGACCTGCACCTTCTTTGTGTGCAGATGAGTTGAAGGAGAGGTCGTGAGCTTGGCCTACTTGGGGCGCATCGTGTCTGTCGCTTCCTTCAATCGCCGAGCTCCTCCTACATGCCAAGGACCGAGATTCTGTTGAATTCTATCGCAATCGCCGACGCTCGAAGCTCCCGTTGATCGTGATGACGCCGTTGGGACCTGGCATTTTCATCTGCAGGTAGGCGTAGTGGGGTACCGCCATGAACCTAGCGAACGCGATGCGTCCGAGGATGCAGTGGTATTGTGAGGGCCAGTCGACGACCTCAAAGTCGATGCGCTCGCACCGGAAGTTCCTTGGCGTGCCGAATATGACATCGAGGTTGATTTTGCCCAGGGGTAGACGCCTTTCCCTGGGACGATGTCGTGGAACATTGTGTCCGATGCCTCCAAGCAGGTTAGAGGAATCCTCATTGCTCGCAAGGTACTCGCGAATATGAGGTTGATGCCGCTTCCGCCATCCATGAAGACGCGACTCATGTCGAAGCCTCCAATTTGCGCCTCGAGTACGAGGGGGCAATGACCTGGCGAGGTACTTGAGGCGGGTGGTCACGTTTGTCGAAGGTAATGCATGGATCACTGCCACTGAGGTACTCAGTGGTGGATGGTGGCGAGTGCGTGGCCAAGTTGACTTGGCGAGTGATGGCCTTCTGCACCCTATTGGAGGGGCGCCCCTTTTGGATCATCATGGTACCCATGGCCCATGGGTACGGTTCGCCTCCGTGGTGCTGGTCTGGTGCAGCTCCGTTCGGGGGTGGACCAGGTGGTGGTGGTGGTGCGCCATGTGCCACGGTGCCTGGAGCGGCTCCGTAGCCTCTTTCGACTGCGTTGCGGGTCATCCGAACCAATCCCTCATGTATCTTGAGGAACTCGCGATAGTCCTTGAGGAGGTGGCTAGACTTTCACTTGGCATCATGCTTGTCGACGTAGAAGTGTACCGTGCATGGCCCGGACAGTTTGTCCTCGATGGAGGTCGCGGGTGCTTCATCGCGAGTGCGGCGTTGCCATACTTGCGTGGTTTTCCCAGAGTCACGGTATCTGTTGCTGCGGTATCCACTATTGCGGTTATCGTCGCGTCTATCGGCGTAGCCGGCTGCGACCATGTTGACGTCATCGCGATCGTCATAGACGCGCATGCGACGCTTACTCCAGCGGTCGCGTCTTCGTTCGAGTTCTGCCTCCTCGTCAGAGTGAACGCGATTCTTCACCGAATCTTCTCCATCGTCCCACCGATTCGTGATCTCCATCAGGTGGTCGATGGTCTGGGGTTTTGAGTGGCCTAGCTCCTCCCTGAGTTCCATGCGGCGGACACCACCATTGAATGCATCAATCGCACGGTCTTCCGAGATGTTCTCCGCGGAGTTCTTGATGATGGACCACCTTTGGATGTAAGAGCGCAGCAATTCGCCGGATCTTTGCTGGCAGCATCTCAGTTCTTCGATTGAGGCGGGGCGTTTGTACGTGCCCTTAAAGTTGCACACGAAGCTATAGACCAGCTCATCCCAGCTACAAATGGATCCGCGTGGGAGGTTATTGAGACATGCCCGGGCAGCGCCCTGCAGCTGTAGCTGCAAGCATTGCATGGCAGTACTTCGACTGCCTCCATGTAGCCTGACGGAGGAGATGTGATCCTCCAGCCAGATCTTGGGGTCCTACAGACCGTCAAATTTCGGGTTCTCCAATGGGAGTTTGAACCCTTTAGGCATTCGCTTTTGCCTGATGGATCTGCTGAAGCATCTGGCGACGCAGAGCTCCCCATCTTCTTCTTCCGAGTTAGTCGACCGAGCACGTCGTGCCCTTGACTTGTCGATCTTGCGCTGCGTGAGTTCATCGCGTGCATCGTAGTCGCGATCATGTCGCCGTGAGCGCGGCGCCGAGACAGGTCGTGACTGTCATCGCTGGACAAGGGCGAGGAGTAGCGCTTTGCTAACGCTTTGCCATTTTTTGGGTCTGGTACCGGTTCCTTGTCGAGGGCGGCCTCGATTAGCCCTAGGCCCGCGATCGTAGATCGGTGCATGGTTGTTCGGGGATCTCCAGCTGGTGGCTGGTTATTGAGAAGGTACATGGTGGCCGCTGTCACCTTGGCCTGCGGTGTCCTGGGAACCACGTTGCCCCTCGTGTCAACTATCATAGAGCCGAAGTCGAGGACTTTCGCGGCGTCTATGCGCTCTTGTTCGGTGAGGTGAGCCATCCGCGATTGCCTTTTCCTGGCGAGGTGCTCGTTGCCTCTTGAGGAGGATCCTCCGTAGGAGGAGAGCCCAGCACGACGAAGGCTCGACTCGTCCGCCGCCTTTTTACGCGCCTCAAGTTGCACGATTGCTTGTTTTTGGCGCTTGAATTCCTCTTTTAGGAGCTAGTGGTAGCCCATCAGTAGTTCCTACAGGGACCCGAAGGGTAGAGGTGCACCTCGTAAGGCTTCGCGGCAGCGTTCCCACTCTTGCTCATTGAGCCTGATCACGATGCGTTCGCCGGTTTGATCGTTGATTATGCTAGGAGGTTCGACTGCTCCTCTGTTGCCACCGTTACCGCCGTTGCCGGCGTTGGGCGGGTCGGTGCTGTTGCCGGTGTTACCACCGTTGCCGCGATTGGGTGGATCGGTGCCGTTGCCGGTGTTGCCACCGTTACCGCGGTTGGCGGAGGTGTCGCCCGCGTTGATGACGGCGCACATGAAGTGATTTGGGAAGCTGTTGCTTCCACAACTTTCAGATCCGGAACCGTAGGTTCTATCTTCAGTGGCCAGATTGCTTAGATCGGAGTCGCGACTGTTGCCGCTGACCATGTTCCCAACTGCTGCCGGAGCATTGAGCTCACTGAGGGTGCCGATCGATGGAGGGAACCATGATGCTGGGGCAATCGCCGGTGCCGTCGGCTGATCGGGCATGCGAAGCGTGCCCATCTGACCAACTTGGAAGCGGAAGCTCCCAATCGCCAGGCTGATTCCGTCGCCCACGGACTCGAAGGCCGGGCGAGTAGCCGGCATGTGGATGGTGAAGTCGAAGGCGCCGAAAAGCTGGCGAATCTCCACTGTTGCAGAGTTGTAGATCACGTTTGATGGGCCCTAAGAAGCCGCAACATCAGCACTCCCAATTCCCACAGACGGCGCCAATTGACGAGGATTTAACTCATCAATTCCCATTGTTATGGACTTGGGTTTTGGAGAAGGAGGGAGCGCTGGAGACATCTATCGGCTAGCAAACAAGCACACAGGGGACAAAGGATTTACCCAGGTTCAGGCCTCGTAGAGGTCCCTACTCCTGCTTGTCTGCTCGTGGAATTATTGAGGGAGTCGAAAGTTACAACAGTGCGCAGATGCAATCTGGTGAAGGTTTGTGGAAGCTAGGGTTGCGTGTGTCCTCCTCGCCGCCCCCTCCTAGCCCTTATATAGATAGGATAGGTCTTGGGTAGCAGGTCGAGTCGGTTACAAGTTAGGGTTTTCCCCTTTCAAACTTTCTATCTTCAGCTTTCTCTTGATCTTCAAGCAATCGTGAGTCCGCAGGTTACTCGAGTCCTTCTATCTGGGCCTTGGTGACACCGTGGGCCTATACGTATTTGGACCGTATATACCAAGTTCAGGTACCGGCAGGGTATACCCATGTCACCCTCTCTCTCTCTCGTGACCGTGGTCCCAAGTCTGGACTGCGTGAGCGAGAGACATCTTCACCACGGAGCGCCGTCGCGCTGCGGGATTCGGATCCGGGAGCTCTACTTCCACAACTGCTGCTGGATCGGGGAAGCGGGAGTCATCGTCAGGCACCGGACGTGTGTAACTCCCCGCGAGGTGTCGCACTTGAGGCACTCAAGTCGTTGGAGCCAGAAGGAGCGCAAGGACTTCATCATGACCTTGAGGTCAGCTTCGGCTCGTCTACATCAACCACGCTCTCCTGAGCATTGACAACGCTTTTCGGTCTTCAAGGGTAAGTTCGTGAAAAGCCCCTCCCGTTACTGTATTACTAATAGATAGGTCCTAGCAGCTTCAGGGGTTCAGGGGCATAGAGTAAAATTTATTGTTTTATGCGCGGAACCCCTACAGTGGTATAAGAGCTAGATCTATGCGTAGTAATGCTAGTACGGGTAGAACACATGATATGTAGCGTGTGGGCGTTGATCTTTTAGTTTTTACCCTCCCACGTGTACTTGTGTATACCGCAGTAATGCTTGATGAAGCGGCCCCCAACCGACTTTACGCGTTCATTCGCGAGACTGGTCCACGCTTGACATACGGCTTGTACCGTATAAAGTGGCTTAGGGGGGTGTCTGTCTCTCTCGCATTAGTTGGTATACCATTTGCAACGGAGGGCCCTGAAAGGGGTGTAGTATAGACAACTAATTGATCAGCGTTGTGCTGAAAGTTTGTAGGTAAGAACGGTTCTTGTGCGAAAGCCCATTCAGCCATGTAAAACATGCAAAGATAAAGTAGAAGCATCTAACTTTGTTTTGCAGGGGGGCGTTGCTTTGTGATATGGTTGTGGCAAAGGTAAAGTAATTACCTTTTGTTGCATAGTAGTAGATAGTCACGAAGGTGACAAACTACCACGTCGGAGTGACACCGGTACCCTGGTGTCTACGGCGCCGGAACCCTGGCACCGGAACCCGGTGACGGCGGATGGAGATCACGACGTGAAGGACCATATCACATAGCATTTACATTCAATGTTATTGTTTGTATGTCTTATTGTGTGCTAGTATTAGATACTCGACGGTAGCCTAATAAGATGATCCCTCTTAAAATTACCAACGATTGTGTTCCCCCTTAGTGTGCACCACCAAGAAAGTTCTTTGGTATGAGGCGATCCAGGGTGACAGGCCTGGGTGTCATACATATCTACGTTTGCATACAGTGGGTGTAAGCCATGTTGCACAGCAAATACACTAAGGTTGAGTTGGCGAGCCTAGCATGCTAGAGAAGTGTGGCCTCGGAACGCGGATGGTCGAAAGATCGAGCACGAGTCGCATGAATGATGTGACCGACATTTAGCGTCCACCCTTGAACCCACATTGATGGTCGTGACGATCGGGGGAGATGTGGCTGATAGGGGTCGTGTTATCACTAGGAACCCTCACTGGGGATAGGTGTTTCTAAGTGGAGTTATTATTAACTCAATTAATTATAAACTTAGTCTAAATTCCTTTTGCAATTATAAATGTAGAAAATGGTTCTTCCCGAGATTACTTTTCCTATCGATGATTGGTTAGAAGGAGAGAAGCTCTGATTAGATGGATCGTACTTCTCCATTTGGGTTGCCAGTCTCCATGTTCTCCTTAGAGAGAACGACATGGTCTACTACATACTCGGCGGGATGGATCTGGATCCATCCATAGACCTTGAGACCCTAGAGGAGCGGAAAGACCGCTATCTCCGTCGGGAGATGGCCTCCTATATTTCAGTTGTGATGCGTTTCGGAATGGTGGACGAGCTGTGGCCTTTCGTGGGTGATGTCAACCCTCGTTCGGTGATGCTACACCTTAGGACACATTTCGTGGATTAGACACGCATTTGGGAGCATGAGTTGATGGGAGACTTCCTCTCCATTAAGATGGAGGAGAACTCGTCACTGGACAGCCACTTGTAGCACATGCATGATGTGTACATGAGGCCAACATACTTTCTGGATGTCTAGATTACAGGCTCTTTCACAAATGCTGCTATGCTGTGGTTGCTGCCACCAAGCTACCAAGCACAAGTCAGGACTTGCGTAATGAGGGGTGACACGGAAATGGAGTTCCACCGGTTCATGACACATCTCAGGAATGTGTTGGTTGAACAAGATGTCGCTCAGGTCGTCAACGACAAAGGTATATATTTGATATGCAGTTTTATAAATGGTATAATCTTGCAAACACATTTGCAGTGTTAAGTATATCTGATACTTGTTCTGTTTTGGTGAAAACAGGTCCTTCTACATGAGAGGTGCTTCCTGGAGAGGAGGCGACGTTGCGTGTTGATGGCGAGCATGATGATGATGGCCGACGACACTCTCCCTCAACATTTATCACTTAGTTTGTGTTTTAGGATGATTTTTGTGATCAAGAGATTGTGAACTTCTTTAGTGTGTCTCACACTTTTTGAGACGGTTATTCATATGAGTTTGTAACAAATAGTTGTTCTGCTTTTATGAATGATTTCTATTCGTGTTCATATCTTGTTTGATTATATGTGAATTATCCTTGTTGTTTGAAACTAATTGATAATGTATGAACATTTGTAAAACATTAAAATTCCTTGTTTAAAATACCCAACTTAATGATATATTCATTAATGAATGAAACCATTGTTTAAATTCAAAGTTATAATGATAATATGTGAAAGTCATTTGATTACTTTTCACATATATCATGCCTAAGTTCGGCGAAATAACTTGAACACCATGTATTACTTGAATACAAAGTGTTTAATGAATTGTTAAAAGTATATACATATCCGATGTATTATGTTTAACGAAAATGGTAATTATCATTAAATGATTGTTTAAATGTGTAAAGTAAGTTTACCAAAGGAAACATGAATATGAAACTATTTGATTTTGATCAAAGTGTTTCATCAACAAAGGGTATAAATATAAAAGAGAATCCAACTACTATGATTTGATCAATAGTAATGAAATTCAACTTTATAAGAATGGCATAAAAGAAATTGTGAAATGTAAAGTGTTTTGAAACGTCAAAATACAAAGCATCACAATGCGATATTAGATATCAAAAGGGGTTGAATAGAAGGCACCAAATAAATCGTTGTAGTGTGTATGTAGAGACCATTAGTTAGAAATAGTTAGCACTCAATTAGAATTGGTAAACCATTTGAATTCGTCAAAGTTTTGGGGTTATTCGATGTAACCAAAACAATAGAGAATAAGTCCTTGTAGTGTATTCATTGGAAACTTTGAATACAAAACCCATAGCTCAAACCAAAAGGAAAGCAAGATTCGTATTGCTTGGAATTTGGTGCATTCTTGAGAAAGCTCACTTCTGGTGCTGTTTCTCAATTATGAAGCAAATGGAAATTAGTGTAAAACATGATGAGGATTCAAAACTCTGCATCAGAGTGTTGAGAAGCACAACGGACAGTGTTCCTGAATGATTCTCTTCACGGAAGGAAAGAATCAATGATTTTGATCATTGTGTTTTCCCCTCCACTATTGTTTTCCACTACATGAAGTAGGATTCAAAATGTAAATCCATATCTTGTATGGAGACATTTGTGAACCACTTGTCATGATTTTGGAATATGACATACCTACGAACTACAAAGGAAATAATGGTAAACTAGAATTATGAGAAATCCTAGAAGCAAAATTCCCTTGAGATTAGAAAGCAATTCATTGCTAAATCTCACAAGTAAAAGGGGTTACTTGAATTTTCCCAAATGACTGCAAAGCCATGTAGGAAAAGGGGGTGAATGACAAAAGCACAATTTTTCAAGTATTGGACAAATGCAGATGAATTTGATTCATGTGTGCTAAATGTCTAGTGGATTTAAAACTAGTAAAGTACTAGTATCTCATAATAAATCTCCAAGTTTGATATTTAATCAAAGGATTTTGAAGTTATTCAAAACAGTAAGAAGGTATGCAATTTGCATAAAATTGAGTGGGAGCTATGAAAGTCTTCCTGAAACAATATGTGATTGACATATTTTTAAGTGGGAGCAACATAAGACTCAAATTCAAATATGTAGGAACATAGTTTGAGTAAGGGTACTCACTCGTACCCAAATATGTTAGCAACATAGTTTGAGTGGGAGCTTATAGGAGTAATTCTTAAGTAAGTTAAGGATGAAAGCGCAAATACTTATAAATAATGATTTATAAGATGTAGAAGTTGATAATAAGTGTATTATGATATTATGTATTATTCCTTAAGAGATTCTGAAAGGGATTTTCAGAATAGAAGTTAATTAAGGAACTAGTCCTTAATGACTCAAATTAGGAATAGCATTAAGTTAGACATCAATGGTTGAAAGAAAGAATAGGATGATCATCATCCACTATGTTGATACATAGGTTCTATCTTAGTAAACCATGATGATAACTTAGCATGATATGTGATCCAAATAAGGAACGTTTGAAAGTGATTAAGTTCGAATCACAGAATGTTGAGCTAATTTTGTCCACAGAGTCTAATAGAGAACTCTAGACATGTTTTTCAAATCCATAAAGGATGACATATCTTAAAGCATAAAGAGTTATGTTATAAGGGAATATGTTGGAAACTCCTGTAGATACCAATTAAAGTCAAGTAGGAAGCAAGGTGAACAAAACATCGAAATTTGCACGGAGTGCACTAGTGTTTCAATAAATACATTTATAATAATAGATAAGGGTACCATCTAAAGTGTTGTATAATGTTATGGCGGGGCTAATTCGCTTTTAACGTAGAATGATGTGTCCCAGGGCACAGTGCCCATGAGAAAGCCCTCGAGGTTGATCTAACATCACTGTAGGCTCCTGGAATCAGGCCTCGTTCTGCTGCCATAGCAACGATGCATACACACAGATGTTGTCATGTGATGATAGAATATTAATGTCAATCAAAGTGACATTAGTAAGTTGCAAAGGATTTGGGACTGTAAAGTACAGACCCAAGACTCAACCTCTTCCATGAGCAAGCATGTTCTAGGTACCGGTTATATGGTACCAATAATTAAGAACAAATGCAGCTAGTGTATTTGTACTCTAGTGCAAGTGGCAGACTGTTGGAAATATGCCCTAGAGACAAATAGTAGTAAGGACTATTATCATATTTCATATAGTTTATGATTAAGTTTTATATCATGCTATAACTGTATTGAGTGGAAAAATCAATACACGTGTGATATACAAACAAACCAGGGGTTCCCAGTGAAACTCTAGTCACTGGTTCATTGGTCAACAGATGATCATGTTTCCTGATCATGTGGCATTTATGCCAGTTGGAAATGAGGTCATCTCATTCTGAGAATGAGAAGATGAACCGATACCCAACCTAAACATCGTGATTCGATCATGTCACGAAGTTCAAGTTACGATGATTAGAAATGGATCCTCGTAGACTATTCCTTAGACCGTGAGGCTATATTAATCACTGTCTCCCGAGAATGCTTAGATAGCATCAAACGCCATCTAGTAAAACGGTGGTTATAAAGGTGTGTTCAGGTATTCGGAGGAAACCGTAGAGGCAATATATGTCAAGAGCGGGATTTGTCCGTCCATGTGACGGGAAGATACTCAAGGGCCCACTCGGAGAGGTTATATCCAATAGCTGCGCAGCGTTTGATTAGATCACGGGGATATCACTTGTCAGAACGAGTCAAGTAGCATTGTTCAGTAACGAGATTGAACACGACATGGTGATGTCATTGATCAGATCTCGGGCAATGCAAGTATCAAGAGACAAAGGGAATAAAGACACGACTGTCCCGGTTCAAATGACGAAAGATCTTCGTGGAATGCATAGGGTCACATGGCCATCCAGGTCCCTCTGTTGATCATTGGTGCGGGAGTGTCCCGACCATGTCTGGAGTGTTCCCGAACCATGGGGTATCACGCTTAAGGGCTTGATGATGCTTAGAGAGTGTTTGTAGGATCGGTAGAATCGCCAAAGAAAAGAAGGGAGAAAACCAGAAGGGTTTCGGTAAGTCCGGAGGATGTCCGGAGTAGAGGTGGAAGGTGTTCCATGGCCACGGAGATTGAATAATATGTGAATGAATGTTAAATGTTGATTTAATCATTTATTCATAATTATTTAATAAAGAGAAAATCAATTAAAAGGTAAAATGGCTTAATGGGCCAATTTCCGGAGGGAGAGGGCCCATTAGGGGAAAGGAGAAAGGGGAGAGGGACCAAGGGGGAGGCCGGCTGGGCGCCCCCTTGAGGGGCCCACTAGGGGCTGGTCGGCCACCACCACCTCCTCTCCTTTAGTCCCACCTCGACTTGAGGGAGGTAGTACCTCCCTCCCTATATAAAGTGGGGTATTTGGCCTAGAAAATACACCCAATAATCAATAAAGGTCTCCCACTTTGGGAGGACCTCTAATTGATATTTTCTCTCCCCTCTCTCTCTCTCTCGTGACCGTAGTCCCAAGTCTGACTGCACGAGCGAGACATCTTCACCATGAGCAATCGCGCTGCGGGATTCGGATCCGGGAGCTCTACTTCTGCAACTACTGCTGGATCGGGGAAGCGGGAGTCATCGTCAGGCACCGGACATGTGTAACTCCCCGCGAGGTGTCGCACTTGAGGCACTCAAGTCGTTGGAGCCAGAAGGAGCGCAAGGACTTCATCATGACCTTGAGGTCGGCTTCGGCTCGTCTACATCAACCACGCTCTCCTGAGCGTTGACAACGATTTTCGGTCTTCAAGGGTAAGTTCGCGAAAAGCCCCTCCTGCTATCAGACATTAATAGATAGGTCCTGGCAGCTTCAGGGGTTCAGGGGCGTAGCGTAAAATTTATTGTTTTTATGCGCGGAACCCCTACACTCTCATGCTCGGCGAGCTCATTCCGCTGCACCTCCACGTGTCGCATGCGGGCCTCCTCCACCTCCGTGGCCGTGGCGGTTGGCGGGATCGGTGTGGAGAATGGATCTGGTGGGGCGGCCGTGCTGCCTGCCATGTAGATCGTGTTGAAGCAATTGGATTTGGCACGGAAGTCCTCGGGCGACTGTGAGCCGGAATCAGAATCGAAGATCCCGAGAATGGAGGAGTCCTCGAAATCCTCAGGGTTGGAGACCTGCGTGATGGAGTCCTCTCGTGATGCCTGTTGTGATGGATCCGTCGACCGAGGCAGGGGTCACGGAGTCAGCGTCATCGTTTAGGGCCTCGTCGTCCGCGGCGGTGTTGGTCTCGGCCGCGTTGCTGGCGGCCGAGTCGTACTCGGTGACGAGGCTCCTGATGGAGCGGACCTGCTTCTCCGAGAGCAGATCGCGATGCGGCGGCGATCTTCCAACAATCACCATCACCGCTGGGTCGACCGTGCCGGTGAAGCCAACGAAGAGGTTGATGGAGCCGACCAGCATTATCGCGCTGTGGGTGATCGGGCGCGACGCTGGGACGTAGCTGCTGGGCAGGATCTGTAAGATCCTGCCAATGGCGATCATGCAACCGGTGGCGATCGACCGATCGATCGGCGAGTAGGGTCTCGCCACAGAACTCAGGCCATTCCGGCTGGGCCCCACGGTGGGCGCCACTGTCGTGGAAATGGCCACAGAAGTCGCTGCAGTAGGCAGCGATTGATTGAATCGGGGGCGAGAGCTGGCGGCCATATGTGGTGGCGGATGCACATGGATTTATCCAGGTTCAGCCCCCCGGAGGGTAAAGACCTACTCCTGCTAGATTGGATTAGTAGAGGGAAAGTTACAATGGCGGCGAGCTCGGCGTCTAAGCAGCGAGTCGCTCGAAGGGGTGTATGATGGAACGTAAGTCCTCAGGATACCCTAGAGGTTTATATATGAGACACCTCGCTAGGGTTTACAGTTTACAGGGTTTACAGTTTACAACCGAACAGAATATGGATTTAGAGGCTTTAACCTAATCCGACTGGGCTTCGAGTATGCTTTTGGTCCTCCAGTCTCTAGTTGCATTCCAGTCGCCATCCTGCAGGCCCACTCGTGAGACCTTTGGCCCAATCGGAACGTCCTGCTGGGCATACCCCATCCGGCATATCCCCATCAGGCACCACAACCGGCGGCACCTCCGTACTCGGTCACACGTGTGACTCGTTTATATCCTCCATGCCCTTGGTCCAGTGGGGCAGTGGAAGAAGGGATCTGCCGAAACTCCTCCTCCTTCTCCTCCTCCACTTATCCAAGTGTTGGTGGTAAATTATTTTGGCAGCACTTCCCTACAAGAACTCGCCAAATGCTGGAGCAGCAAGAAAGGGAAATGAAAGGGGATTCTAGAGTGTGAAGGAAGAGAGGAGAGATTGCCAACTTTTCTAGGAGAGGAGGGGCAACCCCTAGGGGTGGTGCGCCAGCCCCTAGAGGTGCCACCTCCCCCTCTTCATGGTGGTAACATCTTCCATCAAGTAGGTAACCCCCTCTCTTATTCTCTTTTTAATTGCTTGAAATTCATAACAATTAAACCACACTCATGGAATCAATAAAACATTTGTATTTATTTAATATTTGTCAATTAATTCAATTAACAAACATTAACAATTACCCCTTATGTTATTTCGATATCCTGAAACACTTTTGACGCTTTTCCGAAACAACCCATGTGTTGTCCAATAATTCAGTCAGAGTTCCAAATCCACTCAAAACGCATCAGTGAACCTTAAGTGTGTCACCCTATGGTTCGTGAATAATATGGACATGATCGAGGCACCTCTCTGATCAATAATCATCAGCGAGATCTGAAAATCCGTAACGACTCCCACTTATTCAATAATGGATCTAGTGATCGTGCAAACCATTAATGTTGTAGTCAATTCCTTTTTTCTCTCGATATATTACTTTTCCGAGATCTGATCATTTGGTATCATACATACCTAGTTTGATCTCGTTACCGACAAGTACTCTTTACTTGTCCCGTGATATAACATTCCTTGTGATCAAATCACTTGCTTGCAAGGTGTTATCAATGTTATATCACTAAGAGGGTCCATAGTATATGTCTCCATCATCAGGATGGAAAAATCCCACTCTTGATCCATGAGCCTCAACTAACACTTTCCAAGTAGGCAACAACATCTTTATAATCACCTAGTTACGGTGTGATGTTTTATGGAATCAAAGTACTCTTCTAGTGTTAGTGATTGACGTGATCTCATGGTCTAAGGATTAGGACTACTTTGTATGAGTTTTATATAGCAATGAAACTTGATTGACTTGATTGTATTGATATTCTTACTATGTGTGTGACTGTTCATCATATCATTCTCTAATGACATGACATTGTTATTAACAACATCGAATGTTCATGATCAGGAAACCTTAATCATCTGTTAATCAACAAGCTAGTGTAATGAGAGGCATTAGGAGGAACCTTTTTCTTTGTTTATTAAACACACATGTATTAACGTTTCCGGTTAACACAATTATAGCATGAGAAATAAACATCTGTTATCAAATTGGAATAAAATAATAACCGGGCATATTCCTTTCAGTCTCCCACTTGCACTAGAGTTAATAATCTAGTTTACATAGTTATGAATCTAACACCCATAGAGTTCTGGTGCTGATCATGTTTTTCCCATGGGAGTACTTTATTCAATTGGTCTGCAATGTTCAGATCTATGTGCACTTTGCAAATATCTAAATCACCATCCTGGACATGTTCCCGGATGGAGTTAAATCAATGTTTGATATGCTTGGAATTCTTGTGAGACCTTGGTTCCTTAGCATTGGCTTTGGCACCATTGTTGTCACAATAGATAACCATTGGGTCCAAAGCACTTGGAACCACACCCAGTTTGGAAATGAACTCCTTCATCCAAACTGCTTCCGCCACTGCTTCTGAAGCAGAGATATATTCTACATCCATTGAAGATCTTGGCACCACAGGTTACTTGAAGCTCTTCCAACTCACAATTGCACCATTCATTAAAAATACATATCCAGATTATGACTTAGAGTCATCCAGATCGGTGTCAAAATTAGCATCGACGTAATACTTTGTGACGAGCTCCTCTTCACTGCCATATACGAGAAACATATCATTTGTTCTTCTTAAGTACTTACAGATATTCTTGACCATCATACAATCTTCCAAACCTAGATCATATTGGTACCTACTAGTCAGACTAACAGCATGTGCCACATCTGGTCTTGTACACAATATACCATACATAATAGAGCCTATGGCTAAGGCATAGGGGATCTTATCCATGCCTTATCTATCTTCTGCTATAGCTGGACTCTTAGACTTCCTCAAAGTCGTACCTTGCCACATAGGTAAGAACCCTTTCTTACTTCCATCCATTCTGAACTTTCTCATAATCTTGTCAAGGTATGTACTCTATGATATCCCAATTAAGCATCTTGACCTATCTCTATAGATCTTGGTGCCTAAAATATAGGCAACTTCACCAAGGTCTTTCATTGAAAACTTACTGTTTAAGTAATCCTTTATGTTTTGTAAAAGTTCTGTATCATTTCCAATCAATAATATGTTATCCACATATAATATTAGAAATTCTATAGATATCCCACTCACTTTCTTGTAAATACAAGCTTCTCCAATAGTTTGGACAAATCCAAACCCTTTGATCACTTAATCAAAGTGAAGATTCCAACTCTAGGATGCTTGCTTTAGCCCATAAATGGAACGCTAGAGTTTGTATACCTTGTCAGCATCCTTAGGATCGACAAAACATTTGAGTTGCATCATATACAACTCTTCCTCAATGTTTCCATTAAGGAACACCGTTTTGATATCCATCTGCCAGATTTTATAATCGAAAAAAGCAGCAATTGCTAACATAATCCTAACAGACTTTAGCATCGCTATGGGTAAAAAGTATCATCGTAGTCAACTCCTTGAATTTTTCAGAACCCTTTCACAACAAGTCGAGCTTTATAGACAGTTACATTACCGTTAGGGTCAGTTTTCTTCTTGAAAATCCATTTGTTCTCAACGACCTTGCGGTCGTGAGATAAGTCCACCAAAGTCCAAACTTGGTTTTCGTACATGGATCCCATCTCGGATTGCATGGCTTGAAGCCATTTGATGGAATCCGGGCTCATCATCGCTTCCTCATATGTTGCAGGGTCATTACTTCCATCTACCATGAAATTCAAGACTGGATCACCATACAATTCAGGAGCTGTATGTATCCTGCGAGGTTCGGCAGTATTCTCTTTCAGAGTTTCATGGAAAGGAGGTTCCTCATCATCATCTCCCTCTTCAATTGGTGAAGTCAACACTGGAACAGTTTCCAACACTGTGCCACTCACCATTTCAGGAAGAGAAGGTTCAATAACCTTGTTGAGTTCTACCTTCCTACTACTCACACCTTTGAGAGAAACTCTTTCTCCAAAAAGGATCCACTCTTGGCAACGAAATTTTTGCCTTCAGATCGGTGATAAAAGGTGTACCCAATTGTTTCTTGAGGGTATCCTATGAAGGCTCATTTTTCCACTTTGGGTTCAAGCTTATCAGGTTGAAGTTTCTTCACATAAGCATCGCAACCCAAAACTTTTAGACATGACAGCTTAGGTTGTGACCAAACCATAATTCATATGGTTTCGTTAACGGATTTTGATGGTGCCCTATTTAAGGTGAATGTAGTTGTCTCTAGTGCATGACCCCAAAATTCAAGTGGAAAATCGGTAAGGGACATCATAGATTGTACTATATCTAATAAAGTTCGATTATGATGTTCGGATACACCATTATGTTGTGGTTTTCCGGTGGGAGTGAGTTGTGAAACAATTTCACATTGTCTCATGTGTGTGCCAAACTCATAACTAAGATATTCTCCTCCATGATTGGATCATAGATATTTGATCTTTATATTACGATGATTTTCTACTTCACTCTGAAATTCTTCGAACTTTTCAAATGTTTCAGATTTGTGTTTCATTAAGTAAATATACCCATATCTACTTGAATCATCCATGAAAGTCACAAAATAACAATATCCACCGCGTGCCGACACACTCATTGGAACACATACATCGGTATGTATTATTTCTAGTAAGTCGGTCGCCCGCTCCATTCTTCCGGAGAATGGAGTTCTAGTCATCTTTCCCATAAGGCATGGCTCACATGTATCAAATGATTCATAATCAAGGGATTCCAGTAGTCCATCAGAATGGAGCTTCTTCATGCGTTTCACACCAGTATGACCTAAACGGCAATGCCACAAATATGCAGCAATATCAACATTCATCTTAATTCTTTTGGCATTCACATTATGAATATGTGTACTACTATATTCAATATTCAGAACAAATAAACCATCCTTCTCAGGTGCATGACCATAAAAGATATTATTCATATAAAAGGAACAATCATTGTTCTTAGACATAAATGAATGATCGTATTGCATTAAACAAGATCTCGATATAATGATCATGCTCAACAAAGGCACCAAATAACATTTATTTAGGTTTATCACTATCCTGACAGTAGATGAAGAGGCAGTGTCCCGACGACGATCACATCAAGCTTTGATCCATTGTCGACGCGCATCGTCACTTCATCCTTTACTAGTTGTCGACTATTCCTTAGCCCCTGTTTCGAGTTACATATGTTAGCAACTGAACCGGTATCAAATACCCAGGTGCTACTTTGACTACTAGTAAGGTACACATCAATAACATGTATATCACATATACCTTTGGGTAACTTCCCGGCCTTCTTATCTGCCAAGTACTTTGGGTAGTTCCGCTTCTAGTGACCAATCCCTTTGTAGTAGAAGCACTCAATATCAGGCTTAGGCCCTCCATTGGTGTTCTTCTTAGGTGCAGCAACAGACTTGTCATCCCTTTTGAAGTTACCCTTGGACTTGCCTTTCGTGCCCTTTTTCTTAAAACTGGTGGTCTTATTGACCATCAACACTTGATGCTCCTTCTTTATGTCTACCTCGGTAGTCTTTAGCATGGTTGCGAGTTCAGTGAGCAACTTATTCGCACCACTCATCTTGTAGTTAAGCACAAACCCTTTGTAGCTTGCTGAGAGCGATTGCAGAACCCCTATCCATCATGAGATCAGCTGGAATCTCACATCCCAGTGTCTCAAGACGTTGATCGTAGCCCGTCATCTTAACGACGTGCTTGTTCACAGAGTTGTGCTCCTCCATCTTTGTGCTAAAGAACTTATTGGATATCTCATATCTCTCAGTACGGATTTGGTCCCCAAACATAGTTTTGACTTCCTCCACCATAGCATCAGCATCGGTAAGTTCAAAGTGCTTTTGGAGTTCAGGCTCCAGTGACTGGAGGGTCGCACACCGCACAAGAGTGTAGTCATCATTCTTTGTGTCATACACATTGCGCTCTTCCTGAGGCGCATCATATGCAGGGGTGTCACCTAGCGAACCATCTAGCACATAAGCCTTTTTCAAGCCCACGAGGATAATCCTCATATTGCGGTGCCAGTTGGTGAAGTTAGACCCATTGTCTTGCAGTTTTTCTCTATCTAGGAATGCGTTGAAATTGAACGCAGGGGTGCCATGATCTACAATACATTTGCAAAGACCATTTAGCCTAAGTTTATAACAGATTGAGTTCAAGTTAATTTCAAAAAATACTAAGAGAACTCTCACTCAAAAATGACATCCTTGTAGTAAATTTTAGTGATTACACGAACCAAATTCACTACACCACGACCAATCATCACATGAGATGGTGTAGCTGTAATAACGAGCATCATATGGACAACATATCATTTATATGATTCATGATTTACCTTTCGGTTCATATTTCGACGCCATGTCTGTACATGCTAGGCTCGCCAAGTAGAATCTTAGCTACGAACCGGGACTAAAGGTCCTCCACCCCCCGCTCCCCGCAGCGGCGTGGATTGTCTTTAGTCCCGGTTCATAACAGAACCGGGACTGAAGGGGGCTCTAGTCCCGATTGCTTAGTCCTGGTTGCGCAACCGGGACTAAAGGTCCTTACGAACCGGGACTAAAGCCCTGTTTTCCACTAGTGTATCCTACATTATATAGGTGGACGTATACTCCGTGGCTTCCACCTGTGCTCTTCTTGTTCGTCCAGCCAGCAGACCTAAGAGCCAAGACGAATTTTCGTATTCTTTTCTCTTAATTTCCAATTTTGATCCATCCAGTCTCATCTTTTATTTTCTCCTCGTGCAGATCCGATCGATCTAAATTTATTACCCGCTCTGTCCCAAAAAGATGTCGCAGGGATAAAAGGAGTACTAGTAGTAAAGATTTAGAGCAAGTTTAATAGTATAGCTAATAGTTGGCTAGAAAAAAATACCATGTCATCTATAGTTAGTTTTATATCCAGATCATACAATAGTTAGTAGTTAAAATATACTACTTGATTAGTCTATGGTCCATATTTCATTCTCACAATATGCCTAGGAGCACGTGTCAGAGTTGACTCTTAACTAAGAGCCCGCGTGTACTCTCTCTCCTCTTCTCTCACTGCTAACCCAGCATAGATATAATATTTAAAGGCTTATAGTTAGCTGACTGTATCTTATTGTACTTGCTTTTATTTGGTTGCATGACGGATTAGTTAAAAAAGAATTAATTAGCCTCATTAATGCAAGTAATCCTAGATTTTTGGATTGGGTGGTATTGTTTTAGATTTTTTTCATGGGACCTCCTTGAGATCATGCGCAGATTGGACAGCCTAATTCGTCCAATGATAGATGTTGAGTGTTTTGACTGAGGACGTACCGTATCACCAGCTTCAATTTAATACTCGTTCTATCCTAAAATAACTGATTTGAGGTTTGTCTAGATTCGTAGATATCTAGACACGCTTTAGTATAAATATATATGAATCTATAACCCAAGTCATTTATTTTAGAAAAAAGGGAGTAGTACTCTCTCTATCTCAAATTAGATGTCGGAGATTTGTCGTGCAAATCTTTTTTCAGAACCCGCAGGAGATCTTCACGCCTTTGTAATAAGCTCGCAAGAGGTTAATTTACATAAAATGAGGAGAAAACCACCGGGAAGAAAACGAGCCACTTTGGGATAGCACTACCTGGCCTCTAGTCTACTCTACCTCTCTCATATTCCCACTTCTACATGCTATCCAACTATCTAAGCATCTACTCTACCTCTCTCATGTTCCCACTTCTACATGCTATCCAACTATCCAAGCAAGTCAGTCACCGTCGACAAGCTCAAACAGTGCATGGTCAGGAACATGCTCATTGTCAAAGACACGAGCATTCCTTTGCAGTCACATTGATCTAAGAACCAGGAAGACATACGAGTTGAAATTATTCCTATCCGTGCGAGAGAGACTGTCAGACGCCACCGACCACCACTCCTTGAGATTGTTGTTCTCTTGTGGCGTCACCGAGGCCCACCCGCGCCATTCGAGAAGCCGGAACTAGATGGCACACGAGAAGGGGCATTGTAGCAGGAGGTGGTCAAGTGTTTCATCGTGGATGGAGAAGAGAATGTAACAACCCAATTTCAGCAACCTTTGTTGTCCAGAATGTAAAAATCAGGGGGAACAAAAACCTTTTATTGCTTGATGATGCAGTGTTTGCTTGCCTATTTTTACTTATGCATATGTTTGTGTAATAGAAGTTGTACTCCTTACCTCAACCTCAGTTGACAGAAACTATTTAACAAAAGAAGTGTCTTGGCTTATTTTTCCTATTCTCAAATGTTCCGGCATTTCAAAAACATAAGCCAAGATGCCTTTGATACAACAAGTATGTTAGTATCTTCTATTTACAAAACTATGGAGATCTATATTCTATCATCTCCTTATGTTTTCAAGACAGGACTTCCAAATAGTCTTACTTCTAGTTTTCCAAAACTTCTTATAAAGATCTTGTATGCCAATCTTGGTAGAAGTACCAGATACTCTTACCTACTTCAAAATATAACCTCTTCAAAATGCCCATCTATACGTCAAGCTAAGCTTGAAGGTACCTGTAGTAGTAGACTTGAGATGTTTGTTAAGATGAATTGCCTTGATCTGCTGTTTGAATTGCTTGATTAGGAGTTAGTATGAGGTACCCTAGATCTCATCTTTAAAATACTAAACCAAACAACAGTCCAACCTCTAATCTTGAGGAGGAAATCATCAACCCATATCTGAAGATAACCTCTCTCCCTGTTATCAGGATCATCTTGGATAAGCTACATAAAAACCCCTAACTATTGATCTAAGGCTTAGTACCACCTCTACGAGCACCCTTCAGATGTAAACCACCATATCCTGTAATCTCCTTTGATCAATGGATTCCTTCATCAACATTCCCAAGCTTATATTGAGCCTTAGTCATTACCTAGACCCTCTATTTTCTTTATCTGATTCAATTCTAGCTCACATTCTTCTTATAGTTTGCAAGGTAGTTGAGGCCAACTCAAGCCTTGGATCCCTTCTAGGTAATTGATAGCTCCAAATTTCATCACTTTTTACCATTGGTTTTCCTCTTGTTTATTACCGGATTTCACTGAAGATTACCCCTTTCCACTAATGTTAATGTCGCAATTAGCGAATCCTTGGTTTCTTGTGATGGTTTTCAGGTAATGAACATTTATTGAAGATCTAATAGAATGTATGGTCTAATTACACCAGAATAAGCAAATACCCAATTGGATCCCCTTTCATTGGAGGCGTGCAGAAAGCTTAACGACCTGTGGTACGGTCGGGATGTGCCCATACCACCCGCCCGTACTGCAACGGCCTCCTTATATCAATACAAGAAAATTTCGTAAAAGGAGAGAGACGAGAAGAACCACATAACAAAAATTACAGTCGCCGCAAGCCATCTAGAGGGGAAGATCAGATCCGGAAGAGGAGAGGAACCTCACCTCTCTCCTCGATGATCTCCAACCTCTAAACCACACACTCCGCCATCATTCCCATCATTACTTAGAGAGAGAGATTGGAACTTGTAAGATTAGGGTTTGATACTTTGATCTACCTTTGGTTTGTATTTGATTTGATCTTTAATCGCTATTGTGGTTTGCTACAATAACTTTGAGATGATTTGTAGTTGCAATACATTTATGTCTTTGATTTGTCTTCCTCTCATGTCTGAATAAATCCCCATAGGCGTGGGAGATGTAGGGGATTGATGAGATGTGTTGTGCCCCTTTTAAATAAATCCATTTGTGATCATTGTAGTGATTATTTAATAGTGAGAGTGATTATCTATGTTTGCCTAATGCTTTTTTATCTAATTTAAGGGCCCAGGTAACATGATCCAAAGATCTCATAGGTATGAGCTTGTATGCTAGTAATTCGGTGACCCCCGAGTGACACGGCTGATAGCAATGAAGAGCTAGTATTACTCGAGGATAATAAGGAACCATCAAGATTAAAGCCTTGATCCGGTCACAATACCTTAATTAATGTGCTGACCATGGTCGTGGTAATAGGCAGATGGATCATTGGGACTGGGAAGAATTGGCCATGAGGACTCCTAGTCGGTATATGGGTTGCTTTCCTACTCACTTATAAATAAGAAATATCACTATCACTTGTCCTGCTTTATCCATTCGGCACTTTCACTATCATCATGAACTGTTTCTCTCAGCGCCTAACTTCTCATCTGCAGGATCTATACACACCTTTCGCCTCTTTACTTTTATGCAATTTACTTATTTCCTAAACAAGTTTCCTCTATCTTTTACTCACCACTTCCACCGTCAACCTTTGCAGTCAATTTAGTCAAGACTTGTGACACCTTGGTTGCGACAGAAACACCACATAAAAACACTTTCCTAGGCTCCTAGTTGGGATCGATATAAAAACTGGAATTAATACTTCCGCGAAAACATTCTCTGACGAACGTGTGCACTTGCAGGCCATTAGTAACCTACTCTTCAACGTTATCCACTAGATGATGGGTTTTTACCCTTGCCCCCCCCCCCAAAAAAAACATCCCCTCATGTACCCTAGTCAAAACCACTGATCTGCCAAAAATTGACAAAGTCTGGAACCCTTATCTAGATTCAATCTTTGAGACTCAGCTTTTTTAACCCATGTGCCTTTTTGAAAATATAATTGAGCCATCTTGTAGTACATCATGAGTACTACTAAATCCCACTCTTTCCCTTGGCTAAACCTCTCTTGGACCCACTCATGCTTGATGGTTTTGCAGGAAATATAATATCTTTTTCTGGTAATCTTAGCAACATGCCAACTTTCACAGAAGCTCACATCCTCATGTCACCTTATTTTGGCCAACCCTTGGCATGGTTGTGATCTCCTAAACAAGGTCTATCAAACCATGCAACCCTTGTTTCCAATGGATCTCTATGCTTCTTAAACCAACAAGGTTTGTGGGGCTATTTGATATAAAGTTGTGACCCCCTTATTTTTATCAATCGTTGGCTAAACTTATAGACAACCTCAAGCATGATCAACCTCAAACTCCTAATCTATTATGATATACATCAAGTTCTCTATCCATCCATAGGCCCCATGAATCTTTTGGACACTTACATCACTCCCTACAACTTGTCAAAGTAGGACTAAAATAATAATCCTAAGATGCCAAAAACTCCTCAATTTCAAAACTTCTTCATTTGTTTCCTTCTCAAAACCTACTAATGATCTACCCTACACAATTCACCCTACTAGATCATGCTCCTCTCAATCACTCTTGTTTACATATGTTTTGAGCTAGAATTGGGAAGCAAAACAATAAGAGGTATTATACCAAAAATTTTCAAAAACCACCAAAACCCTCTCTAATCTTTAGATCATCTTTACAGCACCCTTCCTCTTCCCTTAGTGTCTACTTATAGATCAGATAGATGGCCATTACCAAAAATCCAAAGGAACATCATTAATCAAATACATGCATGCCTACTAATCCATCTCTCTAAATTAAAAACTAATTCCCAATTGCTTGTGAACCACTCTAGCACCCCAAACCCCCTCCACTGGTTGTAGGGTACTATAGCACAAGCACTGTAGCATCCCTAT